>CM072530.1:684166-1368333 GCA_036898165.1 Silybum marianum
CATAACAGCTATTTCTGGTTGGGCTTTTTTTTTGTCTAACCAACTTATATTAGACCTATTTAAATAATTTGGGATTTTATTTTTGACTTGGGCTTGTTTTTTTAATCATTTTTAAATAATTTAATCCATCTATTTATCTTTACCTATCAATGTTTATAAGATTTAGGTTTTCAACATCATCGAGCATTCAACCACTTTTCCTAAATCCTTCGACCATCATTCTATTAGTGAATTTCTTTTTTATATTGACTACACATAATATGTTAAGTGATTTATATTTTCTGATATATATATATATATAGAGAGAGAGAGAGAGAGAGGAAAGTTCAAATGTGAACTCAGATTTGGTTGTGAATGTGAGGACAAATGAGATCGCGACACGTGTCTGAATGTAGATTATTCAGACTGAATGATCAAAGAAATATTCAGACTGAATGAATAATGCTTATTCAGTCTGAATATTTCTTTGATTATTCAGTCCGAGTATGACACGTGTTGTGCTCTCATTTGTCCTCACGTTCACAACCAAATTTGAGTTCTCATTTGAACCCACCCCTATATATATAGGTATATATATTATAATTCTTGATATTTGCTCTGTTTTTTGGTCTTTGTAGCTTTAAGATTTGTGTAATTGATGTATTTGGTTTCTATTTTAGATTTGATGGATGTAGACGGTGGAGAAACTGGTCCGTTAAAGGCTACTATGGATTCTGAAGATGTTTTTCCAACTCGTTATGAACAATATACTGAAGCTGGTCCTTCCAAAATTGGTGGAAGTTCTCCTGAGGCAATCAAAGGTAGTATTATCATATCGAATTTCGTTTTCTGATGGACTTTTTTATGTTTCTTTTCTTAAGAAGTTCACTCTCTGGTAATTCACGGGTTATTCTAAATGGACCCCCTACCATTTCCACACTCGTACATATCAACATCAACCCTTTTTTTTACATTTTCAATACATGTTTGACCATGAATTGACCAAAAAGGTGGTTCATTTAGAGCATCTCCAACAGATTCTCCATTTTTTTTTCTCAAAAATGGAGAATCAAAATTCAAAATCTCCAAAAATTATTGCAATCGACTGAAACAGCTTCTCCATTTTGGAGATTAGGACATTTATTATATTGTTAAGAATATTCCATACATTTAATAAAATATTATTTCTCTCACCTACACATTTAATCTCAAGATTTCTTATTGGTGGAAATGAAATATAATAAAAAAATGTTTCTCCCTCATGGTAATCATTTTTTAGGATTTCTCCAAATTTGTAGATTTTTGCACCCTCTCTCCTACTTAATCCATCGTGGAGTAAGTTTTGGGGAATCTGTTCGAGCAAAAAATTGCTCAAAATCCCCATTTTCTCCATTTTAGAGAATCTGTTGGAGATGCTCTTTGCAACACCTTTGTTGTATTAGGTCTTTATCATTTGTGAGTTTTACGTTTGACATATTGAATTTATTTATCTAGATACTCATGGTGAAACTGACAAGGTGTGTTATGGCATACCGATACCCATGGAGAATCTTGTTAACAACAATATTAATCCAAATGGTGTTTATAATGATCATGATCATGGGTGCGTGAAAACTGGAATTTCTGAAAATGGTGTTTATGATAATCATGATAACGGAGATCAAAATGCTGCAAAAGTGAGCATCTCTATAGCAACCGATATTGGAGTTTCTGGGTCTATTCAAGAAGCTGACATTAATGACAAATTCACACATTTGAATGTGGATTCTGAAACGACTGATCCATTAAGCAGCCAATTAGTAAGCATTTGTGAAAAAGATTCAGCTGTTACTCAGGAATTGGATTCCAGTAGTTCTTCAAAAACTACATCTGAAAAAGATTTAGCTGTTACTCAGGGATTGGATTCCGGTAGTTCACCAAAAACTATGTCTGAAAAAGATTCAGCTGTTACTCAGGAATTGGATTCCGGTAGTTCTTCAAAAACCACATCTGAAAAAGATTCAGCTGTTATTCAGGAATTGGATTCAGATAGTTCTTCAAAAGCTATGTCTGAAAAAGATTCTTTGGCAATGACGATAGTTAATCCAGAGGATGAGTTCATCATGACCTCTAGTCTTACCAAATCAGACCAAACTTGTAGCACTGAACTTCTTGAGGATATTATTGAGGATGCTAGGAATAACAAGGTAAAGTTTGTATCCATCTATGTTATCATGCAACTTGCTAACTTCCCGAGTTTTTTTATTTTTATGTTTTAATAATTACTTATCAGCAATTGCACTAAAGGGCACATAACAGTTTTTGTTTACAGACTTTGAAAAAATTGAGAATTATAATTTTGCATGCTGAAAAGTGAGAAGTTCACATATTTATGTGCAGATAATTTTTATTTTTCAGTAAGATTGCTACTTCTGCTGCAGTATACCATTGTTTTTCTGTTATAAACAAGTAAAATCTTATAAATTTCTTTTAGCATATGTAAATAATAACCACTCTGCTCATAAGTTATTCGTTTTTGGGTATCATTGGTTTTTTCGGTCCTACTGATTCTATAGCTTTGGTCTTTGAGGTGTTTATTAGCGCGTTTTAAAATCATTTATGGTGCAGAAAGCTCTGGTGTCGGCTATGGATTCAGTTATCAACCTTATGAAAGAGGTTGAATTTAAAGAAAAAACCGCAGAACTGGCAAAAGAGGTAGCTGGCCGTGGTTGTTCAGATATTCTTGCGAAGGTGGATGAACTTAAACAGGCACTTTGGCGCGCAAAAGAAGCAAACGACATGGTTATTAATTACTTTTTTTTTCTTTCTATATTTGATCGTGTAATTAGTTATTTATATGTAATATACTTATAGTTTTATTTTAACAGCATGCTGGAGAAGTATATGCAGAAAAGGCTATCTTGGCTACTGAGTTGAAGGAGCTTCAGCTTCGTTTGTTGAATTTATCAGATGAGAGAAAAGAATCGCTTGAAATTCTCGAGGAGGTATTGTTTTTCGTTCATTTTTATTAGAGTAAATTACGTTTTTCGTCCCTATTGTTTGTCAAAAATTGCGATTTTTGTCCTTGTGGTTTAGAAATTCATGTTTTCGCCCCTATGGTTTGTAATTCATTGTGATTTGTAACTTATTGTTGTTTTGGTCCTTTGTACTTAAAGGTAGGAATTAGTCCAGGGGACAAAAATAGCAATAAATTGCAAACCATAGGGACGGAAATTGCAAATTCTAAACCACAGGGATGAAAATTGTAATTTACTCATTTTTAATAATACCACTTCATAGAGGCATATTGGCCCAATGGGTAATGGCATCAACCCCACCAATTGTTTTTAGCGTCTTCCCAAAATAACTGATCACATTTCTATTTAAATTTATCTGAAAGTAAGTGTCAACTTTCCAATTCTACCCTTAAATATGAGTTTAATTGGTTGTGCATTTTATGTTTAGATGCGTGTGGCTCTAGAGATTAGATTGGCTACAGCTTTAAAAGAAATAGAGGCAGCGGAGGTAGAAAAGCTAGAAAAAGAACGATCTGCTAAAGAAGCACTTGCTTATCAAGAAAGCCAAATGGAAATGGTGGTCGAAGAGTCTAAGAAACTTAAGATGGAAGCAGAGGAGAATTCAAAGGTATATTTAACATAAAATCTTTGTTATTTTGTTATGCCAAAATATCATCATAAAGAGCGATCATGACATTTTTATTTTTGGTGTTTTAGTTGCAAGAATTTCTCATGGATCGTGGCCGTGCAATCGATATTTTACAGTAAGGCCTTGTTTGTTTTTTCATTTTAAGCTCTTAATTACCACTTATGATCTGATTCGTTTAGACGTTTCATAATTATTTCCGAATTGAATTCAGACTTCAGACTTCAGCACCTCTTAAAAAACAAACACCACCTAAGTTTTTGTTTTTTATAAGCATTTTTACTAGCTATAGAAATCTTTCGTCCCTGTGGTTTGTTAATAATTTTGATTTTTGTCCCTGTGATTTAGAAATTGCGATTTTAGTCCCTATGGTTTGTAATTTATTGCTATTTTTGTACATGGACTAATTCCTACCTTTTAAGTACAAGGGACCAAAACAGTTTACATGGACCGAAACAACAATAAATTGTAAAGCATAAGGACGAAGATAGTAATGAATTACGAACAGTTCAGGACTGAAACAACAATAAATTGTAAATCATAGGGATGAAAATCACAAATTTTGATGAACTACAGGGATGAAAAATGTAATGTACTCTTGTTTTATATTTCGGGAAAGTTTCACCAAATAAAAACAAACATAA
Source organism: Silybum marianum (assembly GCA_036898165.1). NCBI lineage: Eukaryota > Viridiplantae > Streptophyta > Magnoliopsida > Asterales > Asteraceae > Silybum > Silybum marianum. The sequence goes on from CM072530.1 coordinate 688,432, forward strand.
CAAACAGGGTCTTGTTTGGTATGCTGTACGGGACATGACAGTACAAAAACTTGTTGTCCCATGTCAGACATGACATTAGCCCGGAACAAGACAGAAGCTAAGTGGGACAAAAAGGACATCTTTTTGTCCCACCAAAATAGATGGAATAAAAGTATGTGAGTTAGGACATGATTTGTAAATTACTAAAATACCCATGTCAAATTAAAAATTATAACCTTTTGCATACCAAATGCACCCTACTTCTGTGTTCGGTTTACTAGTTTTGTCGTTGGTTTACCGACTTAACGTTTTGCAGAGGAGAGATATACGTCAAATGCCAGGATGTGAAACTGCTGAAAGAGAAGTTTGACAAGCGTATTCCGCTATCTTCCAGTCAGACATCATCATCGATCTTGGCTTCTTCAAGTTCATCATTCAGAAGTACCGTAACACCCTCTGAATCAGAACTCGAGACTCACGGAACCCCAAAGAAGAGTGCTGAATTGGAAGATTCTTATGGGTTTCTCGAGAAAAGTTCAACATCAAAGTCAGGTTTAATAGCTCAATCACCCAAATCTCCAAAAGAAACCGTAGATTCCGTTAATGATTGCCTTCCATCTGGAGATGAAAAACGTCAAGATGATGATCGAAAAATGCTTCTAGATGATGGATGGGAGTTATTCGACAATGAGAATGATTTGGTATTTTAGGCATATCGGTTCTTGATCATAAACGGGTGGGTTTTTTTTTGTCGTTTTTTTGGTCTTTAGATTCTTTATCGAGGCTTTATTATCAAACCGGCTGTTTTTATGGTAGTATGGAAATAGCGTTTTGCGTTTAAACGATGGGTGCACGATATAATATTATAAGGTTTCATTAGGTATCCTTTTATTTTTTGTCTATAAGTTACTATGAAACATGAATTTTTGTCTATAAGTAAGTATGAAATTTGGTTTATTATTCTGTTGTTTTTTTATCATCTTTCTTTCTGTTTCTCTTGTTTGTATTATGAATTTGGGTTAAAATAATTGGTGGCATAATGTTATATAAAGTAAAAGTTACTCATACAACACATACCCAGGTGTCACACTCGTCTTTATTAAATTGTGACCAAAATGTTGTTACGTTTAATTGGGGGTGGGGTATACAGGTTAATCCATATACTACTTCAGACTGAGATATATTGGGCTATTTTTTTATGGAAAATTTCATCTATATCCTTTAAAACTTTCTATATTATGTATTTATCTTTATAAAATTTTGAAACTACATATATATCATTCTAAACCTTTAGAACTTACATATATGTCATTCTACTTAATTTAATTATTATTAAAATATTTAAAAAAAATATAAATCATTATCTCTAAATAAAGGGCAGTTAAGTAATTTAGAAAATAGATTCAATTTAAAGAGAATGATTTTTATTTTTTAAATGTTTTAATAAAAATTAAATTAAGGAGGACATATATATGAGTTCCAGAAGTTTACAAGAATATATATGTAATATAGGAAGTTTTAAAGGATATAGATTTTTCCATTTTTTATTGCTACATTTAGACCTTTGCAAATGATGTCAACCAACCTTCACCCTTTATTGCAATTTTGATCATCTTGATTTGTTATGGGCCATGTGATATTTTAACATCAACTAGTAATCACAATTGTTATGGATGCTTGAATTTAAACACAAAACAAATATAATATTCCACCACACTTTTAGGCCTTATAATTATACACGAATGTTGATATTTGCATTTTGTTCAACACAAAACAAATCCTTAAAACAAAACCCATTTAAGTGCCAAAAACTCGACATCCAATCACTAGAAACCATACGCGTCAAACCAACGACCATAAATTCTAGTTACCGAAAAGTGATTTCTACACTATGTCCCTAGAAAACCCCCTTTTCGAACACAAAGAAAATACCATATTTATGCTCCTTAGGACAAAACCGAACACCTCACTAAGCGTTCAACGCTTTTTGAATATCTCCCTGCGATAAAAAAAAAAGTAGGAACATTAATTTTGTAGTTTGTGTAATTGTGTTAACTGTTAAAGTATACACCATCATAGAACCAACTTTGCTATGCACAGGAGGGTAAAAGCATCTCCAACAGATTATCTATTATTTCTCTATAACGAATGAAATAAAAGTTAAAATCTCTAGAAAAAATTATATTGAACTCCAACAGTTTTTTTTTTTTTTTTTTCTATTTTGGAGATTTCAACGTAAAATATTTAATATATTAAATGTAACGCCCCAAAGCAACAAGCTGACCCAATAACTTCGAATCCAACTTTAAAAACCATGGTGGAAGTTATTAGTAGCTCACAACTTGAGACTTGTAAGAGCTCACAAATCCCATTTTCTATCCGAGTGAGATGAGTTGTTACATTTCGTATCCCAATAAATTTTTAAATGAACTATATATAAAATGATAATACATTTAACCTAATACGTGGAAGCAATAAAAAAATAACATTTCTCTCTTTCAGCATATAATTTTGGAGAATTCGCTAAATTTACGGATTTTTACTCTCCCTATCTTACTTTCTCCATTTTCGAGAAATGTTGGAGTAAAAGTATTGAATAAAAACTCGAAGATCTCCATTTTCGAGAATCTGTTGGAAATATTTAGAAGGATTTTCTCTAGGAATCAAATATCCAAGGTTGAATAAAAGATATTTTATTGATGGTTTCATGATTGAGAAGAAACAAGAAATATATATATATATAAAGAGGGTGGACAACGGGATTAATTACCTCGATGGATAACGGTGAAGTAGCCGGTCCGTAACGCCCAATGACTCGGCCTTCTTTATCCACAAGAAACTTGGTAAAGTTCCACTTGATGCTAGACCCAAGAAACCCCCTTTTCTTAGCTTTAAGAAACTTGTAAACGGGTGCTGCTTTTGGTCCGTTCACACGAACCTTTAAGAAAGAAACAGCTCGTTAAAAGACAATTTTGCCCTTCAAAACCATGGTTCAAACATATTATGGCTAAAGATGCAAAAAGGCCAGGCCTTCCAAGCCCGTTTATTAGTAAACCAAAAAAAGGAAGGCTATTTTTTTGGGCCTGGACGGGCTTTGGGTTGAAACAGGGCCTAATCGGGTTTTTTCAGGACGTACTCTAATAATCATGTCACAAAAAAAAAGTTGGCCCGATTGAGGTTTAAGGCCGTGCTTGGGCCTGGGCTCGGGTTTACCGGGCCCCGGTTTGGGCTTTTTTTGTGTATCTCTAATGGATAATGGGTTTTTTGTGCATTCCTAAATGGGCTTTGGTTCGGGCTTTTTTGTTTAATACTTCCTTTTCATCAACTCGGCTTACTTCAAATCTTGTTTTAATTCATGGAAATATCCTCTCTACCAGATAGAGGAAAAGTTTGCGTACATCTTACTCTTTTTGAACCCTAATTTGTATGGGATTTACTGGGTTTGTTTGGTTTTGGACATGAGAATGAATAAATCAAGTATTTGGCATAAAAAAGACATAAAATTCAGTAAATATATACATTTTTGGGAAGGATGACATGGATAACTTACCTTTTGAAAGATGGGATATTGAGCATTAAACCTTGAGCATGCAAATTCCTCCACTTTCTCACTTGATTCAGGTTCTTGCTTCAAGAATTGATTGCATGGAAATGCCAATATCTCAAGACCTGATTTTTTTTTTATATAAATCAGATTTCAGATTTTGTTGCTAAACCACAAACTGTAATCAACAGTTAAAGCATTTTCATAAACCACAAACTGTTAATCAACAATTGGGATTTATGATTAATGTGTAATTCAGACTCTATAAATATTCCATAAACCATAACTCAGGGTCTGTTTGGCTGGTTTTCCATCAAGTCCGGTATGGATAAAACCGTCTGTGTGGATTTAATTTGTCTGTATAGATTGGTAAGGGTTTTTTTGGAGGGTTTTTCATAAATGGAATGAGCAGTGTTTTTTAATTGGGAAAAACATGTTCGGAAAAAACTTGGCTTTCTAAAGCTCCCCCCTAAAAGCTTATTGGATAAGCCACTTTCTATAATATTAAGCCACTACCAAACAGTCATGTATAGCCATCAAATAAGATGTGAATCCCATTAAGCTTATTAAGCTGCTAGTAATTAACTTTTTGCCCAAATACTAATCACAATTGTGAAGGATTGGTGGGTAAAAAAGGTAAAAACCGTACCTTTATTTCTATACTTCTCATAAAGCTTAGTCAAACTTGCATAGTTTGAGCTTGTAAATCCACTGGTTCAGACAAAAAAACAAACAGTTAGAAGGCAAACCAAAAACTTAAAAGAAATCTTGAAAAAATTTAGATATACAAAAAAAGATGGAAAAAACAACCATTTGGAAGCAACATTAACAACAAGAACAACTTTTCCCTTGTACATGCTAAGATCCACGTCTTTCCCTTTGCTATCCTGCTCGATTTAAAAAAAAAAAAAAAACAAAATTACAAAAACCCCATGTCCAATAACATAATTCCCATCTAAATTTGCGTGTTGGGTATGAAGAAGAATTGAAGAAAACCTTGACAGTAAATTCATGAATCGAATGTTCTGGAACAGATGAAGCACCACCCATTGTAAGTTGTTCAAATCTACAACGATGTTTGATTGAAGGTGTGATTTTTAGGAAGATATGAGTAGCGGAGCACCACCGTGACTGTATCACCGACACCACCACCACCGTCGTTGCCGTGAATTATGGGGGAATAAAAGGATTTGAGATGAAATTAGACAGAATTGAAATGGGGGAAGCTGTTGAAATTCCAGCAAATGTCATCTGGATATTGATTGCTCAGTTTGACTTTTCTGCTACTTTTTGGACTTTGTTCGTTGTTTATCGCAATCAAATACTCCGTCAATAGAACTACGCCGTTTTATGACTAAACAAATACCATACTTTTTTTTATTTTTTTAAAAATTATAAAAGATGAAATAGATTTAAAAGTTGTTGGTTTTAATATGTTTTGACCAATTAATAATCATTTTGTGAACTTGAATTCACAAGTTTTCTTTGATATATTATAAAAAAACATATTTTATATCGATACAGTATAATAGTTTTTTACCGTCTTAAACCATGTATGTGTTTAAGTTATCTGTTTGGATAAATCTGTTGAGGGATGAGAGTCGGTGGAATTGAGAGAGACAAAGAGAAAAATATGTTGGCGTGTCTTACTAAGGACAAGTCAGAGGTTCTAGATTATTCCATATAACCATTTTAGCTTAATGGCTTAATGATTAAGTTGTAAAGAAACATTGTTGTATAGCTGAATCAATAAGTCGTCCATACTGTTAACCTCATTAAGCTATAAGTAAACAAATCACATGATATCTTTCTAAATAGTTGCATGATACCAATGATATACCATATATTTTTTAAAAATGGTGCACCGTCCCATTGATAACTTATTTTAGTCATTTATAATTTAACAAAAAATTGTATTAAATAACTTACATTTATTTTTGTAATCAAAATATTGTTGTTATAAAACATTTCTTTTCATGTATAGTGAATTAATCAAAATATAGATATTAAAATACATATTGTATAATTTCAGGGGCGGAACACAATAGGGGTCTATAGGGGCCATGACCCCTGTCCTTGAGGTCATGCTTTTGAATCCCTAAGCTTTAGTTTTTCTTTCCCTTCTACTACATGTTGATTTATTAATATCATTGTATATAAAAATAAATCATCTTTAAGTTGCTAATCCAAAGGTTTTCTTTTTATTAGTTTAAAAATATAACAATTTATATTACTATTTTCCGGTTTACAGTTTATAGTTTGAAAGTTATGAGTTTTAGTCTTATATTATTAACCAATCTTTTTCCTAAAATTTTATAGTAGATCGTATAAAAAATATATACAACTTATGCATGTATTGGGGGTTTGCGATTTTGTATCAACCTAAACCAACCGACATGTGTATCAACTTACTCGCTACCAATTACAATCGCTTGGTAGAACCTTGAACATAATGACAAATTTTTATATATGTAAACTTAAAGTTCGTACAAAACCAATACCAACCGATTTTTTTTTATCACAGTTGGTTGATACACGGTATAAGATTTTACATACCAATAATAAATTGTTGGTACATTGGTATTGGAGAATTTTTTTCCTTGGTACTGTACTAAGTCCATCCTAGCATGTATTATTTGGATCTCTGAATGTTTATGATATTATATTTCGGCTTCCAGGTCTATAATGGTCGTGTTCCGTCCATATATAATTTAGATTTTTATCATTAATAAAAAATTGTATAATAATTAAATGAAATGAAATGATAAAGGGCTCACATGACACTCCAACCAAACTTGCTAATTTAACAAACGTTAGATAAGGTTGTTTATTTAGATGGCAAATTGAAATACATTTAAATAAGGTTTGAAAGCAAATATTTTTATTACAAAACATAAAGTTTGACTTTAAAAAGTGTGAACAATTATTTCGAATTATGATTTGTTTGTTGGAAAACAGAAGTTTGTTAAAGTTACGTGTTAAGTTGCAACTTCTAACCAATCTCTTGAATGATATAAAAAAGAGGAGGTTGGTTTATTTATAAACTGGATGAATCGTACAAACTATATATAAAAATAAAATTTTTCATATTTTTTTTCATCAAATGCCATGATTTAAGATGTTATTACACATGTTTGTTTCACCCTGTGAAAAAATTACATGTGAAACTTTTACATTATGAAACAAATACATGTACTTATAAAAACAAATACATGTGAAACTTTTACATTATGAAACAAACATATGTGTAATAACATCTTAAATCATATCATCTAATGAAAAAAAATCATGAAAAAATTATTCTTATATATGGTGTGTACGAGTTTGTACGATTCATCCAGTTTGTAAATGAACCAACATCTGAAAAAGAGAAGTTTATATATATAGGGGCGGTATCCGTTGCAAACTAACCGATTTTTGCAAACTGTGCAAACTCGTAGTGAACACAATGATAAAGCACAAATTGGATAATCATGAATGTTAAAAGTGTTCACGAATGATGAAAGTGTATTCACGAATGGCGAAAGTATATTCATGAATGGCGAAACTTGCCGGAAAACTCGCTGGAGAAGATGAAGTCGTCGGAAAGTGTGTTCATGGCAGGAAATTAGTAAATATTAATTAAAAATGGTTAAATTATAAAATGATGATGATACCCTCAATGAATTAATAAACTATTAAAAAAATTAATAAAATATTAAAACAATATTATCCACATGACTTATTTCTATTGGATCATGATGAATTTGCACAATTTGCAAAAATCGATTAGTTTGCAACGGATACCACCCATATATATATATATATATATATATATTGTTCATTCTATTTTATTATACATGATAGTTTTTACTGAAAACCCATTAAATTGTGACAACTTTAAGAATTGATGTATTATTTGGTTTTGGTGTATTGATTAGTATATATTTATATCATAATATAAACAGTTTTTTATATGTTTGTGAAACAAAAGATACAACTAAAAAGTTTCACATTGTGAAACAAATATATGTTAATCAATATGTTAGATTGTAGATTTAGATGAAAAATACCATGTGAAACAATACTTTACGATAATAGTTCTCACAATAATCATAATACATAAGATTCTTATACGATTAAGCCCCTAGAGAAAAGTTCAAATGCGAACTCAGATTTGGTTTGTGAACGTGAAAACAAATGAGAGTGCGACACGTGTCTGAATATATATTATTCAGATTGAATATACAAAGAAATATTCAGACTGAATAAATACTAGTATATTCATTCTGAATATTTCTTTGTATATTCAGACTGAATAAATACTATATTCAGTCTGAATATTTATTTGAATGGGACACGTGTCGCACTTTCATTCGTTCTCACGTTCACAACCAAATTTGAGTTCTCATTTGAACTCGTCCCCAAGCCTTTCTCTCTCTATATATACATATATATATATATATGTATATATATATATATGCTATTAAAAACTCTAGATTTATATATATAAGACGAACTAAAATATAGATTTGAACATTTAAGATAAGAGGAAGTAATATCTTGCCAAGTTTAGCTATCACCAACAAAAATGGCAAGTTAAAATTTACAACCATTTTGAAGAGAGAATGTATTTTTTGTTTTACAAATTACAAACATAGTAATAAAGTTTCTTATTTTGAAACAAATATAAGTCACTCAATACTCTAAATTCTAGTCTCAGATGAACAAAAAATCATATGAAATAACATATGATACACTCGTTATCAAAATTCTCATAATTCTATAGGTTCTCACACGATTATTCCCTTAAAAACCCAATATTGGTGCACATATGAAGCTAAGCTACCATCTCAATTTAATGGCAAGATCCAAAAGAGCTTCAACTTGGCGAACCACCTTCTTCTTCTCCTGTTGTTTCAACCTATTTGCAACTGATTCTGGATCGAAAGCTTCAACCATCGATGATCCTTCGTTTTCCGGTGGTCGAACTTCTTTAAGCAATTCATCCACCTCTCTTATAAAATCAATCCTTAATAGAAGATCGTCTGCTTCCATTGCCGGTCTAACTAGCGGCCCATGATGCTGACATCACACAAAAAAACCAATATATATATATATATATATATATATATAATCGAAATGGCTGATACAATTATTTAAAAACCGCACCAACCGACCACAATTTATCAGGGTCGGAGGTGAGATGTATGTAATATGCAGACCTGACCTCAACCCCAATGAGTAAGGCAGTTGTTTCCACTATGACCCCAGCTTGTGAACTGATACTAATATGGGAAATTTGCCAAAATAGACATTTTTTACTTGTGGCTTGATCAAAACGCCAATTTCTCTCCAAAGTTACCAAAACAGCCATCTGGTTCGCAATTGCAAAATGGTGAAAATGTAAAAAGAAAAGGAAGTTTATGAACTAGGTTCGCAATTTCATAGACCAAATATGTAAAATTTGGAAATCAACTTCGCAATTGCGAAGTTGATATTGTGAACCTAGACCAAATTTTACATATTTGGTCCTTGAAATTGCAAACCTAGTTCATAAACATCTTTTTCTTCTTCTCACATTTCCACCCTTCACAGTTGCGAACCTAATTGCTATTTTGGTAACTTTTGGGAGAAATGGGCTAAGGAGGTAAAACCACAAGTAAAAAAAAAATGACTATTTTGATAAATTTCCCTACTAATATTTCTATGTGGAATTTTGGATGTACCTTATCAAGATCGAACCCTGCAGGCACCAAGAGACTGAACGGATCTTCTCGTGGGAAGGTTTTGATCATGCGTTTTTTACAAGCTTTGAGCCACCCTTCATCGTCAAATCCATCGTGCATGATTAAAAGCTCGTTGAGTAGTCTCATGGCTGGACTAGCTTGCCTCTTCAAGATCTCCGTCTGAAATAAAGGAGACCTTTATAGGGTGCGTTTGGTATGCAGGATGAGTCAGAGCAAAAGCCTGTTGTCCCATGTTTGATGCGACAATTAAGGGGCTGTTTGGCAGTTGCTGAATGGTTTGGTGCTGAATGGATTAAGAGGCTCTTATGATATAGTGCAAAATGAAATATAATTGTTTGGTAATTGTTCAGTATGTAATTAGGGGTCTTAATCGTTAAGAGAGGCCAGGATACAAAATGATTCAGAGGGTTTTGGAAAGGCAGACTTAATTTTTTGCCAAACAGGATTCAACTCTTAGCGATTCAGAGGTTGTCTCTTAATGGAATTGTTAAGAGGTAAACAAACAGCCCCTAGACTAACACAGGACAGAGAGGGACGAAAATGCATTTTTTCTGTCCCATCAAAATAGGTGGGACAAAGATGCATTTTTTTCTGTCCCATCAAAATATAGGTGGGACAAAGATGCATTTTTTTTGTCCCATAAAAATAGATGGAACAAAGATGCATTTTTTTCTATCCCATCAAAATATAGGTGGGACAAAAATGCATTTTTTTTCGTCCCATAAATATAGGGGGGACAAAAATGCACTTTTTATGTCCCATCAAAATACAGCGGGGACAAAGATGCATTTTTTTCTATCCCATCAAAATATAGGTGGGACAAAGATGCGTTTTTTTTCTTCTGCCCCGTCAAAATATAGGTGGGACAGGAATGTATTTTTTCTGTCCCATCAAAATAGGTGGGAAAAAAATGTAATTTTTTTTTCTGTCTCATCAAAATAGGTGGAACAAAAGTTAGGGAGATTGGACAAGTTTGGTAAATTACTAAACTACCCATGTCAAACTAAAACCCTAAAACCTTTTGCAATTCATTCTTTCACTCGTCTGCCTCACTCTTGTCTGTCCAGTCCAATCTCGTTTGTGTATCAAATACAGTAAAGAATCATTGCCACATCAGACATAAAATCTATACGAGTTAACAAGGCGATGAATGTAACATACCTCTACTCGCCTGTAAATAAGATCTAGACTTCTAATTGCATCTTTTTCTTCCTGCAAAATAGAGGAAATTGGTATAAATTATAGCTCTAATTACTATATTAGATCATAAGTTGTTTGAAAGAATGATCTTATTCACTTTTCAATTAACAAAATGACGATTTTACCCTTAATAATAGATAGACTAACGATCTTATCCATCTCTTAATTAAGGGTAAAATTGGAAATCAGAAAGTTACTTTTGAAAGCGGAGAGTTGTTTTTTTGGGACATACTAAAATAGAAATGCAGACGGTTATTTTGGGACGGAGGGAGTAAAAAGAAAGATATTATACATCACGGCGAGCAAGATCAAGACGAGTCCAAATGACCATGAGAACAAGTTCATTCAATTCACCTTTCTCGGCAGCTTCTTCGATTTTCTGTAAACAAGAAAAGGCGAAAGCTTTATATCAAACTATTTTTTTTTCCCGAAATCACAAATTGAGAATATGGAAAATGCATAAAAAGAGGCATTATTCTTTTTTACAGGTTTAAATGGTACCGTTAACAAAAACGCAAGAACACTTGAAACATGCAACCATCACATAGTGCTACAAGCATCGAGTCTGCTGTTTGGTTGGTTTTTCATTAAGTCCTGTATGGATAAAGTTGTCTGTGTGGATTAATCTGTCTGTACAGATTCGGAAGTTTTTTGTTTGGGAGGGTTTTCTCAAGGAGTATGTTTTTTTATTGGGAGGGTCAGGTTTCAAAAAAACTTGGCTTTCTGCATAAAGCCCCCCCCCCTCTCAAAGCTTACTGAATAAGACACCTTCTATATCATTAAGCCACTACCAAACAGTCATTAATAGCTGACTGAATAAGTTGAGTCGCATTAAGGGGCTGTTTGGTTGGTTTTCCATTAAGTCCTGTCTGGATAAATCTGTCTTGTGTATATTTAGATACTTTGTTGTTTGTTTGTTGTGCTGAATAAACGGTCTGAATGTCATAAATGACTATTTTAGCCCTCATTGTATGTTAAGCCCTAATTAACATAACTGTTTGATAAATGTGCTGAATGACTGTTTGAAGACAAAAACAAAGCAGCAAAATCTGTTATAGGGTCTCAAAATCGATGAACAACAGATGAATAGGGGATCAAAAAGAACAGCAAACAACGCCCAAATACGTTCTGTATGGATAAAGCTGTCTGAGTGGATTAATCTGTCTGAAACTCTGAATAGATTTGGTAGGTTTTTGTTTGGGAAGGGTCTTTCATAGATGGAAGGCACTAGTTATTTAAATGAGGGGCAGGTTTGGAAAAAACCAGGCTTTATCCATAAAGCTCCCCCTAGAAGCTTACTGAATAAGCCAATTTCTATATCATTAAGCCACTACCAAACGGTCATGTATAGCTGACCGAATAAGTTGTGAGTGCTATTAAGCTCATTAAGCTGCTAACAAACATTGCCCTAAATATGGGATATAGTTTTTGTTCTACTAACTTGAGAGCAAAATATATTTCTTACACAAACAAAAGAGGAAATGTTGGAAGACATAAATCCTAAATTTATATATAACAACTGATTGATTACCTCTTCAATTTCTTCGGCAGATTTGATAAAACTGGATACCAATTTTTTTGCTTTAAAAACCTCTTCTTGAGGATAATCCTTTAATAGCATACCGATTTCACGATACTCATCCACTTTTCTGTCCTCTTCCTCGTCTTCTTCTTGTCGTAATCGCTCCAAATCTTTTGTCTTTTCTCGTTGACGGGCTTGCCATTCCTAAAATTACACATAAAAAAGATCAAACCTCCCAAAAAAGACCATTTGGAACCCTAAACCCTAAATCTTGGTGATTACTTTGTTTCTACTTATTGATTTCAAGATTCATTCGAATTCAGTTTGTGGAGTTGGGTAATTGATTTCATAATGTGATTGAAAGTAAGCACTCAAAGATTTTAGGTTTCTCTTTCATATTTGGACTTCCTAACCATGTGTTTTGGATCTGAAATCCACCAAATTTTCTGCCAAAAGATGAACTAAAGAACAGAACCCATTAAAGATGAGCTAAAAACTTGGTGAACTACAAGAAAATTAGCAGAAATGAAACCTTCAAAGTAAGCTAAAATATATTTTTTCAAACACCAAAAATACCCATCAAAGTAAGCTAAAATTGTGGCAAATTTCAAGAATCAGCAGACATGAAACCTTCTAGCTATAATAACCCCAGATGAAAGAAACAAGAAATCCCTTTTCAGAATACCAAAAAAACCCATAAAAATAAGCTAAAATTTTGGCGAATTCGAAGAAATCAGCAGACATGAGAGAAACAAGAAATAGACTTATAAAAATACCCAAAAGACCCATCAAAGATAAGCTAAAATTTTGGCGAATTTGACTTACATCATCATGATACTCAATAGGAAGCTCAGATAAGAGTTCATCTTCTATCTTCTTGCTCCTACATATAACTGGAAGAAAACCTATATATATATATATAAGCAAAATAAGATTATATTGAAGAAATGATATTGAAAAGATATATAAAAAAAGAGATGGATGGTTACATGGGCATTTGGGAATACAAAGATTTGAAGAAGTTGAGAAGGTGAGAGTGACGGAAAGAACCGGCAGCGCAAATCCAAACACTTGTGCCTGCATCTTTTTACAAGCTATCAAGTATCAAATGCTGATTGCGAATTTATAATTTATGTAGTTTTCCTCCAAACAAAACTAAATATAATTTAATATTTAAAATTTAAAATCTTTTTATTCAAGTTTGTTGTAAAATGGTTATAATTTATTAAATTTTATATTATACTATCGACTATAATTCTAAGAGTTAAAAGATTAAAAGATTATTTTTTTTATTAATTATATTTTTTTTAAAATTTAAATTAGAATTTAATTTATCAAAAATGTATTTTTTTTATTAAATATTTATTTTAGAATAAAAGAAATAACCATTAAAACAAGAAAACATATTTTCATAAACACAAAGACCAATATCTAAATTTTTAACAAATCACATGGACAAAAATTATGTTTTTCATTTATGTGATTTATTAAAAGTTGCGTTATTCGTTGTGGTATTTGTATCTATGATTGAGAAATTGCGATTTTTATCTATATAATTTATAAATCATTATTGTTTCAGTCTTTATAGTTTACAATTATTTACTATTTTGATCCTTATATAGTTATACTTACAGGTAGAAATTTAGTCAAGTTACAAAAATAACAATAATTTACAAACCATAAAAACAAAAAGAGTTTTTAAACCACATATACAAAATGAAAATTAATAACAAACTACATGAATTACTCTATATCATAATAAACAAATGTTGTAACGAATTCCATTTTCCACTATTTGAGATTACATCTCAAGATTTTGAAGATTTTGAGGACAAAATAAGTATATACAAAAAGTCAAAACTACCCCTAAATAGCAAAATAGAATCACCAAAGATTCCACGATGACTTTGGCTAAAATGGAAATTAATAGTGAACTTGGTCATTTAACCTATCATGTCCTGTTCTGTCAAATCCTGTCATGTCTTGCCAAACGCTGAACAACTGTTCTGTTCAGTCCAGTCTTATCCTGTCTGCGTACCAAACACACCCTAAATAGTAAAATAGAATCACATAGAAGATTCTACAATGAATTCAGCAGCTGCACCCATCGAACCAACCCCGGAAACCCCAAGCAACGCCATCGCTAATTCCTCCTCATCCCATTTCCGTAACCCTTTACTCACACTCCGTAAAACACCCACATCGATCTCACGGGCCCACATGGGCGTACACGAAACCATCAAGCTAACAAACCCACAAACGTAAGCCCGCCACGTGGCTTTCTTACAACCGAGTATAATCTTACCATCGAGCGCCCGAGCCATAAACTCAAGGTGGGCCCCAACAATGACCGTACGCTTAGTGGACGCTGACATGGCAGAGTCAACACCCCACGCAAACGCACCAGAAAGAACGGTAAAGTAAGCGAGTGCGTAACCCTTTAGCATCCCGACCATCCCACCTGAACCGCCTTTAGTCGGGTCTGACCGGTGGACCGATATGAACCATGATGGTAACGTTTCTTTAATCATGGTTTGGATTAGGTTTAACCCACCGGTTAACCAAACCAACGATGCACCCAGGGTGGCGGCTAGCTTGACCCGAGTCATGGTTACGGAAAGCGAAACCTCACCATATCGAACCATCATTCCGGTTCTCGGGTTTTTTAATTTTTCGATTGGTACACTATTAGATACGATATCTTTAACGGAATGCATTAATAACGAAACTATTTCTTCGGCCATGAACATGACGTCTCTAACGCTATGGTGGACCCGCAAGTAGAGGATTCCGGGGGCCACCGGTGCCATCCCACCGGAACAGTGGGACCCGAAACCGTGACCGAGGAGATTACCGACTCCACCGATGTTGGAAACGATGGGAGATAAGTTTAGACCGAGAGCTGATTGGAAACAGACACGGAGAAGTTGGACGATCGCATCGTTGTTGTGGTGGAATACGGTTCGGGATGCGGAGAAAACGAGATAGTCGGTCCAACGTTTGGCTTTTTGAGCCCATAAAGCCGCTATGATGGCCATGCATGGCCATGGACAGCCCGCACCGAGAGTGCTTAATGCTGGGCCTGCTAGGTTCAGCACTGCTTCAGAGACTCGATCGACTTTGTAGGTTATCGTGAGGCTAACTAGGGCAGCAAGCGGCAAAGGAAGAGTAGCTGGAGCGGTCCCACCTGCAAGTTTTTTTCCCATATCTGTTAACGGGCTCTAAAAATATTCTACGTACCAAAATAAGTGCACGCAATTTTATAAATATGTAATTATTACATTTTCTAATTAACCAAATGACAATTTCGTCCCTACGGTTTGCAACTCGTTGTTTTTGTCCCTAATTGTTAGAGATGAACAAGGCCTGGGCCTTCCAAGCCCGTTTTCATTGAGAAAAAAAGCCCATCTTATGAAACAAGACCGGCTTATTACTAACCCACGAAGGGTTGAGGCTGGACCAGGTACGAAAAATGAATCGAGAGTAAATTACGTTTTTTTGGTCCTAGTGGTTTGTTAAAAACTATGATTTTTGTCCATGTGGTTTAGAAATTGTGTTTTTTGTCCCTGTGGTTTGTAACTCATTGCTATTTTTGTCCGTGGACTAATTCCTACCTTTAAAGTACAAGGGACCAAAACAGTAAAGGATTATAAACCACAAGGACCGAAACAACAATAAATCGTAAATCATACCAACAAAAATACAACAAATTGTGAACCATAGTGACGAAAATCACAATTTCTAAACCACAGGGATGAAAATCCAAATTATTAACAAACCACAAGGACGAAAATCATAATTTACTCATGAATCCGGGCTATGATTTTGAAGCAGGTGGGCTTGGGCTTTTTTGTGGCCGGGCTTTGGGTTTGGGCTTTTTTGTGCATCTCTATTGTTCGTCAGTGGTTTACCATTAAGCATGAGAGATAAAAACAACAATGAATTGTAAACCAGATAGACATAAAAAACGATAAATTGTAAACCAAAAGGGCAAAATCGTAATTTTGAAAGCACAGGGACTAAAAATAGCAATTTTCAACGAACCGAACCTGGAGAAAGACTCGGAACGTCAACTCCGGTTGCAGCCAATATTTTATTTATAGTTTTCTCGACCATGGCCAAGTTGGTGGCAGGACTTGGCCAATCGGTTCCATTCATTAATGCAGGCTTCCAGAGACCCCTTGTTGTTTCAGCCGAAAGGTAGCTTACGATAGTTGCCATAGAAGCAGGAAGAAAGTCCGCAAGATCTTTCAGTCCTGTGGTAAATTAAATGTCACCACAAATAAATCTCCGTACAAAATTATATAAATGTGTAATTATTACACTTTTTAATTAACTAAGCGACAATTTTACCCTTAATAACAAAGAGAGTAATAAATTTATCAATCTCATAATTAAGGGTATTAGGAAAGCCGGCACTTAGGGGCTGTTCGGTTGGTTTTCCATTAAAATCTCTAGGGATCGGAAAGGTTTTTGTTTGGGAGGGTTTTTTCATAGATCGAAGGAGTGTGATTTTTTAACTGTGAGGGTACATTTGGAAAAAAAGAAACTTGGCTTTATGCATAAAGCTCCCCTTAGAAGCTTACTGAATAAGTCACTTTCTTTATCATTAAACCACCACCAAATAGTCATGTATAGTTGACTGAATAAGCTATGAGTCCCATTAAACTGCTAACAAACAGGCCCTTGCTTTCAAAAATATACACTTTCTTTTTAAAAGTAGACGCTTATTTTGGAACAAACTAAAATAGAAATACGGACATCTGCCTCTTAATGGTTCTAAATTCTAAAACCCTTTGAATGATTTTGTATCTTGGACCTCCTTTAACCATTCAGTGCCCTAACTTCATTTTGTACTATCATAAGAGCCTCTTAATCATTGTGACCACTTAATCGTCTTGCACCAAACCATTCAGCAACTACCAAACAAATATCCGATCAGCTATACATGATTGTTTGGTAGTGGCTTAATGATATAGAAAGCGACTTATTCAGTAAGCTTCTAGAGGGGAAGCTTTATGCAGAAAGTCAAGTTTTTTTTTCCAAACTTATCCCTTCTAACTAAAAAAACAAGCTCCTTCCATCTATAAAAAAAACTCCTAAACAAAAATCTTCTTGATATATATGGACAGATTAATCCACACAGACAACTTTATAGATGAATCATTTAGACAACCATTGGAAACTAACCGGTAGTGAGTTCACGGGGAGACACTCTTCCATGTGCACATGCCGTTAATGCAGCATCCAGCGCAAACGGAACAGCTTCAAGAATATCCCAAGCTGGAAGTTTAAGCCGAATAGTATAGTCCTCAGATCCAGATGACGAATTGCTACTTCCAGATATCGAAGAATTTAAAGATTGGCAACCAATATTTATTTTTCTAAACATCATGTTTAAAAGGGCATCACAAATATCGTAAACCGCTGTCCCACTTTTAAGATCAGAAAGGGTCGAAACAATGCACGCTTGATGTTGTTGGTACCAAAGTTTAAGTTTCGGAAAAGAATCCAAGAAAACCGGACCTCCGGATGATGACGGATTGCAATGCTTTAGAAGCGTTTTTTGTTTCTTTCGGGAATTTCTGCATGATGCTAATTGGGAATTGCGTGCCAATAAGAGGAATTCGGGTGCTAGTTGAGAGCCGACAGGAGTTACGTCTTTCATTGCATGTTCATGAGGAGGTTGATCAAATCTCCATAATTTCAATAGAAGAGTGAAGGCATTTGAGAAGACGGCAAGAGGGCATAAACGTTCACCGGATGGAAGAGGCCAAGAAACCGTGGGTGTGCATGATCCGAAGGCTTCACATATCGGCATTAAGACACCGGCAAGCTGTGGAACCTGGAAACAGTATATATATATAGTATACACACATGTTAGCGCCATGCATACTGGTTTTAGACTCACAATTCTGTTACAAGGAGAACATACATCTCTCTTTTTTTTTAAATATATAATATTATATACAGCAAAAACTCAAGCACGCTCCTCATATTTGGTGAGGTTTGAACCCTTGACCTCCAGGGAGGTTGGGTCTACAAACAAGGAGTTGTTTGGTTGGTTTTCCATTAAGTCTTGTATGAATAAAGTTGTCTGTATAGATTGAGAAAGTTTTGTTTGGAAGGTATGAATAAAGTTGTCTGTATAGATTGAGAAAGTTTTGTTTGGGAGGTATGAATAAAGTTGTCTGTGGTTTTTAACTCAGAGGGGCAGGTTTGAAAATAAGTTGGCTTTCTGCATAAAGCTTCCCCCTTAGAAGCTTACAGATTAAGCCACTTTCTATATCATTAAGCCACTACCAGAAAATCATGTATTGCTGACCGAAAAAGATGTGAGTCATCAAGCTCATGAAGCTGCTAACAAACAGGCCCTAATCCAGGTACCACACTAAGCACAGGGACAATGACCCTTTCTTGTCTTATTTTTCTTTAGTTTATACAGACTCTTTTAATGCTTTAATCATCTTAACACCTCAAGATAACGGGTCTCACCATGCTGGGGTAAGAGGTAGCAGTCCAAATCTGACATAAATGTGGACCCAAAGCAACTTAATGAGCTTAATGGAACTCACAGCTTATTCAGTCAGCTATACATGATACATCTACACCTGACTGTTTGGTAGTGGCTTAATGATATAGCAAGTGTCTTATTCAGTAAGCTTCTAAAGGGGAGCTTTATGCAGGAAGCCAAGTTTTTTCGAAATCTGTCCCTCATAATTTAAAAAACAAGCTCCTTCCATCTATGAAAAAACCCTCCTAAACAAAAACTTTCCCGACCTATACCGACAGATTAATCCACACAGATCACTTTATCCATAAAAGACTTAGGAATTGTTTGTTAGCAGCTTAATGAGCTTAATAGGACTCGCAGCTTATTCGGTCAGCTATAGATGACTGTTTGCTAGTGGCTTAATGATATAGAAAGTGGCTTATTCAGTAAGCTTCCAGGAGGAGCTTTATGCAGAAAGCCAAGTTTTTTTCCAAACCTGTCCCTCCCAATTAAAAAACACACTCCTTCCATCTATGAAAAAACCCTCCCAAACAAAAATCTTCCCAATCTATATAGACGAATTAATCTACACAGACGTCTTTATCCATACAGGACTTAATGAAAAACCAACCAAACAGGTAAGCCATTATCTTGACACATGCTTTATATGTTTTCTTGTAAATCTATTGACCTTATCCAAATAATTTCCACAAATCATAAACACGGAGCACAAACTGAAATCTACTTACCAAGCCATGTAAAGAGAAAATCTGAACGCAATCAATAGATGTTATCGCAACAAGAAGAACATTTAGGAGGGGAGCACAAGCTATCAAATGACTCTCACTCCCATTATAATCTCGGGGAACAGGAGGTGAAAGCAGCTTAATGATGAAAAATCCAGTATGTTCCTGCAAACACAACCCACAAATGGTTCAAATTTGCAGACAATGAACACTTGAATATAAAAATTTATATTAAATTATTAATAAGCAATATTCACCTGTATATTCCAACCACGAGTTAATGACGCCCCACATAGAATAGTGGCAGCAAAAATCTTCTCAGCGTCTGAGCCATCGGTTGCAATTCCAAATATTTTTTCAATTTCAGCTAAGCTTCCATCAAATCCAAGAGCTTAAATTCAGTTCTCATAATTACACTGATAAACTTGAAAAAATAATTATTATGGTAAAGCATCTGATACACCTTACTTCAAGTAAGGGGCTTTTTGGTTGGTTTCCCATTGAGTTCTGTATGGATAAAGTTGTTTGTGTGGATTAATCTGTATATATATATAGAATGGGAAGCTTTTTATTTGGGAGGTTTTTTTCGTAGATGGAAGGAGCGTGTTTTTAATTGGGAGAGGCAGATTTGGAAATAACTTGGCTTTCTGCATAAAGCTTCCCCTAGAAGCTTACCGAATAAGCCACTTTCTATATCATTAAGCCACTACTAAACAGTCGTGTATAGCTGACCGACTCACAAAAAGTGCAAAAAACAGGTTTTTATAAGAACCTCCATTGGAGATGCTCTTAGGGGCTGTTTGGTTGGGTGGAAGGGTTTTCTCATAGATGGAAGGAGCGTGTTTTTTAATTGGGAGGGGCAGGTTTGGAAAGGCGTTCTGCATAAAGCTCCCCCCTAAAAAGCTTTTTATATTATTAAGCCACTACCAAACAGTCAAGTATAGCTAACCAAATAAGCTATGAGTCCCATTAAGCTCATTAAGATGCTAACAAACAGACCCTTACTTCCCCCCAAAGGAGTTAAAACCTTGAAATCACCATTACAAGCATACCTTGAAGCTGGAGTTGAAACCAAAGCATGCACCATTGGAGGAGTTAAAGGAGACCCCTTCATCAATGATGACCATCCGGGCATCTGGCCAGCAACGGTTTGAGGTATTTGGTTGGCGTGTCCCTTGACATAGCCGGGCCATAGATACGCTGACGTGTCTAATAGATGCCTTGCAACACAAGCTTCTACAATCAGATGCCTCAAGTCTCCGACTGCAAGCATTAAATAAAAGTAGCTCAATAAGACACAATGTTCAAACAACCACAAAAAATTGACACACGCAAAACGATCTTTTTCTTTTTGAAGGGTGTCCTAGGCTATGTCCAGACTAATCCCGGCAAATTGCGACTGTAAGACAACAACCCTGATAAACTCAGTGGCCACAATTGTCGTGGACGCCTGGAATTGAACCCAGGGCAGATGGGATATTCCACCACATCCTCCTCGGTGTCAACCACTACGCCACAACCCTTGTGGTTTGCAAAAAGATATTTTTTTAAGGTGTCCCGGGCTATGCCCAGTCTAATCCCATCAAATTGCGACTTTAAGGTATCAGTTCTGATAAACTCAGTGGCCACAATTGTTGTCGACGTCTGGAATTGAACCCAGGGTAGATGGGATATTCCACCACATCCTCATGGGCCTCAAACACTACGCCACAACCCTAGTGGTTTGAAAAAAGATATTTTAGGAAAAAATAATTTGGGAGATGTTCTGAAAGACATTTAGAAAAACCATGCAAATCTATCAAGGCCCGCCAACAAATGGCTTAAATGCTTAAATTGATATCAAGAAAAGGAAAGATAATTGAAGTCAAAAAGGCACAATGAAAAGAACAAGTGTTATTAAATCCAAATACATCAAAAGATAAGGTAATTGTATATCTCAATTACAATATCACATGAAGCCTTTATTAACAAGAAAGACCAGGTCATCTAAAGTATAGTGTATTGAACTCATAAAAGGAGATAAATAAGGCAAACAAAAGTTTAGACCATCTTGATCCAACTTTTCCTTACGGTGGTACTTTCCCAAAATCTTTGGGTCTCATTGTAAGATCCCACATTGGTTGGGAGGGGAACAAATGTTGCCTTATAAGGGACTGGATACCTCCTCTATTAGACGCGTTTTAAAACCATGAGTCTAGGTATGTAGACAAAACGGACAATATCTGGTACGGTTGGCCCGGGATGTTACAGATGGTATTAGAGTTGGAACTTGGTGTGGCAGCGTCCAAAGGGGTGGATTTAAGACCCCATATCGGTTGGGGAGGGTACAAAGGTTGCCTTATAAGCGAGTGGATACCCCCTCTATCAGACGTGTTTTAAAACCGTGAGTCTAGTTGTGTAGACTAAAGCGAACAATATCTGGTACGATTGGCCAGGGATGTTACATTCGCTGCTTCACATCCCTTCTCTTTGAATCTTGATGTATCCTCTTAATTGTAGTAGTCTCTAGAATCAAAAACTTGTAGCATTGACTGATGGTCTTTTATTAAGTATATAATATTTATATACGGCAGTTTGAACAAATAAACTCACACACCCTTCCTCACCTTTGGTGAGGTTTGAACCCCCGACCTCCTAGGAGACCAGGGGCTCACATACCGCTAGGCCAAAGGCCCTTTGGTTTGACTGATGATCTTGCATGCAAAATCCTATACATTTCTTGTAAATAAATTGGGTGAAGATATCATCATGCCCAGTATCAACAAGCACCATTTTTAGGGGAAAAACATGTAAAATGACGACCTCAAAAATCTAAAACAAAATATATGCAAGATGAAAGAGATTTACGCACAACAATTGACTGGCATGTCGTTCAAGCTTATATTGTCAAGATAACCACTTCCAACTCCTAAACCGGAGAAAAATATAATCGCTTTTGCAGCTGCTTGATTTGCTAAAGAAGTTACAGATGGTGGTGGGATCAATAAGCCTTCATAATCACCCAATTGTTGTAAACTGGAAACTAGGCTCTTACGACAGTTCCCAATAACCCTGTGACTCTGCTCGTGCTCATCTTCCTCAATAAGACCACTTTCGTCTTCATCAACAATACTGACAATTGCAAGAGTTGTTGTACATAATAGCAGGCATAAACATGTATCAAGTCGAGGTATTGGGCCCTCAACGGCATCTCCTTCCTAAGAAAATCAAAAGTGTCGTTGATGGTTTTACGGGAAAATGTTGAATTCCATTTATTTTAAATCAGATATAAAAGATTCACATATGTTAAATAGGGTTGGGATCCGGTGAGAAGGAGATTTATAGTGAGAAGCGTAAGAAGGGATCTCCACCCTTGGATGCACATTAGGATGAGATGCACCGAGATGCACCGGATCAACTCCCTTCTAAGGCACAATTCATTGGTGGGTATGAGATTAAACGAGATCAACGGCTCAGATCTCTTCTTACGCTTCTTACCTTAACTCTTCTGCCTGTTAAATATGGATAACTTTTATACATGTTTTTACCCTTTCAACAAGCCGTAAAGCTGCAATCCATAAACCAAGAAATGCATCCTGCCATGAAGCCTGAGTAATTGCTTGATGGGCTTTTAGTAGACCTATAATAAGAATTGATTTGTTTAATGGACCTTATAAACAATGTATCTATATGTTAAACTTGCAACCCGAGCACTAGGGGAGGGTGTTCATCTAAAACGCAGTTTAGAAATTTTGTGGTGCATTTTGCAGTTTGCATTTTCATCAAAACACACTTTGTAGTTTGCGGTTTTGAGTCATCAAACAGCGGCTCAAACCGCACCACACCGCATATTTTTTTATGTTTTTTAAATATATATTTATACATATAATCACCATTTCTCAAATCAAAATAGTTAATACATTAATAATTATTTATCAATTTTTCAGTTTTGCTTTTAAGTTTTTACGTTACAAATTATTTGAAATATTTCCATTTGTCTTTTATCAAACATGATGGTCGAAATTATCTTTAAGTTAAGTTCTAAGATGTACTTGGATTAAATACCAAACTATTTAGTTTGCATTACCCCTTTTTAATTACGCATTTTGTTTGCACCCGGAGTTTTTATCGTATGGAATATAAGAGCATCATCGTCAAATTTATTTTGAAGTGATTTTATAATTATAGGATTGAAACCGCACCACAATGCGGTGCGGTTTTTTGCGGTTTGAGGCATATGTGGTGCGGTTTGGGAAAATCCTCAAACCGCACCACGAACACCCCTACCGAGCACTATCACAATATCAAAGTTGATTATACCAGCAAGGGTTTCAGCTGCACTTGTGGTAGCCACCACGGATCCCACCATGGTGTCTTCAAGAAACAGATCAATTGGAAGCCAAATAGCTGAACGACTAGCACCATGACTTGGACCTGTAGATGATACAAGCGATCCAGAAGCCATTAATGCATGGAACTGTTGCAAAGATATTGATTTGCATTCCTGTGACAGTAGCAAACAGCTATCGGATGTTAACTTCAAAAGAGCCTCAGGGGTAATATCTTTGGAATTTCTCAAAGATATTGAGTTTGCTGCCAGCAGTCGCAAATTATAAATGAAAGATCCCCAATGTGTGGGCCTACAAGGAGAAATTAGTAAAGCAGAATTAGATATGAAGCAATCAAAAGTTGAGATCAGAGATGATCAAAGTTGATCATGTACAGGAAAGAGAACTAATCTGACAGATATGAACATGATAAGATATATATATATATAGGGTCAGGTTCAGGGGAAAACCCCCAAAAATGAAAATTTGAGAAACACCTTGGTAACTATTCATTTGGGCGGTATGCACATATGGATACAAGTAATTTGTAAGCAGTTTGGCTGGTATGCACACATGAATAAAAAACAAGAAACAACTTCAATTACTTGTATGCACATGTGCATACCGTCCAGATGAATGGTTACCATGGTATTCCTCTGTTCTAATTTTTTGGGGGTTTTCCCCTGGACCTCCCCCCCTCCCTCTCTCTCTCTCTCTCTCTCTCTCTATCTCTATCTATCTATATATATATATATGTATATGCATGTATAAATAATATACAGGGAGGTTCAAATGAGAACAATAACAAAATAAGAGAATGCAAAAACAACCAAATCAAGTACAAAAATCACATGTGATTTTACACTAACGGCAACACAGGGTGTGCCCGCGACGAGTGAAAATCAGACGTGATTCAAACGTTTTCTTATTCTCTTATTTATCTCGTATGAACCTGACTCTATATATATACGGTTTATATATATAGAATTAGATTCATACGAGAATGAAACCTATTTAGCGAGAATATGAGAATGGTCGTTCATGTACAAAATTATAGATGATTTTGTACTAAATCACCCATGATTCTGGGCGACTTTTTCCATGCCACTTAAGTGGCCCCAAAAGTCGCCCGCTCCAGTTAGTCGTGAATCATATATGATTTTCTACTGTTCTCTTATTTCCTTAAATAGGTACCATTCTCGTATGAACCTGCTCCTATATAGATATATATAGATATAATATATATATAAGTATATAACCTTCCGGCACTCACATATTTCGATATGCCAAGCACAGGATCCTGGAAGTTACTTTATTTCGGTAAAGTTCTCCGATAATCTCAATGGCCAATGTGGTATTTGTTTTGTACAATCTGTCATGGTGATTAATTTGCTTTTCTACAATATTATGGTCATCAATTTCTCGTGATTTAATTGGCCACGTAGACTTCTTTTCAGGTACAAGTTCCAACAAGCCTTCATCATCTAGTGAAGCATCAAGCAACTGCCACACTATTGCGAAAATAAATTCAACTAGTAAAATTCCAGGTTCACTAAACAAAATGCCAAATCTCTCGGAAAGGTGAAGAGCATCATCTATAGATTCCATGATTCTGCAATTGCATTGTTAAGATATGTAAAAAAAACTTGCTATGTCCAAGTAGACCCAATTGATGCCAGAATCCAGATATAATTATATTACTATATACAAGCTCATATAATCAAGGTTTTAAAAGGCGGAATCGGGCCTTAAGGCGTTTTGCCTCAACAAGTAGAGACGGTCCGAGGTGTAAGCCCCGAGGCGGAAATATATATACAAATATGTATATAGGGTTGGGTTCTGGTGAGAATAGAGTTAAGGTGAGAAGCGTAAGAAGGGATCTCCACCCTTGAATGCACATGAGGATGAGATGCACCGAGATGCACCAGATCAACTCCCTTACAAGGCGCAATTCATGGGTGGGTATCAAGGGTTCAGATCTCTTCTTATGCTTCTCACCTTAACTCTCCTTCTCACACGATCCTATGTCTATGTATATATACCACAAATATATATATATACGAGAATGGCCAAATTACGTACAAAATCACATGTGATTTTACATTAAAAGGCAAAAAGGTGGGTGGGCGACCCTATGGCTGCATGGCAAGGTCGCGTGAATCACATGTGATTTTGTACGTGATGTTAATGTAAATCACATATGATTCGGCCATTCTTGTATTTTCTTAAATATGTACCATCTCGTATATATTCATCTACAATATATATAATACTAAATTACTAAGAGGCGTTGGTTCAATGGTTCTTGACAGAGGAAAGAGTGAAACCGTGAGATAGGCTGAGGGTGTAGAAAAATTGGTTACTTGGAGGAAGAGGAAAGTCAAACCACACTTTTTGATTGAGAGGAGAAAGTACTAGCTTTTTGGGTTTTAAAATATTAAAAGTACATATTGGGGTCATTCCGCTTTGACTTTTAGTTTTTTAAAAATAAAAAAAGACACACCGTAAAGAGAAAGTACTACTATTGCCATAAACCTTATAAAAAAGCCAAAAAAACATTGGTCGTCTTTAATAAAATAATATATATAGAAGGTTTCAAATACAAATCATACAAACCATAACCAACACTTATATTAGGAAATAATCGAGATATATATTTTTGGATAATAATCATGATTCATTCATTATAATCGAGATATTTATGGAAGATGATAAGGTATTAATTATAATCATGGTTCCACAAGAAAGGGTTTAAGAATCTTACTTGTGGTACTTTGGACCATGAACTTCAGGAGCCAATGAAAAAATGTGTCTTTTGAGGAGCTCTAGATAGAGCCTGTATGCAGTAGGTTGGCTTCTTCTACTCGGGATTACACTACAACAATTTAAAATCAATTCAATGAATATCGACCCAAAATATAATTTAAAAAAGAAAAGAAAAACTGTACACCAAAATTCTACTCAACAACATCAACTCTGAACAACTAAACATCTTTTTGTAAGCTTCCTATCTCTTATTTCTGCATCAATTCCGTTTATTTTGTCAAGGTTCTGCAGCGACTTGTGGCTTACAATACGCGATTCCAAAACATTGGGTGCGACTCTCATGTTCAGTACATTTGATCTGATTCTCATAGATAGTATACCATCTGATGCATCACTTCTAATTTCCTTAGTATAAATGATGAAGGTTCACTTATTATAATTTGAATATTTATGGAAGATTATTAGAGTTTATTAATTATTATCAACGCTTTATATTAGGAAACAATCGACACATTTATAAAAACAGGTATTCGTTAGACTAGATGAACGGTTGAGATTGATTTGTATGGTTTGTAACATTTCCATGGTTTGTATTTGATTTGCGGGCCTTCATTTAAGAACCCATACAACTGTGATAACCTTGAGAACCGATGCATCATGTGCTATTCACATGATATTTTTTCCATCTAAGCTTGAATTTAGTGCATTCATTAACATATAAGTGTACCACATTGTGTTTGTTGTTTGTTTTACATATACCTGTTTCACAATATGAATATATTTTTACTTGTTTATGAAATAAAAAGTACAACTAAAAAAATTCGAATAGTAAACTGAATACATATGAAGCATACATATGTTAATCAATATATTAATTTCAAGTCTAAGGAAATCATGTTACACAATAACTTATTCTAGGTTTATATCTCAGTTGATTAATCCCTTATACATACATATCTCCATATATATATATATATAATGATCGTCGAAATAGTTAGATTGCATAAATTCAAATAAAAACCTGTTAGACAGAAGAGCAAGAACAAGCATTGGCGGAGCGATTCTAAGAGCGATCGCTTTTTCCAGAAATTTCCACGCAATTGGAACATTATTAGACCAACAAATATTATAAACGAGTAACTCAGCAACCTCCGTCGACGGCATCGAGATTCCGGCAGACGATAAGCTAGATGAGACCTGAACCGCCCATATCAACGGATCAGTTCCCTTACTTTGAGCAGACTTCGTCATTTCCATAACACCATCCATTACTCCGGTGGCCGCCGCCGGTAGGGTCACCGTCATCGTGTAGTCGGTACCAGAGCAGAGTTAGGGTTTTCTACCAACCAATCTCCATGAAAGAATTTTTGTTGGAGGTTTTCACACAGAAAAGAGTGTGAAAGAGGGCAACGTCTCCTTTTTGATTATTGGAATGGGGGGTAAAAGAAGACTATTGAAATTTGGGTAGGAGCACCTGGAGTCAGCGGAAATGGGCGGGCAGGCAGGCGGGCAGCTTTTTATTGACGGATTAAAATGTATTTTACTATATATATAATGTACAGTTTTGGTCCTTGTGGTTTTATATTTTTACGGAGTTCGTCCTTGAACTTCATTAATTACAAAAGAAAACCGTGTGGTATCGATTTTGTTATGGAGATGGTCGCCGTTCCCTAAGGCTGTTAACAACCTCCATTAAATTAGGGACTTTTTATAACCACAAGGGCTCTTTCATGTATATATAGGGGTGGTATCCGTTACAAATCGATGAATATTTGCAAACTTTGCAAACCATTATATTAGAAAACATTGAGATATTTATGGACACTTATTATAATTTATTATATATACGTAGTGGTTTAGGCCTAGACTATGTGGTGGGTTATCCATGATTCGATTCCAGACATCTTGTGGTCACTGAGTTTATCAACGTTGATTTCTTGTAGTCACATTCTAAGAATCTTTAATTAAGGATATTTTAGCCATTTCAAATTTCTAAGAATCTTTGATTAACAGTAAATTAAAAGAAAATGTAAAACATAAAATTGAGGGGGTATTTTGTCAAATATTCAGACTCTAAGAACGTTCGTCTCTTCCATACCCCCAAATCCAATTCTACTTTTATCTTATCTGCACCGGTAACTATCTCCAGTCAACAGATCTGCGAGAGGCGGCATATACACATTTGTCGACGTGGAGTGAGGGCTATGTACGACAGTAGAGTCATGCAAAGATCCACCAATGTTGTATCCCTCTTTCTTTCGATCTCGGTCCAAACGAACTTCCTCTGATAAATGAAATTGACATCACAACGTTATTTATAATAAATAAAGTTTAGAGACGTATTCCAATAAAATTATAAAACCCCAAGGATCAAAATTGTAACTCACCCTATTACTTTTTTTATACCTTTTTTGTGGTTTTTGGTTTGTTAAATAATATACTTCTCTTGTAATTTATAATAATCATATTAATATATTATATTATTGATGGAATCGATGGGTAAAATATTCTTATATACAATTTAGTTCGGTTGATAAAAAAACGATTTTATTTAAATATAAGACATATTTTAGGTTTGATCTTATGTTCCTTTAAGTGCTGAGTAAGTCAAAAAATATCCTTTTACTTCAGTCTCTTTAGAAAATAGGTTTTGTGTGAACTGATTGGGGTTATCGATTATATTTTTTTGTAAATATACTGTTTGGACATGAAATGTTGTATAATAATATACAAACTAACAACAATATGGATTAATAATATACAAACTTTTTACTAATAAGTTAATAAATACAATCAGATAAATTACTTAAAATTTATAAAATGATTATTTAACACTGAATAATCAAATAATTGAAATTAAAACCATCTTTAACCAAACAACTTAAAATGAGTTATTAATTAGATAAGAACATCACACGTTATTATGATTATTTAAAAATAGAATGTTTGTATGTGTAAAATATCTTAAACAAAAATAAATTGGCTTTTAGTTAATTTGCAATTTAAAGTATGACTTGTTTAATTACAGAAACATTAAGATATATTTGATATTTAATTTAAATATGGTAGAGAGTAAATTACGTGTTTAATCCTTGTGGTTTGTAAAAATGACACGTTTTGAAATTACAATTCTCATACTTATGGTTATATTTTATTGTTGTTTTCTGTCTTTAATATTTAAAGTTTATTGCTACTTTTGTCTTTATAGTTTATAATGCATTGTTATTTTAATACCTCATACACAAACGTAGGAGTTATCCTCAAGGACGAGAATAACAATGAATTATAAACCATAAGTAAAAATTTTCACAAACCATATGAACGAAAAACGTAATTTACTCTAGAGTAAATCATGGTTTTCGTTCATGTAGTGTGATGGATTTTTCCATCTATCAACTATGTTTAATAAATAAAAAACTTGTGGTACAAGTTCAGTTTTGGACTCTTGTTGTAGCCCATCATCTTTACGACTGTAATCATTTGGTCATTAAGCGTTTTCTTTCCTGTGTCCATCACACGAAGATAATTTGGTCATTTTACCTTAAGTTGTGACGTAACAGTTGATGATCAAATACATTTTATTATTATTTTTTACTACCTACTGAGAGCCATCACAAATACAGTAAAAAAAGTCCATAATCATTGGTTACTTTCCAAATATTCAAAATACAACAAAAAGACATTGAGCCACAATCACATTCTCACATGACGACGAAAACAATGGGTTGGGTGGTGTTTCTATCATATGAGTACAAGTTGTCTGTTAATCCTTGAAGTTATGTGTCGCTGGGTCACCACGAGAGCTCAAATGTACCAGACATTCAAGTTCCTACAAAAGTTGGTCCACACTACCGACACTTAATTAAAACATGTCAGCATGAGGGACCAAATCGTTATAAACATGTAAAAAACGAGTCTTGTTCTGCAATAAATGAAGTTTTAAAACCAATTTTATAAAAACCATCAAATCACAAAGACTAAATCATTGGATTGTTTGATGAAGAAAAAATAAAGTTATGACTAAATCATTGGGTTGTTTGATGAAGAAAAAATAAAGTTATGTTAATGTTGAATGTTTAAGACATGGACTTATTAAGAGCTTCTAGAATATAAAAATGTAGGACCACATGTGCAAATCCAGAAAGCATCCATACAATGGTTAGTTTATTTGGAACATCTTTAATATAATTCTTTTTAAAAAATTAAAATAAAGAATTAAAATTCTTTTGTCTAAACAATCTATACATATATAACAGATTATCTGTTTTAGATATTTCAATATTAGTTATATTATTTAAATATTTAATATTTTTACCATCCCAATAAAATACTTACACGAGTTGAACATGATGTTAAAAAAATGACTTAATAATTAGAGCATTTCTAATGTAAGGTTCTGTTGAGCAAAAAATGCATTAACTTATAAAAACTACCATTGTTCTTAAAATAATCTAAGAGTATCTCCAACGGATTTCCAAAAAATTTCCAAAATGGAGAACCAAAAGATAAATCTCTAAAAAATTGCACTCATCTCCAACAGATTTCTCATTTTGGAGAAACCATCATTAATTATAATATTAATTCCATCTATTAGAATATTATTTCTCTCTCCTATTATTTATTTTTAAATTTTCCTATTGGTTGTATCATCATGTAATCATTTTTTGGGTGTTATCCAAATTTGGAGAAAAAAATATTCTCTTCTCATACTTTCTCCATTTTGGATATTGTTTTGAATAATCTGTTGGAGCTAAAAAAAATGCCTTAAAATCTCCATTTTCTCCATTTTCCCCATTTTGAAGAAACTGTTGAGATGCTCTAACAAGCCATATGTATCTCAACAAAAACTTCGATTCTTACCATGATTTTTGTGAGAAATGTCATTTCACTTATTTTTTATTTAATTATTATAATATAACTTATTTAATCAATGGAACCTATAAAAAATAAGGTTCTTATAAGAACCTTTATTATAAAATTCTTGATAAAATTATATGATGAGTTCCTAATTTAATAAGATGATATTAAAATGACAAAAAATATATAAAAAAAAGGTTCCAATAATAGAATGGTCTCAAGAACTTATAGAAGAAATCCCACCGCATTTATTGATGGCGCTCGTGGCTTAATTGCCGATCAAGTCATTGACCCCACTTGGTACTGAAATTAATTCCTTCAATAGCGACCACCATCAATTCAAGCACACTCCTCTTCATTTCATTGGTTTTTAAGGTACTGAAATTAATTCCTTCAATAGTTTTGTTCGTAAAATGTTTTATGAAAATTTTCATTTTGATGTAATGGAATTTTTTAAAGAAATTTAATTGAAATGTTATCAGGTTTGATTATTTGTTTGATTTGACAAACATGGAATGAAATATGTTAAGAATTAGAATCCGACTGTTTGGTTCAGTGGCGGACTCAGGATTTTTCTCGAGCGGTTGCACCATTAAATTGTATCAAATGTCCATAAAGCTGTTTGATGTATTTTTCAGTTGATTTCGAGGGATATTTAGCCGAATTCCCCATTTGGGGATTTTTTTTTTAGTTTTTCGATTGATTTCGAATGATTTTTTAAGGTTTTTGGTTGATTTCAAGTGGTTTTTTTTAAGCTTTTTGCTTGATTTCGAGTGATTTTTTAAAGTAATGCTCCTTTAACCCTTGAAATATCAAAAATTTAGCGGGTGCACCTCATGTAAAACTTACGAAACACGATCTTTTTTACCCTTACGGAACACGGTTGAACGGTAGCACGCGACCCCCCTCCCCATAAGGTGGGTCCGCCCCTGGTTTGGTTCATATAAGTAGCTTTGGAATTTAAATAAAATATTGGTAAATGACCAAAATATCTTTTTTTTTAATTCTGAAACCAAAATCCGACTACTATGGTTCAGATTGGTGGTGGTCGGTGGTGGTTCAAATCAGTGGTGGTCGATGATGGGTCAAATCAAACAGGGAGATGAAAATAATTGTCTTCTTGAGAAAATGAGATTCAATGAAATTGAATCCTTCTCGATTATGATGGAATAACCAAATTAATGAATGGTGAGATCTGTATAGGTAAACCAGAACACCTAAACGGACTTTGGTCAACATAATTGATCACTCAAATTCTTTCAAATTCTATTCGAATCCTATAAACCAAATGCCCCCTAATATTCCATCCTTTCAAATAAGTGTCTACATTTTTCTTTATTTGTTTTAAAATAAATATCTACTTTTAAAAATAAGTTTATAATTTCTCATATTATCCAAAAGTTATATTACCAAAATATTTAATAATATAACAAGAGTGTCCCCTTTCCATTTATTTCATAGGTAGGTTGGTGGCAATTACCTTGGAATAAGAATATAGAGTTCGAGTCTTGAGTCAATTATGATTTTCGTTCCTATGATTTGATAATAATTTTCATTTTCGGTCTTTATGATTTAAAAGTTACAACTTTAGTCACTATACTTTACAATTTATTGTTATTTCTATACCTAAACGAATCTATATCTTTAATTACAAGGGACCAAAACATAATTTACTCTGTTTTTGTAGAAATCTCAAATTTGTAAAGAATTGCAGTACCTTCTCAATTTTATTTTGACTGGCATAGCGGCATCGAACCCACGAACGACTACCACAAACACAACGCACACACGCACGCCTGCCTCCCCGACGGTATCAGGAATCCAAGGGCAGCCCACTAATCCGCCACTGTCCCGATCCAACTTCCGCTGGACCTAGAGCCCAACCACAGTCTATGACTGGGCTCGGGTGAGCCCAGTCTTTTGACTGCACCAGCCCAAGGACTGGAGTGCCCTCAAATTGACTCCCCTTAGATTCGAACCCGGGTAGATTGGGATACCATCCACAATCCCCCCCATGTTACCGCCCTTGGGGAAACCAACTGAACTGAACATGATTTGCAATACCTTCTCAATTTGGAGAATGTTTTTTTAGCAAAAAAAAAAACTATAAAAATCCTCTTAAGTATGCAACAGTTATTTAGTGAAATAGGGAAGAAGAAGAAGATGATCTTTCAAAAGGATAATCATAAAAATGAAGAATTCAAGTAACAAAATTCAAAGTATGCAACAAATTATCTAATAAGTGAAAATGTAAATATTTTTAACCACCGCGAGCTTCTCGTCGAGTGGCATCGTGGAGCAGTTCGATGTCAACTCCCTCCGGCGGCAACTGCACATATCTCACCACCGATCCTCGGATGAAACAGTTCCTCACTGAAAGCTGCCATATCATAAAAAAAACTAATTAAATTTTCACACACACACACATATATACATAATTATATAAATATAGGGGCCAGTTCAAATGAGAACTCAAATTTGGTTGTGAATGTGAGGAAAAATGAGAGGGCTCCACGTGTCATATTCAGACTGAATAAATACTATATTCAGTTTCATTCGGTCTGAATAATCTACATTCAGACTAGTTGCGCTCTCATTTGTCCTCACGTTCACAACCAAATTTGAGTTCGCATTTGAACTTTCCTCTCTCTATATATATATTAATGAATAAAAATGACTATAAACCAAACAAACCCAGTATATTCCACTCGATAAGAACAACCACCATCATACACACAAT
The DNA here is from genome assembly GCA_036898165.1 of Silybum marianum. Lineage (NCBI taxonomy): Eukaryota > Viridiplantae > Streptophyta > Magnoliopsida > Asterales > Asteraceae > Silybum > Silybum marianum. The sequence continues at coordinate 722,315 of CM072530.1, forward strand.
CACTACCAACAATTTTATGCCAAGTATAAGAAACCGAATTAGACATTAGAGCATCTCCAGAATGGAGAATTAAAATTCGAAATCCGTTAAAAAGTTACATTCAAAATCCAGTTTTAGTTTTGAATATTACAACATTGATTATATTATTAAAATATTTTATATATAGACAAAAGATCGTGTGATAATAGGAGTTAAGTTGAGAACTGAGAAGCGTAAGATGGGATCTGGACCTTTGATCATTTTTAATCTTCCCCTCACCCCACGAATTGCACTTCTCACGGGAATTGATTCGGTGCATCTCATTAGTGTTAATCTTCAACTAGTTGATCCAACGGTGGAGATCCCTTCTTACCTTTCTCATCATAACTTTCATTCTCATCGAAACCCAACCCTTTATATGTATATATATATATATATATATAATAAAATATTATTTCACTCTCTCGTAAGCATTTGATTTCATTGTTTCTTATTGGTGGAATATTAAAAAAAAATAGTTCTCATCGCAATCATTTTTTGAAAGTTCTTCAAATTTAGAAAATCTCACACTTTCTCTCCTGTTTTCTCATTTTTGGATAATCTGTTGGAGATACTCTTTATCTTTTATCTACCCAGCTCTAAGTCGGAATCAGAGGTGGATACAGAAAAAATTCTATGCAAGTATACAAAATAATTAACATAAGAAACACAAATTAATTAAAAAAACTATAGTTCGATTATAAATGCCATACAAGTGGTCTTTTTTTCCTTCTTTTCTTTTCAGCTATCGTTACCAAAAAATTAATCCGAAACCCAAATGAAATTTGCTTCAATGACTCAACTCCACATAATGAATTCTAACGGTAAACCTGTTCACTATACCAACGTCAATATCGAACCTTTTTTAAAGTTTAACAAGAAACCGAGACATAAATCATCAGAAAAAGTTATTTATAACAAAAAAACTAAAGTTTTTTAAATGAGAACATGAACAAGAATATAGCATCAAACATCATTGACCAAATCCTTAAAATAAGGATCAACTAGTTATTAGATTCGATGCTAAAATACAAAACACCTACTTCATAAGAGGTTATGATGTGTACCAAATTTGCTGGTTAAGTTGATATTTATAGAAAAATCAAAGATTGTAATTAGTTAGTAAATTTAGCAATTACTTGCATAAGTATATGATATAAAGTACTAGAGTTTAACTAGGACTCTTGTTAGTTAGATTCCTAATTGCATCAAGTAGTTATCTCTATCCATCGTATTATCAGTTCGCATTTTTTTCTGCCATATTATCGTTAAGAGAACCCCAATAAAACTCCACAATGGAGGTTCTTCTTTAGCCTCTTATCGTCCCCTTATTTCCTTAAAACAATAACAATTTTTTTTGAAACCCTAAGGGTCCGTTTGGAACAGAAACAGAACAGGGCCGAACAGAACAACTGTTCAATGATTGGTAAGACAGAACTTGATAGGACATAACATAACATATAAAATAACCAATTCTATGTTATGAACCAAGCCAGTTTAACAATTGAAATGGGAACCAAATGATAAGAAACACTGCTAAAAGCTTCAATTAACAATGGAAACGACTAACAAACTAGCTTTCGAGAGGCTAGCACTCTCCCAAATAGAACCAACTAATTTTCTGGATGCCTTCTACTATCTATAACAACCCTATTTATACTAAAAACTTATGCTAAGAGTACCCAAATTACCCCTTCTTGACTATTCTAGAATCTTCTTAGGAATGGGCTTGGGCCACTAAATGGGTGCATGACATTTACCTCTAATAAGTTGTTTATATATTTTGATTTTAAGTTATGTAATTTATTAAATTATAATAAAGTGAAAGTTTTAAAGAGCATAAAATAAAATAACTAATATTTAAAGAATGAATAAAATGTAAAAAAGGAAGCCTATTTTGATGTTTTAGAAGAGAATTAGGTTTTATTTTGAGGTTATAATGGTAAAATATAGGTATGTTCCACCTTGTTCCATGCTATTCCACTTTGTCGCCAACAATTTGACTGAAGAACCATCAACAAACAACCCAGCAAATCGAGCTCAAATTTATAAGGGTAAATTAATTCATTGGCAATTTTTTTCCTTTCTTTTCCTTTCTAAATATTTATCAAATAAATAAATAAATCTGTTTTGTCGTGGTGTTGTAATGGAATGAAGCCAAAAGGCGATGGTGATGGGAAGTATAAGATGGAGAAAAAGGGGCAGCAGTGAGCGGAAAGAAGCTCCTAAGGACTAAAAAACTCGAGCTTTACGACTTCTACCATGACAATGGAACATTGGAGAATTGAAAACATCTAAGATATACAAGTATCAATATCACAAAACTTAGTATTCTTGACGAAATACCAACCCTTTCTAAATTGATTTTAAACGGAATTAAAACATTCTTTTTGATAAGTTTTAATGAGCATTTTCAGCATTCATGTTTTTTACTCGTTGGTAATAGTTTTTAACATCGTAAACTTTGATACTGCTTTCAGATTTCAACACCACCTCTTATCAATAAGAAGTGAAATAAGACTTCGGACTTCAGCACCTCTGAATAGGCCTTTGACCACCCTAACGGGTTCAAAGTTCAAACCGGTCCTCATATTCAAACAAAAGCCGGTCCTTTTGGACCAGTCCTAACTGCCATATAAAAAGAATATGGACTGATCGGGTTATTTGGACTGGACCGGATCCAAGTACTGTAACCGGCTTCGGGCCAGTATTGGTCCTCTGTCCATGATGTGCATCTCTGACCCTACCTTAGGGCTTAGACATTAGCTTTTCAAATAGAAGGCACAAATGAATCCTGGAAAGTAACGTTGGCTACAATATACTTGGGGCCTGTTTGTTATCAGCTTAATGAGCTTAACAGGACTCACAGCTTATTCAGTCAGCTATATATGACCGTTTGGTAGTGGCTTATTCAGAAAGCCAAGTTTTTTCCAAGCTTGTTCCCCCCAAATAAAAAACACCTTATTTCCATATATGAAAAAACCCTAGTAAACAAAAATCTTCCCAATCCATACAGATTAATCAACACTAACAACTTTATCCATACAGGACTTGATGGAAAACCAACCAAACAGCCCCTTATACAGGAAAAGATACTACCACCTTCTTGTTAAAAGAGCTACAGCTTAGAATTTGAATTTTAAATACAGTTTCTTCAAAACCCTAAACCCTAATTCTAAAATACCTATTAATTTTGCATTTGTAAAGTATTATGCTCGACATACAATGTACTTTTAGAAGCGATCAAAATGAAGAACAAAACCCTAATTATATAATCAATTCAACAATTTTCCAGGAAAATAAAACGATATCCAATTCCGCATAACCTAATCATATATTCATGTGTGAATCTCTAAATATTTGAGATCAAATTCAATTTCAAATAACCTAAAACCCCCCAAAAGATACCGAAATCAAAATTAAGAGCTTACCATGTGAGGGAACTTTTCTTGATCAACAACTCTGGTGTTCTCGAGCTTGATATTGAGGTATTGATCGACTGAATGAAGAGTTCCTCTTATTGCCAAATCGTTCTTCAGTTCCACGGTCACTTCTCTGCCTACCAAATCCTTGAAGTACGAGAAGAACAACTGCAACAATCAAAAAGTAACGTAAATTAATCGTAAAGTATATATATATATATATGTATATATATAGATCAGAGAGAAGTGAATGGAGAAGGATGATCACCATTTTTCTAGGGTTCCTCTTTCGTTGTAATGTGAGGGGAGACAGACGAGTGAAGAACAAAACTTAATTTAGCCCCCTTTGCCAAAATAACCCTAACATGTCGACGGTTGACTTCTTAGTCAACTCCATTAGCATCGAAATTTAGTAGGGCATTAATGATAAAAAAAAATGTCTGAAAGTAACACATAATTCAAAATCAAAATTCAAAATTGATATATAAAATGTTACATTCAACTTTAATAACTTATGTAAACATTTAATTTTAATATTTTTTATTGGTAGAATATAACATAAAAAAAATTCTCTTTCATTATAGTCATTTTTTGGAATTTCTTTAAATTTAAAATTTTTTGCAATGTCTCTCCTATTTTCTCTATTTTCAAAAAAGTTTTGAAAAAATTATTGACACAAAAAATTGCTTAAAATTCATATTTTTTCTATTTTAAAGAAACTGTTGAACACGAATATAGTATTGAAATTTAGGACAACCGATTATTATATGTGGTTTAGTTCCCGTTAATACGTGTATAAAAAAGATATGCTTATATTTAATGTTCTAGAAAGCTAGTCGTGACAGCCGTCGTGGCTTAAGATTTGTGTTTGACGTCACGTTAAGTCTGTGGCACGTCATGACCGAATTCATGATTTTTGTAACACGATATTTGATTTTTCTTACATTTCTATTACATTAATTTAGTTTCTAGTATATAACCTAAATTAAAATATTTAATATCATTAACTTATTGAGTAATAGTAGAAATACGAATTTACCACCATAAATCACAACTCCTAAGACTAAGAGAAGTGAAGTTAAGGTAAGAAGGGTAAAAAGAGATCTCCATTATTGGATACACTGTAAAATGAGATGCATCAAGATGAGATGTACTGGATCAAGCGCGATTCATGAGGATTTAAGATTAAAATGATCAACAGTTTAGATCATTTCTTACCCTTCTCACCTTAATTTCACTTCTCAAATAAATCTCAGGCCCTTAGAGCTATGCTTATATTGCTATATTATATATTATTGTTGTTGTAATGTAGCAAAGTTTGCTTTAAATTTCTATACAATATGGTATTTTTTTAATTAGCAATGTCAGATTTCTTTTTGTATTCATTACCTAATAACTGGCTTTTCAGCTTACATTGTATCATTTGATATAACCAATCATTACAATATATTCCATAATTTGACATACATGCCACTAATAGTTACAAACTTAAAACAATATTATTTCTAACTTTTATATATATATATATATATAGGCCCCTTCAAGTGTTAACCCAATAATTTGTGTTAATCCTGTTAACCCATCGTTCACCGGTGAACACCATGCTCGTTCACTGGTGCAACACCATTCATCAGTGAATGAATGGTTCCATACATGCATGCTCGTTCGCTGGTGAACACCATTCGTTAGTATACGAGAATCGTGTTCACCAGTGAACGAGCATGATGTTCACTAGTGAACGATGGGTTAACACGGTTAACACAAATAATTGAGTTAACACTTGAAGGAGCCTCTATATAGATATATATATTTTTTGATATAGAGGGGGGCGATCCCTCCAATAAAGAAAAAAATTATTCGTTAAAGTTTACGTTTTTATATTTTTAGGATTTTACGATTTTTAACGGTTTTTTGTTTGATTGATTTGAAAAAAGAATTTTTTTTTTTTGGAAAGCAAAATACACAAGCCAAGCACACGGAGAAAGAAGGGGGAAGAAAAGAGAAGAAGGGAGGAGAAGAAAGAAGGAAACAACCTTAAGGAAGATTCCAGACAAGCCTGGCCGAACAACATTTGGACAAGGCTTAAAGTTAAGGCTAAGGAGCCTAGATCGGACATCATCGAAGATGGTCTTCTCTTATCCTTGAAAATGCGATCATTCCGTTCAGACCAAAGGTGGTAGACAGTTCCAGTAAGCACTAATCTACGAATAATAGACCAGATGGTCTTGCCTTTGGTGGCTTGCTGGAAGACTTTATATATTTTGAAGGCAAAGCACAAATCCATATTCAAATCAATTTATTAAAGAAAGGTTGTTTGGTGAGTAATGAAAAATAAAATGACATCTTTAATCTGGAATAGAAATTTAAGCTTATGAAAATGAACCCATTAAATTATATAATAACAAACAATTTCTTTAATTTTCGATCTCATTAATCACTGATTAATATCTCTAACCAAACAAATTGGTAATTTTGACGTCAATCTGTTCCGATGCCAATTTGATCGAATCAGACCGACCTAGTTAAGAGTTTTCAGGTTTAATACCAATATTTTAGCAACAAATCTAACACTTAGCAAGAAAACTAGACAAATAGAAAAATATTACGTATAAAACTCATGAACTCAAAAACACAAAGTCGAAAACTTTTTCACAACGAACCCAAAAAGATCGGTTGCAAAAATGGCAATAAAAAAACATTTGTCTACAATTACAATCTGGGTTTCACCCGTCTACCGTGAACATCACTTCCATCGAGTATGATTGCATTCGGGTGGGTGCAAATGGGGAGAGAATGCTCGTTAATTCGAGCCACGTGCTCCAAAAGCTCGGTTAACACATGCGGACAACTTTCTTTCAAGTAGTCGAACCCATCGGTTTGCATCACAGCTGATCAAAGAACAACAAAAGTTAATAGAAGTTTATGTTCAATTAGACCCCATATATATATATATATATAGAGAGAGAGAGAGAGAGAGGGAGGGAGGTTCTGGGAAAAACGCTACAAAAAGAGAAAACTGAAGAACACCCTAGGAGCCCTCCATCCGGACGGTATGCACAAATGCAATACAAGCAATTGAAGCTGTTTTTTTTCTATGCACCGGTGCGTGTATATATATATAAATATGCGTTTTATATATATATATATATATATATATATATGCATTAACGCATATGCACAAATGCGTCTTACAAAATTATCGGTATGCATTTGTGCATACCCTCTAGATGGAGGGCTCCCAGGGTGTTCTTCAGTTTTCTTTTTGGGCATATATATATACATATATAAACACCCATAACAATCATCATAAAAAATAGAAAGATATCGAGCATTTTAACCAAGTTCCGTTCATGGTTCTTGCACAGAATCGGTAACAAGTTGTGTGTCCTATGTAAAGGTGTTATAACAAGTTGATAAGACGTTTTTATGCATCCTAACAAGTTTTTTAAGACACCTTTGAAATAAAGGGTCATATTCGTCTTTTATGACATTATTTTTTAAAAATGTCTTATAAAATATGTGTTTCACAAAAACAAGTGCTCTGTAAAAATATGTGTTCATAGCCATAGGACGCTCTTAAAAATCAAAATTGTCCTATTAAAAACCTAATAGGAGACATTTTTTCAAAAGTGTCCTAAAAAACTTGTTAAGATGCCCAAAAGCATCCTAACATCATATTGCAACAACCTTATTTAAAACGCACAATTGTTTTATCCTATAAACTTAATGAGCTTAATGGAACTCACAACTTATTCGGTCATCTATACAAACAATAGTGGCTTAATAATATAGAAAGTTGCTCCTATAAACTTAGTCCTGTTTGTTAGTGGCTTAATAATATAGAAAGTTGCTCCTATAAACTTAGTCCTGTTTGTTAGCAGCTTAATGAGCTTAATGGAACTCACAACTTATTCGATCAGCTATACAAACAGTAGTGGCTTAATAATATAGAAAGCTGCTTATTTAGTAAGCTTCTAAGGGGGAGCTTTATGAAGAAAGACAAGTTTTTTCCAAATCTGTCCCTCACAATTAAAGAACACCCTTCCATCGATATAGACAATTTAATCCATACATACACCTTTATTCAGACACGACTTAATAGAAAACAAACCAATCAGCCCTTTAGACATATTTGACGTCCTATAAAGCCAATTTTGTTATAGTGAATCATAAAATGCCAAGAAAATACTTCGATCATAAAATTTATAACCGATAAAAGACGAGAAGGATTTTTTACCTCTGAGATTTTCAGGCAAAGCGACGAATTTCAGACAGACGGATTTTAACTGGTGACAATGGTGCTGTTCTGCCAACGCTAATGTTGTTGCAACGGTATTAATGGCAACCTCCTCACAGAGATTAGACTCACAAAGCATCAAAAGCCGCTCTAAACCATACCGATCAGCAGCTGCAAGTAGATGCTGAAACATTAAGGTCGACGCCCATCTTGTACTTAATCCAGTAAGCTCTTCCATATCAGGGAGATCATCCCAATATATAAAATGAAGCAACGCCTGAAAGTGAAAAATAAAAAATTAATAACGTATAAAAATGAAGTAATCAAGTTGCACACGGCCACCTTATGGAACAAGGTGGAACAGACCTATATTTTACTGATATAACCTCAAAGTAAAACCTATTTCTCTTCTAAAACATCATATACGCCTGCCTATTTACATTTTATTCATTCTTTAAATTTTATTTATTGTATTTTATACTCTTTAAACTTTCACTTTACTTTCCTCAAGATATCATTTTTATACGGTTTCTATATTTTGATTAAATTATGTAATTTATTAAATATTAATAATAATAATAATGAAAACAATATAGAAAAGATATAAAATAAAAGTTGGAAACTATAGAGGCATGAGATCATGTGAGAAGTGAAGTTAAGGTGAGAAGCGTAAGAAGAGATCAAGATCTTGACCCTTGATCACTTTTAATCTCAAACCCACCCATGAATCGCGCTTTATACGGGAATTGATCTGGTGCATCTCGGTGTATGTCATCTCGGCGCATCTCATCCTAACGTGCATCCAAGGGTGGAGATCTCTTCTTACCCTTCTCACCATAACTTCACTTCTCACCAGAACCCAACCCAACTATAGAAACCTTATATTTTGATGTCATTTTAATCATCAAGACGAAAACTTTCTAACGATGTATTTTGTTATAAAAAATATTTATTTCTTAATAAATCAATTAATTACATAAATTAATCAAATATATATATATATATAAATAACTCATTAAGGGTAAATTGGTCATTTTATTTGTTATGTCATGTCCAGTTATGTCTTACCAAACGCTAAACAGTTGTTCTGTCTTGTCCTATCTGGATACCAACTACCAAACGCACCCACAGTGAACAAGAAGGATAAGTGACAAACGGAATACAAAAAGCTAGTTACACCGAACATTTTCCAATGTTAACTTTTAAAAAAGATAAGTCATATATATATATATATATTTAAATCGAACCTTAAAAGCAGGGGCTTCTATGTCTTCAACTTTGATACACCGGATATTTTGGTCTTTCATTGGACCAAAAAGTTGTGCCCTGAAAACAGGTGACCGGGCAGCAAGTACCAACTTGTGGGCAGCAAAGGTTTCACCATTCACTTCAAAAGAAACATCGGTTCCCTTTCCACATTCCAAGAGCTGCCCGAAGTGCTGCCCGATATCCGAAGGTGGCACATAGATAGAGTAGGATTTGGGGCCCTCCGTATGGGACTTAACCACACCAACACAACAATGGACTTGAAGGCAATCATCTTTCAAATAGTCTGATGTTTCTAAAGATGATCTTTTAAAAAACCGTTTGTAGCCCCTGCAACCAAAAATTAACGGTCATAAGAAAGAACCAATTGGATAAAAAGCCTTTAAACCAAACCAAACAAACCCAGTATATCCCGCTCGAAAGCAGGGTCTATGAGGGATGAGAAAGTTGTCCTCAAGACTATTAAAATGATACCAAAATAAAAGGTTGATGTAGTTTCCAATTTTTATTTTCTCCTGTTATCATTAACATTTATATAAATTACATAAATTAACTAAAATATAAAAACCGTATAAAAATAATATTTTGAGGACAGTAAAGTGGAAGTTTTAAGAGCGTAAAATACAATAAATAAAATTTAAAAGAGAGACGTATTTGATGTTTTAGAAGAGAATTAAATTTTATTTTGAGGTTATATTGAAAAAATATACGTCAGTGTATTGATTATCATGCAAACTGACACGGACACCCACAGGTGTAGAGTATATTGATTATCATTCATAGGTAATAACTATAAATTAGAAAAACAAATTGATAATGCAACTAAACTATTCATCACCAAAACAACAATAATCAATGGCCTCCGTGTAATTGGCAAAAGAGTTGGCAAAGGGGTAGGCCGACTTTGCCTCTAGGGGTGTAAATGATTCGAGCTTTTAACGAGCTACTCGAGCTCGAGCTCGTTTATCTCAAGCTCGAGTCAATCTCGAACACAAAATAATACTAGTTTAACATAACGAGTCGAGCTTTATAAAACTGATGTTCGACTCGGCTTGTTTGAAAACTCGATTATATTTTTTATTCGAGTTGAGTCGAGCCGAGCCATTCGAACATATCATTTTCCGAGCCAAACATGATCATATATTTATTAATCATACAATAAAAATATAGAAATTATCGATAAATGAGTTAATCGATCGCGAGTTCGATATCATAAACAAGCATCAAGCTCAATAACTCAAAAAATATTCGAGCTCGAGCTCAAGCCCTACATTGAAAAGTTAATCGAGCTCGAGCCCAATATTAATTTTTTGAGCCCGACTCAATTAACCTGTTACTTGATCCAGCTCATTTACACCCCTATTTGCCCCAATACATAGCCTCCCATTGAGTATGCCAAAAAAATGCCCCCGCATTTCCGTGTGGGGCCGGTTGGGGTTGCAGGTAATCAACTATTTGACCAAATAATCAATGAAGCACAAAGAACCAGCTTAAAAACAAAATTCACACAGATGAACAAGTTCAATCCTAACAGTTGGAAAAGAGATAATTCATATAAACAATCATAATTGTGTGTGTGTGTGTGTGTATATATATATATAATCAAATAAACCAAATAGTGAACATAAAGATGTTTTATCTTACCACATACTACCTCTGTATTTAAGAGTATACGGCCCACTTTCCAAAGCTCTTCCAAAATGGCTATGAATCTTATGTCTCTCTTTCCCACTTTGATCGATAAGAGTCAACTCAAAAAGGGCACGAACATCTGATCCATCGCTAGCCAACGCGATGAACAACGATACATAAGTCGCATTATCCTCAATGCTCTTCCCATCTGGGTAAAAATAGATCGCCCATGAATAACCACCAACCATAAACGTATCAGATGCTACGTATTTGCCAATTCCAATACCCTTTGATAACGAATAACCGGAAACCCTAAAATCATGCTCGCCGTTAACGGTCTCGGTGATCGACGTCGACGTCGTCACCGCCGGTGGAGATGATGACGACGATGAAGATGGTTTCGATGCATCTATATACGGCCTACCCATCCCTAATCACTCGCCAATTGTTGACGAAACGATTGCGAATTTTGGAAAATTTGCGAGAAAAGGGTTTAAGAAAACTACTGAATTTATGGAAATCGGACCGATCAATACCATGAAAATGTGAAATTATTCATCTGATCCAGTGGTTTGAAGATGAATTAAGGTTAATTTAGGGTTTGGAGAGAAAAATCAAACGTTTTTTCTTGTTTGTTGATGAAATCTAGGGTTTGGGTTATTGATCTATAGAAAATTTTCAACGACCCTTTTTGAGATAAAAGAGAGGGGATGGCTGAATGGTGATGGTTCTGATTTCTGAATCGTCTGATTGAAAGTTATTGAGGTTTAAATAGATGTCAGGTTTCTTCAACAGAAACAACATATGACAAGGTTTAGATTCAACAAAATATAACTATTTTTTATGTAAGTAAAGTTAACGTGAGAATTGTAGGAACAAATTTTGATCATTGATTACTTTCAATTTTAAATTCATCCATGAATTACGTTTGATACGGGGATTCATTCAGTAAATCTGGGTGGATTTTATCTCGGTGCTTCTCATCCTAATGTGCATTAAAATGTGTAGATCTCTTTTTACCCTTCTCACCGGTACCCAACCCATTTTAAATTTTCATTTTTAAATTGGTATTGAACCCAAACCGAACAAATTAGACTAGATTCGATATTAGTCAGTGGTGGACTAGGATTCTTGACGAACGTATACTTTTAAGGTGGATCAAAGGTCGTGTAAATGTCATGGTATGATGATATGAAAACCGGAAAAGTTAAAGTGGTTTGAAATAAAAAGTTAATTGTGTTGATTTAGGGAATAAATTACATTTTTTAAATAGAAGTTAATAGTGTTGATTTGGAGAATAAAATACATTTTTTAAATAGAAGTTAAGTGTGCTGATTTGGGGAATAAAATACATTTTTTTTCCAAATAAAATAGACTTTTTGATCCAGACGCAAGCATGATGTGTTTTGACAAATTCCACTCTTTCAAAAAATTCTCTCAGTTTTTTGATTGATTTCGAACGATTTTATTTCTTATTTTTTTTATTTCTAAGAATTTTATTGTTGATGTCTCTTGTATTTTCTAATGTTTTGTAGCACCCCCTCAAAATTTAGCACAAACTTTTTTGTTGTTGCAAAAATCGATTGGGTGGTTGCATGGGACCTCTTGGCATATTTATACGTTCGACACAGATATTAAATGTTCCATAAACTTAAAAGAAATGTTATTTTTAACGTTATTATATGTTTTAATAACGATGAAGCACCTATAAAAGCCTTTGATTTGGGTATACATGTTAAATTTTTATGTTATAATCAAAATAAATAAATAAATAACTATTTAACTTGGTAGAATCTCATTTTTGTTAGTCATAAATTAATTATCGACTTGATAGGTGGCTCTTCTATTCCAAGCCGACTCTATGAAATTTATTATCAAATCATAATTCAGATAGTGTGATCATATTGATTTGAATTTGTATAGTTTCTCTATTTTATTCAATGTTGTTAAATATTTGATAATTATTAAACATTTAGAAGAAAACAAATAGTTGATGAATAAAGTGACAAATAGACCAGATGACCATCAAATATATTTTTTAATTAAATAGATAATCCAAAGTGCTTCCATCGTATATTTATATTTTTTGCATTTTTAAATCAATGCAACAACTATACATGGTAAAAACGATAAAATCACAAACCTATATATTTGTATGTTCGTCAATTTTTATTTAGATATATCAATTTTTATTTAATTATTTGTATCATTATAACTAGAATTTTAATCAAATCATTATGTGAAAGTGAATGTCAATATATAAAAGTTCTTGAAAGTAAGTGAAAGTGAGTAGGAAGGTAGAATAAGATTATATATTTACGAGCCATAAGATAAAAAAAAGATCAATCCAATAAATATTTTCTTACCAAAAAAAAAAGTTTTTATCACATGATCTTGAAATACACACGTATTTTCTCTCTCTCGAAATACACACGCATATTTATATTTTTAACTTTTAATGAGTTATTTAAAAATTTATAAAATACTTGTTAAATATGTTTTAAAACAATTATTTTGACATTTGTCCAATATAATTATTAACTATCCATAGGCATGGCTAATTTGCTATTGCATGATCAAAAATAAGTTATAGCCTTAACTTGCAATGGAGGATTTTTGTTTACTTTTTCTAAGTTTGACCATGAACACAACCAATGAATTTATATCAAAGTTGTCTTTGTTGTGAACCTACCATCTCCATTATCCTTAAACATGTTTATAAGTTATTAATTATATATTGCATTTATATTTTGGATCTTTTATAAAATAAAACTATTTTATATATGTGGACTACAATTTGGAGTGAATTACATGAATCGTCCCTCAACTAAATTGTAATATTCGAAAAACGTCCTTTCAGATAATATTTTATTGTATGGTTATTTAGTCCCTTTGTTAACATTGAACCAATCAATTACCATGTTATATATAAATCAAGTCAAATAAACTCAATAAATCTCATACAAATGTAAGCAGTAATGGACTTGAGAAGTTTTATGAGCAGATGCACACTTAAGGTGGATCAAAGGCTCATAAGTCGTTTCTTGACCAGGGGAAAGTCAACGTGATTTGACACAGAGAAAACTCGATTAAGTTAATTTGAAATTTTTTTTTTCCCAAATGACATTGACCTTGACATTTAAAATAAATATATGTTGTCTTCAAAACGAGATAAAAAACAACTTTTAAGATAAATTTCTCATGAAGAAAAGTAATAAAACCGTAATGGGAGAAAAGTTAACGAAAAGCCATCACAACATAATAGTAGTTATGTCTATAACTATATTTCAGGGTGTGAGTCCGGTCTTTATAGATGTATCCTTGTAGTATTTTTTACTAATAACAATATTGTCAGTTACGAGTTAATGTCTCATAACTGAAATTTGAAAGATGAAAATTTAAATACTTGCAAGAGAAAAAGAATCAATCCAATAACCTTTTGAAATGTAAACTTTAATCCAGTTGTCTAAATCATTTCACCCATGTTTCATTTACACTCTCGTAATCATGTTGGTGCATCTTTCACACATCTAAAAATTGCAATAATCAAGTGAGTGGTAGAATGGGACCCTGTACACCCTTAACAGGTTTGCCTCTTAATGCAAGATATCTAAATATGATGTACATATACATTAATTCAAGATTTTATTTGCTATGACATAAGATCGTGTGAAAAGAAGAGTTATGGTAAGAAGCGTAAGAAGAGATCTGGACTCTTGATCATTTTTAATCTCATACCCATCTATTAATTGCGTTTTAGAAGGGAGTTGATCTAGTGCATCTCGGTTCACCTCATGTTGGTGCATCTCATCTTAATATGCATCCAAGGGTGAAAAACCATTTTTACGTTTCTCACCTCAACTCTATTTCTCACCGAAACCCAACATTTTTTGCTATACAATATATACATCCTAAACTGAGATCGACTTTAATAGAATACTCTTAGCACCAATTCCAACAAATCTTAATCACTCGGCAGTCGTCTCGTGACAGAAGATGAGACAAAAGTGATAAAAGAAACAATCTTATTGTCATTTATTTATCGTAGGGACTGAAATTCCGAATGAAAACATAGTTGGAGGACCATTTATGTAACTTACTCAGAGAAATACCAACTCCCATTTGTCGTCTACAAAGAACAACTTGCACCATTTTTGGCATGATCCTCCAAAAGCCACAAGAATCAAAACTCTTAACAATTAAAAATCTAAAATCAATTGGATCACATAAATCCCAATTATAAATTTACATCTTTTTTTCCTCACCAACCAAAACCCATGATTTTTCAAGAAAATCTTTGATCATCGTCATATAGTACAAAAATGTAGCGACTTGTGACCCTCACACACGATGAAAAGAGGATTTGTGGGTTTAATTTCATAATAAATAACTGATATAATCTTCTTCTTATCGCCATTGATGTTGAAGCTTTATGTTATGGCTTCTAATGGGTATCTTCCTACCCTTGTGTTTCGCCCAGAACAAGGCTTGAACAGAGTACCAAAGGTCAGTTTTTTCATTTCACCCTTTTTTAATTTCTCGATTTTGTGGGGTTTTTTTTTGTTTCAATTAGGGTTGTTTGATTGATCATCGTTGTTGGTTGGTTGTGTTGATTTGATTGGACTTACTTTTTATCTAGCACCGATTTGAATGGATTAATCTAGAACAGTGTGGGACTGTGTACTTATCTAGCTGTTCATAATTCATATCATTTGTGTGAAATTTCAATCGGATTTGTTTGATGAACGTTTTTGATTGTGTTGATTTGATTAATCGAAAACAGTGTGTGTGTGTGTGTGTGTACTGTTTTGGTTTTTATAGTTATCGATTTTCATATCGATTTGTGTGAAATTGTTGTGGATTTGACGAATTAGGGTTTGGATTAGATCGTGATTCGTTTGGAAATCGTTTTTGGATGTCTTGATTTTTATGTGGTTAGATTCGATTTTTGATTATGAACATCAGTGTTATATGATATTGTGATTCATCCTTTCAAAGCAGAATGGAACAATTTTTTGGATTATATGTTTTTTTTTTGGGCTCATCGTCTTCTCCCTTCCATGGTGGTATATAATATGCTATTATTCAGCTATCATTAGAGAACAAATTCCAAAGCAATAATACTACAAAAGCTTAACAGTTAAGTGGCTAAGGGGCTGTTTAGTTGGTTTTCTATTAAGTCCTGTATGGATAAAGCCTACTGTGTGGATTTCTCTGTCTGTATAAGATTGGGAAGGTTTTTGTTTGGGAAGATTTTTTCATATATGAATGGACTGTATTTTTTAATTAGGAGGGGCAGGTTTGGCAAAAAAACCTGGCTTTCTGCATAAAGCTCCCCTCTAAAAGCTTACTGAATAAGCCACCACCAAATAGTTTTTTATAACGGATCGAATAAGCTGTGAGTCTCATTAAGCTGCTAAGAAACAGGCCCTTACCCGGTAAGCACTTACAGGGTAAAAGTTGTTTTTTTTTATACCAACAATCCACTTTGATGATGGAAAATGTTACCAGATAAGATAAGTGAATGAGGGTGGTGACTCTTGCTGATAAGCCCCCCCCCCCCCCCCCCCCCCCCCCCAACCCCCCAATTTCATTTTTTTTGTCTGTTTGAATGTTGTTGCATATTTCTAACCCATTTTCAAATTTTAGCACCGCCTTTCATATTTTCAAATATTCCAAAAATGTTTTGCGCAAACTTTATCCTTTCTTTTCGCATACTTTACACAAGTCAAAGGGTCTTCACGGAAACAGTTGCTCTACTCTTTAGGGTAGATGTCAGGTCTGCATACGTCTCACCCACAGACCGAGTCAACTCGAGCTCAAATATTTTTTGAGTTATCAAACTCAATGCTCGTTTATTCGTTTATGGGCTTGTTCTCAGTTCTCACGATCGATTAACTCGTTTATTTGCAAAAGGTTAATAAATTTTTTATATTTTTAATATATTATATAAACATATGAGTAAATCCATACGTCATGACCTTATTGCAGGACTCTCAACGTCTCTTGCCTAATTATGAACTACGAGAAGATATCATACGATCAAGTCCTCTCAACATAAACCCGCAACAAAGTGATGAGCCATGGAAACCGATAAGCGGGTTAGTCGACAACAATCAGTTTGTTATGATTCAGCCGACTGTTACAAAGTCTGCACTCATCGACATCCAAGGTTCCCACCATCGTTCTCTTTCTTTATTCCATTTACACCCTGTTCTTGAATTCGAGAAGAAAAAGAAAAGAAAAAAAGTTATTTTATTTGTGTTATTGAAAGCGAAGGGAAGGGAAAGGAAAGGATGCCATTTTTACAAATATACCCTTTATATTTGTTTTGGTGGTGTGAAATTGAGGGGTAGTTTTGTAATTTTACTAAATCACCGAAGGTTATCGTTTCTTTCCATCCTTTTCTTCCCAGATTTGGGAGGAAGTTTGAAAGTAGGGTGTAAATGGTTGAGCTCGAAATAATAAGGTCATGTATTTACTCAAGCTCGATGATTTTTATATTTTAATTATATAGTTTGTAAACATATATATATATATATATATATATATGTTTGGCTCGAAAAAGTTTATGCTCGAATGGCTCAGCCCGACTTATTACATTTAAGGTTTAGGGTTTAGTGTTGTAGCAATAATCTTATAACTTTCATGGTTCTTTTATACAGATTCTTGCCCAACTTTACCGCTTTTCAGCTATGGCATCACGGAACAATGCACAAGGCACGACAGAATCTTTAAGTTTTTAATGTCGGGATTAAATGAATTAGAAATGGATCGGCTAGATTTGTTATCGCTTTCAAACGAGCTTCAAACTATGACAACCGATTACAAGCCGTACTTTCCCGATGTGGGTCCCACAGATTCTCCTCTTATATATCCAAATCTCGAATTCGATTCCCAGAAACCTTTGATGGACTTTATTGGCGATTTGGCTCGACGTTCTGAAGTTTCTAAGACCGAAATGAAGAACATACTTTCGATTCTTGCTGAGTTTTATTTGTTAAAGAACTCGAGTAATTGGAGGAAGCAGTCAACGTTGGTACCACAGTTTAATCGGTATGTATTCACATGTGAATATAAGACACAAAACATGTATAATTATTCATGAATATGTTCTTGAAAGATTGAAAATTTGTGTTATAAATAGGTTGGATTACAATGAAACAAGCTATTATGGTTCTGCACTGGATCTCGAAAATGTGATGGTTGCTCCTCCGAAGAGGTATGTTTATTTATTCATTATATATTGTGATTACTTTAATCTATTTGTATTGCTATTGCTTACTTAGGGTCTGTTTGTTGGCGTCTTAAGGGCTTAATGAGACTCACAGCTTCTTCGGTCAGCCATACATGATTGTTTGCTAGTGGCTTAAGGGCTGTTTGTTTGTTTTTTTATTGTCATGTATGAATAAAGTTGTCTGTGTGGATTAATCTATCTGTATAGATAGGGAAGGTTTTTCATAGATGGAATGAGCGTGTTTCTTAGTTGGGAGGGGCATATTTGGAAAAAAAAACTTGGGTTTCTGCATAAAGCTTACTTTACTTTCTATATCATTAAGCAACTACCGAACAGTCATGTATAGCTGATATAATAAGCTGTGAGTCCCATTAAGCTCATTGGTTGGTTTTTCATCAAAGTCCTGTATAGATAAAGTTGTCTATGAGGATTAATCCGGTCTCTATAGACCGGAAAGTTTTTGTTTGGGAGGGTTTTTTCATAGATGGAAGGTGTTTTTTTTTCAATTGGGAGATTTGAAAAAGAACTTGGCTTTCTGTATAAAGGCTCCCCTAGAAGCTTACTGAATAAGCCACTTTCTATATTACTAAGCCACTACCAAACAATCATGTATAGCTGACCAAATAAGCTACGAGTCCCATTAAGCTCATTAAGCTGCTAACAAACAAGGTTCATTTAGTTAAGTTCTTACACTCTTTAACATTTAATCCAAAACAGCCCGGAGAAAATCAAAGTGAAACCGTCACAGAAAAAGAAAAGCAGCCGCAATAAGACACCAATCAGACACAGAAGTAATTACATTCAGGCCTGCGAAAGCCTCTTATCGATCATAGTTGACAAAAACCGAAATGGGAAAGCCGCTATTCCCGTTCTAAAGAAATCCGGACCCGAGCTACCCAATCTCCTAACTCAATTCTCGGCTAGCATTGCCGGAATGGGAATTGCGGTTCTTTTCTCGGTTATGTGTAAATTAGCCAGCGGGCGGGTCCCGTTTTGCGCATCGAAAATGCTCAACACGGGACTCGGCCTCGGGCTCGTGTGGCTTTCGTGGGCGGTCAATAGACTCCGAGATACGATAATGATGATTAACAAGAATTCAAATAAAAAGGGATTAAAAGATGAAGAAATGATGAAGAATTTGGATAGAAGTGTGAAGGAAATCTACTTTAGATGTGTTGCATTAATGGCAGTGATGGTATTAAGGCTTGCTTGAATCCTATTGGCTGGAATTGCGATGGGATATTTCTTAAAAAGTGTCATGTCAGCTTTAGCAGGTAAAAAGATAGACGGTTGTTTTTTTTTACCTTTTTATGTGAAAATGTATTGAGGATTTGTATGATGGTGTATATGTAAATCTTGGGGGTAAAATAGGGAATTTGATTCTAGACAATCGTTTAGTCGTTTGATATGAAGTTGATCTTTGTTTCGATCAAGTTTTGCCTATAAATTAAACACTCGTAATCCGGATACCAGTTATTATGTCATCGTTAAAAAAATGATTTTTTGGAAAAATATTGAGTGTTTCGAGGGTTCGATTTATGTGATATTGGACAACTTTGGGGGATGTCATGTTTGATACAAATTCGATATTTTGTTATAGAAGTATGATCACAAACATTAAGTAGAAAGTGATTCATTTAGGAACTTTAAATATTTTAAGAATCTATAAAACACCTATTTTATTTAATATTCATGATTATTAACCTTAAAGGTTTAAATAGTAATGAGTATTATTCATCATCAATACTTATATCTTATATATTATAAGTATTTATTATGGATATTATACAAGATAGATAATTATGGTCTTCCAAAAATATTTTAAGGTTTTTAAATGACCCTAAAATGAAATGTTTAAAATTTAATTATATGAAATTGAAATTTTGAAAATCAAATCTTTTAATAAAAATGTTACTTTTGTCAAGGATGACAAGAGATTATTTACTTTATGAAATCTTTTGAAAAAAACATTTTACAATATTTGACTTGTAAAATTCGAAATTTACGACTACTAATCGAAATCGTTCACATACATTTCTAGAAATTTTGAATAATGACCTTTTTGACTTTTGACAAATATTATTTACTATCGGATAACATTTTCGACCATCAAAATGGATTGTGGGTAAGCGATTATCAGATAAGAGCCACAACCCTCATTTACCGAATTACCATTAACTCTCGATCCTTGCATTGTCTCTTATCGGGTAAGATCCACGATCCTTACTATGCTAACCCAGTAAGATAAGTGACATTATCGCTTACCAAAATATACTGTGATTCACATGGATATTTAACTTTAATATATCATCCGACACAATCTTAAGTTACAACATGCCATAGCAACTTGCATATCTTAAGTTACAACATGCCATAGCAACTATTGCAACGAATCTTTTAAAATACAGCCTACATGAATTTTATAAAGCCTTAAGTTTTAATATCCTTTGTAGCAAGCTAACAATGTTTGATGAAGAAAAGGGTGGGCTCCATAGAACCGTCTCTTTGATGTATTCTTCATTGTGAATAATCTTAAATATAGCCATCCCTATTTCATATTGAAAAAAATTCACTATATTCATCACGATTCATTAATGAATAATACACGAAAATAGCTGATTCAACCTTTAAACTCGCTCCATTTGAGTCGTATATATTCTTGCAGATGTCTAAAAATATGCAGACTCTTAACTATCTGCACAGTGTTATTAAGCCCCCAAAGAAAAAGAAATTAAATCCAGATTCTTAATTACATGTGAATTCCAAATAATTTTCGGTTTTATTAACCGGACCCATCGGTGTATTCTCGTTGGTTTTGCCTTTTAACAATTAGAGAACAAGTTCTTTTCGAGTTTGATCGTAAGATATGATGATGCTGTTGAATAAAGACAAACAACAAAGCAAATTTATGTCTCTTACCTCTCCTCTTTCCAAGTGGTCAAAATACCAAAAAAAAAAAATTAAATAAAACCAACATCTTCTTAATTCAATTATCAGCTTATCACCTTTGAAACTACTCCTGCACCCACCGTTCGACCTCCTTCTCGAAGGGCAAATCTTTGGCCTGTAAATAAATAAATACACCCGTCATATAATAATCCGTATTTGCTTGCGAGCATCTTCACCATGGTAGAAGCAAGATTTTAAGTAATGGAATCGGGCCTCGAGGCGAGGCGTAAGCACGAAATCTATATACACCAAAACATATGTATATATACTACACAAATATATATATATACACATTTGTATATAGTGTTGGGTTCTGGTGACAAGCGTAAGAAGAAATCTCCACCCTTGGATGCACACTAGGATGAGTGAGATGCACCGAAATTAGGTGCACCAGATCAACTCCTTTCTAAAGAGCGCTTCATGGATGAAAGGCTTAGGATCGTGTGAGAATGAGAGTTAAGGTGAGAAGCGTAAAAAGTGATCTGAACCCTTGATCACTTTTAATCTCATACCCACCCATGAATTGCGCCTTGCAAGGGAGTTGATCCGGTGCATCTCATCCTAATGTGCACCCAAGGGTGGAGATCCCTTCTTACGCTTCTCACCTTAACTCTCCTTCTCACCGGAACACAACCCCTGTGAGAAGTGATGTTATGGTGAGAAGGGTAAGAAGGGAATCCCCACCCTTTGCACATTAGGATGAAATGCACTGAGATGGGATGCACAAATATGCACCGGATCAATCCCCGTATCGAGCGCAAATCATGGGTGGGTTTGAGATTAGAAGTGATCAAGGGTCAAAATCCCTTCTTATGCTTCTCACTTTAACTTCACTTCTCACGTGATCCCATGCCTAAGATAGGGGGTCTTTAAATTTTATTACTTATCAGAAGGGGTCAAAAAATGATAATTTGGGGTTAATATTGCAAGAAGCTATCAGATAAACTTAATTATAGGATAATAACACTATAGATAAAGCCTTAAATATAGAATAATAATAATAATAATGAGATAAATTAGTGTTTAAAACGCACCTGGTTCAAGAACAACGGGAGTAATAAGTTCGAAAGCAGCAGTGACATTGTCACCAGGCATAACCATCTTTACGCTTTCAGGCAAATCCACTTTCCCAGTGACATCAGCCGTCCTCAAATAAAACTGAGGCCTGTAGTTTGAAAAGAAGGCAGTATGACGACCACCTTCATCCTTCGTAAGAACGTATATTTCAGCTTCAAATTTCGTGTATGTTTTTACACTACCAGGCTTTGCAATCACCTGTGCAAAAGATGGTAGTAGAAATCAAAAGTTCATTAATCAAGATGCATATATACAATGCACACATATATATATATATATAGAGAGAGAGAGAGAGATGCTCCTTCATTTAGAAACTATTTAAAGAGTAGAAACCAATATAAAATAAATTTTTTTCATCAAATGTTATGATGATATAAGATATTGTTTCATATATGTTTGTGTTCATATGAAAAAAATATTACGTGTGGAAAAAAACATCGGTTCACTTTCACATACGAAACAAAATTCATATGGGAAAACAAACAAGTGAACCAACTTTTTTTGTCACATGTAATATTTTTTGCATATGAACACAAAACATATGTGAAACAATATCTTATATCATAACATTTGATGAAAAAAATTATTTTTATATTGGTTTCCACGAGTTTCTACTCTTTAAAAAGTTTCTAAGAGAATGTCCCTCTATAAATGTATGTAGAGAGAGGTCAAGAGGAAAACCCAACATATATAAAAAACTAAAAAACACATTATCAACCGTTAGATTAATTTATCTAATGGATGTGATTAAATGGGTAGTTACAACAATAACTTTAACTTTAAAATAAATGAGAAATGATCAAAAGAGATTTATAAAAATGGAAACAGTCAAGAAAATAAGAAATAAAAATAAGAGATGCACTCTAGCCTAAAAAATAGGTAACTTAAAAAAACGCCATGTTCGACAACCATAAGCTAACCAGCTTATTTGCTGAGCTTATTGGAAAAAAAAACCCGTTCAGTTAGCCATAAGCAAGCTTTTTGAAAAAGCTCTAGGGGCTTTTTTCTGTTTTGTTCCATTTATGCCCTTATAATTTTTTCATTTTACATTGCCATATAGCTTATTAGCTAGTCTTTGTCGACCATAACGGTCAATCAGCTAGTGTTTACCCAAACAGCCAGCTTATCAGCTAGTTTGCCCAATAGATCCTAAATTGGTTCATAAAACGTCAATTACCTGTCCTCGCTGAATATCAGTCCTACTTATACCACGCAAAAGAAGACCGACATTATCACCAGCCTGGCAGAACAAAAAAAAACAATTCAGTCAATGTCATATGGAAGCTTAATAGCAAAGATATTGAAGAAAGCTAAATCACTTACTTCTCCATGATCTAAACTCTTCTTGAACATCTCAACACCAGTAACCGTAGTTTTTTTCGAACCCTAAAAGTAAAAGATTAATAATTAAGCACACACTCCAACACAAACTGATCATTCAGACAAACATATCCAACAAATGCCAAAATCTCACCCGGCGGTATCTGGGTTACCGGTATATCCCAACCTCCGTATATAAATAATATAATTTATATAAGAAAAGAGTAAATTACGTTTTTAGCCGCTATGATTTGTTAAAAACTGCGATTTTCATCCTTGTGGTTTAGATATTTCGATTTTTATCCCTATAGTTTGTAAATTATTGCTATTTTCGTCATTATGATTCATACTTTATTACTATTTTCGTCGCTGTGGTTTATAATTCTTCACTATTTCGGTCCCTTGTACTTAAAAAGGTAAGAATTAGTTCAGGGACGAAAATAGCAATTTCTACACCACAGGGACGAAACCTGCACTTTTTAACAAACCATAGGGACGAAAAATATAATTTACTCTTAAAAAAATGCCAAAACTCACCTGCATCAAACCCATAATCTCAACTTCCTCCCCAACTTTAATCGTCCCTTGTTCAACACGGCCAGTGGCGACAGTTCCACGCCCCTACAAACAAAACAAATTTGTATTAAGTTAAATCGGCATGCCATGTATTACACTTTTTAATTAACAAAATGACAATTGTACCCTTAATAACATAGGGACTAATGAATTTCCCCATTTCATAATTCAAGGTAGAATTGAAAAATATGTACTTACTTTTGAAAGTGGACACTTATTTTGGGACAAACTAAAATAGAAATAAATACGTTTTAAAAAATCATTGTAAATACCGCAATTGAGAAAACATCTTCAATTGGCATTAAAAACGCCTTCTCCTTTTGTCGTTCAGGTGTAGGAATGTAATCATCTACAGCTTCCATCAACTTCAAAATGGCGTTTTTCCCGATTTCATCATTAGTGCCTTGTAAAGCCGACAAGGCTGAACCACGTACAATTGGAATTTCATCCCCCGGAAACTTGTAGAAGCTAAGAAGCTCTGCCACAATCATAAACTTATTTAAAATACATGAAAAAAACATCATAAATAAATAAGTAAATTACAATTTTTATCCCAATGGTTTATAACTCATTACCTTTTTTGTCCTTATGATTTAAAATTTATTGCTATTTTCGTCCCTACTGTTTAAAATATATTTCTATTTTAGTCCTTCGTACTTAGAAGTAGTGTTTTGGCCTCAGGGATGAAAAGAGAAATAAATTACAAACCATAGGAATGAAAACCGAAATTTTGAAACCACGGGGACGAAATTCGTAATTTTTAACAAACCATAGGGACCAAAAGGTAATTTACTCAAAATGTGAATAAGAAAACTAGTAACAAACTTCATGTTTTACCTCGAAGCTCTAGTTCAACGAGTTCTAGTAATTCGGGATCATCAACCGCATCAACTTTATTCAAAAAGCACACGAGCGATGGCACACCAACCTGCACAGTACCATAGATTAAGGGCCTGTTTGTTAGCAGTTTAATGAGCTTAATGGTAGTGGCTTAATGATATATAAAGTGACTTATTCAGTAAGCTTCTAGGGGGAGCTTTATGCAAAAAGCCAAAGTTTTTTCCAAACCTGCCTCTGCCTATAAAAGAATATGCTACTTCCATTCCATCTATGAAAAAACCCTCCCAAATAAAAACTTCTCAATCTATACAGATAGATTAATCCACACAGACGTCTTTATCCATACAAGACTTAGGGGTTGTTTACTTGCTGCTTATTGGCGAGTAAGAATGTAAGATGCTCTTACCTTAATAAGAGATGAGGTGTTTACTATTCACTTATTATGAAAAGAGGCTCTGACCTAGCCTCTTACCAGATAACACTCGGTCGGCAACTATCTTTGCTCTTAATATGGTCAGAGAAAACAATCATAACTTTTTCCCATTTTATCCTCCATAGCCACCTATTTTAATTTTGGGGTCACCTAACCCTATTCTCAATTAAATAATACTGATAATAAAAATATTTATTTTATATTATATACTTAATATATTAGAATGATAATACTTTGTTTTTGGGGATTGTGCATGAGGATGGTTTGTGTGAATATAATTAAACTCATTTAAAAAGTGTGCATCAAATTTACATAATAATATTAAATTTAATAATAATATATATAATGACATAAATATAAAGTCATCAATTCATCATAATATCGTGAATGTTATTTTATAAAGTATTTGGTAACTAGCAGTAACAACAAACAAAAGGGTATAATTGTTATTTTTTGTTGGTCAGCACTTAATACAAAAAATTAGGTAAACACCTTCTTTTTATCTAACACTTATTTAAATCAGACCTCTTACCTCAACCAGACCTCTTATTTCAGTCAGCGCTTACCCAAAATATTGGTAAACAGCCTCTTAATAGAAAACCAACCAAACAGCCCCTAAGTGCACCCGGATGTGAAGATAAAGTCCCAGATGGAATAAAACCATTTGTCACAATGGCTTTAAAATGGATGCCAAAAAACATTCAATCGCATATTTAAAGAACGAGGATGGCAAGCAATACTTCTTCACAATATGAAACAACATTCAATCGCATATTTAAAATTCACTGTACAACCAGCTGAAAACGAAACGAACCTGTCGTGCAAGAAGGATATGTTCTTTTGTTTGTGGCATGGGTCCATCGGGTGCAGAAACAACAAGAATTCCACCGTCCATTTGAGCAGCTCCGGTAATCATGTTCTACAAATAAAAATCAAATCCATCAGATCCAATTCTTTTGAAGTAATTGTCCCAATAAAATCGAGAAACTGGTCATTTACAAAAGGTAATTTTATTAAAATAATATAGCCTAAAAGATATACGTATATTTTATACATTACAATGAACACTTATGTGTCCGCCTTAAGTCATTAAAAGCTAGAACATCACTGGACTGCCTAGCTAGCTCCCTTTAATCTTTATTGCAAATTTTAATTCTTGTACATTATATATTCTAAAAGATAAACTACATTTTGTACTCAAACAAGCAAAATCACACACATCCATGGTTTTAAAAAATTTGTGAGGCATACGCCTCGAGGCGAGGTGGCCCAAAATCGCAGCTGAGGTGGCGCCTCTCAGTCCTAAGAAGAGGAGTACGCCTCAATTGTCTAAGGTGGTAACCGAGGCGGTGAGAAGGTGGAGAAGCGTACGCCTCAATACATACACATATATACATTGTATATTTTGTGTTTGTATATTATGCTGCTACATACAGCTATACCAATATATATATATATCCTGTGTATTATGTTGTCATATACAAGGGTCTAATTGTGTGTATATATTCTGTTTTTGGTGTATTATGATGTCACATACAAATATATAATACATATATATATATATGAAATTATGTTTGTTTGTTAAGTGTTATGCATTTTGTCTTATTTTTGGGGCTTACACCTCACGTACCTAGGGACAAACCGCCTTGAGGCTCGTTTCCGTTCTTTAAAACCTTGGTCTTTCATTGCATAACTCACATCACAATAACATCATTTTTACCAATGAAACCAAAAAAAAATGTCTTACTTTAACATAATCAGCGTGTCCGGGACAATCCACATGAGCATAATGCCTTTTAGTGGTTTCATATTCCACATGAGCCTGCATAACCAAACAATAAAAAGACATGGATCAAGTAGTTGAATCATCAACGGCTAGGATTAAATCAAACGGAGAGAAATGGAACGATAAAAAACCGTCGCAATTGTGATTCCTCTCTTTTTCTCTTCAGGAGCCTTATCAATTTCATCGAAGGCAATAGCCTTGGCCTTCCCTTCATCAGCCAATACCTAAAAAAAGCACATAACTTAGCTAACGAATAACTATTTCTCAAATAAATAGATAAATAAATAAAGCATTCAAAAACAATCCAACCTTTGTGATTGCGGCAGTTAGTGTTGTCTTTCCATGATCAACGTGTCCAATTGTTCCAACATTAACATGAGGTTTTCTGAGAGAAATAAATCACATCATACAAAATATGCAAAAAGAGATCATTAATTTTCAAGACATCAAGCTTGTTAAAACGAGTATCCAACCAACAACAGATTTCTCATGTTGTAACGTTGTATCATGATCTATGTTTTCCATTGTTGTGAACATCAATTTCAGGTTGGTACAAAAACATAATGATGTGGAAATTGATCGTTTCATTTGAATCTAATTGTTTGAATGATTTAGTCGTCTCTTATGCAGATCTTTTCCGTCTATATAACCAATTACTACCATGGTGATTTTACTATGATTTTTGACGTCAAGCAAAGTTAGGTTTGAACTTAGGATTAATGTTTGATTATATGTTGAAAAGATGATCGTTGTATTAAACTACATAACTAGTACTAATATTTAAGAGACGCGTTTTTATATTTGTAACACATTGGCATGATTTTGAAGTTAAGAAGATGAGTTGCAATGGCTTTTGTATCACCACATCATTATCGGAAATTGTCCAAACATAATCTCCTTTCATGTAAAGGTGGTTATAAAGTGAAGAGAGGATATCTAATTGGCTATTTTGGACAATTTCCGATAATGATGTGGTGATACAAAAGCCATTGCAGCTCATATCTTAACTTCAAAATCATTCCAACTTGTTACAAGTATAAAAAAGAGTTTTTTAAATACGTAGTATTAATTAGTTTTTTTAATACAATACATATAATCAACATTAATCCTGAACTTCAAAACCTAACCCAGTAAAATCACCATAGTAACAATTGATTATATAAATGGAAAAGATCCGCATAAGAGACAACTATTAGATTCAAATGAAACGATCAAATAATAACATCATAAATCGCATAAACAAACTAAACCAACCTTACAACCTAATCCGCATACAAATAATACATTATTCGTATAAATCCATATGATATATAAACAACTTACGTTCGAGTAAAAGTGGCCATGGATCTCCACCATGGATTAGGAGCTACGGCGTTATCATTCCCAGAAAACGACTCAATGGTTGGGAAACCAGAAGCTGATACGACGACGGATCCTCGACATCCCGAACGTAATTGAGGAGATAGTCTAAATAGACGTCTGGAATTAGGGTTTCTGAAGGCAACAGACGCCATTGATGGACGTAGATGAAGAAGAAGAAGAAAGGAGATGGAGATATGAGTATTGTTGTTAGAAATGAAGGAAGGGGGGTTTTGGTGGGTTTTACGGATGGGATCGATCACTCGCTGACTGTAGCAGCGTCAAGGGTTTTGTTTTCGGCGTCTGTAATGCATTTGAAAATGGGCTGGGCTCTTTAATGGGCTTTTATGGCTGGCCCACTTCGAGTAAATTTGGCCCAGAAAGAGAACGATATTTTGAAGGGAAATTGAACAAAATAGTTAGATTTTTTCGATTAACTTTTACGTAAATGTCTTATGCATCTACGTAAAATCATTTTCAGTAGGGGTGAACAAAATCCAACCGACCCGAATAACCTGACCGAACCCGATCTTAAAAAACCTGAAACCCCGGAATTATAAAGTAGGATCGGGTTGGGTGGGGAAATCCGCCCCCGAACCCGACCCAGATATCCGAATTTCATAACCTAATAAAAATTATTTTTTTAATTATTTTCTTTTTAATTTTTTAAAACCTTAACCTAGATTCCTCTCTAACTCTCTTCTCTTTCTCCTCTTTAAGACTATAACTAGTAACCATTACAGACCAAACCATCGCCGGCAGTCTCACCGTCGCATCCATTGCCGACCAACCCATCGTCGGCAGCCTCACCGTCGCATCCATCGTCGACCAAACCATCTCAACCATGACCCACCACAGTACTAACTACATAATGCGATTTTCTTTATCCTACTTCTGATTTTTGCATTTCTAACATTTCTTCTTCTTTATTTCATCGTGGATTTCTAATATTCTATATTTGAGAATTTCTCCTCTGTGCAGTTTTTGTTTCACCCGAATATCCTACCCGAACTCCCTAAATATCCGACCACCCCGAACCCGAATATCCGAAATAATTTCGGTCAGTTTTCGAATCTGCCATCCCCCACCTGATATCCGATCGGGTTTTGGGTTTTAGGCCCGTCCCGACCCGACCCGCCTGATGCTCAGCCCTAATTTCCAGACAAAAAAATTACGCAAATTTACGTAAAGAATTTACGTCATTTTTTTTTTCTAATCTAAAAATAGTTGCATTTGATGCCAACAGTGGCTAAAATGAAATTTTGGCTAAGGAGATTGTTATTTTTGTCAATTTTCCTATTTTGAAATAATCCAAGTCGGGAACCTTATTTTGGGAACTCATGAAATGGTGATAATTTTGAGAGCGAATGTATCATGTGGTATTTAATATAGTTTTTTTTCTTATCTAAAAATAAGATTTAGAATATTGATTAACATATATTTGTTTCATTATGTGTTTGTTTCACGTGTATTTGTTTAACAATGTGAATATTTTTTTGTCTGTTTGTGAAACAAAAGTTACACATTAAAACATATTACATTGTGAAACGAATATAAATGAATTAAAATACATATTGAAACAAATATATGTTCATCAATACATTAAAAGTTAGTCTTAGATGAAAAAAATATCAAGTTAAACAATGCTTTAAGATAAAAAAAATATTGAATTTTCATTTGATTGTGTGTCATGTTTGAAGTTGAGATTTTAATTTAATTCATGGTTTTCTAATGGATATAAGGTCACTTTTTCTTTTAAAAGTTCAAAACGTCATAGATTTAATACATTTAAGATTATATACCTAAATGACTCAAAATAATTCATAGCGTCCATAAATAATCTTTTTATTCTTTAATATAGACATGAAGTATACATACATTTCATTCTTTCTGGATAGTAGTCTGGATTATTTGGATGGAAATATGGACGTGAAAAGATAGCTTTGGTCAACATCAAAAGTATTTGTAGTTTCAGTTAACTTTCAAACTATTAAGAACATGAAATCTAATTTTACGAGACATCTCAACTGATAAGATCTTTGGTCTGTTCTTCAATAGTCATCAATTTGAGTCCCCATAAGCTATTATAGGTTTATCTAGTTATTAACATCAGTGTCTCGTATGATTAATCAAGATGTGTGTAAACTAACCTGAACACTCAAGGTTATACAAAAACTTGAAATCTGACTTTAAATGTGGTTTGTCAAAAGTCCAACCCTAAACCTGATTTTAAATGTGGTTAGTCAAAATTCAATTTCCTTGTTTATTTCAAAATTAATGTCAAATCAAAGTCGTTTTTTTTAGTATGGTCTGCCTGAGCCCAGTAATTTTGGCCATTTTAGTTTAGGAAACTGTTAAATCAAACTTACTGGTTTAACCAACATTTTACACTCTAAACAATCAAGCCGAATCACAACTTGAATTCTTAATTCATCATGTCACATCGATTTCTTCCTTAGAAATCTTTAAATGAATTTTTAATTACGAGCAATTGAGTATCACATTATAAATAAAATAAAAAAGTTCAATGACCTTCACTTGATTTAGCTTTAATTTAAAACAATATGTTTTTTAATTCAAAACAAACAAGTATAATAGGGTCATTTTGTAAAAACGAGCACATAGAAAACGTCGTTGAGCTAAACAACTAAACACGCCCTTTTTTGCTTGCCCATAAACGTGTTGACAGAAAGCAAATAGGAAAAAAATAATAAATATAAAGAGAATTCGAAAGAAGATTAAAAGAACAATACTTTTTTGTTGGTTTTCTTCTTCTGTTGCTTTAATTTCATGTAAACAATTGTTGTCCACCGTTTTGTTTTATAAACCAAACCAGAAAATTTTAATAGATTATTTAAAATTAAGGGGGTGTTTGGGATTGCTTATAAAAACAACTTATTGACTTATTTCGGTACGGCACCGGTGATAAGCACTTTTGAGTGTTTGGCAAAATAGCTTATACCGGTGCCAAACCGGTGATAAGAAGTTTTTTGAGAAGTAAGAAGCTCCTAACTTATTAGAAGTTGATAAGCACTTTTGAGTAAAAGATATAAGTTGTTTTAAATAAGCACTCCCAAACACCCCCTAAGAAAATGAAGGTTTTATTCTCTATTTTGTTGGAGTAGATTATCTGTATTGTTCTCTAAAACTCGATTGGAGGTGAGAGAAAATTTTATTTTTATGTATTCCCACAAATAAAATTAAACTATTATTATTTTATTTGAAGTTTTTTTTCAAATGTATTAAAATGATAAAACTATATAATATTTTTATAATATAATTAATACCGAAATCTTTACGACAGAAAAGATATTGACCATTAGAGTTAATTGAAATTTTATTTAGATATTTAAACCGTTTAATTTTTATTTAAAAAAATTATAAAAAACCTGTTAAACTAGAAGATAATCTAAGATTTATACATGCCTTAACTCATCCCAAAACATAGAAAAACAACTAGTTATTATGATTGGACCAAAATATTGAAATTGCATAAAGCTTTCAATTATCAAGATTCTTAGATATGAAATGCATCTTTAGACTTTGGGAGGTAATCCCAGAATCCGATTCTTTCTTTTAAAATGTTTGAAACAAATACATTTATTTTTAAATTTATAAAATTTATATACAACAAATACTTATGTACACTCTTCATATCTGATATATTTAAATCCGTAACTTTTAAAAAGATTGGACTGTACCGGTAATCCAGATACTGTTAGGTCAACGATTACATCTTTTTAACCCAAGTCTCAAACCCACAATTATTTGGTCAAAAGACTCGATGACGGTGAGTATCAGATGGACAATCCAAGAATCCGATTCTGCAAACAAGTCGAAAAATAAATGATTGATTTCACTTTTTTGGTCGATTTTAGTAAAGAAACTAGGGCACGAAAAGTAGGAATACGATCCGAACTCAATACATAAATGAGTTAGAAGTGTGATCAGAATCTATTTGAACCCAATTTTGCCAAACCTTTATTGACATTTTTTTCTTCTTCATGAATCTTAGCTTGCAAACCAAGGATTGTATAATGAAAACTCAACGATCGCCTATTAAATGGCCACAAAACCTCAATATCTTGAAAACCTATCGGCCTTTTCTCTTAACGGAAATGTCTAAAAACCAATTGGCCCAAAATCCTTCAAGAAAACCGTGTGATAAAATCCGTAAAGCTACATTTGGTCGATTTCTTTATCCAAATCGATATCCATCATTATCATCAAAAGGTCAAGTTTCGTACACCCAACCGATGGCTCTTCAACAACCCATTTCGACCACAGAGATCCCTATCGAATTTGTTCCTCCACCGAAGGTGAAATCCGTTAAGAATTTTGTGCATTTTTCTTCCAATAACGTTAAGAAAAATGGAGATCGTGCTAGCGGCAAAGAATTGGCAGATCAAGCCACTTTTGGTGAGAAAAAGTTCGATAGTTTTATTGGACGTATGAAAATGAAGATGAGTGCTCCATCGGATGTTGGTGGTGGTCGGAATACCGATTCCGAGCACGATAGTTTCCATGAAAAGGTATCGAATTTCATCGATCGAGCTAAGATTAAGATGAGAGCTACATCTAGTATGGGTGCTAATGGGAAGGTTGTGTCGTTTAAGTGAGATTTATGGATCAAAACGACATGAAAAAATAAGCTATAATTTGAAGTTAAATATGTCTATTTATTGGTCTGATTTGATATAATTAATCATTTTATGTACTGTTTTAAAGTGTTGATTCTTATAAATATCATGTTTTTATACGTTAAAAGTACAAATCTTGTGACATTTGGTAATGTTGATGAATACAGAGAGATTATGGATCCGATCGACCATGAGCTAAGTCGTCGTGTTATTTTCTGTGTACCGTGGCTATTTGGGTCAACTTGTATGTATATGGACCGATTGGATGTGGCCCTGAAGATAACGGTTATGAAATTTTCTAGTGACCCTGAAGAAAACAGATAGAAAAATCCCATCACTCATGAGGCCCTGAAGATAACAATTAAGGAAATCCAGTGACCCTGAATACAACAGCCAAAAAAATCTCATAAAACTCTAAAGATAACAAACTTTTGATTTAGGTCATGGTGTGGATGGTATGTGTGTGTGTATAGTTCAAATCACTTACAAACCCTCTAAATGTTGTAAACCAAACAAATGAATTACTTATAGAACATTATTATGGTTCATTTATTACGAACAAAATATTTATGGAAGATAATCAGAGGTCTTTAATCATGATCAACGCTTTAAATTAGGAAACAATCTGGCTATTCACGAAACCGTATATTCATTACTCTAGATGGATGGTTGGGATGAGTTTGTAATAATTAGAGGGTTAAAAAAAAGGATTATCTATCTCTCTATACACACACACACACACACATATATATATATATATTCCGAAAATTGTACAATTATAAGACACTTAAGCTTACAAGCAGTACAATCAAACTCGTGAAGCGTAAAGCGTAGGTTAAGGGTTGAAAATATGTGTTAGAAAATCAATTTGAAATCAAAAAGATCGGTCTTTCTAGTAATCGAATCACGAAAATCCTTGGGAAAAGACGTGCATAACGTAGACAAAACCATGACAAACTCAAAGAGTTACATGATAATGAAAAGATGATTGAAGGCGACAGAAAAGCATATAAAATGACAGTGAAAGATATTATAAGTTTTCACGAAACATAATATTGGACTGTCACGTTCGCAAGTATATAGGATATGTAGATGTTGACATAGACGTGTGGTTGGAATATGTTTCGAGAATGACCGAATCTTTATCGGTTTGGTTGATCGTTTGATTTTGTTTGTCTATGGTGTTTACTGTTTACCAACAATTTTAATAATCGCTTACCAGATTAAACGACTCTAACAAAAACAAACAAACAACACCGCAACATCAAGTAACTAGCCTCGACGAGCATCTCCCAATAAATTCTCTAAAACAGAGAATTAAAATGTAAAAGTAGAACACACACACATATCTCCAACGGTTTTTTAATTTTAAAAAATTTAATATTAATTATATAATTAGATATTTTATATATTTAGTAAACTATTTTTTAAATATTTAATTTCAACATTTATTGTTGATGAAATATAAAAAATTATCACAATAATCATTTTTTGGGAAAATTTCTGTATCTCAGTTTTTGTCGTTATCTCATGTCGCATCAAACGTGTGACGCTAAGTTTTTTGTCCCATCATGTACTGTCTGATGTACCAAATGCGGTCAGAAGGTTTTGGAGATTGATCAAGTTTAACAGTACTCTCAGGTGTTTGATTCATTTTAAGAAATATGAATTAAAATGGAAATAAGAATGTAAGAGAACGAAAATCGAAATAAAATTTTCATTTCCTTCAATATAATCAGGTAGAAAAATTAATGGACGTAAGATAATGGACCCATTATATTATATCAAACTGAACCATATTTTTCATTATCATTCATACCCGTTACTCCTCAGACCTCAATACCCCGAATCAAAGTTCGCTAAAAGTAGTAACTTTTAGGGGCCGTTTATCAAACGCTTATCCGGGTAAGTGCTTATCAAACCATATTACCTTACCGGATGAATATATAGCAAATACCAAAAATCTTACCCGATAAGAGCGAAGACAAGGAAAACAATGATCAAGAGTCTTACCTGGGTAAGTGATTGCGACGGATCTTACCACGGTAAGTGCTTACCGGGTAAAGTGTTACATACGATGCCGTTTTTGTGGACTAAAATCTTACGCGATAAGTAAGTGATACTGTTGAATTTTGTCGGTAAGCACTTACCCGGGTAATATTTGGTAAACGGCTCCTTAGTTTAATAACATAAATTGGTTTAAATAAAATTAAAGAAAAATATTTTTGAAGTTGTAAGTTTTAATAGTCTACAAGTCTAACGCTATCATGAGATCTCTTTCAGGCCATGGCCCAAATCCAGAATGCGCCAAGAACACATCACACAGTATACACCATGCAAAATTGCTTTCTTGGGCTCCATGGGGCAAAACAAATAAACACGTGTCGCATTTTTTATTTTAAAATAAAATAATTAATTACATATTTATATTTTTAAAACATCGTCAATTGTTTCACGATGCTACTTCTTTTTAAAATTTAATAAAATTTAAATGAACTGTTAATTACTGACAACCCTAATCAGTCTCTAATGACATAAACTTAGGGTATCTATTGGATCACGCAGTTGGGATAGAATACGGTACGTGTTTTGTATTTAGATAAATTCATATCCTCTCTTTAGAAGCCAGAGGCTCTAATTTACGAAATTTAATTACATGAACTGTTAGTTTGAAACAAAGTAGGATCG
Source organism: Silybum marianum (assembly GCA_036898165.1). Classification (NCBI taxonomy): domain Eukaryota; kingdom Viridiplantae; phylum Streptophyta; class Magnoliopsida; order Asterales; family Asteraceae; genus Silybum; species Silybum marianum. The sequence goes on from CM072530.1 coordinate 757,795, forward strand.
AATAAAGATTTGTTTTACTGGTTCGAATACATACCTTGTCAAAAAAAAATGTAGCAATGAAGGTTCGTTTGTGATAACTTCAGATCATTCATAATCACCCAAAAAATTAACAAGTGTACATAAGTTAATCTGGATACCCTCTATTACCGATTGGGACAAGAATTGATTGAAGAAAATGTTACTATCTTAACGATTTAATATTTTTTTTTTGTTAAGTTGAGTAAAACTGAAAAATTAAAGAATATGATTTAATTATGATTATGTGCATACAAGGATGTAATTAATAAATATTGTTGTACAAAACATATAATATAACAAATACAATAATTTTTTTCCAGTTTGTTTATAGTTTTATATCTTTATTTTATGAGTTTCAGTTTTATGATAAATAAATAAATAAAATCCAAGGATGCGTCTCTTTCCTTTGATACAATACTGTCCAAAAAAAAAATTTAACGGTTGAAACAACATCCTGTCTTCGAACGGTTGTATGACTTGTAAAAAGAAGTCAAACTTAGGTTATATGTCAAAGTTTAGGTATGAAAATATTGAACGTTTTTTAATTTTATTTTGTTGATGTGGTGGAATGATTATAGTATATATAATGTCATAAGGATTAAAGGGTGTTCTCATGACAACCCAAAAAATCTTGATAACTTTTGAGAACTGCTTAGTGCATCATGTGCTATTTTATATGATATTTTTTTCATTTGCGCCTTGGATTTAGTGCATCTATTACTATTAGTGTTTGTTCCATATATATTTGATTTACAGTGTGCATATATCTTGTATTTCTGAAACAAAAACCATAATTAAGATGTTTCACATTATGAACCAAATACATATAAAACAAACATGTTATGAAATAAAAATATTAACTTATAGTATTAGATGAATTTTTTTTATAATAACAATTTTCATATTTATCACAACAATATATAAAGTTTATTGATGATTAAGCCCCTAAAGATTAATATCTCATAAATTAAACATTTAAAAATAACAATAATAGCATAAGCCATGGCACTACTTTAATGAGTAGGCTTAGGGTGGTCATGGAGGGCACATAAGGGCATGAACCACCTGGTCAATGCTTTATTTGGGGCACCAAAGGCCAATTACATGCCATATTATAATTATATAATTACAACTATACTTATAATAAGTTATAATCAATTAATCATACATGGTCTTATGAGATACGGAGATCAGAGAACCTAAAAAAACAAAACATGAGAAAAATGTATGAAAAATATGTCAATATAAATATTAAATTAGAATAATAAATAAATGTCTTTTTTTTTTTAATTTTTTCACTTCATTTCTTATATTTTCTCTATTTTTTATTAGAAAATAAGTGTTATTTTTTATTTAAAGATGGTCATAATCACTATTATAACCGCGTCTGGTGAATCATCTTAATCTAACGATTTAGATAAACTTTTTTTTGAATGTTTCTTTCCCGGATGTTCCCTTATATCTCTTTGTAAGGTCCCTAATCGGTTGAAGAGTGAAACTAAAAATGTCTTATGAAGAACTGGATTACTCATTTACCAGATGCGTTTTAAAGTCCACGTATGAATAAAGCAGACAATATCTTGTATGGTTATTCTGAGATGTTGCACTTGTGGTTAAAAGAAATCATGTAAAAAAAGGGTTTGTTGTGATGGCAACATTTATGTCGTAAAACATGCCCAGTAACCATACATGATCTGATGAGATATGGAGATCAGAGAACCTAAAAAAACAAAACATGAGAAAAAGGTATGTGAAACATGTCAATATAAATATTAAATTAAAATAATAAATAAATGTTTTTTGTATAATTTTTTCCACTTCAGTTTTTATATTTTCTCGATTTTCTATTAGAAAATAAGTGATATTTTTATTTTTAAAGATGGTCATAATCACCATTATAATCGCATCTAGTGAATCATCTCAATCTAACGATTTAGATAAACTTTTTTTTGAATGTTTCTTTCCTGAATGTTCACTTATAACTCTTTATAAGTTCCCTAATCGGTTCGAGAGTGGAACTAAAATTGCCTTATGAAGAGCTAGATTACTCATTTACCAGATGCATTTTAGACCTGTAAGTCCATGTATAAACCATGCAGACAATATCTTGTATGGTTATTCTGAGATGTTGCACTCTTGGTTAAAAGAAATCATGTAAAAAATGGTTTATTGCGATGGCAACAATCATGTCGTAAAACATGCCCAAATTGACTCTTAGGATTTTCAATGAACAAAATCATACAAATCATTTATGAGTACTACTAAACATCCTATAAGTAATATATCATTCAACCATGTTCAACTCAATAAATATTAATGAAACTCAGGAAAGAAAACATGAACAATGATTGTCTATGAATCAGCTCATACACTTAAAAAAAACATGCATCGACTTTTAATATATCCAACTCATCTGATACGTCTACTCTTAAAAAAAGCTATAATAATCAGATATAAAATAATGTATAATATTTATTGCATGATGTATAATTCATGATTGATTGAGGACAATGCTTTGAAGTCTCTTCATAGTATCAATAGGCTAAAAACTAAATTGGGGTTAGAGAACAAGTATTCAACCATGTCCCTCCCTTGGCCTTGGGTATTTCTATTTGAAGCAAGGGTCAATGTCAATACCCCTTACTTTAATTAGACATGTTAAATGCCTTTTCTTCATCAAGTTAAGGTTTATATATTTTCATTTTAATAATATAAATTATTTAAGATTATTATATACAATATCTCCGACAACTATTTTAAAATAGAAAGTTTTAAACTTTTTGCTATAACAATTAATCTGAATAGTTCTTTAAAATAGAAAACATACGAAAGAGAAGATACAAATCTCTAGATTTAAAGAAATATCTAGATGGTGAATTTATAAAATATTTTAACAATATATTTAATTGAAATTTCTAAAATAAATTTGCTGTTGGAACTGAATTTAATTTCTTTTAGAAATTCAACTTTCGGTTTTCTATTTTTGAAAAATTTTATAGTCTCGTTGGAGATGCTTATATATAAACTATTATGCAAAATTCAAGAATTTAGTTATGGACTAATTGTATCAAAAACTATACCATACATGTTTTAGTTCTTATTTAAAAAACAAATTATTTTTAAGAAAAATCTGAAATTTAAAGTTGTACTATATTTTTAATGCGGTTAATTGAACATATTAACTTTATTAATAAAGAAAACATATATTACTTATATGATTTTGTAGTAGAAAAATCTTGATTTTTTTTATTAAACCATTATATTTAATATCTGTAAAATTATTTATTACGATAACATTATAACAAAATACAATATACTTTGATGTAACTTGTCTTTTATTTATTATTGGTATAAGATACAACTATTGATTGGACCAAAACTTGTGGCTACCTTCAAAACCCCAAATAATTCAATACAATTATGTATTGAATTTTAGCTTACAATAATTGAGTAAAAAAATATCCACCTTTTTTTGGTAAAAATAAAAAAAATTAATCTAATGTGCCTAATAAAATAAATTCAGAATTGTATTATTTCCATATTTATTTATTACAAAATTAATTGTAATCCATAATTTTTTTTTAAATATCATATAAAAATTATTTTAGTTACTTTACCAACATTTTCATATTAAATTAAGTATCAAACTAATTGTAAATTGTTTAAATAAAATAAAAAAATAGACAATAAAATATTGAGGGCATTTTGGGAAAGTACAAAAAAGTTGGATTTGGTCAGCATGATGAATGAGTTCATGTTTTTTGTATGTGGGGTGGGTGCTTTGTTTAGGTTATGCTATTATTAATTCTTGAATGAATCTCACTTTATAGGTATGGAGGGCATGGGTTATGACATCAAACTTCCATGATTTATCTATAATTTATATTTTTAACAATAGTTGATAGATTATATTATATAAGGTTAAATTTTAACCTTTTCAATGTATTTTATAATTACTATGATAATTATTAAATAAAAAAACGGTCTAACATGTAGTTCAGTTGACAAATGAAAGAAGTTGAGTTTGTCCAAATATAAGAGGCTAATGGGTTTGATCTCATATCCCTTGCTAGACTCAACTCTCAACTACTGAGTGAGTCAAAAACTGCTCCCATACATTGGTGTCGTTGTAGACGTGTTCCATGTGGGACAGTTGGGTTTGCCGGTAATCAACTTTTTTTCCTAAATATAAAATTATCTTAAAAAATATCAACAATCTACATAAAGTAATTAAATGATATTACATGTAATTCTCTTTTTAACTGTTAATAGTGCGCTGATAATCCGTTGGATGAGCACGAATGGTGTAAAGTCATCACATGTGAACCTCCATGGCGACAAAGGTTTTCAGAGTGTCTGGACCCAGGGAATATGAACTTTTCACTTCATTCTCTTAAGTTTTAACTAGTGCGCCAGAGTTGAAATGGTTAGATTTTACATGTATTATAACTTTATGAATGAAGTTTTTTATTATTGTTTATTACAGTATGTTGTAAGTGTGCTACCTTTTATAACATGAGCCAAAAGGGGGAACCTAATTTAGGTAGATTTCGGATTGTTTTCGATTTTAATCATTAACGACCAAGTTATTCATCCAAAACAATATTTTTGTTGCCATCATGTATCCAGAAAGAAAGGAGGGCATACGTGATGTTAGATATAAAGTAAGCTGGTTTTTGTTTTTAAGACAATATGGCTTCCTGTTTTTCATACATGCTATAATTTATATGTTGGTTTTTCAACTTGAACGTTTTAGAACTTTTTTCCAAATCTATTGATAGGATAAAACTTTTTTCCAAATCTATTGATAGGAAGTTAACTTAAAAATGAATGAGTCAATTAGGTTGAAGAATTTTAAAATCGCTCAAAATTATGTTATTTAATAACATCTATTATAATAAGATTTGATATATTAATTACTTTTTAATTAATAGAGATTTAAAATAGAGATTTCAAAGATTCTTTTGCTCTAACAAATACTCTAACACGATCTCTAAAATAAAGAAAACAAGAAAGTTAAACTGAAATCTCACATAGCGAGTTGGATATCTACGTTAAAAAAAATCTCAAAATTTGGAAATATATTTAAAACTCAATAGTGATGAGAGAAATTACTTTAATTGTTTCCACCAATAAAATTAAATGTATTATCATTTTCTGTAGTGTATGTTTTAAAGTAAATTTGGATTATATTTTACTAATATAATTTTTACTAGAATTTCTTAAAGTATACTATAATTTTCTTTAAATTAATTTTTGATTATTTACTTCAAAAAAAATGATAAATTAATTTGTAATTATCTGTAGGAGATCCTTTCTAAACTGATGGTTTAAAAACATCTCCGCTAACTATGTTATTTTAATCTTTTTTACTACAACATTTATGCTAAAGTATAATTTAAAATAAAAGAAAATTTATAAAGAATAAAAGAACCTTTAAATTTTAAAAACAAAACAAAAAATATAACATAACTGTTGAAGATGCAGGGAACCTAATTTCCAAAGAAGTTGGGTCAAGATTGGTTTGCTTGCACATTATTCGTGGGTGTAATTAACCCAATGACCATAATAGAGGGGTCAAAGTTGGTTTACTTTAATTTCATTGGAGGGGAGGGGAGAGGAGGGTCCTCTTTCAATCAAAGCATGGCAACCCTCCTAAATTTTTATTTTTTTTATTAATTATATTTAATTTAAAATTCTACTTGTTAGCAAAATAAATAGAAAAATATTAGTGTTTTTATAAATTTAAATACAATACTTTATTAGTCACATCCTTAGAGCATTTTCAAGAGTTTCCCCAAAATAAGAAAAATAAAGAAAAAAATATTTTAAATCAAAAATTTGTTCTAAGAGATTCTTCAAAACTATCTCCAAAACGAAGAGAAAGTGAGTTTTTCTCCAAATATGGAGATCACTCCAAAAATGATTACAATGTTAATCAACCAATTGAAATTTTTGAAAATAAATATTTAGAGAAAAAAAATAATATTTTAAAAATAGATAATTATAATATTTTGATATTATAATCAATGATGAGTTCTCTAAAATGGGGAATTTGTTGGAGATGGATGTAAATATTTTTAAAGATTTTAGATTTTAATTCTTCGTTTTGAAGAAATTTGAAGGATTCTCTTGAAGATACTCTTATACTATTTAACTATAAAGAAAGTTACAATTTTTTCGTCCTTGTAGTTTGTTAAAAAATATGACTTTCGTCCTTGTATTTTTTAAATTATGGTTTTAATCTGTTGTTTATAGTTTATTGTTTTTTCGTCTCTAGGATTAACTTTGTTAGTGATTTACCGTTAAGTATGAGAGACAATAACAACAATGAATTATAAATCACAATAACAAATACAATGTATAGTAAACCATTTGAACGGAAGACCGGTAACATGCAAATCGTATAAATGAAAAAAAAAACAATAAATTATAAACTATAAAAATAAACACCGTAATTTAAAAAACACGAAGACAAAATAACATTTTTTCAACAAATCATATGGACAAAAATGTAAAAATATATAATTTGTATCAAGTGTGTCCATTTAATCAAATTGTCCAATAATTATTTTATTCTTTTTCATTAAATTGTAATCCAAATAATTATCGTTCTTGTAAAATTTGCCCCTATTGACAAATTAAATGAAAGTATACCGAAAATAATGATGACAATATTAAATCTATTGTCGAGTGTTATTCATACGTTAAAACTTCATATGACATACGTTTTTATAGGTGCTTTAATGCCTTATATCTTTCTACATTTAGGTAGCTTCAGGCTTCGTGGTTGTTATCACGACAAACCTATTAAATCTTTGACGTATTAGCACTACCAACTGTAGAATTATTAAATGTGAAACAAACAATTTTTTACTAGCACACTATTTCTCTTACAAGTATTTTTGTTAAGAATAAATGGGTTCAAACATAAATACTAGTTGCATATGCTCTTTATTACTGTATTAAATATACAAATTTCCCGGAAGCCAGATGTTTCCTAGATACAACATCTATATTCTTAGGAATAGATGTAAGGTATAGATATATCGTATTTATTGAGACCTTACATAAGGAACAGAGGTGTACGTATAAATTTTTTCAAGTGATCGACACTACTTCTCTATAAAACTGGATATATCGATATTTTCCATAAATTATCATTGGTATGTTGGTTAAATTTTTGTTTTCCCTATCTAAGATCATATGTTTGAGTTTTTTTATTGTACAAAAACAAAATAAATCTGAAATTAAAAATTAAAAAACGAAAATGATTCGCAGTCTTCGAACTCGTGTCTGTGGTGGAAGAAAAATCATGGAAACCAATTATACCAAGAGAACTGGTGTCATCATTATAGGTTCAAAATATTTGCAATTGTATATAATAAAATGATACGATAACACCTTGTACTACACAATAATTTTTTATACTGCAACGGAGGAACGAAAAAAGGGCCCATGCCATCATCTGATGATAGAGTAGGTCCGACTCTGATACTGAGTATGTTTAATTTAGTTTGATATAGACGTACTTATAAAAAAATATTTGACTTTTTTAGGAATTTATTATTTACAATATGATGATAAAAGAGGAAATAAATAAATAAATAATGGCAATAATTTGTGTAGAAATAAACAAGCAAGCGTGGGTCTTTATGTGTTTTATTTGTTTATAGTTGAATATCGCATGGGTTTACCAGAAGGGTGTTTGATACATGTTTAAAAATGATTATAGAATATTAAAAATTAAATATATTGTAGCAAATAATTTTTAAATATATTTTTGCTAGTTGAAACTAGTTTTGAAAGTGATTATTTCATGATAAAATAGGTAAATGAACAATTCTATTGTTTTTATTATTAATTTTGTTATTGGTATTAAATTAATTATCCAAAATTAATTAAATTATGAGAATTATCTATTTATCTTATTAGTATACATTGATTATCAATTTCAAATTGCGATAGTCAGATAATTATTCTCAATATGCACGTCCATATTCACTACTTTTAGTTAACAAATTATTCACCACTTTAGTTATTTTCATAACTTTGTTTTATGATTTAATATTTTAGGTATATGATTAGTGATTAAAAACTTAAACTAAATTATGTGCGAAAGCAATCCGGGTTTTTTAGACAAATTGTTCTTTTACATAATTTTTATACAACAAGTCAATAGCCATCTGATCATGGTTAACCAATGATAGTTGCTTCTCTAATTAATGAACGATGAAATTTTCAAAATTCATACGTGTATGCATCTACTTACTAATGCATACATGCATATATATATATATATATAGGGGAGGGATCAAATGAGAACCACCCCTCCTTAAAGGAACAAAGGAACAAATTGTGGACCACATATGATGTGGGTCCCACATAATATTAAATCATTTATGATTTAATATTAAATTATATTAAATCATAAATGATTTAATATTATGTGGGACCCACATCATATGTGATCCACAATTGTTCCTTTGTTCCTTTAAAAATGCAAAATTCTCATTTGAAACCTTCCTCTCTATATATATATATACATACATAAATCCACACACACATATATGCAATAATATCTTAAATCATAGCATTTGATGAAAAAAAATTATGAAAAAAATTATTTTTTATATTGATTTGCCAAAGTTTCTATAGTTTCTACCCTTCGTCTAGTTTCTATAGTTTCTACCCTTCGTCTAGTTCTAAATGAACCAACACACATACACACACACACACATATATATATATATATATATAAAGAGAGAGAGAATTAAACGATAACATGGTCAAAATAAAAATAGACACTAAAATCATGTGATTATAGAATACAATCATCACAAAGGTGTATGAACGACTTGGTCTATAACCTAGACCTCTAGGGCAGACACATCCCTTTTGGGGTCGAGGGAAAGTCTCCTGTGAAACCTAGACTTTAAAAAACATAAAAACTACCTTTAGTTTTTTCTATTTATTTACTACATTCCCCCATTTTTTCCGGCTTATGCCTCCAACTTGCTCCCATCTTCGAAATTCCCCAACAATCAATAAACTGATATACAAGTAAAACAATAAAATAATAGTAAATTATACAATTTGTTTTAACCAAAATACTAAAAGTTATCGAAAAGATGAACCGTTTAACTTGGAAACCGAACAACCAAAAACTGTTTTTTTGGTTTAGATGAATTATTCGACTTTGCAATTTTTACCACCTTAGATGTTCCCCTGATCATCTGAAGTTTTTGATCCGTAATTGTATTTGTGATTTTAGTATAAAATCACATGATTTGGTCATTATTGTATTCTCTTATTTGATCACCATTCTCGTTTGAGCCCATATGCATGTCTCTCATTCTATATATGTGTGTACGTACATATATAGAAAAGTTCAATTGCAAACCGATTTCGGCTGTGGACCCGGGAACAAAAGAGAGTGTGACACGTGTCTCTGACATCCACATTCAGTATGAATAACGAATGTGAAGTTAATGACATATTCATAAGAATGATGCATCATTCAATATGAATATCACACGATCACGATCTATGTTAAATTGATTCATTATTCATGTCTTCATAATAAATAACTTGTAGACGCAGGAGACACATGTCGCATTTTTTTTTTTTGAAAGGCAGTTAATACACACTCACACATCATTTTCCGGGGTATTCGGGCTCCCACTTAAGGGTTCCACCCGACTAAGGCGCCCATGAACCAACCCTATGGATTGGCCCATGAACTCACCCATGATCCGGCCCTATGGACCTGCCAAGAGCTAGGATACCTCAGAATTGTCCCACTTAAGGGTGCCACCCGACTAATCCCCAACGTCCATGAACCAGCCCTATGGACTGGCTCATGAACTCGTCCATGATCCGGCCTTATGGACTGTCCCATTAACTCGCCCATGTCGCATTCTCTTTTGTCCCCAATTCACAACCAAAACTCAATTTTCAATTAAACTCACTCCTATATGCATATGATAAAAATTTGTCCCATATCTTGAATTTAATCATTTCAATGTTGAAACAACATAACTGTCATAAGGCACCCATATTTACATTTCGTTGGAAAATCTATCATCTTTGTGGACCATTGCTTTAAGAAACCATACAACATGTTTCCTATCATTGACTTTTTATTTTCTAATACCAATTAAGTGGAAGATGTGACTTAAAAATATTCGTTTTTACGTATGAAATATTCAGATATGCAATTTCAAACTTAATACCAGATATTTTATAATTATAACCAAATATAACTAAAAATGATTAAAATTACATGCTATTACTAACTTTCTTAAATTCCAAAATCAATTTTATCATCATAACTACTTGTATATTTCTTAAAATCAGGTATATTGACCATGAAAATTATGAAATCCTAATAAAAAAAATATTTGACACCTATAAATAACTCTACTACACTACACATAATACATATGCACTATTTCATATAGGTATGCATTACAAAACCGCAAACATGTATCACCTATGACATTATACATATATTTTTTTGGAAGGCATCGAACCAACGTACGACAATCACGAACACACGCACACCTCTCCGACGGTATCGGGCATCCACGGACAATCCACTAATCCACTGTTGTGCCGGGCCAGCTTACGCTGAACCTAGAGCCCAACCACAATCTAAGACTGGGCTGGGGGCAGCCCAGTCAAAGACTAGACCAGTCCAAGGACTGGGTACTCCTCATGCCCTCGAATTGACTCTCCTTGAATTCGAACCGGTAGATTAGGATACCATCTACAATCTCCCCCAGGATGTTACCGCCCTTGGAAAAACCAACCGAGCTAGACATGACTTATATATGACATTATACATATATATATTATTTTGTTTGTAAGTTAGAAACATTATATGGCAGTATTTTTGGGTTCACATGATACGCCATTTTTGTAAGACCATGAGATACATAGTGAACGTTTACATAGTGAACGTTCTGGTTTGTTTTTGCGTTTTAAATATTTGTTGTATTTTTCATGTGATGGTCTAGTTTTTTTTAAATAAAAGTTTAATATACGGTAAATATTTAGTGTTCTACTGTAAAAGTTTAACAAGATTAGAAAAATTCATCTGAAAACTAACCATATATTTCACGGGTTTCATAAAAACGGTCTTTTTATCTCATATATTTAAAGTCGTATATAGTTTTAGTGGATGAGAATCTTTAAAGGGTCGATTACATTTTTGTATCAACAAAGGGGTCTTCTCATGTGCACCATTGACCTTTTCCCTAAAAAGGAAACATGGCCAACCATAAACCATGGTTTTTTAATGGCCCCACTTTCCACCTATGCTTGTTTATAATTAGAACATACATAGTAAAGTAAAATAACCATATTTAAATATAAACTAATATTAATATATATATTTTATTTAAAGTTGGTTATCAAAATTTAAAATTGCTATTAATGGATGTTGGTTTCATGGGTATTAGAAGGTAATGAACGAGAATCGTTCATGGTTTTAATTTTATATAATTAGTGATTATTTATAAAGTCTTAAGATCATATGAAAAATAGAGTTAAGGTGAAAAACGTAAAAGAGAAGATCCGAATCATTGATCACTTTTAATCTCATACTCATCCATTAATTACGCTTTAAAAGAGGGTTGATCCTGTGCATCTTGATGCATCTCGTCTTGGTGCATCTCATATTAATGTGCATCCAATGGTGGAAATCTCTTATTGCGCTTCTCATCTTAACTCTCATTCTCACCGGAACCCAGCTCTATTTACAAATATATAATTATTTATAATGACGTAGAATCGTGTGAAAAGTAGAGTTAATCTCAAACCCACCCATGAATTTCGTTTCACACGAGGATTGATCTGGTGCATTTTGGTGCATCTCATCTCAGTGCATTTCATTCTAATATGCATCCAAGGGTGGAGATCTCTTCTTACGCTTCTCACCTTAACTCTCATTCTCATCGAAACTCAATCCTATCTACATATCAGTAAATTAGTGAAATGTTGGTTTTTTTATATTTTCTTGACTTTCCTTCCCCTCGTTCCCCAATTGTCGAACCCCTGCTCAACACCATGGGCAGATCTACGGCTACGACGATGGGGCAGCCCCCCCCCCACCACCACACACACACACCCCAAAAAAAACCAATATTAAAAAAGTTACCTAAATTTCTTGTTATGTCCACAACCCAACCCTCAGGAACGTAGCATCGTCTTATCTCATCTTACTATATATATTTTATTATATTAATTATTATTTTATTTTAAAATCATTTCACCAATGATAAAAATTTCGGGATTGTCACTCTCACGACTTCCCTCTAATCTTTTTGTCGTCCCACCTTGGCACTTCCCTCGATCTATAATTACCGAACTCTTGCTCAACAACTTTTTACGAGCCTTTATCGCCGACCATCTGATTCTCAGTTGTCCAAACATCAACAAGGCAATGGAATACGTATCATCTTTCCATCATACTCATTTCTATTTCCTTTAAATGAAACAAAATTGTTGTAAAGTAAAGTAAAAATGTGTTGATATATGTTGAGAATTGAGATCTATCAATTTAGAAAGATAATTTTTTTTATTTATTTATAAGTTTTCAGTTATATGTTAAAAATAACTGATAAACACAAACTTATATTCGTATGATAATATTGACCACATCAAATGTATATCATAAAATATTTTTAACGGCTTAGATAGCTAGCACCTTCTACAATATTTTTATTTATTTTAAATCATCGTTTATATGATTAAAATTTAAATGAGAATAGTGACACTGAAATAATTATGAAAGCATTGAAGAAAAGTATAGCTAAGAATACAATGAAATTGGACGAAAATGTTCCACGACGATTCTATTTGCCGTATTGGATTATATTATTTTGACTTAATTGGTTTTAATTTAATGTGATGACAATGATTTGTATATACAATGGTATATCTGAGAATATATTCACGTAAGTTGCATAGATCATAAGTCGGCTTAAATAGTCATTCTATAAACTTAAGTTTCTTTTAGACGTAACAACAGAATCTGTTAAAGATGTAACATACGTGGTCCGATATCCTTGATAAAATAAAATTGACGAACACCGAATTACCCATCGCTCTTTTATATATTCTTCTTGAACGAATTCCTCATCTTCTTATATCGGTATCTGTTAAAGTAAAAGGCTTACCTACGAGTAAATTGTTCGAGCATAAAAGGGACCGCTTTTGCCATTTTTAGCTTTTTAAATACATAGAATAATTGGCTTTTTACATTCTTTAAAACATTTGAAGAAAGTTTTGATTTTTAGTCACTTTAGCATATGGATTTATTCGAATGACAAAAGTGCATATATGCTAGAATCAGATATATATCGATGATTGAGTATATCATTCGTTTATAATAATCTTGACAGAAACATAAGTACATCTAAAATATGAATATGCTCTGTTCGAATTATATATACATTCTTACCAACTTGTTTGGAAGTCATATTTAGCTTTATTATCATATATGTGAATCTTGACGAGTTCATTTAACTCGACATCTATTTATTCTCAGAATTAAACATATTACATATAATTGGTAGTGATGAAAAATATATTATGCAATAAACAATTAATATAGACGGGTGTTTTAAAAGTAAGAATACATTTATCTAAGCAGTAATTAAACAAAATCTTAATTTATTTAGATACAAAGCAACAGTAAACCCAAATTACTCAACATACATACAGTGACTGATAAGATAATTTGGGATTTTCATATATAAAACTTTTCTTTGCATATCGAGGAAGTTGTTCAAAACATGTTTTATTTTTTCGATAATCTTTACACTCAAACAAATATCTTAAAAAAAGACCAGTTTAACACAAGAGTAATAAACACTTTTTTGTACTATTCATTCAAGATGACTTGTTTACTTTTCACGAACGCCTCTAGCAACCCACTATCCATGATTCGTTATTTAGAAATAAAAAATACCAGATTTTATTATGAGTTTAATGATCAAAATGTTTTTGGTAGTTAACAATAAAAAATAAGATTTCCCCCAAATTAATTTGAATTTTATACCATGGAGGCATTGAACATGGATAGTCAATATCAAATTCAATTTGAAAGGAAAGTCGAGATGACTATTTATTTGACTTTAAAAAGAGAAATTTTAATTGTACAAGTTCTTTCCATAAATTTAAAATATTTTTCAATATCGATAAAATGATTAATGAATTAGGACATTTTTAATATATATGATATATTATTTATCTTTTTGTTTTAAATTTAGTAATTTTTGTTTTCTTTTTTTTGGTCTCTGTTTTAAAAGAGAGTCCAGTTATTATAACAAACTTTTTTCATATCTCAAAAGTTTTTAAACTAAGATAGTTGTTGAAAATGTATTATATTTTGGTTGATAAAACTAATTTCGTAAAAAAATAGAATACAATATTTAGATAAGTAATTTTATAATTTAAAATCAAAGATTAAAATAACACTTTCTAATAATTATGTAAATGGTAGAATTTGTTTTTAATTGTTTTTTAATGATAAAAGCATTATCATGTCGATAAATTGAACACGATTCTTTCTCAATTATTAGATTGTGACCCAAATTTTATTCCTTTCAATTGTTCTTTTTCTCTTTTATTGATACGTAAACTTGACATAAACCAATTGTATATTTGTATATTGATGTATGTTGGTTGAAAAACACAAAAAACATAAAAAAAATAAATAGATAAATTATGGAAAAAAAATAAAACCAATTGTATATTTGTATATTGATGTATGTTGGTTGAAAAACACAAAAAACATAAAATAAATAAATAGATAAATTATGGAAAAAAATAATGAGTCGGATAAGATAATGTCAATATATTCCACTAAATAGATAAAATTAGTCACTGAAAATTGGTTTATAATTTTTCTATTGAAAAATTGTAAATTGTTTGACAAAAATATAACTTGTAAACTAGTTTATTTTTTGAGTAATCATTTAGATACAAATAAATTAGTTTATCATTTACTTTGTTAAACCTAGCCCAAGACATGAAAAACGTGTAAGTAATTTTATTAAATTATTACTGGTTTTTATTTTATTTAATACATTTTTAAAATTGTTAAAAATGCGATGATAATATAACTATTCTCATGTACTTTGGTATTTTTTTTTTATATAAATAGTTTTAATCATTGGTTTTTTATTTTTATATACATTTTTAAAAGTGTTAGGAAGTGTACATTACATGAAACATAACGTAATTTGGTATATATCTTTTTAATGAGATTATCTTTGTTTAAAATAAGAATAAAAAAAATTGTACCTTGATACAATTTATGTAAAAAGTCAAGTTTTTTTTAATTATAAAAACACGTTTGTTTTATTTATAAAAACAAAAATATTTCAAATCTGTACAGACAGATTAATCCATATAGACTATTTTATTTGATTAAAATTGAATAAACAAATGTCTTATCATTTACATCATAGTCTACATATTAAACTTTATTCTACATATATGTCATTCAATTAAAATAGATAAATAAATATGAGTGTTAGTATGTCCTCCAATCAAAATAGATAAAACAGTAGATTAGGATGCAAATGAAAATTAGACTAAGATATACAAAAATTCATAAAAAATCAACAATGAACTCCTTAAATTATTAGTAAAAGTAAAAAAAATAGAAATAAATGGAATAAATAGGGAATTGAACAGAATAATTTCTGAAAAAAATAAAAAAAAGGTAATAAAAAAAGAAGAAGAAGTGAAATTTCAGCCTTTGTTAGCGGGTGGGCCCGGCGAGACTGAGCATCGTGATTGCGTGGTGGACTGTAGCTTCCATATTTTGTGATGGTCCAGACACTATCGCCGGCGACTGGGACCCACCTTTCCACTTCCTTCCTCCGCCAGTCGCCGCCGTACCGCACTGTCGCTGCGCCGTTATCATCCTAATTTTATACTCCAAACAGAATTTTATTACTTGACGTGTCCACCAACCTTTTTGTTTTTGTTTTTAGCAAAATAGATGATAAAAAATACTTTTTATTTATTTATAGTTTTAATTAAAAATAATAAATCAATTAGAAGATTTGGGTTATTTAGAGAATCTCTAACAAATTTCCTATAATTTTTTCAAAATCTAAAATCAAAACATAAAATCTTCAAAAAAAAATTTGCATTCATCTCCAACAAATTTCCTATAATTTCTTCAAAATAACATTAAAATATTGCATCATCTATTAAAAATATTATTTCTCCTTTTAAATATTTTTTTTAAAAATTTCTTATTAGTCATTTCATTTGTTAAACATTTTTGGAGTTAGCTTCATATTTGGAGGAAAAACCACTCTGTCTCTTACTTTCTTCATTTTGAAAATGATTATGGGGAAACTATTGGAACAAAAATATACTTGCTCAAAATCCCTATTTTCTCCATTTTTCTCATTTTTGGAATCTATTGGAGATGCTTTTAAAGCATCTCCAACAGATTCCCAAAAAAAAAAAAAAATCAAAATGAAAAAATAAAAGTTAAAATCTCTAAAAATAATTGAACTCATCTCCAACAGATTTCATATTTTAGAGAAACTAACATTAATTATAATATTAAAATATTGCACCCATCTATTAAAATATTATTTTTCTCTCAAAATATTTGTTTTTAAATTTTTCTATTGGTTGTCTAATGTTGTAATCATTTTTGGGGTGTTCGCCAAATTTTGAGAAAAAAACCTTCTCTGTTCTGCTTTCTCCATTTTGAAAATAGTTTTGGGGAAACTGTTGGAGCTAAAAATTGGCTTAGAATCTCAATTTTCTCAATTTTTCCCATTTTTGGGAAGCTGTTGGAGATACTCTTACGATAAGAAAAAAAAAAGTTATGGTGATAAAAGCGAGAAGAGATTTGTACCCATGAATGTATATTAAGATGAGATACACTGGATCAATCCTTGTGTTAAGTATAATTCATTAATGAGTTTGAGATTAAAGTGATAAGGGTTAGGATCCATTTTTACGTTTCTCACCTTAACTTCACTTCTCAAATGATCCCATGTCCAATTAGAAACGGTTTAAAAAAATATCAATATGTATACCTGAGAATGAAAATTATGGTAAAAAAAGTAAGAAAATATCTCAATATTGGATCAATACTAATTGAATATCAACACTAATGTGGTATACATAGATGCACCAAATTAATTCCCGTGATAAGAGCAAGTCAAAATCACTTTTTATGTTTTTCATTTAAACTCTTATTCTCACACGATCCAATGAATCTCGATACATTTTATTAGTTTTGATATTCAATTAAGATTGATCTAACGGTCGAAATATTTTCTTACATTTCTCACATGAATCCATTTGTGATACCCATGAGATCGGATTTTAACCACAAATAAAAGTCAAATTAAAAATTAATTATTTTGAATTAAAATTTTAAATAATGGTATTTTAGGGCACCTGTAACAACCACGCTATGTTTTTTCTTACTTTAAAATAAAATATTAAAAATTAATTTCTAAAAATAACTACATTCAAATCTAACAGTTATTTTATTAATTAAGATATTAATTATATTATTAAAATATTTAGTAAATTTAATAAAGTATTATTTTATTTTTTTAAACATTTATTTTCACTATATATTATTGATGGAAACTATTAAAATATTAATTTTTTTTCTCTCTCAATTTAAAGATTTTTACAATATTTATACTCTTTTATCTATTTTAACATATAAGATAATATTAAAACAATTTTTTTAAATTCATTTATTCTCAATTTTAATATAGTTATTAATTATGTTTATGTAAATCTTGTATCTAGTCTACTCTCTCCTTTAATGTAACGTCCACTCTTTTTTGCACCCAACTGTAATTATAACTTAGGCTATGTTTGGCAAAAATAAGTTAGCTTATTTTTAGTGTACATGTTTGACAAACCATGGATGGTTATGTTATTTTTTCAAATTATAATCCTCATTAATTTTAATTATCAATCATTACTATTTTTCAATATGTTTTTTTTGATTATTTTAGATTTTTATACGCTAGTTTTGTCAAACATGATTTTTTTCATCAGCTAACTTATCTATCAGGCATCCGCTAACTAATCAACTACTCGCTAAATTATCAACTAATTGTCAAAGATAGCCTTAGAAATCTTATCAAATAAACTAAGGCACGCATTTTTTGCACCTAACTATATTTATAATTTAACACGAAAGTAAAGTGCTACATAGATATAAACTTTTCACCTTTTGACAAAAAAAAATCAAAAGTAATAATCAAGCAAAGTCAGAGAAGTATTCAAAATAAATAAATTTAAATGGATATCTGATTTTTATATTTTTATACCTTTCATAAATGAGTTACTTTTATGCTTGAATAACCCATTTAATGTACATATTTTCTAAAATTTGTACTTTAAGAATAAATTTAAAAATTAGTATTAAATATTTATGTATAATAATTGAAATCAAAATCTATTATTAGTTTTTTTACCATATAATTTATATTAATTAATATATTGTATTATTAGTAAAATGTTTAAAATATAATATAAAATGTTAAATTTATTAATTTTTAAACATATTTTTAGTTATTTATAATTTTCAACTACCTTATTAGATAATTTATAAGTCATCAGTTAGTTTGATAAACGTAACTAAATATATATTTTCAATAAGTTGTTAAAAATAAATGCATGTGATGTTTTTTATTTTTTTGGAAACGTTGCATTTGGGAATTTTTGGTCCTTTTTTATTTTAAAAACAAAATGCAAAATTAATTATAGAATATATATTTTAATGTCTATTCAATGTATTTAAAGCCATTTTACCTGACATATCTTATTTTGACTCTTAAGAAAAAGTTTGACTTTTTTTAACAATTAAAAAAATCATTTAAATTATATATGAAAAAGTATTCTTTTGTTTTCTTTATTATAAATATTAAAATATAGAAAAATTAATCAAATTAGCTATTTATTATTTTTGGTTTTAACCTTTTAGACATTTTTTTTTCAAAATTACAAAAACAATCATATGTCTGTAAAATGTCAGGTTCATAAATATAAAAGGTGAAAATATGAAATTACAGGGACCAAATTTGTAAACTAGGTTCGGAATTGCAGATGTAAATTTTATGCATTTGGTCCTTATAATTTTACACTTTCACACCTTCGTATATTATGGGGTGGCAGACTATTTTGCGGACCTATGACTATTTTGGTAAATTCCAAAAGAATATGCCTAGGAGATCAATTTATCATCCACAAATGACTATTTTAATTAATTACCCGAAGTATATTATGGGGTGGCAGACTATTTATAGTTCATACATAAAACGTGATAAGTAATTATATGACAATTATTTATAAATCAATATAAATATATAAACAAGTTTTTATATGTTATTTCACAAATGAAACATCAGTTGTAAAAGTGCAATTTTGATACATTGTTGTTTCATATGTGAAACATTATTCATTGTTATATTTGTGGAAAAATACAGTAAAAAATATTTCATATATAAAACAACATTGTATTTTATACATGCTATTTCACATATGAAACAACACATGAAAACTTATCTGTAAGTGTATACAATTTATCAAGTGTTTAAAAAAATACTTTATCTGATAAAGAATTCAAATTCCTTTCATATTAATTTTAATTATTTTTTCTTCAATTTGTTATCAGGTTACCATAATTATGATCATTAAAACACAATCCCGTTTACATAAGAAAGTAGTAATTTTAATTTTGCATCTTTATGGAAAAAACATTGCTGTATATTTTTGGGATTTTGTTTTATTAAACTTACTTAATTGTCAATTCACAATGTTTACAAAGTATTAATGAGATAGATAAATTTTCAAAGCACGTGTTATTAAAAAGTAATTTAAATATATAATTATTAATCAAACACTTTTATTAAATTATCTGACAATCGAACGTTAAGAGCATTCCGTCTCGTCGAAATTATTAGTTTCTATTTTTCTAAAAATGAATTTAGTAATTTATATTTATTAATTAAATAAACCAAAACGGGTAGATCAATGGTTGGTCCATGTCTCCTAATTTTGTTACCTTTGTTCTTTTAAAATCCATTAATCAGGTGTGTTTGTTACACTAAACATGATATAAAAAAATATGAATTACTGTTTTATATCTGACATAATTTTTATGTAGAACAAACAAAAATACAATAAAATAAAGCGGAAGATATATGTTCCACCCTCACACTTGACATGATTATTTATGTCATTTTTATCATATTGACGAAATCTTAGTAATGATTTATTTTTGTTATAAAAATATTTATATTTTATTGTAATACGATAATTACAAAAAATAATTAAAATATAGTAAATATATAAATAAATTATAAGGGATAAATTGATAATTTTATTAGTCAAGTTATGTTTTACCAAAAGGTGAATAACTATCTATTATGTTATCTCATGTATTCATGTTACATCCTGTCTCGTAAAATAAATTTTTATGACCAACTACAAAAATAGAAAAAAATGAGTTTTTTTCTTTAAAATGCTCTTACTATTTTCAATTCTAGAGAATTAGAAAAAAAACTTTAAATATAGAGAATTTTCTAAAATCTTTAATTTACGAGAGAAAAACAATATTTTAATCATATATTGGTTATTGAAGTCAAATGTGTAAGAAAAAAAAAACATTTTATTAAATTATATTGAATTTTTAATAATATAATTAATGATAAATTATTAAAAAAAAAATTAGTGAAGATGGAAGAAAATATTTTTATGTTTTTTACTGTCTATTTTAAAAGATTTATGGAAAATCTATCAGAGCTCTTATATAATTTTACTGAGGAACTAGATCAAATCTGATTCACCATATATTTTTTAGTGATTTTTTCAAAGTTAATATTTATCAAAATATAATTTAAAAAAATCTGATTTTATTTTGCTGTAATTTACTATTCTTATTCACATATGATTAATATTATTTGTATCAAAACAATTTAAAATTAGGATGCAGTATTTACTATTTTACCTTATAAAATTTATATTCGAATCTTTGGAATTTAAGAACTAATTCTTTAACCTAACCCTTTTGTCCGGAAAATAGCTTAATTTAAATAAAATAATCCACGCTGGCAAAAATCGACGTATCAGAAAGCGACACGTCACTGTACTGACC
Source organism: Silybum marianum (assembly GCA_036898165.1). Classification (NCBI taxonomy): domain Eukaryota; kingdom Viridiplantae; phylum Streptophyta; class Magnoliopsida; order Asterales; family Asteraceae; genus Silybum; species Silybum marianum. The sequence continues at coordinate 778,988 of CM072530.1, forward strand.
CTACAGACGAACTTGCTAATTACCCTCTCCTGTGACCAAACCCTCGCTTTCATCCCCACTCTCACAAACATTTTTTGTTTTTATTTTCATTAATTGCTCCCGTCACTATATATACAGGTGCATATATACATATATATCGTCCCTGTATACATTCATCTCTCTCTCTATCTCTCTCATCGCTATATCTTTCTCTCTCTAAATCTCCAAAATCTGTTCCGGCAGGTGAATTCCGATCACTGATTGAACGTCGGAAGCGGTTGATTCGTTGAACGGAGAAGAAAGAGGAATATAAGCATTTGTTTTTTTTTTGATTTTACGTGTATCTGACTGGAACTGACATGGCGCCGGCAGCCGGCGTTTCTTCAGTGTCCGATCGAGTGCCGATGATGATGCCGGCAACGGCGGTACAGCAATCTGCGGTGATGTCAGAGGCATTTGCTAAGGATGCGATAATTTCGTGGTTCAGAGGTGAGTTCGCGGCGGCAAACGCGATCATTGATGCGTTGTGTGGTCACCTGTCGCAGTTTGAAGGTGGAAGATGTGAGTATGAGTCGGTGTTTGCGGCTATTCATCGTCGCCGGTTGAATTGGATCCCGATTCTTCAGATGCAGAAGTATTTTTCCATTGCTGATGTGACTCTGGAGCTCCAGAAAGTGGCGGAGGAGAAGGAGAAAGAGAAGGCGAAGGCGAAGGTAGGAGGCGTTGAGAAGATCGTTGAAGAAATTGTTTCTCCGCCGGTTGTAGAGACGAAACCTGAAATTTTGGAAGAGGAATCCATTGATATCACTGGAAATGGTGATGGTGAGGTTATTGATGATGATTCCACCAAGGATAATTCGCCAAAGAGTGGGATTACAGATGCAGGTAACGAACGATTATTGCTCGTTTTTATAAATTATACAGTTATATATGATTCTAGTTCCTTTCTCTCTGTGTGTGTTTTAATATATAATTTGGTAGGTATGCACAGCTTAATAAATTTTCTCAGTTGTAAGGCCTGAAAAAAATCGTCTGTCAGTCTGAATTCTTAAACTGCATATTGACATTGTTTATGTCAAATTGCACAGTTGCAGATTTGCAGATCTCTTCCTTCATGTGTTTCTCATCACATACATGTGTTTCGTTATAATCTTCATAATTTAAAATTAATTCCTGTATGAATACATAAATATTTAATGCTCTTATATGCTTTATAGATACATGTAGTCATGTACGCCCCATAACGGACTCTTTACAGGTAGTTTTGGTGCTTTATTGATTTTTTAGGAATTCAATAATCGTATTAGCAAATTCAACAACAATGATATTTTAGTAATATATTATACAGTTCTTCCAAAAAGGTTGATTCCTTTAGTATTTTGGACTTTAGTTAGAAAAATTCCCTGTTAACAAAATTTTCCAATTTTTTTACATTGAAATTTCCCCAGTTTCTTCCCTGGTTCCCTCGGGACAATGCGTTGTTTCCAGAAGGAGCTAAGGTTGATGACTTTTCACGGCTGTTTAATTGACTAAAATTATTTGACTTTGAAAATTCTCACCTCCTTCCCCTGTTCCGTCTCTGTTTCCCCGTGTAGTTGAGATTTAAATGAATGTGAGAATCAGTAAAAGCCAAAATTCAATTACTTCTGGTAAATTCCCGAGGATTTTTTTAAATTACTTCTGTTCAAGGTGTAATTTCTAGCAAAAATGTGTTACTAAATCTAAGTAAGCAATGGCAGTTGGTTTTTCTTTAGGATCGAATACTTGCGTTCTCACTAATCGTAGGGAGCCTATTTCCTGTAGATGTGTGTTGGTTTAGCCTAAGCCTGTGCCCACATCGGGATCAACGGACGTCATCCCACTTAGTTTGCTTGTAATTTCTTAAGTTAAAAATCAATTGAAATTGCACATAATTAATGATAAAGATTTACTAATTCCCATTCAGTTAAAACTTACCTACTTCTTGGTTTTCTTTGGTGAGTGGAGGTGTTGACATTTCCTTTGGATCCTAACCCTTGGGGCGACGTGGATGCCTTTATATCTCTATATGTTGTGCCCTCCGCCATTTCACTGGACCAAGCCAATTCCAACAGAATGCTAGTTGTAATTTTATAAATTTTTAAAACTCAAATTAGTTGTTAATTATCTAACTTTTACATGGTTTATGGTCCAAAATGAAATAGTTAAAACTAAATTTATCCGATACACAATCAACTGTTACATATTTATATTTTATAATACGATTGCAAAATTCAGTAGAAGGGAATGACTTCATTTTGTCAGATTTTGTGTTTTTATTTGGGATTATGTGGTAATTTCTTGCCTTTTGACAATATTTTGTGTTCACTTCTACTATCCGTGCTTACTGCCATATTTGGAATTTGTTCTTAACATATATGATACAAAAAAGATAAGATTACTCTATCTGTATTAGTATTTCCCCTTCAGACATAAATGATCTCTAAAGAATAAAGAAACCATTAAGATTCCATACAATCAAAAGTCCTGATAAGAAAAGATAAATCTCAGTGATATATCCAAGGGAACCAAGTAACTAAAAGCTGAGAAAAAAAGCAACGAACAGATGGTAAGAACCAAAGATGCTCACTGGCTGGATCGAATCAATGATGCCCACTAGGAAAACCAGAATAAAATTTTAAGGTCCCAAATCTCATCATGTCTTTCTCTTTGTCACATAAATCACCTAAATCATTTCATTTAATATACATTTATTTGATTTATGTTTTTAATTTCTTTCCCATAATATGTTTTCACATAATTGATGCATAAAGAAAGGAGAGCATCTCCAACATAAATGCAAAATCAAAAGTCAAAATCCTCAAAGAAAATTTATATTAATCACGAAGAGCTTCTCCGTTTTAGAGATCATAAAACGAATTATATTATTAAAATATTTCAGTATTTATCATTGAAATATTATTTTTTTCTCCTATATATTTAATTTTAGTGATTCTTATTGGTATGAAGAATAAGAAAAAATATCTATTTTATAGGTAATTAATTTTGGAGAGTTTTCTAAATCCTGAGAATTTCATTTTTTTTATTTTGAAGAATCTTTTTTTGAAACGGGTATCCTAGGCATTTGCCTAAAAAACATAAGTTGTTTAAAATAAACAATCACAAACACTATTACGAAGAATCTATTGGAATAAAAGTCTCCAAAATCTTCATTTTGGAGAAACTATTGAAATAAAAGTCCCCAAAATCTTCATTTTAAAGAATTTGTTGAAGATGCTCTTGAATACGAGCATATTCGAAAATCAAGAAGATAGGGAAAATGGGAATAGGTATCCTTTTTGTAAGTTGGGACTAGGCGTTAGTGCATTACTGTTTATTGCTTCCATCACTTTTGTCGTACTATGTTAGTGGAAGGGAGCCAGTGCTTGGTAATAGTGATGTATAACGCTTGTTTTTACTTGAAAAAAGCTACGAATGTTTTTAATAAGGGATAGAAGGAAATAAATCGCATGGATAATGGTGGGGTCACATCCACTACTTTGGGCGGTTGGTGAATTTCTGCTTCTAAAAAGTCTTAATGAAGGTCCTTCAAAATAATGTCATAGATGGTATGTTAGCATAACAATGATGGATGACTTATAAAGTTGTCAGCATGGGGTGAAATAGAAATAATTTATTTCTATGTATTCTAATTCACCTCGAAGGTGTCTTTCTCAATACTTTATTAGTGAAAGTAGAAAGTCCATTGAAGACAAAAATGATTCACCTCATCATCACCTCTTTAATTTATATATATATAACAAATATATATATATGTTATCAAATTTTGCAATTTAGGCTATGTTTGGCAAAGGTTGCTGATAAGGTAGCTTATGACTTATAAGGTAGCTGATGAATAAGTCACGTTTGGTAAAAAGTAGCTTATAAACATGTAAAACGACCAAAAAGTAGCTTCAAAATAATAATAATAAACATTAATAGGGAGTATAATTGGAAGAAAATGATAAAAATTTCAATAAGTCACTAATAAGTCACTCCCAACTAACTTATCAATAAACTAGCTTATAAGTTAACTTATAAGTCATAAGTTAGTTTGCCAAACATGTACCTAGAAAATAAGGTAGCTTATAAGGTGACTTATTTTTACCAAACAATGCCTTAGTCAAAGGTTTTAGGTGTAACAGAGCGTTTAAAAAGATTAGAACATCCTTGTTATATGGCACCCTCCAAGTAAATAGCATATACATTCAAGGGTGGTATAGGGATCGAACTTGACACCTCACTTTTGCTTATAACTTAATGAGACTTACAACTTATTCAATCAGCTATATATGATTGTTTGGTAGTGGCTTAATGATATAGATGATTGCTTATTCAGTAAGCTTTTAGGGAAAAGCTTTATGCAGAAAGAAAAGTTTTTCAAAACCTTCCCCTACTCTTTCCATCTATTAAAAACCTTCCCAAACAAAACCTTACCAATCTATAAAGACATATTAATCCATACAGTCAACTTTATCCGTACACGACTTAATGGAAAACCAATCAAACAACTGATACTTTGGTAAGATATGAGATGCTAGAAGAATGGTTGAGATAATTATTGACGTTAATTTTGAACTAACAGGATCTCAGGAAGCGCATTCGGTGGTGGAAAATGTAGAAATATGCTCAAATGAAGAAGATTGGGAGGCACGGCGAGCGGAAATCAAGATGACAAAGGGGTTTGTAGCCAAGGAGTCAGTAAAAGGGCATATGGTAATAGAAAAGTTAATAATATTCATAAGAGAAAGATTGTATATATATATATATATATTCGTTGATAATTGGATTTGTGATTGAGTTTTATTATATTCACAGGTGAATGTTGTGAGAGGGTTGAAGTTGTATGAGGAGATGCTTAACAGCAGCGAGCTATCTAAGTTGAATGACTATATAACTGAACTCCGTATTGCTGGCCAAAATGGAGAACTCTCAGGTGGATCCCCCCGTGATGCTTTTGTAGTTAACCTAGTTCTTTCCTTTTGGGACTGAAGTTTTGAGATAGTAAGGGATTGAACAGGTTTGCAAATTAATTTTCTGTTTATATATATATATACACACATATAGCACTTAATTATACCACTTTGCTTGGCATCCATAGGTTTCCACCTGATTTAGATGTTTAAGACCTTCTTAGGCTAGATTAAAATAATACAATAGGAATTCAGAGGCCTTCTTGTTATTAAATATTTCATCTTCATAATCATCTTTTATGAAAAAAAATAGAAAAAAATAGAGTACGCATTCCAACAAGATGATTATATACAGTATGCTAAAATAGAGAAAAAAAAGAGGAGATAAGATAAAAATCTGTAGAACTTTCTTATTGAGAAAAAATATATTATTTTAATTGTTTTCATGAATGAGGTTGAACGTGCTAGAATATTTTATAGAGGTTTCATAAAATTGTCTTAGGATAATGAATCTTTAATAATATAACTAATGGTGAAATTGTTAAAATAAAGTAGTTGTTGGAGTTGGATGTAAGTGTTTTATAGAGATTTTTATTTTAAGCTCTATTTTAGAAAAATTATAGCATAACTGTTTTGACTTTAGATGTTTTATTTTAGAAAAGTTATACCATAGCTGTTGGAGATGATTTAATCCTTTTTTTCTTGGTTGTGGGTGATTAGGTGAGACGTTTATCATGTACAACCAGCAGTCGAAGGCAATCAAGCGAGAACTTATTCAGTTTGGAGCTCCTATTTTTGGACAGATAAAAGATGAAGCTATCAAAACCCAAGATAGTAAGCAAACCACAAATCTTTTAATTTACAACCATAAAATTTCTACATTTGAACTGTATAAGGTTGGGTCCCAGTAAGAATAAGTGTTATGGTGAGAAGGTGAGAACAAAACCTTCATATACGGTCATATATATATATATATATATATATAGAAAGAGGTTCATGCGAGGACTATAACAATTTACGAGAATGCGAGAACAATTCTCGGCCAATCATTTTGTACATGAAATTTTTCATGTACAAAATCACATATGATTCACGTACAAAATCATATATGATTAGCCGCGATTTAGCCCACGGGAAAAGTCGGACATGTCATTTTTGTTCTGGTACAAAATCACATATGATCTTGTACATGAAAAATATTTCATGTATAAAATGATTGGCTGAGAATTGTCCTCGCATTCTCCTAAATTGGTACCGTCTTTGCATGAACCCACCTCTCTCTCTCTCTCTCTCTCTATATATATATATATATGTATATATATATATATATATATACACCTCCATCTCCATTCAACTACCTTTATTTATCATCATGACCGAAAGTTTAACAAATTTCTACTTGTGAAAGTGATTAAATGAATTCAAAAGTTTGAGAAACTGACTTAAAAGTGAAGTTAAATTTGAAAATAAAGGTAGACGAATGTAGTTGAAGGTACTGAAAGTAGTTGAAAAAAATCAAGTTAGATTAAAGAATCAACTCATCCAAAGACTCAGAAGTGTTCTCACCGTAACTGTTATTCTCACACGATCCCTTGTCTAGGAATATAAATATAACATTGGAACTATGTTTTTTTACAGGCAATATCGAGCCAATTCCTGCTCCTCTTGAAGGTATCATTGACCATCTAATTCAGTTTCACCTGATTTCCGAAAACAGACGACCAAACAGCTGTATTATAAACTTCTTTGATGAGGTATATATATTCTTTACGCTCTTCAATCCTTGTAGAATTGTAGTAGGTTTGTGATTACTGAACATGTATTATATATATATATATATATATGGCAGGGGGAGTTTTCACAGCCTTTCTTGAAACCACCACATCTCGAGCAACCCATCTCGACACTTCTTCTATCTGAATCAACAATGGCTTTCGGGCGTACTCTTGTCTGTGATAATGATGGAAACTACAAAGGACCACTCATGCTTTCTCTTAAGGAAGGGTAAGTCTTCATTTTCTTAATTTCTAACTTCCAAATTCACGTTTCACTCGTCCCACATGGATAGAAAAGTTGATCGGTGAGCTGCTTATAAACTTTACCAATAACTTTCACCATTTAATCCAAAGTTACTCCCACTATCCCAAAATAAGTGCATACTTTACCCTTAATTATCAAGGGTAAAACTGTCATTTAGTTTTGAAAGTGTAAATTTATAAAATTATGTGCCTTTTTTATTGTCGAGTGTATGACACTTATTTTGGGACAAATGAGTATTAGACACCAATACAAATTGGGTAAGTGTGAAAAACCTCATCTTTTAACTTTTAGAGTGTATGGTAAACAACCTCATCTTTTAACTTTTAGAGTGTATGGTAAACAACCTCATATTTTAACTTAGAGTAACTTACGGTTTTCATCCTTATGGTTTACAATTTATACATATTCTTAATTTGATGAGTTGAAGAGATATGACAATAAAAAGTACATCACTTCTACCTCACCATATCAAGAACCTACAAAAACCTCCACAATTGTGAGTTCCATGTATTTTTTCAATGTTAATAATAATCATAAAATCAATAAAATATATTAAAAAAAAAGTAACAAAAAGTCACTTCATACTAAATTTATGGTAATAACCAGAGTTCTTATACAAGAATTCTAAAAAGTTTCATCAAAGTTAAGGACTTTAGACAAAGCAACTAATAAGTAGCATGATTGACAGGTCACTCTTAGTGATGAGGGGAAACAGTGCTGACATGGCAAGACACGTCATGTGTCAATCTCCAACCAAAAGGATCAGCATCACATTTTTCAAAGTCCGAATAGACGACAACAACAACAACAATTTCGACAAAACTCCAATGTCACCAAAAGATCCTATGACCGGAGCCCTAACCTTATGGCAGCCAGGTGTACCAAACCGAACACTTGACGGCTACGACATTATCCCCAAATGGGGTGCTGCCATTCGGGCCCCACAACTTCTAATGTTAGCACCAATACGTCCAATGGTTATGAGCCCACGAAGGTTGCCTCGTGGTGGGACCGGTGTTTTCTTACCGTGGAACGGTGGTTCAAGAAAACCGGCTAAGCATCTACCTCCTCGTGCTCAAAGAGGACGTCTTTTGGCACTGCCTGCCGTGGCTGAACCGCATAAGATGTCTGATTCTGGCATTAGTGTTGCTTGAGTTGAGAGTTTCTGTTTCTCTGCTTTGTTTGGAGTGTACAACAAAAAAAAAAGCCTTTTGGCGTTTGAGAGATGAGTTTTCTTTTTTCTTTTCTCTGTCTTTTTTTTGTTTTTTAATTTTACTTACGGCTTAAGCAAGGAAATAGGGGTTAGTGTTGGTGATTAATCACCTTAGAGTTGTTTTAGAAGGTAGTAAGAAGGTAAAATCTTTAAGTTAAGAAAGTGTGGAAAAGTGTTATTAATCACAAAGTTCATTTTGTTTTTCGTTCTAATTTCAAATCATTTAGGGCCTTTTAAGAAATATGAGGGTGATCAAATTCACGTGAGAATCATAAAAAAATTTAGAATCGTAAAACATGTATATTCGTTGAAGTGTGTATATATATATATATATATATATATATATATAGAGAGAGAGAGAGAGAGAGAGGGGAAAGTTCAAATGCAAACTCAAATTTTGTTGTGAATGTGAAGATAAAATGAGTGTGCGACATGTGTCTGAATGTAGATTAGTCTGAATAAGCATTATTCATTCTGAATATTTCTTTGATTAGTCGGTCTAAATATGATACGTGTCACTCTCTCATTTGTCCTCACGTTCACAACCAAATTTGAGTTCTCATTTGAACCCGTCCTATATATATATACACACACACACACACTATCAAAGCATGTATACCGTCGATGAGTATACTCATCAATACATATCTACTATGTATAAAAGTGTATGCACCAACAAATGTATAGGTTCTCAAATGTCTGCCTTCCTATGAGCTGGGGAAATGTTCAAACGAAAACCATATCTGAAAACACTATATGTATACGTATATGCATTGATGCATAGACATATAATCATTTATAAATATAATAAATCGTACAAACTTACAAAAACCAATTTTCAATGTAAAATAACACATGAAAACGAGTTTGTTAAGTTTGTAAGAAATATTAGATTTGTAAATGAGTAAAACTCTTAATACATCTACACTATCAAAATAAGTATTTTGTTAATTAATATATTTGTCCATGTATATGTTGGTTCTCAAGATATTTATGGTCATGAGTTTCACATTTAATATTTTTCCACATGGTACAATAATGCTAACATTTGTTAAAGAAAACAAAGAGATTACCAAAGGGCCTACTAACCCAGACGTTTTTACATCATCCTCGCGTCTTGGGTTTGAGCCTTGGGAGTGGTGGTTTTCCTAAAAATGGTGGAGGAGTGGGATTTTATCCCCTAAGGTGAATGTTCGGGTCCCACATACTGCCTATATGGATGTCACTGTGGGTCCGAATCACTAACTATTAACTACTAACTTGTCGTTCAAAAAAAAAAAAAACAAAGAGATTGAAATAGAAATAGGAATATGTGTTTGAATATGCTTTAGTAGAGTATAAAGATATTAGATATGTGGCATACTTTTAGAAGGCATTATTAACGTGGACAACAAACACCAAGTTGGTTACGGAATCTATTTAAAGGAATTTGGGATATGACAAATTTTGTGTTGAATAGACATTCCATGGTCCATGTTCATCATCACATCAACATAATTTTTTTCTTCCAAAATTTAAAGCTGAGATTTTTTTTTGAGGTGTAGAATGGGTTGGTACTTGGTGGGGTCACATTTAATAAGTGATATCAATATCTTTTTAAATAATTTAATTAAATTATATCAATCGAATCTCTGTAAAGTTAACACTTATGAATACTTTAAATTAAACTTGATTAGCCATTAAAGAAAGAATTATGTACCAAATGAGGGTTTTCTCTATTGATAGATTGACATCACACATTAGAAAAAGAATTTAATTAAAAATAACATAAAAGAAGTTAACGATTAAATACAAAGTTGGAAACCGAATAATATAGGTTACCAAACATCCCAATTTTCAATCTTTTAAAGATTATTTAATGTAAAAAGATAATGTATAATATGAGATATCACATCAAAGACAACCCACTGGATACTGGTAAACATATTATAAGAGGTGATTTTACTTGAACCTAATAAATAAATCAGCAATGGAATATTTCTATGACATGATGAAGGTGTCATTTATCCAAATGTTTATTTGGTAAACATTTCTGATAAGATTCAACACTCTAACTTACTTTATTAGATAAGATTACAGTTGATTAAAACGATATCATATGCAACAATTCATCCGGTAAGAATCGTCATACTCACTTATATCCATCCTTTTCATCACGCTCTTACTGAGTAAAATTCTCGGCCCTTTTCATGTTCAAGTGATAAGGTAAAATGAGGCAGTAAACACTCATCAGGTAAGCGTTTAGTAATCGGTCCCTAAACTATATTATATCATGAATTATGCTTTATTCTAAGACCATCTCCAACCCTAACACAAAAATGACACCAAATCGGAGGCCGTTAATACCAAAAGTTGCTTCAACTCCAACTACATGGAGTATATGTCGTTTAACATATATGTTGTTTCTCTCCCATCTACATCATTTTGTCGTTCTTTTGCCTGGAACTTCTCCAACAAAATGTGGAATTTACAGTTCCATTGGGGATGCCATACACAATTTGACAAGAGTCGACACCCTCACCTTATCGGATAACATTCTTGACCATTGAAATCGATTGTTGGTATACTTTTTTTTTAACCTAGTAAACACTTACTAAGGGGTTGTTTGTTTACCTATAAAACAGTTCCATTAAGAGGTATCATCTGAATCGTTAAGAGGTGTATCCAATTTGGCAAAAATAAATCTGTCTATTAATGGTTCCAAAACCCACAAAACCATTTTGTATCCTAGACCTCCAACCATTAAGAGCCCTAATTACATCCTGAACAATTACCAAACAATTATATTTCATTTTGCACTATATCATAACAACAGCACCCTCTTAATCATTATGACCACTTAATCATTCTGCACCAAACCATTCAGCAACGGCCGAACAACCCCTACGTAAGAATTTGTCCCTCACTTACCAAGTAAGATTATTGGTCCAGACCATGATCACCAGTAAGGCAAGTGACACCTAGTAAACATTTTATAAACGACCCCTAAATTCTATAATAAGGGTTTGATAAACGAACCCTAAGTTCAAGGATGATCTTGAATGACCATAAGACCATAGTGGCAACATATGGAAGATATTGTTATTATGAACAAGAATTGATTTGCAAATTCACATAAGAATGCCTTTTGCTTTTGCCTGCTTTCTAAAACAACAGCAAAATAGATTCAAGAAAACAAACCTAAAAAAAAAAGTCGAAACCAATTACAACAAAGTGCACGTAAACATAACGAAAAAAAAACACCTTCGGTGAATCAAATTTTCGTTATCCGTTCTCACTTATTACCCAACTTTACAACCTCATCATCATCTTCAATATCCCAACTCAAATCCTCATCATCATCAACAGCGGTACTTAACCGTTTTAACAATTCACCTTTGTTTTGAGTCTCACCCTCGATGGCATTCTTCTTATCGTCATTATTCTCAACTTCTTCAATCTCATCCCACTCCAAATCTTCATCCTCATCCGGTTTCAAATCAACCTTTTTCGATTCAACTTTCTCCAAAGACCCATTTCCATCATCGGGTTTTGGTTCCTCTAAATCGTTCTTATTAAAACTACTCATATTTTTAGTATTCATCTCTTTATCCTCGATAAAAATCTTTGAACTTTGAGTTTGGGATTCATCGTTAGGGTTCACTTGCTTTTCAACATTCTTCAAATCTCGGGTTATTGAGGTATTTGATCTTAAATGATCAGATGTTTCTTGTTTTTGTTGTTGTTCTTCATCGTTATCTTCATCATCATCATCATCGATATCCCAACTCAATTCTTCTTCGATATCTTGTGATAACGATCTTTTAACAAGCTTAGCTCTTAAATCTTCTTGCATTTTAAACTTATTGATCTTATAGAAATATCTATACCAAAATGTTCCATCATCAACTTCAGTTGGAACAAGTTTTGAATAGATTCCCGCCAAAACTCCATTATCTCCAACCAATTTCTCAATTTCATCCCTGTTAGCACCCATCACAAACCCTAATTTCCACTTATTATAATCATCTATATCTTCAGGATCTTCACAATAAGTTCGAGTATCAGTCCGAATCGCATTCAATTGCGCATCAAATCGACTGTACCTCCTCGAATTCGAATTCAAATTCAAATTCGGATTCAAATTCAAACCACTACGATCAGTAGTAGAACGACGTCGTTCAGAACCATCGGAATCATCGATTCCGGGAGATACAAGAAGCGATTCCTTACCTTGTGAAATGAATTCCGCCGTCGATTTCAGTACTCCGTCGATGGCGGAGGTTCCGACCTCGATCGACGACGGCAGCTCCTTCACGGCGCGGCTCGCGACTTCGCGAAACAAATCGGATTCTTTCCTTAAACCGGTTCCGAATTCCTTTAGATCGCGTCGGTAGGTTTCGAATACTGATTCCGATCTGGTGGTTAATGTTTTCACGAGATCTCCGAAGCTCCATAAACCGCCGCCGATTCCGATGGCGCTGCCGTCTTCCGATGAATTCATATACGAAGTGGAATCATCTTCTTCTTCTTCTTCTTCTTCTTCTTCATCTTCTTCGGTTTCTTGATGATTTGGGGATTGATTTTGGGGAGGATCGGAATCGGATTCTTCGTAGGCATCTGGGGTTTCAGGGTCCGGATCATCTGCTAAAATGGATCTGAAGAAATCCATTTGAAAAAAAAGTGAAGTGATTGAAGAGATTAAGGATTTGGGAATTAGGGTTCGCTACAGAATGTCTCTGCCTTCTCCTTCACGTCATCATCAAAAAAATAAAATAAAAGCATTTATATGCGAAATAAGACAGCCATGGAGAGTAAAAACTAAAATGTAACTTGGGCCCCCTACTAATTTATTGGGCTCATAATTAATAACCATAAAATTCATAAAGATAAATAGATATATTCCAAGTTTCCAACCTTGTTTTCAGTTAGGAATGTTTACTGGTTGAAATTTAACAAAGTTATTTAAAGTGGATTTAATCCGATACCATCATCAATTGGATATTAGATTTTGTCATCTGATATAATCCGACTAACATTTGACATATGATTTGATCTAATGGATGATTGGATTGGATAGGTTTCATTGATTAAATGTTAATATTGATTATCCATTGAATCGAAATTTTGATCTAATTTTCAACTAATTATTCATATATTTTCTTAAGGTTATTAAAAATAATGTGTATAAATATCAACTAAAAAATAATATTGTAAAATGCTAATAATTATATATAGTTATTAATTGGATGGGAAATTAGATAGCCATAGGATTGGACATGTTCGGCTTTATTGGACGTTGGTCTATCATTGATGCTGGACTGTCGTCCAAGAGTCGTCCGACCCAATTTAAAAGTTGAAATTTTGGATTCAATCTGATGCAACTAAAATTGGATATCCGATTATATTCGATCCGTCGTAATTGGATCAGATGTTTTTCTGCAAAGTCTAATTTTTTATGGGGAAAAAGGGTTCGGACCAAGTTTTGGGGTTGAAAAAAAGGCCCAATCAGCTTTTTCAAGTTTAACCGAGCATTTCCGGATCCAGGCTTTTGTAGACCGGAATTTTTTCGGGCCAGGCCTGACCCAAAATTTTAGTCTGGTTGGGTTTTAAGCACCGGCTCAAACTGGGTTTTGGACTTTTTATTCATTTTTTTCTTTCTTAGGCTATGTTTGGCAAAAAATAAGCTAGCATATAAGCTAGATTGTAAGTTAGCTTATTTTCAGTGTACACGTTTGGCAAACCATAAGCTAGCTTATTGAAACGCTACTTGGAGTAGTGTTTTGGAAGCTTATTCTCATTTTTCCAATTATAACCCTCATTAATATTAATTATTAATTATTAATTATTATTTTTATTTTTTAATATGTCAATTTTGATCCTTTTATATTTTTATACGCTAGTTTTGTCAAACATGATGCTAGTTTATAAACTACCAGCTAGCTTATTAGCTAGTTTGCCGAAAGTGATTCCATTTAGGTAAACAAACACATATATGGAAGAAACCAACCGAAAAGACCAACTGAAATCACATGATTCTCATGGTAATGCTTAGTACCTATTCAGGAATATAACCAAAATCAAGGAAAGTACAACTCTATCTCTATATACCTCATCATCAAACATCTTTATTATGCTATCAACGGTCAATATTCACACTCATCAAAAACATCTTATTATTATACTATCAACGGTCAAGATTCACCCTCATCATACAAGCAAACCCTTTACCCTTTTCCTCTTTAATAGACTCAAAAAAGAAGACCCCATATACCACTTTTTTAATCTTTTCTTTACCTCACCTTCAAAGATTAGAATCATACACAAAACACCTTAAATTCTTGTGCTTATTGTGTGTTTTTTTTATGAACTAAAAAACCATCATAAGGAAAATGCAAGAAAATGGAAGAAACCCAAATGATGGTTTCAACCCTCTTAGCATTTGCCATAGGCTATTCAATTTCATCATGAATAGCTTCCTAACTAGAGGTACAAAACGCGTTACATTGGGTACAACAACCAATGCACCACCGGTTCGTAAGCCGAAGAACCAAGATCACGTGGTTAGGCCCGATGGTGGTCATGGCTCGAGCCCTGAAATACTAGTCGAGTTTAGGCACACGAATGGTGCAACCGTGAAGCAGAGAAGTAAGAGTTCTGATCAAGTTTCGATACGAGAAAATGAATCACGAGATGAAGGTGAAAATGTGATGAAGAAGTTGGATTTGATCATTAGAGATGGTGCGAGTAACCTGCCGGGAAGACGACATCATCTTCTGAGTGTGGCTTCGAATATTAATGAGAAAGCTGATGCATTTATAAGGAGCAGAAAAGAAGCCATGGAAAAGAATTTGAGCTTGAAACAGATTGCTGATATATGATGATATATAGATGTATATCAAAGAGGTTGACATGATCAACCAAAATAAGCAAAATTCCAGTTTGCAGATATTATATATATATATATATATAAGTAAACAGAAATAGGTAGCTCATGAAGCTACTATAAGTCTATAACTATGAATATGTATTTTATTCATTGATGAATAGTGTTCTTTTGATTTTGAAACACTATGCTTTGCTTTTTTGCCAAGTTATAAATTCTTCAGAAAATATCTAAATGTCTTAATATATTGTGTTATAAGATGTTAAAATTGTATAAATATCTTAAGAAACTGATTTATAGGATTTAAGTTTGTATATTCAAACAAGTGCATGTTCAATATAAAGATGTTACAATAGGATATCAAAATCTTTTGGGAATCCTAACAAATTTTTTAAAACACTTTTAAAATAAATTATCCTACTCCCTTAATCCCAAAATGATTTGTCCACAGTGAAAAACAAGATATGATTTTAACAATTTTGCAATCATTACACTTTTTAATTAACTAAAATATGTATTTACCCTTAACAATACAAAGAGAGATACACATTTTCTCCGTCTCATAATTAAAGGTAAAATAAAAAGAAAAAAAAATAGACACTTTTGAAAGTAACTCTTATTACGGAGCAAACTGATTAAAATAGAAATGTTGATACATATGGGATGGATGGAGGTTTATGGCAAAATCGAAAAACATTTCATCAACTGTAAGATTAATTTCCAATGGATGTGATTAAAGAGACATTACAACTTTAATTTTAAATTAAAAAACCTCTCAGCCCCTATTTTTTAAATCAAAAAAAAATATGGAATATGATTACTCGAACGAAACAAATTACACCAAAATAACAATTATATTTTTCTCGTTAATTTGACATATTCATATACTTTTTCATCGGTTTTTTCATGATGTTTTTGTTTTTCATTTATTTAGCGTTTTCCAATAAACCTAACTCTAGATTTTTTATATATGACATTTTTGAAAAGTGTCCACATTTGTTTTCATAAGATACTTTTTCAAAAAATATCTTATAAAAGAATAAGAGGCAACTTTATTTCAAAATGGTCCAAAAAAACTTGTTAGGGTGTCATATTAACCAACACTTTTATACACAACTCACAATTGTTTGGTGAGAAATTGCAACAAATGAACATTTGTCTCATTCAAATTATTTTCCTAACTATTTCTCTTTGGACTTTACCCAAATGTCATAAAGTCAACCGGATGGTGCCTTAATGATTTGAGCTTGAACTCCAAAGGTCAACAGTACCAGGAGGTCCCAGGTTCAAATCCAGGGATGGGTAATAAAAATCCCCTTGTGGCCATGGAGGTTCAAATGCGGTGACTCCGGCATTCGCCGGTAGTCACCCTGGGATTAGTCGGCTTGCATAGCGGGTTGGATATCCAGGTTAATAAAAAAAATGTCATAAAGTCTGCAACCGAGATCCACAATACTTGCGGACCCACTAAGCGACAAAATTTTTCAGTCTTTTTGGCCTAGGTCTGTAATGACAGATTGTGGAGTGTGGACTAGGCATGTGTTATCACCAGGAAGAACCCTGAACTTACAAATTTTACAAATTTAATCTCTATTGCAGACCTGGTTCGATTTTCTTGCACTTTTTTTCATCATTTAGCTAGTATGTCCGTAATATTTGCGGACCTGGTGACATTTAGGTAAAGTCCGGAGATATATGGTTATAAGAGCAATTTTAATGAGTCAAATGGTCATTTAAGTCAAGGACTCCTGTTTGGTCCTGTGATTTAAGTCCTATAAAGCAGTCTACTTGAATAAACTTGATATCATTGTAGTGGTTTACGGTCTTGATAAAACTAAAGGAAACCAAACCAAACCAAAACCCTTATGCTATTGAATGGGAAGAAGAATTTAGCTACCTGAATAGAAAATTTGCAGATAAAGAAACCAACCTACTGTACAAAAGGAAGGGATTATGGAGTCCCTAGAAATCTAACTAAAATCTAAATTTAAACAAAGATTAATTAAACATGATACGCTAAAAACGAACTTTTTCCTTCTGTGATCGAAGGCGCTTATAAAAGATCGCTAGATCCCGAGAAAAATATCGACATATATTTGCAGCTAGCCTCACCTTCCATCCTTATGCCATTCTTCACGTTTAATTCTAACCGTAAAAACCCTATCTCCGTTCACCTTTTCATCTCGTAATCAACCTTAAAAAAACAGAATCCATCCATTTTCTTGTTTTTTGGCCTAGAAATCAAGAATCTGCTTTTTTTCTTTCTTTTTAGCCATCACACCTCGAGTTAATTTTCTTTCCTGTTCGATCCAATGGTGATATATATATATATATATATATATATATATAGATCTTTGATTTCAATTAAAGAGATGTTTCGGAGAACGATAAAGATCGTATGGGGCCCACAAGTGGTCTACGACACAGGGTTTTCTAGAATCGAGTCTTAACCATGGTTTACCTTTGCCACTCCAATGAAGCAGGCTGATTGCACCAGGGTGCAAACTCCTACATTTTCCTTCAATATTGTCACCACCCAAACCATGTTGGTTCCAACAATGGTCAACTGCTTTGATGTTTCCAGCAAAAACAAGTAAAAATGGTGGCAAAGATCCTAAATGATATATCCTTTTCTGCTTTTGAACCACCATCCATTCTTCAACTTTTTGTAAATACCTTCCTTTCCTCCATTTCTCTACATCTAAAACCATAACTCCCGTGTTAAAATAACACGGATCTTTCCCTTCGAATATGTTCCTTAACTCCGGATCCCTCCAAAAATAATCGTTAAAATATTGGGTGAAATTCGCTTGACAATACTCGGGTGCCGCGAGTACCTTGTCTTGCAAGTCAACCCTCCATAGCTTCTCGATATCATCAACCACAACAAGATCTGAATCCAAATAGATTATCCGTTTAACGTCAACCGGAATTATATCCGCTAGATAGATTCGAGCGTAGTTTAATGGCTCGTCGAGTGCTTCACGGATGGATTTCGATATTTTATCTTGAACCATTCCGGAATTAAATCGATATAATCTAAAGTTGAGATACGGGAAGGTGGTTTTGATGTTGGCTTTTATATCGTGATCGAACCGAAGCCAAAGGAAATGGAAGATTATGTTTTCTGGACAACATGAGTTATGTAAAATGGATAAAACGGCCGCCATTGTTCCACGAAGGTAATTGGAATCAAGGGTCATGGCTAAATGGATTCGGTCGTTGGTGGAGGACCCACAAGCGTGACCGTTTCGGAAGGCGGGGGCTTCCCGGAAAACAGGGACATTTTGGGAAAGTTTTCGGTTGAGGGTGAAGCGGAGATTGGTGGCGGCAAGGACGGTTAATGGTGGTGGTTGGAGGGAGAGAGACAGGAGGCCGATGAGGAGTAGAAAGCTCCGAAAGGCCATCCTGCCGGCATTAAAAGGATGGATTTTTAATGGAAATTAATATTATTAGGGGAAAAGAGTCAAAACAGCCATTGAAGGCTGATTAAAAAAAAAAGATACGTCGGAATCTTCTTGGGAAATATTATAGAAGGAAAACTAGATTTGATGGGTTTGAGAGGAAGAGAAGATTATTCGGAAGGACGAAATATGTGTTTGTTTCCTTTTTTTTGATTTATAAGCCAACTTTTGGTTGTTAAATCAGGAAGTCAACAATTGTCAACAAAAGTAGTAGTACTACTATTAAGTTGTTCCCTGTTTTTTATTTGAGTAAAAAAAGGAAATTATGTTTTTAGTCCCTCTAGTTTGTTGAAAGTTGTTATTTCCATCTTTATATCTTCTTTTATAATTTACAATTCATTGTTGTTTTTGTCTTATATAATTGTTTTTGTAATTCATACTCTGTTCGGATCGGACCGAGAAATGAAAATGACAAATTCACCTAGTTTAACCTGAAATGAAATTTTGGGTTTACGGGGGAATGATTTCATGATTTAGGATCCTATGAGAAGAAGAGTTAAGGTGAGAAGCATAAGAAGAGATCTGAACCATGGATCACTTTTAATCTCATATCCATCCATGAATTCCGCTTTAAAAGGGAGTTGATTCGGTACACCTTATCTAGGCGCATCTCATACTAATGTTTAACACCTTAATACTCTTTCTCACCGGAACCCAACCCATGAGTTCATTATATTATAGAAATCCAAATGGTTTCTTTTATTTTTATTACCATCGATTATTGTTTAACACCTCTAACCAAACACCTCCTCGTGAACGAAAATGACAATGAAAACTACATGGACTGAAACCGCCAATTTTAAACAAATCATAAGGACGAAAAACATAATTTACTCTTTGACTGAATTAAGAAGTCAACAAGGAAAATTGAAGAAGATTTGGGGTTTTTCTTTTTTTGCACCCAAAAACAAATTGAGAGAAAATATGAGAGCCTTACCGAATCAGATGCAGAAATTGAAGCTGCAAAACGATCTCGAACAATCGGAATCGTATCCCTTTGCAATTATCTCGAATGCTTCCGTCACCGTCGCCGGTTACATTCGCCGTCAATCAAGGAGGCGTTCTCAAGTATTCCTAAATTGGAAATTCTGAATAATTATTTCCATTCACATACACTGTTACACACATGAATAATGCGAAGAATCAAACATGATAACGAAAATAATATAAGTATATTTGTTCTAAAAACATCGTGATTATGATTGTAATCGCAATTGAAAGATTGTTTGAGTTCCATATTTGAATCGATTTTTGCTTCAATTCCGATGCCTAGGCTTAAACTTGAAGTTCGCCAACATACCTTCACAGTTCACATACATGAATAATGCGAATAAATTTAACTATAATTGCTTTAAAAAAACCATCGTATCGTGATTGTAATCGGTATCGAAGCTCCTTTTAGTTCCATATTTGAACCGATTTTGTTTCGATTCCGATGTCTAGCCTTAAACTTGAAGTTCACCAACATAGGCATTCATGAATAATGCGAAGAACCAAATTATAACTACATTTGCTTTTAGAAAAGAACATCATGATTGTGATCATGATTATGATTGTAATTGGAATTGAAGCTCATTTAGTTCCATATTTGAACCGACTTTGCTTCTATTCCGATTTCTAGGCTTAAACATGAAAGTTCACCAACATACCTTCAGAGAATTATCGTGATTGTGAATTTATGATTGTAATCGGAATTGAAGCTCCTTTTAGTTCCACATTTGAACCAATTTTGTTTCGATTCCGATGTCTAGGTTTAAACTTGAAGCTCGCCAACATCAGCATACATGAATAATACGAAGAACCAGATTACGATCACATTTACTTTTAAAAAAACAACATGATTGTATTAGGATAGGAATCGAAATTGAAGCTCATTTTAGTTCCATATTGAACTGATTTTGCTTCGATTCCAATTTCTAGGTTTAAGCTTGAAGTTCGTCAACAAACCTTCAGAGAATTATCGTGATTGTGATTGTAATCGGAATTGAAGCTCATTTTAGTTCCATATTTGAACTGATTTTGCTTCGATTCCGATTTCTAGGTATAAACTTGAAGTTCGCCAACATACCTTTGAGAGCAATTCTCTTTGCTTCACTGGAACTAGTGTCTTCTTGTTCTTGTGATAATGAAAACAGATCTTGAAGGTGAAGTTCTGGCCATTGCGTGTGGAGTAATTCTGTTCCATGATCTGTAGTCGATGGGAGGGTGTTTTCCTTCACCTAAATATTTATAAAACCGACCTACATCGTATCAATATATTTTCAAAATTTTCATTTTGGTACTGATAGACATTATGGGTTGGGTTCCGGTGAGTTAGGTAAAAAAGCATAAGAAAAGACATGTACCTTTGGATGCATATTAGGATGAAATGCATCGAGATGCACCGGATCAAATTAGATATTTACGGAAATGATTTTAAAAAAATTATTATGATCTGGATAATTATGAAAGATAATCAGCATCATTCATTTTAATTAATGATTAGTTTGGAAAATAATCGAGATATTTATGAAACCAGATGTCCATTAGAATAGATGGGGTTTTTTTTTTAGGGGGGGGGGGTATGGTTTTTATTAATTAGAGGATTTGTATTTGAAACTCTCTTTATATAACTATTGGTCGGAGTTTAAGGTTTCAAATTACATTAATCACTTTAAAAATACATACCCCTTAAACAATCATGTTACAAGCCAAACATGCCCAACGAATAACATCACATATAACATACCATTTGAAAGTATGATGCATATAAAACTTCTCTCCTCAAGATTTTTTTTCCTTCCTTTTTTAAGCTATTCTAAAACGTACCCTAAAATACAGAGACAAAAAAGAGAGAATTGAATAGAATTCTCTAAAACTTAGTAATTATCTAAAAAATATATTATTTTAAATTGTTTCCACCAGTTAGATCGGACATGTTATAATTTATTATGAAGTTGTTTTAAAATATATTGGATTGATAAATTTACAAAATATTTTAATAATATATAATATTGAAATTGCTTAAATATATTAGTAATTTTTGGAGCTAGATATAATTTTTTATGATGATTTTGATTTTAAATACTCTTTTAGAAAGATTTTTTTTAGTATAGTTATTAAAGATAATCCGAATGGAAAAACAGAATTTAAAAAGATGGAACCTTAAATTTCTTAAAAAAAACCGTTTAACTATAAAAATCAAATGTCGAGATATTTTTCACAACATAATAATTGGTTTACTGGTTAGTTCATTGATTTTCATATATGAGGTCTTGTGTTCAAGTCTTTTAGTGTAATTTTTATTTTCAGAAGCATGATAAATTTGAAACTAAAAACAAAAAACTAAGAAAATAACACTAGCAAGATTCAAACTTGGGTCTATGGCATAGGAAAAGCCTTGCAAACCCAGTCTGCAAAAGAAAATTTGTGTCATTATTGTAGTTTTAAAATATATATGGTGACACACAACAAAATTACTTTCATTTTCTTTCATTTCTGCATTTTAACAAGTAGCAACTATTCAACAAAAATTGCTAATACGATACTCGTTTATTCAACTCGTTTTAAGATCATGCACAAACCAACCATCGTTCGTATTACAACTCTTTTCATTGGTATACAAAAACGTGACTAGTAAACAACCGTCTCGAATCCTATTATAATGGTATCCATTAAAAATGCTAAAGCATGATTCTATGATGAACCAAAAACAAGAAACACCAATGAACTCCGGTCTATTTTCGTGTTATATAATGATCCACAAACATATTTTTCTTGTCGAGATATCCCCTTTCTCAATTTTGTTTGTTAGATGGCTGCAATTGAAGAACGAGAACCCGCTTACACTCCACGAGAGACAAGGCAAACCATATGCATGAATGAACAAATTCATTTTTTGTTGGAAGGGTGTCCCAGGCTATGCCTAGACTAATCCCGGCAAATTATGACCGCAATACATCAGCCCTGATAAACTCAGTGACCACAATTGTTGTGTACGCCTGCATTCCAATCCTGGGCAGATGGGATATTCCTCCACATCTCCCAGGGCCTCAACCAACACGCCACAACCCTTGTGGTTGAATGAACAAATTTTTTAAAATAAAGAAAATGACATTTTTAACCTATGTTTTGCTCCAACAGATCCTCCAAACTATCTTTCACTGCATTTGGTAAGCGGACGGGACTGGATAATATTGGACGGGATTGAACTGAACGGGCAAGAGTGAGGTAGGCAGATGAAAGAATTATGGAAGGTTTTAGGGCCTGTTTGGTTTGATGGGATGTTTTTGAGGGTCTTGAATTTCGTGGAAGGATTTGGAGTTGAAAGGATTTAGAATTTTGGATTTGGAATTGAATTCTATTCCGATCCAATGTTTGGTTTGAAGGATATCCTCCCTCAAACATAGGATTTGGAAATCCCACACGGGTGGTCGAGATTTCACAGGTTTTCTATGGATTTGTATATAATAATGTTTTAAAATATGTTTTCTAGTAGTTAACTAATAAAAAGGTATTTTAATTATTTTTATAATTATTTATAACTTGCTTTTACAAATTACTTATAAAAAATGCAATTCAATTCCATTCCATTCCAAATCCTACAAACCAAACACACCAAAGATTCCAAATCCTTCCACAAATCCAAATCCCTCAAAACCATTCCATCAAACCAAACTCCCCCTAAGAGATTTGACATGATTAGTATAGTGATTTATCAATTTTGTCTCATTTCCATGATCTCTGTTCCACTTATTTTGGTGGGACAAAAAAAGTGCATTTTTGTTTCACTTAGTCCCATGTTTTCCCGGTCTAATGTTTGCACCAAATGTGGCACAACAAGTTTTTAATTTGTCATATCTCATCCCATCTCACATACTAAACGAATTTGCGACTTATTATCATTTTGTTATTGAAGTCTTTTAAGTTCTTATTATTAAAGTTTAGGAGCCATTTAAGACGCTCGGTTTAAAGTAGGCCTAGTTAATATACACTCTTCTGGTTTTATAGACAAAATCATTCACTAACAAGGGTTGGGTTCCGGTGAGAATGAGAGTTATAGTGAGAAGGGATCTCCACCGTTGGATCAATCCTAATCGAAGAGAACCACTAGATCAATTCCCTTCTAAAACGCAATTCATGGGTTGTTTTGGGATTAAAAGTGATCAACAGTCCAAATCTCTTCTTACACTTCTCACCTTAAGAAACTTTTAAATCAATATCCAAGACTTGAATCCAAAAGCAAGCAAGCAACTTTATATGTTTTCAAATAGAAAGCGTAACACGTACTAACCTTACAACAGAAGAGTAACGTTATGACCTGAAGGTCAAAGCTCGTCTTTTAAAGTTGACTGATAGCATTGTTCATCCCACAAAAATGGGAACTTCAGTTTGGCCGCAGTGTGTGGCACTAGCCAATCGTCATACATGAATCTGCATAACCATGGCCCAAATATATAATATAAATAATAAACACAAGGGTGGTGCCCGATTGGTTTGAGATTGGGCTCCAGAGATCAAAAGTACCCAGAGGTCCCAGGTTCAAATCCAAAGAGGAATAAAAATCCCCTTGTGGCCACGGAGGTTCAATTGCGGTGACTCGGAGGTACCCGCAAAGCGGGTGGTCGTCCTCGCATAGCGGGTTGGATATCCACGTTAATAATATATATATATATATAGAGAGAGAGAGAGATAGAGGGGGAGGGAAGTTCAAATACAAACCAGTTAAAGGGTTACAAACTGGTTCAAATAAATATAAAAATAATTTTTTTCATGATTCTTTTTTTCATCAAATGCTATGATTTAAGATATTATTACACATGTTTGTTTCATAATGTAAAAGTTTTCCATATATTTGTTTTCATAAGTTGAAAGTTTCTCATATATTTTTTTATGAAAAAGTTTCACATGTATTTGTTTCATAATGTAAAAGTTTCACATGTAATTTTTTCACAAGGTAAAACAAACATATGTGCAATAATATCTTAAATCATAGCATTTGATGAAGAAAAAAATCATGAAAAAAACTATTTTATATTGATTTGAACCGGTTTGTATAGTTTGTACCCTTCAACTGGTTGGTATTTGAACCAGCCTCTCTCTCTCTCTATATATATATATATATATAATTGACCTTGCCAAGGGGATTGACTTATTGACCCAACGGTACCCGGGTTAGTGGTGGATCCCAACCTCTATGGAGTTCAGTGGTTCAAGCTTCACCAAAGATTGGTGAACAGTGTGTGTGAGTTTTGCCGTATATAAATATTATATACTTCAAAAAAATTGAACTTGAGCAAATATGAACAGAAAGATTCACTTCAAGACATCAACCAGTAACCAGGCAGTGTGTGTTTGTGTGTGTTGTTGAAGTTACTTGAGAGTTAATTATCATGTAACGTAGGAAAAGGAAGGAAGGAAGGAATCACATACATTTTAATTGGTGGACGAGATATTATAACCAAAACTTGCAAATCTTCTTTTTCATTTGTGTTCCAGAGCTGCAGGAAGGACTTAAAAAATCAAATTGTGCATAGAAGCATAAATTTACTTTTATGAAGAGTATAAACATAAATGTAACGAAAATACAAAAATCAAAAGGAGCAAAATAAGATCAACACCACAGCAGGTATTCCTTTTTCGTTTTTTTAATTATTAGCAATCTAGCATTTCAGCCATATAGCACAATATATAGCTGTCTTTAGTCACGATGCCAAATTGAACATTTAACCAATTTAGCATCAATGGTAGGCAGGATGGAATGGATCAAGATTGGCACTGTGACATTTTCGCTAGCAAATGGATTTAGGGAATTCAACCCCATACAAAAAAAGCAGAAATATACATATATATAGAGGAAAGTTCAAATGCGAACTCAAATTTGGTTGTGAACGTGAGGACAAATGATAGCGCGACACGTGTCTGAATGTAGATTATTCAGACTGAATAATCAAAGAACTATTCAGACTGAATATAGTATTTATTCAGTCTGAATATAAGTCTGAATATTTCTTTGATTATTCAGTCCGAATAATCTACATTCAGACACGTGTCGCGCTCTCATTTGTCCTCACCTTCACAACCAAATTTGAGTTTGCATTTGAACTTTCTTCTATATATATATGTATACTCTGTATAGCAAAAAGGAGAAATAGCAGAATGAGTTACCTGGTGAACATCATTAACAGGGACGAAAAATGTGCTATTTGAAAAGATTCTAAGCTCTTCTGGTTTGCCAGGGGACTTTGCATGAGAATTTGAGGCAAGATAAAGAGTGGCACTCCCTTTTAGGACTACAAAAACTTCCTCACATGAATGCCTATGAATCGGTGTGTGTGTTCCTGGGGCAAACGTTTGAAGCCATATCTCCACCTGTATTTCAGGAAATGGAAATAAGAACAAAAATTATAACACAATGTGACTCATGGTGGTTAGTTTGGACTTATCATCCTACGATCAATTATAGTATCAAAAATGGAATAAAAACTAGTAATTTGGCTTGCTTTGCATGAAAACACGATATACAAATATTATAACACAAAATGAATCATGGTGGTTAGCGTGGACTTATCATCATACGATCAATTATGGTATCAATTTATTTGAGAAAATGGAATAAAAACGGTAATTTGGCAAAATTTGCACAAAAGGTATAACACAAGATGAATCATGGTGGTTTGTGTGGACTTATCATCATATACAATAGAATATAGATGATAGTTATTGATATGGTGAAACAAAACAATAGAAGGCAGAGTTGATGGTCACCTCTTTCAGCCCATGCATGAGTGAACCTGCAACGGTAATGTGAGATAACCCAGGCCTTCCATAGTTATCTTGTGGTAGCTCACTGATGTTCCTCACTAGTGGTAATCCTATATCACAAAGAAAACCATCTTCTATGATTGCATATAAACAAGATTACAATTTACAAACATGAATATATGAACAAAACACTATCATCTACCCTGATCAAGTAATCATTAAATATTCTCTAAAAACTGTATTTGGGCTGATTCCAAGCTTCATTCTCTTTAAGAGTTATAGCTAGGGGTGTTCGCGGTGCGGTTTGAGGCCAAACCACAAACCGCACCGCAAAATGTGGTGCGGTTTGTACCTATCACACTTAATTTCTACAATCCAATAATTATAAGTTTAATAAATACATTATAAAATCAACTATAAAGTGAAAGTAGTAAAAAGAATAAAGAGTTTTGATACATCCAATTCCCAAATACATATTGCATAACTAAAAATGGTTTAAGAAGTAAAAAGTAAATTTCAAACTAAATTGGACGTGTAAGTTGTGACATTTCCAACAAATTTATTAATAATACCAATTTCCATATTGGATATCACTCAAAGTTCAAAACACAAAGTCCAAAAACATTACATAAATAATAAATTATTCTATATATATGTTATACATAAAAATTAATAAATATATAAAATATGCTGTGAGGTGCGGTTTGATAACTCAAAACCGCGAACCGCAACCGTATAGTGCGGTTGGTTTGGTAAAAATGTAAACCACAAACCGCACTGCAAAAGTTCTAAACCGTGTTTTGCGGTGTGGGCGGTTTGTGCAGTTTGGATGAAAACCCCTAGTTATAGCCATAAATACTCAAGAGCCAATAGACAACTGGACTCAAAAAACTACAAATTACACTATGCCTCGTGCACCAACCGTCGTTTGCCATTTAAGCTAAATTCTCTCCATTAAGAACAACAAATTTTGCAAAACGAGTCACCATTAGCAAACAAATTCGATTAAGCACCTCAATTAGGGCAACTTATATGTTACAAAACCCCCAAAATTTTAGTACAAATCACTACAACAGATTAAATTAGGGCTCAATAAAGAAATTGCACACAAATAAGGAGCTTAATTAACTTTTAATAACATATGAAACAGTAACCTAACTTCAAATAACCGAACTGAATCGTTTATGAAAAATCGTGTAGAGAAGAGAGAAGAAACAGACCGTTAACTGGACACGTGGAGGCCGATACGGTTGCCGTGAACAGAGAAAATGTAAGAAGAAACAGAATCACAGTGAGCTCCGCCATCTCTCTCTCTCTCCGGTGGCCGTGAAATCGACGGCGACGCCACGCGTCTCCTTTTTGGTATATTTCACCGGATAACAAACAGATATGCAATGATTTCTGGTTTCTTTTAGATTAAACTACAAATTTGGTCCCTTTGGTTTATAAAATAACACCTTTCCTCCCTGTAATTTTAAAATTACAAGACATGATTTGTAAAAACGTTTGGGTTTGATGTCTCCCTCGTAACTCTTCATTAAATAAGACATTATTATTTTTAATCAAATTTTTTGTTTTTTATGCAATGAAAAATAAAAACCATAAGAATCAAAATCAAAAAGCCAATTTTGATCAAGTAAACAACAAAAAATAGATAAAGAAACTGAAAATATGCTCATTTTAATGGATATTTTTAACGGTTGATAAAAAAAGCCAAGAAGATATCAAATATGCATGTATTTGCAAACTATGATTGTAAATGATAATCTTGCAATCTCTAAACTGTATATACAAAAATTATTATTTCTAGCAAACCGAAGGAATCAAATTTATAGTTTACTCAAACTTTTATTTCATTTTCCAATCGAAAAATGTTTTTTATGATAATTATGAAGTAACATAGCAAATTATTGTTGTATTTGACAAAAGAAAAGGTCTTAATTATTATTTAATTGATGATACTTTTTTCACTTAATATAATAATAAGATTTTATTTTTATTTTTCTAATATTTTAAAATAGAGTAAAATCTTTTTATTTTATTTTATTCTTTTTTTAAGGTTTTAAATTTTTTCTATCTTTTAATCGCTACGCTTACACCTCCACATTTTTTTGTTTAATTTGCATGAGGCCGGTTGAAGTTGTCTTTAATCATGTTTTATCTAATACTAAAATAGTTAGAAATGTTTTGGCAGTTGCTGAATGGTCTGGTGCATAATGATTAAATGGTCGTAATGTTAAGAAGCTCTTATGATATACTGCAAAATGAAATATAATTGTTTAATAATTGTTCAAAATAAGGGGGCTCCAAGATACAAAATGATTCAGAGAGTTTTGAAACCATTAAGAGGCAGACTTATTTTTTGTCAAACAGAATTCATCTTTTAGTGGTTCAAATGTTGCCTCTTAATAAAATTGTTAAGAGGTAAACAAACAACCACGTAATTTATTTAATTTATTACAGGCCTAAATAGGTATCGAATAATATATTTGAAGGTTTGTTATGCTAATTAAAAAAGAATAGTTACATTAAATATAAACATAAACAAACTCCTTTACATTTTAACTAAAGTATTTTATTTGTGTACATTTTTAAAAAATGTTAGAACAATATCCCAAATAGCCTGGAACACAGAGGCATTCTCACCAAGAGCTATTAATCTGGTAATAACCATTAACCCGATATTTACGGAACTCAATGGCTTAACACTAACCAAAAATGGGTGTCTGATAATTTTTTCGTATATAATTATTATATACATCAATCAAATATGTTCCTTATGAAAAACACGAAAGAACAAAAACGAAAAGCACGATTTTGTTCAATACAACTGACAAGTCCATGAAATTAAATCAACTGGTACATATTTGATCGAGACAAAACTTACGTTCGGAAATGATCTTATCATGAGGACCACTATAATGAATGCACCAAGTAGTACACAAGTGTTGCTCTTATTTTTATGACATATACGTTTAAATGATGATGTTTACTAATTGTTGACTACTTGACTGTTCTTATCAGATAAGAAACATTTACCTTGTAAAATATTAAGTTGTTTACCACACTATGACTTACATATGATATTGACTGAGATGTTGACTCAGCAGGAGTTACTTGGTTGGTGCTTACACATATCTGATACCGTATTTCTAACAAATACGGGAACAAGTTAGGGGGTGTTTAGTTGGTTTTCAATTAAGTTTTGTATAGATAAAGTTGTTTGTGTAAATTAATCTCTTTATATTAACTGAGACGATTTTCTAATAAAAAATGAACGTGGTTTTTAATTGGGATTGACATGTCTGGAAAAAAATTGGATTTTTACATAAACCTACCTCCTTATAAGTTTATTGAATAAGTCATTTTTATATAACTAAATCACTACTAAAATTTTATTTATAGTTGATTGAATAAGTTATAAGCTACATAGTTCTATTAAACTTATTAAGTTATTAACAAACAAGCATTTATATATATGTGGTAATTTTGTTAAGGATGTCTAAAAAATTGTAAAATTTTCCGTAATTAATTTCATAAAGAGAGATAAAAAGTCCAAATTTTAATTTGTATGTATTCAAATATATTTAATAATATAAGTATTAAATTAGAATTTATATTTATATTTATATTCATTTATATTCAAAAGTAGGTATATTATTTTTTGAAGGAAAACAAAACAAAAAAGTCGATATGTCCGAGTGGTTAAGGAGACAGACTTGAAATCTGTTGGGCTTCGCCCGCGCAGGTTCGAACCCTGCTGTCGACGAAATTGTTTTTAAAATATGATTATTAAATTAAGTTTTTAGTCCTTGTGGTTTGCAAAGAATTGCGATTTTGTCCCTGTAGTTTAGAAATTACGGTTTTCATCCTTATCGTTTTTAAGTAATTAATTGCTATATTCGTTTTTATGATTTATAAATTATTGTTAACCTTGTGGTCCCTTATAGTGCATTTGGTTTGTAGAATTGTTTTAAAATAGAAGAGAAAAATATAACATAAATATTGAAGATGTACCAAAAGGGGCTACACGATGTGGGGTTTTTACATCATCTCGGGTTCGGCGCTTGGAAGTGGTTTTCCTAAAAATGGTGGAAAAGTGGGGGTTTATCCCCTAAAATGAAGGTTCGGGTCCCGCATACTGCTCATATGGATGTTACTGTGAATCTGAATCACTAAATAATAACTTGTCGTTCAAAAAAATAATAGTATTGAAGATGTTCTAAAATTGAAAAAAGAAATAAGTATGTCAGATTCATCCATGTACTTTATCAAACATAGTATTACGACTATGTTTACATCATAAATAATTATTAAAAAATAAAGAATATAAGTGTTACCAAATAAAATATCATTTAATTTATATTGAACAATAGTCGAACTCCACTGGCCTGTTCATGCAATCTTATATATTTATTTGATGAGTCATCAATATACTGTATTTACCTTCTCAGGTTATCAGTATACTGTATTTACCTTCTCAGATTTTAAATGAAGGACAAAATGTAACAAAGATTGATGTAATTTTTATTTATTGTAACAAATAAAATTTCTTCTCAAACATGTAATTTTATTTTATTTTTAAAATATATTTTTTGCCTGTTTCGTTCAATAATCTACTAATTTGGTAACAATTAACCGATCAAAACAAGTGTACAATATGAAATTATGGAATTTCGTTACAATAACATATAAAAAAAACTATTTGTTGCATTATGATGAAGGTATAACAACTCTAACTCAATTTCATTAAATAAACAGTATTTTACTCAATGATTACATAACAGCTCTAACTCAATTTCATTATAGTCAACAACTTGACAGTATATAAGCAGGTAATCAATTTCCCACATGAATTTAATTACGTGGGGTTGTAGTAAACATAATTATGTAAGAAAGAATCTTATTTAACATACAGGATAATTTTCATGACATACAAATCATAACGGGATTTTGTGTTATTTTTTAGAACACAAAATTAATGTTTGTAGGCACCATTTGTGGGCCATCTGAGTGGATCGTTGATAGACCATGGCTGGCTGCCATGGGTCACCCATGGGTTTTTAGAACTATAACTAATAATCTTATTTTGTGAAACTATATTTTTCTTTTAAGTTATGTATTTTTGTTATATTTTTATGTTTTATTTTAAGATGAATATATTATTAAGTTTTTTTTATTATTATTTTACATAATTTATGGTTTTATATAAATTTTATTTTTTTAAAAATATAAAAGAGATAAACCAGGTCCGTTAGATTATAGGCAAGCCGACCGGTTTATAAGGTGGGTAAGACCGTAAGAAGTTATTTGGTTTCTTGTATGGATAAAGATGTACGTGTGGATTAATCTCTCTATGTAAATATGGAAATGACAAGCTTTGTAAAAAACTTGGCTTTATGCATAATTTTTTTTTCTTAAAAGCTTACTGAATAACTACTAACTTGCCGTTTAAAAAAAAAAAAAAAAAAAAACTTACTGAATAACAGAATGAATCACTTTCTATATCATTAAGTTACTACCCAAATGTCATATTTAACTGACCGAATAAGTTGTGAATCAAATTAAGCTGTTAAAAAACAGGTCTTAAAACAAGTTATCAAGTATGGAAAAAAGGACTTGGATTTATTATATTACCTTTTAAATTAAAAAAAAGGTTAAATTCAACTTGGATTTGACCTGAACACGTAAATAATCACTTTTAATAAAAATATTGAATTTGAGTTATATTTTATTTTAACAAGTCAAATATGTAAAGTTTAAAACCTTCGAGAAAAATTAGTTAAAACGGTCCAATATGTCGGGCCTATCTTAATTCCGTTCCTTAAAAAATTATTAATGTAGTAATATAAAATTTATAATTGTATTCAATATATTTATTATTTATAAAATAAAATAAAAAAGTTGTTGATGGACCAACCTGTCCAGATATCAGATATGTTTTAACCCGTATTAAATAATTAACATGTTTACTTGTTATCCACTCCATTTCTTACTTTCAATCTCAAGACTTGAGCTGAAACTGAAGATTGTAATTTAAATTCGTAATTATGAACTTTTAAGAAATGGATGTAAATCATAAACTGATTTTGTGCTTCTAAGGATTTAAGATCACGTGAGATCAGATTGTTTTTGTAAAATTCATAAAACTTCATATTTACAGACGAAAGTTTATAACAAAACATTGTAAAGATAAAAAAAATCCGAGCGTTTACAGCAAAAACACTGTGAATGTTATCTTCGCAGTGTTTTACTGTGAAGTTTACCTTTTAAGTGTAAAAAAATAGTCTCACGGGTTTCACCAAAACAAGTTGGTCTCACGTGAACCCAACCCATGGATGTAATTATTGAGATAAATATAAAATTACCAACGATTTTATCCGGCCCCACACAGAACTTCCCTCCAAGGACTCCAATATGACGAAATAACTTTGGTCCCAAAAACCGGCCGAGGTTGGAGGCATGCGATCGATTGGGTTTATCGGGTTAGGTTGAGTTCAAATAAAAGTAACCCAGTATCAAGTTATCAACCCAGTACCTATTTGAAGATTTTACAACGAATAGACATCGGGTTGTTTCGGGTTAAGTTATTTCGCGTTGAGTTGGACTGAGTTGACCGGATTAGTCGGGTTTTTGAGCACCCTTAGTTGATACAACCATTTTTGTTTTATATTTAGTATGGTCTATTTTAATAGTAATTTTATCACCAACTTATAACAAATTGTGATCATGATCTTTTCAAAACAATAAAAGGAGTAACTTTAAAAGAAATTATGACGTTGCTATTATGTCACAACTACATCTAGGATGATTAATTGTGTTTTGTGTATATATGCAAATCCCCTCCTACGTGCTTTATCAAATTGTACATTACGCATGAAAAATTACAAGTTTGTATTGTTATTTTATTATCAGTTACACTATTAATATGTAATCTTTCATCATCAATCGGTTTTAAGAATACACTTCAACAAACAAAAAATATAATGTACATCAGCATAAGATATACTTTAACTGTACAAATAAATTATACAAAAATCAACCATGTTTTTTTGTAAAAGGTATCCTAGGCATTTGTGTAGACTAATCTCTGACAATTTTAAGACTGCTAAAGCATGCAACCATGAGACAATTCCCCAGTGGCCACAAGTTGTTTGCGCCTGGATTCAAACCTGGGATAGATGGGTTATCTAACCTCATTCCCTACAAACCTTAACCAATGCGCCACAAGCCTTGTGGTTAAAAAAAAAATCAACCATGTTACATCAAGTATGTAATGGTAACTACAAGGACGGTGTCTCAATGGTTTCAGCTTAGGCTCTAAAGCTCGAAAGCACTTGGAGGTCCCAAGTTCGAATCCAGGGAGGAGTAAAAATTCTTTTGTGGCCATGGAGGTTTAAATGCGGTGACTCCGGGCTACCTACAAAACAGGTGGTCGTCCTGGGATTAGTCGGCTCGTATAACGGGTTGGATATTCAGGTTAATAAAAAAAATATGTAAGGGTGATTAAGTTTATCCATCACATGAAATCCAAATTTATTATTGCATTTGAACCGGATAAAACTTTATTTTCATTAATATAACTCCTAACAAAATATAATAGTATTAAAAAAATCATATAAACATTTTATATTAGGATAAAAATATGGAAATTATTTGAAGAAAGTAAATAATGATTAAAAGGAGAGGGATGAAGGTGGGAATAATAATAGAGTTGATAATGATACATGATACCATATTATTCTTTCCTTCTGTGCATAGAATCTTGACTCTTGTTTTTTCTATTTAGTTTACTTTAATTATTATTTCACATATCTTACTTTTAAATTATAAAATAATTTTATTTTTGAATATAGGACTTAAGCTAATTGTGCATAACCTACAAACCATAGCATAATAGCTTTATTTATTTATTTATTTATACTGCGTACTTTTGAAATCTGTTTTTTTTTACCGGTTATCTTTTAAACAGTTCATATCGTCTCTTTTAAGAGCATTATGTAATAAGCAAATCACATGCACAATTATCTGTTGAGTGGTTTGTTTATTAATCAAATCTCAATAAAAAAAACCAATGTACAACAGTGTAAGGAACTATGACTCACCTATTGAAGTTGTAAGACTTAAACCCTAGTCTATTTTTGAAAGTATCTCAATTTGGAACCTACTGTTACGTCCAATAAAGCATATACTTGATAGCACTGATGATAAAAAGATAATACTGTGCTTATTGTTTAAGATATAGTTGTCTGAGCGGATTATATGCTCAAACAAATAAACACATTTGTTTACTGCTCAATCAATAAGTGAACAACTTAATTTCAAAGTATTACAGTTGGTGTTTCCACATTAAGCCATCGCTTTTTCAATTCCATCACTTGTATAAAATAGATATATTATCCAATTAAATATTTTTTCAAAAATTTCCATTTGATAAAAAAAAAGTATACTACGATTCCAATGAACCCATTTTTTGGTTCAACCATTTGATATAAAGCAATTAATTTTTCATCTAGTTATGGTTTAAATTGAAAACCAAAAAACTGATATTAAACGGATTTAATAAGTCAATAAATTATGAAAAAGTTGATATTTGTGTCCATGTAGCTTTTATTGGAGGAAGCGTGTTAAAATCTAACTTGAATTAGACTTAGGTCATTTCTCCTCTACGTATATTAAAACCTCTTTTTCTCCTTAAAAACTCATTTAATAGTTAAAAAATAATTGAAATAGTAGTTAATGACACTTATAATTTATTACTAGTTATTATCAGTAACTATTGCATAATTAAAATTAATTAATAATATATAATTAATTTTAATTACTATAAACTAATATTTATGTATAGTTAGTAATTAATATTTGTTACTAATTAATATCCATTTATAATTAATAATAATAATAATAAATAATATTAATCATAGTTACAACTAAAGAAATAACAAAAAAAAGTCATTATAAATTGCTTCAAATAGTTTATCAATGCAAACAATTAATTCAAAAAGTAAGTTAGTTTATAAGTCAGTTTATAAAGTAGTTTATTTTTGTCGATCAATTCTTGTTTTTCTCACACCAATATATAAATACATAAATTTTAGTTGATATGTTTTAGAAAATTTTATATGCTTTTAGTTGATTAAAAATAATAAATAAAATCATTTTTAAAATTATCTTTTGAAAATAAAAGGATGGAAAAAGGTGTTTCCTTTTTTTTTTTGATGTGTTTTGCTTGTTGGATGTATTATAACTTTAACACAAGAAAGAAAAGGTACACTTCTATAAACAAACAATTTATAGCTTGACTTTTCTATTTTTCATGATTGCCTTTATTTTATTTTCTCTAACTTTATTATCGACATCTTTTTGGGTCTTCTTAGCCTAAAGGTTACAAAAAAGTAGACTAAATATATGGGAATCATAAAAATGTTAAAAGCCGAAATTACTTAGTTTTTATGTTTTGTTTCACATTATGAAAATATAATGTTGTTTCACAATGTGATTATCCTTTATGTTTAGTTTTTTTTGGTTCATACTATGAAACGATACTATACATTTGAAAGATTTGTTTCACATTGTGAAACAATATATGTGAAAATAAAATGTTGTTTCACAATGTGACAATCTTTAATGTTATTTTTTTTTATTTCAAGTTATGAAACAATACTATACATTCACATGCATTGTTTCATATTATAAAACAATATATGATCATTAGTTCTCAATATTTTTTACTTGTCATTTGATTATGCATTATGAAAAAAAAAATTCATATCCCAAGCAAATCACATGATTACATTTTATAATAACGAATATCAGTGATGGACTAATCGTACTTTGTCGCAAGCTGGTATTGTATTTGTTAAAGTCAGCTAACTAAGAGCATGCCTTCGATCCGGCGTGAACTCTTTGCATTGCCTGTAGAACGATTTCTATTTAGACATCTTCAACCTGATCATAAAAAACACTAATACCTCAAAAAGATGATTAGTCTATGAGGCTAACATTCAAGATTTTTTTTATATGCATAGATTGATTTTGGTCATTCGTACGCTAACAAAATCAAATAATTAGCCATTATGCAAATTTCATAAAATGACTTTAATTTTGTCAATAATAAAAATTACGAGACC
Source organism: Silybum marianum (assembly GCA_036898165.1). Classification (NCBI taxonomy): domain Eukaryota; kingdom Viridiplantae; phylum Streptophyta; class Magnoliopsida; order Asterales; family Asteraceae; genus Silybum; species Silybum marianum. The sequence goes on from CM072530.1 coordinate 815,353, forward strand.
ATAAAGTGTATATAATTTGTCAAAATATACCAATATATTTCTAGTAGCACATTGATTCATGAATATTTGTTTCAAACTGATATTGATACTTCTTGAGAAAGTTTTACTTATTAATTGTTTACCAAACGCTTTCTGATCATAGTCATCATTTTCATTTGTTTTATTGGGTAATATTCTCGACCATCAAAAGAGATTATTGCAAGCGTCTATCATCCGGTAAACGTTTACCAGATAAAAACTATCGATCTTGGTTTTGTCTCTTACTGGGCAAGACTACCGGTACATGCTATTCATCAGGATCAGATAAATACTTACTGTGTATATGATGATAAATTTAAAGAAGATACACTTAATCAATCAGAATTGAAATAAGATGACGTAAAAATTAATTGAATAAATAATTTGACCGTGAAAGTCAACATACCTTGAATATAATTTAAAAAAAACACAAAGAAAATCATAAAAGTGGTGGTGGTGGACAATGCATTGGAGAGGCTTACGCCGTATTTTAGGTGACGTGGCTTCCCATGCAAGACTCGTTTTTTTGGTTCTTCATCATTGTCTTCACGGAGAAACTTAATTCATTCAAATTTTAAAAAATTAATATTTTTCCTTTTTTCCATCAATTATATATATATATATATGTATATATATAGATAAAAGTTAAAATGCAAACTCAAATTTGATTGTTAACGTGAAAAAAAAGATAGCGCAACACACGTCTGAATGTAGATTATTCAGTCTCAATATACAAAGAAATATTCAGACGAAATAAAACTGAATATAGTGTTTATTCAGTCTGAATAATGTTTATTCAGACTGAATATACACTATATTCAGTTTTATTCGGTTTGAATATTTCTTTGATTATTCAGTCTGAATATGACATGTGTCACGTTCTCATTTGTCCTCACGTCCACAACCAAATTTGAATTCTCATTTGAACATGTCCCTATATATATAATTAAAAAAATTAAATGTATTAAGTAGATATTTTTACATGATTGATGTGATAGACAGGGGACATAAATTTTTTATTCACAAAAAAAATACAATATATAGTTAACAAGTTTCAACAGAAAAAAAAAAAAACACCATTTCAACTAGCTGAAAACACAACGCTGAAGAATTGTCAGTCTAACTCAGTTGGACTTAGTTACGTTACGTCAAACTCTAGTGCTCGTCGCGGGCCCATGCATATTGTCTATTAGTAAATTCAACCTTTAAAGATCATCGTTTAAAGATTAGTATTTTTTATTAAATTTAAAATACGGGTTATATGCATATATAACAAATTATATTATTAATTTTCTTTTACTATTATAATATCTTTTTTTTTATGTAAAAGGCTATTGGCGTAGAATATTATGAATTCTATTGTCTTTTTTTTTTTTATCAAAACGACACTTTTAATTTTTTTTTTAAGAATTTCATGGTCTACCATGTTTTAGTTTTTTATTTACTTTAAAATACAATAATTAGTTATGCTAAAACTGTAAATATTATAGTCAACAATAAAGAAATATAAAATTTTCATCTTTGATTCCTATCTAGTTCCTACTTTATTGGTTGTCTTGATTTGTTTATCGGAAAATAATATTATATATTAATGAAATGATATCAACGAATTATAACTTGTAAGTAAAAAAATTAATAACTATCTCTCAATATACATATATTATAAAATATAATATATGTTAACCAATCGAGGAATCTACAATAATTTTAGTTTGATTAAATAAAATTTAACATTTAACATAAAAGAAGACGACTTATAAAAAACAAACATATATTATAATATTACATATGAATTAAATTTAGGGATTGTTTGGTTTTTTTTTTTTTAAACTTATTTTTTATTTGTTTAGACGTTTTATAACTATTTTAGAATTAAAATCAAACTTTAGACTTTAACAACTCTTAAAAAACAAACATTACCTTAATATAAATGTCATTTCAATTTCGATATATATATTTGTTTATATATACATATACACACATATATAAGTGCCATTTCAATTTCGATATATATATATATATATATATATATTTGTTAATCAAATTCATCACCAAACCTAAAATCATGCAAAAATATGTGACGTAATGTATGATTACTATATTATAGTTGTTTCTCTTAATAATAAATTTAACCAATTTAAAAAAAAATGAAAATGAAGTATTTAATTTTAAATTTGAATATAATACGTAGTTGTTGAATTTCCCATCTTCCAATAATTTTTTTATATAAACTAAAATATTAATTTCTTATAATAATAATAACAATTTCTTTATATATATATAAAATTAAATATTATAATCCTATATACATTTTTCTAGGCTTCTTTCTTCTTCTTCTTCCCGCGGGAGCAGTTGGCATCTTCCCTTCTCTCTCTCAATCCAACACAGGACAACAAGAAGAATCTCATCCAACCACCTTTTCCTCCAATAAAATAAATGTTAAATCTAATCATCTTTCTTTCTTTCCATGTTGTTACAAAATATAATAAATTTTGTCTTTATTTTTACTTAATATAAGAATGAAACAGAAAAAAATTAAATATCATGAGATATAAGAATGAAATAAAAAAGTTAACTATCATATATAAACATCATCATCAACAACATTACTAAAATAAAGAAAAAATTATTTCTTTAAAATGTTCCAACAATTTTGTTATCTTGTTTTCTATTTTAGAGAATTAAGAAGAAAACTCTAAATATAAATAATTTTTTAAAATCTCTAAACTAAGAAAGAGAAACAATATTTTAGTAGGAGTGTATACATAATTTTTTATACTATATTAAGGTTTTGATATAGATACGTGTGAGTAGAAATTCATTTGTAGGGATGTCATTAGCAACATCTAGGGGTGTCATTAGTCCCCCCAATTAAATTTAGAGGGTTGCTATTCATACCCCCTCTCACTCACATGCTTATAAGATGTATGTGAGTGATAGAGGGGGTATACATTATAAGGTATGTGAGTGAGGAGGGGGTGGGGATATAATTCACCTTAAATTTATTGATGTTAAATGTGTAGCAGAGAATATTTATTGAATATTTTAATAATATAATTAATGATTGATTATCTAAAATAGAAAAACTGTTGAAGTTGGAAGAAAATGTTTTTAGAGATTTTGGCTTTCCATTCTCTACTTTAGAGAAATTATAAAAAAACTCTAAAAGTAAAAGATGAATGTTCACTTATCTCGTTGGTTTTTGGAATTCGACATCAAGAAGTGTTTTCACACCATTGACCGACATCATAAGAATGAAATAAAAAAGTTAACTATCATGAGATATAAGAACGAAAGGTTTACATGTAAATTATTGAACAAATTATCGAAAATAATTAATTTGAAGATGCATATATGAACCGACGTTTGTATTTTAATGTTATATTCATTCAAATTCTATCATGTTAATACGTCATAACAAAAAGACTTACAAAGTTTAAACCTGTGTAATAGCATACTCAGATTTCATTAATTTAATCCAGCTAAACCATTGAATACCATCGTTATCAAGATGGATGTTGAATAAAGTGCAACCCCAAAACCACGTCGTCTCCTCCATGCAGTCACCACCATCATCATCGTCATTACCACCATCACCTCCGATAAATATTATTATTAATTTTATCATTATACAGTAGTACTTATAATTTTTGCAATAAAAAATATAAAAACAACATAAAAGAGTACTTTAGTCATTTTTATCATTATTTTATTACAATTCCGAAAAGTTGTATACAACCACCCATAAAAACAAATATTCCGATTATTTTTAACAAATTTAAAATTTTCTACTAACCAAACACATACTCTAAGTTAATAAAATTCCATCAAAATTACTTCATCCAAACACATTTCAATTTCACATATTCATTTTAAAACCAAACGCCACCTTCAAACCGGATAAAATTTCTTCATGTTAAAGGACTATTAACCAAAACTTACCCAAGTAAATGTTTACCAAGTCATATTACCTTACTGGATGAATATGGTAAGAACCAAGAATCTTACCCGATAAGAACGAGACAAGAACCAAGAATCTTACCCGATAAGTGAGCGCGACAACTTTTACCAAGATAAGCGCTTGTCAGGTAAATTGTTGCATATAATGCCTCTTTTGTAAATTAAAATCTTACTCAGAAAATAAATAATAGTACTGTCAGAAAATAAATAATATAGTACTGAATTTTATTGTTAAACGTTTAACGAATAAGTGTGTAGTACATGTCCTTAAATTTTACCAAAAAAATTATAAAAACAATAGGTTTGATGGACCCTCTAAATTATTGCCAAATGTCACCCATCTTTGTTTCCTAGAAAAACCTCCCTTTATTAAAACCTTCTTTCTACTTAACAAACAAACAAACATGAAACTATTCTAAAATCCCCACTTAAAATACCCATCAACAATCATCTCTTTGAATACTTCAAATTCCTCCAAGATTATTTCACTTTCAATCCATAATATTTCATCCAAAAAAAAAAAAACAAAAAAAAAATGCTTAGTATCTTCAACAAAAACCTCCGGCGACTCTGCTCGAAACTCCGGTGGCCGGTGCGCCGCCGTGCAAAGCCTAAAGTTGTCATAAAAAGATTTGGAAAGTCAAACTCCAAAAGTCAAGATTCATCATCAAACCCTAATGGTGGATCAGCATCAGCAGCCACTATTTATCCAAACAATCACTCGGGTATTCTTCCTAAATCCGAAAACCCAATTCGAATCGCAACTTTTAATGCTGCTTTATTCTCCATGGCACCAGCTGTTCCACAACCGTTGACTGAAAAAGCTTCAACCTTTGACCATGGCGGAAATCAAGAACAAGATTACACCATTAAGGTACCTTCCAATTGCTCAATTTCTTACCCTATTACAACTAATTCGAGATCAAAATCAATGGTTGATCGTCCAAAAAGCATTCTAAAACAATCACCATTACATTCAAGTTCCATAAGTAGTAGTAGTAATTCAGAAACCCTAACAAAACAGCAAAAATTCGCGAAATCAAAGCTACGAGTTTCGATCAATTTACCCGATAACGAGATCTCATTAAAGCGAAGCGGCCAATTGGGTTTCATTATAGACGAAAAAGAAGGCGACCCGGGTTCGAAAACGAGCGGGTCGAAGAGCGTAAGTCGGGTTTTGAAAGGGAAAGGGGTATTATGGTCACAAAACAGTTTTAGTTCGAAAGAAGTCAACGGTGGTCAAAGGGGGGATTATAGGTCTACAAAGACTATTGTGGAAGTATTAAGAGAATTGAATGCAGATATATTGGCATTACAAGATGTTAAAGCTGAAGAAGAAAAAGATATGAAACCATTATCTGATTTGGCTGCTGCTTTAGGGATGAATTATGTGTTTGCCGAAAGTTGGGCACCGGAATACGGTAACGCGGTGTTGTCCAAATGGCCGATTAAACGGTCAAAGGTTCAGAAGATCTTTGATGATTCCGATTTCAGGTACCACTTAGTTTTTTTTTACTGTCATGTACTTTTAAATTATTATTTTTTATCTGGGTGTTCGGTACTTTTAAAAGGCTATCCATTTCCATTGCTTAATGGAATAATGGGTAAAGTTTTTAAAATACAGTAGTGTCTAGAGTGGTAACCTGATATTTTTTTTACCAAGCAGGTGCACCTTTAAGGTAGATCAAAGCCCACAAAGCCCCACATGTATTTTTTTTGGCCAATTTTCACCTTTTTGAGAGACCTTTTCGGATTTTTTTTTGTTCATCTCTCGTGTAAATTCTAATATCCCAGGACACCTCTGAAAGTTTATCGGGTATTTTTTATAATCCTAATTCCTAAAAGAATTCTACTTGCAAAAGTCTACCTCCCGTAAATATCTTAATAAAAAGTAATTAGAAAGTAAATTGTTGTAATAAAAATAAAGTTAAATTACACTGATATAATAAAGAAACTTTTGTAAAAATGAGTTATTATTTTTATACATATTTAACCTTTAATTAATTGTTTTTTTTAAAATAACAAAGACAAAGATAAGTCCTGGGTTCAATCATAGCTTCTTTCTTATCTCCCATTTAATGGGGGTTCATGACTCTTCTCTTTCAAAGAAGCAAAGGGTAATGGAATTCCTTAAGAGAAAGGTCATGTACTACATAAGGATATTAATTGTGAAAAGCCATAAATGGATTGTTACAAAAGCTTAGTTTTTTTTCAAAATAAGAACCGAAGATGTAAATGTCGATTGCTAAGTGGTCAAAATGATTAATAGGCTCTTATGGTATAGTAAAAAATTAAATATAATTGTTTGGTAATTGCTCATGATGTAATCAGGGCTTTTAATGGTTAAGGGATGTCCAATATACAAAATGATTTAAAGGGTTTTGGAACCAATAAGAGGTTTACTTATTTTTTATCAAACATGATTCACCTCTTAACGATTCAGATGTTGCATCTTAATGAAACTGTAAAGAGGTAGACAAACAGCCCTTAGCTGAATAACCTTATCAAAAACTCAATTTAAAAATCTAGCCCTCTAGTGTATTTTTAAGCGTTTACTGGAATATACGCTAATCTACACTAGGGACAAAATGTGAATACGGGTAAGCATTTATTCAAAATCAAGATGAGACATTGGGACCCATGAAATTAAGCTATTTAGCTGAATGACCTCTTAAAGTCTGAATTTAAAAAATCTAACCTTCTAATGTATTTTTTTTACGAAAATATACTTATCTAAACTATAGAAGACAGACTGTTTTAAACTAAAAGTAAGTCGATAAAAATCATCAAAACTTATTTTTTATTCTAATTAAAAACTTACTTAAATTTATTTGGTCCAAAAGGACCCCATGAAATAAATTAAGAAAAAACATGTGAAAATGAGATGGAGATTGGAGGGTGGGGTTGGGGTGGTTTTCTTGATCCTTGCAAAATTAGATACCAATCTTTCTGTCATCATCTAACTTTTATTTTCAATTTTCTACTGAATAATAATAATAATAATAATAATAATTCATGGAACCCAGATAACAAGTTGAATATTTAGTGCTGTTTGGTATCATGTTTGGAAACAGCTGTATGCTAAAGAAAATGTTCAACAACTACCTTAAAAAAAATTATTATAGATTATTTGGGTTTTTTAAAATATAAAAATTTATTATCTCAAATTCTTACCTTTTCATTTGTATCCACTAATCAATGAATATAAAAATTTATTATCTCAAATTCTTACCTTTTTAAATACACCAACTTTACTTTTTAGCCATTTTTTCAATTTAATTCTCTCATTTTAACCAATTCGGTTTTCAGATTAATTTTTTTTATGTAAATTTACGTAAAAATCCACATTTACGTAAATAATATACATAAGGATAAAGGATCCCCAATTATAAAAAGAATCTTACAAAATTTTTTCCCAACAAACTTCACATTTTTAATTTGCATAAGATATTTATATAAACTATAGTTAAAATGGAAATTCAATTCCAAAAGTTATTAAAGAATGAAGTTAGTGAGAAAATTGACTATTTTGTTTCATTTCCATTTTTTTAGGCATATGTGAATGCAAAATTTGACCTCTTGATAGCTACTGAAACCCTAACTTTATTTAGAATTTTTGTACACTAAATGTTCCCATAGTTATGTCATTTTCCATTTATGTATACATGTTATTAATGCCCTTCACATTTTAATGCCTAAAATTTGGGGATTTAAGACTCTGTTTCTGGTGGTCCATGGTTTACTTTATTTGGTTGGTGGGGATGCAATTTTTCGGGCTCGTTTTTGTGGTCGGCGTTCAAGTTCGGTTAGTAAATAGACGTGGTGTTTATCCGTTTTGTAACAATACTGATTTGGGTCATTGTGATTGATATAGTTAACGGTCTAAGAAAATGGGTCGAGAATACGTCAGATGGTGAATGTCAGCTAAAAGTACATATGATCAGAAAGTTATTTATCTTATCGGTTATGTTTAATACACTTGCAAATTAAGCTTTTTCTAAGTAACACGGATAAATGTGCGGAAAATGAGGTGAAAACCGAAGGGATTCTATTAGAGAGACTTAAAGGTCATGTTGGTAAATAAGCTAGTTTATTGAAAAAACCCTATTTGGTTAGCCATAAACTAGATCTTTGAAACTACTTACTTTAAGTAGTGTTTCAATAAGCCTAGAGACATTTTCCCATTTTTTTTCTTCCAATTATACCCTTTATGTTTTTCCAATTAATTTTTCAACATGTTTTTTTACATTCTTATCTTATCTGGCTTATAAGCTACTCCCTCTCTCCCAAAATAAATGTCTACAATGAAAAAGACGCATTGTTTTAGAAATGTATAATTATTACACATTTTCATTAACTAAATGACAATTATACCCTTAATAATACAAGTAATAATGAATTTATCTATTGCATAATTAAGGTGAATTGTAAAATAAGCCCTTACTTTTAAAAGTTGACACTTATTATGAGAGAGAGCCACCGAGGGAGTAGATTTTACCAAATATGACTAGTTTATTAGCTATTTTATGAACAAATTTTTACCAAATATACTAATTTATCAGCTAGCTTATCAACCTACAACTAACTTATCGACCTCTTTTTTATACCAAATATGACTAGTTTATTAGTTAGCTTATATATAAGCCTGCAACTAGCCTATCAACCAATTTTTACCCAATATGCTAATTTATCAACTAATTTATCCGTCACCGGCTAACTTATTAGGTATCAGCTAACTTATCAGTCACCAGCTAATTTATCAGGTATCAGCTAACTTATCAGTCACCGACCAACTTATCAGTTTGTTTGCCAAACATGGCCTAAAACAATCCAAGTGTGTCAAAGCCATTAGTCTTTCTTCGACTTCAAGTAATCGGAAAAAAAAAAGACAGAAAACCATAAGTTTTAACGGGTTGTTAAAACGGATTGCAGGAACGTTTTAAAGGCGACAATTGACGTTCCCGAAACAGGAGAAGTGGATTTCCACTGTACCCTTCTCGATCATCTTGACGAGAAATGGCGTATGAAGCAAATAAACGCGATAATCGAATCTAACGAAAGACCGCACATCTTAGCTGGAGGCATTAACTCTTTAGATGAAACAGACTACTCACCAGAAAGATGGACAGATATCGTTAAGGTACGATAATAATAAATAAATAAATAAATCCAATTATTGTACCATCGACATCACGAAAAAACACATGGGATGATGCCAACAATCGTAACGTGTTCTTTTCAGTACTATGAAGAAATGGGAAAACCGACCCCAAAAGTTGAAGTGATGAAGTACTTAAAGAACAAGCAGTACACCGATGCTAAGGATTTTGCAGGAGAATGTGAGTCCGTGGTCATTATCGCAAAAGGCCAGAGTATGAATCTTACACTTTCGGTTTCTTTCTTAATTTTTGGGGAAACTTTAAATTTTTTTCGCAAATTTATGACAAATTTGGGGTCTTTAGAGAAACAACCACTCTGCCTGCTGGGTGTGTTTGGTACGCAGAACAAGATGGGATATGACAAAACAAAAACTTGTACCGAGTCACCAAAATAAGTGGAACAAAAATGTAACATCCCAGTACCAGACCAACCGTACCAGATATTGTCTGCTTTATCCACATATCTGGATTCATGGTTTTACAACGCGTCTGATAGAGGAGGTATCCAAGTCCATTATAAGACAACTTTTGTTCACCTCCCCAGCCAACGTGGGATATTACAAAAAATCAGGGAGACAAGACAAGATTAGTAAATTAGTAAATTACTACATACCCATGTTAAAAAAATTAAAACCTTAAAACCTTGCACAATTATTTCACCCACCTACCTCACTTTCCCCCCTCCATTCCTATCTCATTCCCTCCTATCAAGTCTTGTCTAGAGGTCATGTAAGATCCCACATCTGTTGGACAAGGGAACTAAGGTTGCCTTATAAGATACTGGATACCTCCTTTACCAGACGCGTTTTAAAACCATGAGTCCAATTTTGGACAGAACGGACAATATCCAGTACAGTTGACCTGGAATGTTACAAATGGTATCGGAGCCAGAAACCAGACTGGTGTGTCAGCGAAGACACTGACCCCAAGGGGGTGGATTGTAAGATCCCACATCGGTTGGAGAGGGGAACTAACCTCCTCTGCCAGACGCATTTTAAAACCATGAGTCCAAATTTGGACAAACCAGACAATATCTGGTACAATTGGCCTGAGATGTTACAGATCATGTCTACATATATCTCACCCCCAAACCCCCACTTTCAAGTGGGATATACTAGGCTCGTTTGGTTTGGTTTGGTGTCATTTTGAATCATGAAGATAATGGTTTTCAAATATTTAACGCAGATGTGCAAGGTACGTGCAAGTATGGTACACGCGTAGATTACATATTGGTGTCGCCAGATTCTCCCTACAAATTTGTTCCAGGTTCATATATGGTGTTATCGTCGAAAGGTACTTCTGATCATCACATCGTCAAAGTGGATGTAACTAAAGTTGATGTATCTACTCAACAACAGTACGTTAGAAGGCATCGACAACCGAAACAAAAACTTGTCAAGATAACGAATTCTAATTCATCGAAAGGGGTATGGAAAATGCAAAGTTTAGATAGATAGAAATACAGATAATTCTATATACATATATATATATATTTATATCTATATACATTGGTTTTTTTGTTTGCTTTGTGATTGTTTTTAAGGGAAGAGAGAAAGCAGGAGAGTGTCTTGCCCGTGTAAATCTTTACGTATTCGTGTAGTTTATTGTACGTATTGTGACTTCATTTCTTGAATTTTTATATGTTAAAAGAAAATATTGAGGTTTCTTGAATATTATTTGGTCCCAGATGGATAGAAAATTGGATTTGTGAGCTCCTTATAAGCTCAAAGTTTTGGGTCACCAATAACTTTCACCGTGGTTTTAAGTTGAATTTGAAGTTACCGGGTCAGTCTACTACTTTGGGCTTGGGCGTTACAAGTTAGATTGCAGGATAGACCCATAAATTTTTTCAAGCGGTAGCACCATTTAACTATAAGAAACAAATATAGAGATATGTTGGTTAATTCATTTCTTTTCATATGTGAGGTTTTCTGTTCAAGTTTTTTATTGCAATTTTTTTGGAAACATAATAAATTCTAATGGGATTCGAACTTCGGGTCTAGGGTAAAAGACAAGCCTTGTAAACCAACTCTACCAAGGGAAACTTGTGTCTTTGTTGTAGTTTCAAAATATATACGATGGCACACAACAATTCTATACTGTGACACTTTTCACAACCTTATAATTTTATACGGTAACTCAACTAATCCTATAGGCCCTAAAGATAACAGACAGGAAAATCCCCAGTTATGGGGATTGGGGAAGAGCCCCAAGCCCTAACGTTTGACAAAGGGATAGGGTACTTTCAAGAATGTAGCCTTCACAAATAATCCAAACGAAAAACGAATATATATATATATATATAAACATGTTATATATAACTTATAAAATGTTTATTCTAAAGTCGATGTAATGCTCACATGATGGCGTAACGTTGAATAACAAACTTGCAATGGATGATATCGGTGTCATTGAGCATTGATGGCAGCTTGTATTTGTTCCAAAGTTTTTCCTTTTGTTTCCGGTACCATTTTGATCGTAAACACAATAGAACCGACATTTACTGCTGCATAAAGGAGGAAGGTGCCTGAAACAATATAGCATGATAGGTTATGTTTGACAAACTAGCTTTAGCTGGGATGTTAGTTGTTGACAAATAAGTTAGCTGTTAGCTCATAAATTAGCCATGTGTGGTAAAAACTATTTCCTCTGTCCAAAAATAAACATCCACACTAGAAAAGCACACAATTTTAGAAAAAATGTAGTTATCAGTTATTACACTTTTTAATTAACTAAATGACAATTTTACCCTTAATAACATAAAAATATTGAATTTTTTTCATCTCATAATTAAGGGTAGACATGGAAAGTAAACTTACTTTTGCAAGCAGACACTTATTTTGTGACAAACTAAAGTAGAAAAGTGTAAATTTATTTTGGGACGGGGGTAGACATGAAAAATTTATTTTGTGACAAACTAAAGTAGATGACAATTTAAAATAACCTAAAAAGACATGTTAAAAAATTAGTTGGAAGATACAAATGGCATAATTTGAATTTTTTTGGAATAAAGCCCTCGGAGCTTATGAAAAGCTACCCAAAGTTTCAAAAAAAGTAACTTAAAGCTGCCAAAGAGACTTTTTCACTAAGCTCAAAAAATAAGCTAACTTTCTGTTCTTAATATGAGGATGCTTACCATAAGAACTCCAATCCATGAGCAATTCGAAAGTGAACGAAACAACCCATGCACCGGCCCAATTTACTAGCGTCACGAGGCCACCCGCAGTGCCTTTGATGTTAATAGAAAATATCTAGATAAAGCATACTCATCGAATTATTGACAGTCTGATGACAAATGAGAAATCAGATATCGTATTGATCTTAATATGTGTGTGTGTATATATATATATATACCTCGGACATTATAACCCATGGAACCGATCCCATTCCTAAAGAGAATCCGGCTATAAACAACTGAGTTAGAGAAAAAACAATTTCAGAAGTCATATATATGCATGTTTAAAAAGTATAGATAGCTAGGGTCCCTTTCTTTTACAAACTCAATAATTCGCACAAACTAACAACTATGCTATTTTAGAAAATTTTGGAGATTTGAGAAAAGTTTGCTTTAAGAGTTATGCTAAACTCTCCTGTAACATATAGAGAAACCTCTAAAATAAAGAAAAAAGAAGAGAGAAATCTCCAAATTTGGAAGAAGAGAGAAAAAATATAGCACATCTATCAGAGATGCACGTTGTCATGTACGTGTGAAAATGCAACGTTTATACAGTGTTGTTTCAAATGTAAAAAGTTCAGGACTGTTTTTTTCCACACACAAAACAATCTTAAATACTTCACATATGAAACAACACTATATAAACACTGCATTTTCACACGTGTTTGTTTCAACATGAAAATGGGTTTGTAAGTTTGTATGATTTACTGGGTTTGTAAATAATTATGCGTCTATATATAATTATATACTTCAAAATTCTACACACTCATCACGAAACTTGAACCCTTTACCTCCAGAGAGGTTGGGATCTATCAGTAATCCGGAAACCTTTGGGCCAATGACCCTTTGGTAAGTCATATACATGTTCGTACTTTTTTACAAGTAATTTAATATTTACCAATATGCCCGTTACGGCAAGTGCAGGCGCTGCCCCTACTCCAATTTGATAAGTCTGGTGCACACGATGATCGTCAAACAATGAAGTATTTGACATACTAATAGAAAGCAAAGTGGTACATCCGTCTTAAAACAAATGCAACATTTCCCACAATCAACAAGATGTAATCATTATAAAATATTAGTAACATTGATTTTGGTCTACAAAATTGCTCTATTTTGTTATTCATTAAGAGCAACTTAAAATTAAATGAAGCTTTTTGGCCACCTAAACATGTGAAAAAGCTCCTCACAAGAAAAAAAAACCCATTTTTTACTTGTGCAGTTACAAACTCTCAATAAACTTATTTTTCTGCTCTGGTAAAAAATTAGAAAAATCTTTGATGAAAAATTCCACAAGTGTGGATGCTTAAATCATCCCTGGTAAGTTTTTTATTAGAGCTCTTTTTTCATAAAAAAAAGTGGGACCCGGAGACTTACTAACATGCTTAGCCACCTAAGCTTGTAGGTCCCACTTTTTGTAAGAGTTCTTTTCTATTTTACCTCGCTAAAAAGCTCTCCAAAACTCTCCATTGCAGATGCTATATTTAGTGGTGATCTTCATAATTCAATGATTCATCAAAAGATTACTCTCCTTTCCACCTATACAGCTTCAACTCCAATCTAAAACAAGTTTTTTCGTTTACCAGTTATCCAACCCAACATAAAATAATTTTTATAAAAATAATCTATTTAATGATTTATCAGCTATAAAGATTATCATACACTAAAACCGTAATAATTAGTTATATATAAAAAATAAAAATATAACAATATTGGTTCTACTTGAAGATATTTAGAGATAGTGATTTCTCGTATATTTGTTTTCTTAAATAAAAATAAAGTGTAGTTTTCGATCAATTATGTTTTATAAAAAAAACAACGAAATGCTAAAATTTCCAAATATTTTGTACAACTTTGAGCCACCTTGCCCCATACGACCAAATTGTTCATTTTTAGAGCATCTCCAACAGGTTTTCTAAAGTTTTTCTAAAATATCTCTAAAAAACATACATTCATCTCCATCAGAGTTTCTATTTTAGAAATTTTAACACAAATTATATTAATATAATATTCTTTAATTTATCATCCCAATACACTTTTAAAAAAAAACTTAATGTAAAATGATAATAAATTAATTTTATTGGTAGGATTTAATAAAATACTCATTTCTCTCTCCACCAACAATTTTTTAGAGATTTCTCTAAATTTAGGAAAACTCAAAGTTTTCTCAAATATAGGAATCCATATAGCAAAGCCGTTGAAGATGTTTAGAGAGAAAAAAAACACATTTTTTTTCTATTTTAGCAATGCTGTTGGAGATGCTCTTAATTTCTTCTCAATTCTTTTAATTGTCGAGGTTACCGGTAAAGATAGTTCAAGGGTACTATCTCTCGGTCCCAAAGTAACTGTCTACTTTTGTAAAATAAGTTATTACTTTCCATTCCACCCTTAATTATGACTTATGAAATGGAAAAAAATACTTATTCTCTCTATTAGTAGGGGTAAAACTGTCATTTAGTTCATTAAAATAGTAATAACTATACTTTTCTAAAACTGTATGTCATTTTTATTTAGGACATTTACTTTGGAACCGAGGAAGTAATAATCAAATACGCTCATTAAACCATATGTGGTCAAACATTACATTTACATTTATTACCTTCAAGAAGAATGAAGCTGCTGCTAATAAGCATCCCAAAGCCATCCCTGTCACTGAAACCTTGAAAATACATGTTATAATAAAAAAAATGGTATTAATTGAAGATGGAACTGCTAAAAAAGATTATAATGTATTTATTGCTATACAATTATTAAATTTACCAGTAACAGTGGCTTTCTACCAGCCTTGTCTATAAGAAGTGCATTTAAGGCAGTAACCACAACCTAGAAAAAAGAAAAAGAAAAGAAGTCTGTAAGAATCATCATCAGATTCTTCAAAATTTCTTTAAAATAGATAATTAAATTTCACAACTTCTAAAAAAATTATATTCAACTCCAATAATTTCTCTATTTTAAAGATTTCAACATTGATTATATTATTAGAACATTCCATGCATTTAATAAAATATTACTTCTCACTTCTGAACATTTAATTTCAAAGTTTTTATTGATGGAAATATACAAAATAAACGTTTCTCTCTCATGTTAATCATTTTTGAGGAGTTTGGAGAATTTCTAACTCTCTGTACTACTTCCTCCATTTTGGAGAACCAGTTGAAGCGAAAAACTTGCCCAAAATCCCCAAATTCTCCATTTTCTCAATTTTAAAGAATCTGTTACTAGCATTTCATTAAAAGGAAGTGTTCTAGATTTATGAATGATAAAATGATAATAACCTGAAGAAGGGCATATGTTATTGTACCAATATCAGCAGAAAATCCTGAAAATCGTACATAGAAGTTACTGAAAATGTCACAGATAGTTGGATCTAAATTATATATGGTTATTATATTTTCCTTCTTTGACTTGATGGAAGGGAGTTTTGCTAGTTTGATTGTGTTATATTTGCTGGTTTAGAAACAGAAAGTGATCATAATTCCAAGATCTATACCTGCAGACTCGAAAATACTGCTTGCATAAAAACAAATTCCATTTATTCCTCCAAATTGTTGAAAGATCATCAGTCCGACTCCTATCTTCTCATTAGAAGTGGACAAGACAACAAAGGTTAGCATTAAACCTCGACATATATGCTAAGACGACGTTTACTGGACTGGACTGGACATGACATGACAGAACAGAACAGAGATCATTGTTCCACATTTGGCAGGACTTTTATTTTATATGGAACAAGGTGGAACTGACCTATATTTTACCAATACAACCTCAAAATAAAACATAATTCTCTTTTAAAACATCAAATACGTCTCCCTATTCACATTTTATTCATTCTTTAGATTTTATTTATTGTATTTTATGCTCTTTAATCAAAATGTATAAAATATATAAACAACTCATTAAGGGTAAATTGGTCATTTTATCTGTTCTGTCATGTCCTGTCCTGTCCAGTTATGTCATGTGATACCAAACACACCAAAAAAAACCTAGTGAAGATAAGTTTGACAAGAAGACAAACTTACAATAATGGATCTCATATATCTTCTCTGAAACAAATCGAATACACTGGCTTTCGGGAGCTTATCCAGTGTTTCTATATAATCCTGCCAACATTTCCAAGATTTGATAACCCTCTCAATTTTTATTGATTCGTTCTGTGAAAATAAAAAAAAGTTGAAGAGTTTTGCATTTGCAAACTTTGATTTCTGCTGCCTCCTCAGATACATCAATATCCTTCCCACGAAGTTTCCTTAGTGCAGAATCAAACTCTATCGGTTTTCCTATCTTGGCCTGCATATATGCATGCCAAAATTTCTTAAATCGGCTTTACAAAATATATTTGAGGTATTTGGATTTCGTGGAAGGATTTGGAATCTTTGGTTTGTTTGGTTTATAGATTTGGAATGGAATTGAATTCTATTCTTTATAGATAATTTATAAAAACAATTTATAAACAAAATCATTAAAATAATCAAATTACTTTTTTTAATTTATTGTTACAAAACAAGTTTTAAAACATTACAAACAAACCCCATGAAATCCAATATTTGTGGGATTTCAAAATTTCATTGAAATCCCGGGATTCCAATTCCGGCTTTCCTTTAAACCAAAAGCAGGATTGGAATGGAATCCAATTCCAAATTCCATCAAATCCCGAAACCAAAAGGGCTTAAATCTTACCAGCCATCTTGGAGATTCCGGTATAAAAAAGAGGCCCACTAGTAAAACAACACATGGAATCAATCCTGCAACCAAATCACTGGGATTCATCACCTGTATCAAGGTTAGGTAGATTTTTTATTTTGTTCATTTTCCAGGTATGGTAAGAAGGGTAAGAAGGGATCTCCACCCTTGGATGCACATTAGGACGAGATGCACTGGATCAATCCCCATACCAAGGGTGATTCATGGGTGGGCTTGAGATTAAAAGTGATCAAGGGTCAAGATCCCTTCTTATGCTTCTCACGTTCTCATATGATCCCATGCCTAAGCCATTATGTCTCCCTTTGTTATGTGTCATTAGCTCTTTGAAGGATTAGGCCTTTTATGATGCACTTAAGTTTACAAGTTCTATATATTCCTACTCATTTAAGGGTTTAAACCTATTCAATGCACTTCTTGAAGGCACAAGTATATTTTTACCATTCCAATTTTTATTTTTAAATTTTGTTCTATGTTATAAGAATGCTACTAGTGGACAAAATCGCAATCGAAAGAAAGGTGGAAAATAATGATTTTTAAAGAAACCTGTCAAAGCCATGGTTCTCCAATGTAGCTGCGTTCCTAAGATAAAGGTAAACGACACTCCGCAAATGATCAAGAGCTGCAAAGTGGGTGGGCACATTTCAGAAAATATCCTAATGTTTCATATACTAACTTTTCTAGTATACAATGTGTTATGTGTCTAAGTGTGTGATTTTGTTATATGAAATCTAAGACGAAGGATCGTGTGAGAATATCAGGTTATGGTGAGAAGGTGAGAACACATTTGAGCCTTTAAAAGAGTTGACTTCTTAATCTAACTTAATTTTCTTTAATTATTTCCAGTACTTTTAACTACATTCATCTACCTTTTTCTTCAAATTTATCTTCACTTTTAAGTCACTTTCACGAACTTTTACATACATGTGATCACTTTCACATGCATGAATTTGTTAAAATTTGATCATGATGATAAAAAAATAGGTAAATATACCAGATGGGAGGTTCAGGGGAAAACGCTAAAAAAGAGAAAACTGAAGAACACGCAGGGATCCCTCCATCCGGACGGTATGCATAAATGCATACAAGCGACTTAAGTTGTTTTTTTCTATGCATCAGTGCATATGCATAAATGCATGTTACAAATTACCAGTATGCATTTGTGCATACAGTCCAGATGGAGGGCTCCCATGGTGTTCTTAAGTTTTCTCTTTTTTTGGCGTTTTCCCCTGAACCTGACCCAATAAAGGTATACGAATGTTTTGTTCTCTCACCTTCTCACTATAACTCTTATTCTCACCGGAACCCAACTCTGAAATCTAAATACTAATGGGGTCGCAACCTGGTTTGCTGCTGTTAACAAGCCTCGTAATTGTTTGGGTGCTATTTCAGCTATGAACACAGGTATCTTGCAACACCAAAAACATGTTTATTTAGTCTTATGAAGTACATACCAAGTAAACAGAAAGTTATTAGAAATATCATATAAGAACAGTAATTTTGAACGCAAATGGTGCATAAAGTTATGTACCACGTAGGAAAAGATTCCCATCCCATATCCTGTAGCTAGTCTTCCAATGTCCAGAGACATAGAACCCTTTCATCATTAAAAAGAAAATAATTTGGTTATTTTGTTTCAAATTGGAATATCTTCGAGAATATGTGGAACCCCCACATCACTCTCCAAAAGAGCCCTTGAGGAGAGAAGGGAGGTTCCAACAGTATCTGAGCTCAGAAGTCAAGGCTTTTAATGAACACTCTTGAGTAAAATTGGTGCATACCTGAGCGAGGTAAATTGCTAGCCACCCTCCTATACAGAAAGCACTTGATATTCTCAATGCCTATACAATTGTCGAATAAAATATTTGATTTTTTTTGAAATTGTAAAAAATAGAAGGTGATGTAAATAACGATGGCTGATAATTTCTAAACTCTCATTAACTTACCCCTTTGCGACCAAAGAAATCAGCCATGGGCCCACTTGAAATGGCACCAAGCATTGCACCAAATGTCAATATTGAGCCAAAGAAAGAAAACTACAAATACAACAAAATATATAGAAGTATTACTTTTGAATCTGTTACTGATTTTGCTGCCTCCTGTTCTAGGTTTTTAACAATTTGATTAATGCTGGTTTCTCAATTTGTACTGAAAAGGGAAAGAAGCATTTATATTCTAGCCCAATTATCTACATTTCTTAATTTCACATAAGTTATTATGCACTTGGGCTAAGTGCTGCTCAAACTAACCTCTGCTATTGTTAGATTTAGATCTTCCCTGATGGCAGCCTCGGTAGGAGATGAATAACCAACCTGACAAGTGAAAGCCAAGCAAATTGTTAATGGCACTAACAAGATTTTTACTTGTCAAACTTTTTGACTTCTAGGTTCGAAAAAGCGAGAATATGTGGAACCCTCATATCACTTTTCTCAAAAAGAACCATTAAGAGAAAATATATATACAGGAGAAATGGTAGAAGTCTAGCTGATGTAGGACTCCAACACGCCCCCTCCAAGAGAGGCTAAATGAACACAACTTGCCCCAGAGTGTCGAGAGGGGGCTAGGCAGAGTGTCAGTTCCCTAGAGTAGACTTTGGCTATGATATGTGAGAATATGTGGAACCCCCGTATCACTCTCCAAAAGAGCGCTTGAGGAGAAAGGGGAGGTTCCAACATATATATATATATATAGGAGAAATGGTCCAAGTCTAGTTGACGTGGAACTCCAACAGAAAAAGATATTAATGACTAACCGAACTCAGCACTTACACCTGTTCCAAACGAGAAAGAACCACAAACTGCAACGAATGTGCTGATGTAAACCATACAATTATCCTCTTTTCTTTCATCTTGAGCTATAAGTGGAGCTCTAATCTCATTTTGACCTCTGTCCTCTATTTTCTTTATATCCTTTTTAGCAGCCATGCTTATTTCTACCTGTTTCACTAAAGATGGTATCTGTAAAGTACGAAAGAAAATTAGAACTCTAAAAAACCCAAAAGATGCTTATAAAGATGTGTAGATCAAATGTCAAAATGAAAGAACAACGTATTAAGATTCACATGTGAATTGCAGCAATTCACTATATGTAAATGAAAGTAATGATGATAATCGATGATATGCCAATAAAATACCATGTGACAATGTTGATATGGGATCTTATGAACCAAACTACCATCAATAATTTGTAATAATGATAATCAGCATATATGCCGAGAAAATACCATGTGACAATGTTGATATGGGATTTTACGAACCAAAATCGCTACCATCAATAATTCGTAATAATGTCATGTGACAATGTTGATATGGGATCTTATGAACCAAAATCCCTACCATCAATAATTCGTAATAATGATAATCGGCATATATGCCAAGAAAATGCTGTAAATTGAATATGAAAGTTCTGTTTTCCTAGCTCCAGAGGAATATCACTAATGGTTTATGTAAAAGGGAATTCACAGCAACTTTGAAACATCCGTCACGAAATCCTACGTGACTTCCAAGGTGGCCCAACAACTCATGTTCAACCCTTCATACAAGCAACACAGCTTCTTATGCAACTTGCACAAATCCTCTTTAATATCGTGCTCAACTGAGATTCATATCGGGCAAGTTCCTGTGCAATTTTAAAGTTGCTTGTTGCTACGTATGGTTTTTTATTGCCACTTCAGGACAAAAGCGATAGTAACCGTAGATTAGTAGATTATAAACTCTTTCGTTTTACCCTACAAACATTAAATTATCCATAAAACCTCTATCCCTTGTAGATCACTTCTAAAATCTTCAACGTGAATCTATGGTGTATCTCTATTATTCCCTCCTCCTTCCTAAATATTTGATTGAGTGTGTTGATACTTGATAGATCCTTACATTACAAGTATTTATACTTTTATAAAATCTTAGTTTGCCTATTCTGTTGAGGTTTGGCTAGGTCTGAAGGTGACTCTTTCCTTATAATTCTTTCCATAAACAGTCTACTTGCTCCAATTCTTCTGTATCACTACCATTACCTCCTGCAAGAATGCATACACACAACACTCTGATCTACGATCCATTGATCCGTTATTTTCTGCAAATTTCAATTACTAATTCATGTAGTTCCAATTTCAACATCAACAGGGAGAAGTATGATTTTGCACTTTTGGCTACTCGGCATTTAAATTGTATCGGTTAAGTTCAATTTCTTCCTATGGCCTCTAAAATTTGAAATGCAAGTGCGTAAACCGACTTTTGACGATTAAAATTATCTAAGGTAACAATTTAGCAGAAATTTGTTCAACTCCTTCGAACTGCCAAATCTTCACAATCTCAAACTTAGGATCCCGAACGTATGAGCAAAAAGATATATCAGAATAAAAACAAATCTAAAAACTGCTTGTTTTGCATTTTATCATATGATTCGACTTCAAAACATGAAAATAAGCACATCGGTAAGAAATTAGGGCATACGTTCATCCGATTTGGACGTACCTGGTTTTCTCCGGCGAGATTTAAACCGATATTCTTCCCGGCGGTAGTTGATTACTTCCTTTGGCAGCGATTTTTGTGTTGAAATTGGAACTACATTAGTAATCGAAATTTGCAGAAATTAACGGATCAAATGGATCGTAGATCCGAGTGTTGTGTGTATTCTGAGAATTTGCAGAGGCAATGGTAGTGATGCAGACGAATCGGAGCAAATAAAGACTGTTTGTGGAAAGAAGTGTAACTTCATGAAAGACGGTTGTGTTGTTGCCAAAATTATATATACACATACATTTTCATGGCTTCATGCCGCGAGCGGGAGGGAAAGAGAATTTTTATCTAAATTACGTTTTTAATCCCTATAGTTTGTAAAAAGTTTCCACTGTCGTTTTTTTGTTATTTATAGATGTTTTCCTTGTTGGGCTAACTTATTACCTTTAACGAATTATAAATGTTTTTTTGGTTATTTATAAATGTTTTCGTTGTTGGACTAACTTCTACCTTTAATGAATTATAAATGTTTTTTGGTTATTTATAGATGTTTTCGTTATTGGGTTAACTTCTACCTTTAATGAATTATAAATGTTTTTTTGGTTATTTACGGATGTTTAAATATGAGGGACGAAAACAATAATAAATTATAAATTACATAGAAAAAAAACTACGATAAATTATATGTTAGAAAACAAGAACAACAAATTATAAATTAAACAATAAAAACGATAATAAGCTGTAGCAATTTTCAGCAAACAACAGTAAATCATAAATTAAAAAAACAAAAACAATAAATCGTCTATTAAAGAATGACAATAAATTACAGCTTTTCTTTTCAGTAAACCGTGGAGAAAAACATAACTTACGCTTTGGAATACTTTGTCCACCAAAATAGATGCCGATAACAAAAAAAAACACAATTCTAAATTATGTAATTATTATATTTTTAATTAATAAATGACAATTATATCTTTAATAATAAGATGAATAATGAATTTTTTTTGTATCATAATTAAGGGTAAAAATGAAAACTAATAGCTTATTTATGAAAGAAGACAACCGTTGATTTCATTTAAGACGCAAAAATAGAATCCTTTTCATTTGATTTCTTCAACTATATTCAGAGATGAAAAGAGTACCATTCTATAAAAATCTTCAGTTTACTAAACATGTTTCTCGATCATAAAAGAAATTTATACCATCAAATAAAATACTATAAGCATAGGTATTCAAATTTTATGGGTATTCAAATTTGGCTTAATTAATCAAGTGAACTTTGAGGTTAAACAATAAAAATAAACAAAAGTTACAACTTAATAGTTGATGGGCAGACGGAATAGATATACAATAATAAACAAGTGGAATAATACAATGAAATAAGCAAGGTGAAATCGAAATGCATGAAGATGGGGATTGGACAATGCTCTATTTCTTGCAACATGTTATTTGGATTATAACACAGGACTCTACAATCTCGACCATTCTGCAACATGCTAGGTCCGTGTTCTGGCCCCGTAAATTTATTGGACACTGTTACATACAGATTAATAAAATCCAGTTAGATTATCAAATGGTATATGGTAAGAAAAAACAAGTATGATTCTAGAGGAGCCAATTATAAGCATTGATGGTATGCAGTTGTCACATTGGGTCTAATAGTAATAGAGCCTGGTTTTTTTTTATCGGAAAACAGGTACTATCTTAAGCAAAACTCGGTAAAATCATGAAAATAAAACCCTTCTAGGTCGTTTCAGAGGGTGTTTCGATATGAGATAGGATTTTGGGACCCAACACATGTTTTAGCTTTTTGCACAATTATAATGTTTTAACCGTTTAATTAAATTTCATATTTAATATGTTAATTTGTCACTTTAAAGACTTTTTGTTGTTTTAATTCGTAGACTTTTATGGGTATTCAAATTTGTTGTTCTTGTTTTTTAATATATGGTATAAATCTTTTATATTTTATTTTAGAGTGAACTACAAATTTGGTTCGTGTAGTTTGTCAAAAATAACGGTTTTCGTCCCTGTAGTTTTGAAATTTTAAGATGATCATCGTGGTTTGTAAAAATGTTCATATTTGGTCCCTCTCTATAAGCCCGTTAAAAAATCCATTAAATGAGGGGAAATTGATATTTTTCGACATTTACCCAATCAAAAACCACAAGGACCAAATTATTAAATTGATTTTGATTGATTAAAAGGTAAATAAATGATAAAAAGGGCGAAAATGCCCCTCATTTAACGGAAAATTTTAACATCCGTTAGAGGAAATGACCAAATCCAGACGTTCTTGCAAACCATGATGACCATCTTGTAGTTTTGAAACTGTAGGGATGAAAAGTGTTATTTTTGACAAACCATAGAGATCAAATTTGTAGTTTTATCTTTATTTTATCTATCACGATGCCTCCAAAAATATTGGAACGACTCTGTCGAGTTTGTAAGACAAAATCGGATAATATCTTATGAAAGAAAAGCCATGCAAATATTACTCGGTTGCTTGTTATCAACCGGGTACATATTTGTTGATCCATACATGTACCCGTTTTTGCACCCATTTTTTAAAATCTTCGGATACAATGTGTGGGGTGTAATTCACGTTTTTTGTAATAGTGAAATTTAGTAAATAACATATTAGAGCATCTCTAACAACTTATCTAAAATAGAGAAAATCAACTTTTGTTCTCTATAATGCTCCAACAGCTTCCATATCTCATTCTCTAAAATAGAGATTCATGGAGAAATCTCCAAATATAGAGAATTCTCTAAAACTCCAAATAGAAGATAGAGAATTATTATCATTTTATATTTATATTTTTTTTAAATGTATTGGAATCATAAAATTATAAAATATTTAAATAATATAACAATGATGAAATCTCTAAAATAGAAAATCTGTTGGAGTTAGATTGTAATTTATTTTAGAGATGTAACTTTTAGTTCTCTATTTTAGAGAAATTAACGTCTAGTGATTCTATATTTAGTTGTTGAATGTAAATGCATAGGTGAGAGTTGAGAGAGATTGATACCATGATATAATATATACTTTGTGGTCACTACTTATTAATGGCAGCTTGAATCTCCTCCAAGGTTCTTCCTTTCGTTTCGGGTACCATCGTGATAATGAATAGAATACAGGCCAGGTTTATTGCTGCATAAACGAGGAAGGTGCCTAAAACAAGACATATAAGATGTTAATATTCTTTATAAATGTTAGTTTATTTATTTTTCATTAAGTCGTGTATGAGTTAATTTGTCTATCCGGATAAATTTGGGTTTGAGGAAGCCAAAGAGAGGGCTGGATTATTTATAGGGCATTTTTGGTATTAACTTGTTTGAGGTGGCTTAATAGGGACGAGTGAGGGTCCTGGACTATTCCATATAGCCATTTTGGCTTATCGGCTTAGTGACTAAGCCGTAAAGAAACACTTTTATATGGCTGAGCGAAAAGTTGCCCACACCATTTAGATGTTAAATAAAGACAGCCCCTTAAGACCATCCACGTTCCTGCAATTCATTTACACTTTCAATTATGTCAGGTTGCTTTTGCAATTATCTCCTATACACCTGCAATTCACCTACACTTTCAAAAGTGGTCCATACTACAACATTTATTAATTACTTTTTTCCACATCCCTGCAATTTATTTACACTTTCAATTATGTCACATCAGCTTTTGCAATTACCTCCTGTACACCTGCAATTCACCTACACTTTCAAAAGTGGTCCCCACTACAACATTTATTAATTACTTTTTTGCCAATAAACACAAGTTTTGGAAGTTAGTGGAGATTTCGAGAAATTTCTTTCATATATATCTTCCTTCCAAACATATAAAAAGACAAGACACTATGGGGGCGTTTGGTTCGCATAATGGAATTGGATGGAATGAAATCTGTCAAAGGAATTTGACTTTGAAGGAATTGGAATTGGAATGTTGTCAGGTTTGACCAGTTGTTTGGTTGGCAGAATTGGAATGAAATCTGTTGAAAGAATTGGAATCTGTATGTTTGGTTCACAGAATGTAGTTTTGGAATTGGAATGAAATTCAGTAAATGACTAAAATACCCTTTTTATTAAATTTAATTTTTAAACTAAAATTAGTTTAATAAAATAATTATTAATTACTTCAATTTTTTTAACACTAAAAATAATTTGAGCTTTTTTACAGCTAAAAACTGCATAAAACAGTTAAAAACTACATAAAACAGCCAAAAACTACAGAAACTGCTAAAACAGCAAAAATCATAATTTTTTTACAGCAAAAATAGCTAAAAACTGCAGAAAAAAGCAAAAAACTACAGCAAGACAACATCTGTTAGGGCAAAACATATTTTAGTTGTTGCAGGAGACGATGGAGAACCTAACTGCTAGGGGTGAGGAAAAACCGAACCAAAACCGAAAAAAAACCGAGAAACCGAAAAGCCGAGAGCCGAAAACCGAAAACTAAAAAACCCCCCCGAAATCCAAAACCCGAAAATTGAAAAAAAAAACCCCGAAAAAATGAACCGAACCGAAATCGAAAAACCGAAAACTGAAAAAAAAAAACCCGAAAAAACCGAACCGAAAATCCAAGTGAAGAGGTGTCGGCTTCTTTTTCTAGAGATTAGGGTTATAGTTTTTTTTTAAGATGAGGGCATTTTAGGCATTAATAAAAGAACCAATTCAATTCCAATGAAATCCCATGGTTAAGGTAAGGAATCTCAAGTTGCCCCATTTTGGAATTCTAAGGAATTTACCAAATTCCAATTCTTGAAAATAATGAACCAAACAAGCGAATTGGAATCTGGTCAAAGGAATTCAGATTCCAATTCCACCAGATTCCATTCCATTCCGGCGAACCAAACGCCCCCTGTAGGTGGATTAGAGCCTTTCCATATTTACACAAGAGAAAATCAAACATAAAAAGCGTAATGATTTCCATGTTTACATAATTAGAGTATTTCCTAAAAATAACTCGATTAAATTCAGTTTGGTCCTGTATAGATAAAGTTGTCTGTAAATTAAAATGTCCGTACAGCTTGTGAAGATTTTTGTTGGGTGAAATTTTTTCCATAGATAGAAGAAGCGTGTTTTTTAACTGGGGGGTTAGGTTTGGAAAAAAACTTGGTTTTCTGCATAAAGCTTCCCCTAGAAGCTTATTGAATAAGCCATTTTTTATATCATTAGGTCACTATCAAACAGTCATTTTTTAGAGAATTTGTTGGAGATGTTGTGAATGTTAAAAGGGATTAAAAGTCTAGATGTTTATGAATGCATTAAGGTTACCGTATGAACTCCAGCTCAATAGAAAATTGAACGTGAACGATACAGCCCATGCACCAAACCAGTTTACTAGCGTTGCAAGGCCTCCGGCAGCACCCTTGATGTTAATCGGGAATATCTATATACAAATACATTCCTCCGATTATTGATGTTCTTATGGGAAACTAGAACACAAAAATGTACCTAATGCAACGAAATTTGACTTTGTTCCTATTTAGGCCTTGTTTGTTTTTTCATTTTAAGCTCTTAATCATCACTTATGTCTAATTTGTTTAAATTAGTCATGACCATTTCAGAACTGAAATCAGACTTCAGACTTCATCACCTCTTATAAAACAAACGCCACCTTAGTGTAACAAAGATCTTTTTTCTCAATCTATGTAACAATGTTTTTCAAATTTTCCTATATTTAATGTAACAAAGTTTTACATTTTTTTTACCCATTTTGACCGGTAAACTACTAATATATGTAACATTATGATGACATGGATGTCAGGTTTATCGTCAACTTAGCTGTAAGCCTTTCGTAAACAGGAATTAATGTCTTCAAATTTTATAAGATAGCAACTTACCGGTCAAAATGGGTACAAATTAGAAATTTCTGAAACTTTGTTACATCTATTGAGAAAATAAATATTTGTTACAATATATATATAGGAACTTATAAGCCAAGTTTTGTTGCATTTTTGATGCATTTTGGCCAAACTAGAAATGAGAAATTGTATTGATTATATACATATATATATATACACACCTCAGACATTATAATCCATGGAACTGCTCCCATTCCTGCTGAGAATGATGCTATGTACAACTGCATTCAAGAAAAGATTTGAGAACTTGTATGTTCATAATATGCTATTGCTAATGATGTATGTAGGTGTATGTGTATGTGTATATGTATATATATAAATAGATATTTACCAGTATTCCGGTTACAGCTAGTGCAGGTGCCGCCTGTAGTCCTATTTCATAAGTCTAGTGTACAAAATGATTGTTAGATAACAGACATTTCAAGTGCTGGTATATAATAAGGTACTCCATCCGTCCCAAAATAAATGCTAGATATCAATCAAGAATTACCTCTAGCCGTTGGTTATCACTACAAACGACTGGTAGGACCTCTCTTTAAGGGCTTTTTGGAGATTATCTAGCGAGGTTTCACATATTCCAACATGGTATCAAAGCCAAAATCTACCACTCTGCCAATTTGTGCCCATCTAGTCTCCGTTGGGCCCGTGCGGGGGGGGGGCGGGGGGCACTTCTCGCTAAACTTGGACCATTTATCCATAATATATGTTGAAACCTCCCTTTTCTCCTCGAGGGCTCTTTTGGAGAGTATTCCACAATTTCTCACAACTCATGGTCAAACATTCCCTTTAAACTATGTTTCAAGTCAACTATTATTGTATTTGTTTTTTGGGACGGAGGGAGTAAAAATCTGAAGGTTTTCATGTCTGATGATTATTACCTTCATGTAGAATGAAAGAGCTGCTAGTAAACAACCCATGACCAATCCAGTGCCTGAAACCTTGAAATATATATATATATATATATATATATATTTGTATTTAAAAAGAAGGCCTTGAATCAACCAAAAACCAATAAAAGATTTTACAAGGCATTAGAGATGCACAAAAAACCTGGGCCTAGTGAGCCCCAATCCCTGGGCCAGGTCTCGAAGCCCAATCAGGCTGAAATTCTGGGGGCAGGTCCGGGTCTAGACCTGGCCTGAAAAAACCCGGCCTGAAAAAAGCCCGGTTAAGCCCGATCGGACCCTTTTTCAACCCCAAAGCCCAGCCAAGGACAAAAAAAGTCTGGCCCTCTTTATTGCTCACTGAAAATGGGCTCTGAAGGCTCGGGCCCAGACCTGAAAAATCTCGGGCCTTGTGCATCTCTATTAATAAGGGATTGTTGGTAGAGAATGTAAATTTTACCAGTAACAGAGGCTTTCTACCAGCTTTGTCTACAAAGAGTGCATTTAAGGCAGTAATCACAACCTGCAAAAAAATAAAAAAGTCGGCAATTTGTAAATAGTAATTTGTCTGGAATGAGGGTTCTAGATTATTCTAGAATCTTTGAATAGAACTCCCATATAACCTGAATAATTGCATAGATTATTGTTCCAATATCAGCAGGAAATCCTGAAAAAAGTAATTCATCAAATTTAATGTTTTGGTTATTTTTGAGCAAAATGTTGAATACCAGCAACCCCGACCGGTCCCACGCGGAACCCACCGCCGGGACCGGGAACCACATGTGAGGAGGCATTTCAGAGCTGACTCAACTGAGGTTCGAACTTGAACCCACTATCTATATGAGTAAAGTCGTTATGCCTCTTTGCCAACTAAGCTACACGCCCGAGGGCTAATGTTTTGGAATTTTTATATTGCTATGTGGAAGCATCAAGGATTGTAATCCAAAATCTATACCTGCAGACTCAAAAATACTGCTTGTGTAAAAACAGATTCCGTTGATTCCTCCGAATTGTTGACAAACCATTAGTCCAACACCAATCTTCCCGATAGAAAAATGAACAAAATCAAGAAAGTTTAAGACTACAATTATGCAAATCACAAAAAGTCTTTTGGAGTGCGTTTGGTATGTGGGACAGGACAGGACAAAACAAAAACTTATTATTCCATGTTTGGCACGACAGTTCGACTGGTAAATGATAGGATTGCATGGCACATAAATATAGTTTCTTTTCTCCCAATAAAATAGGTGGAACAAAAATAAGGAAGATGGACAAGATAGGTAAATTACTAAACTACCCTTGTCTTACAGCTTTAACCTTCTACAATTCTTTCACCCAACTATGTCCATCCAGTCCGGTCCGGCCCTTTCTGTGTACCAAACGCACTCATCTAAAAAAGTCAAGGTGACAAGATTAGGCAAGAAGATAAACTTACAGTGACAGATCTCAAATATCTTCTCTGAAACAAATCGAATAGTTTCGCCTTCGGGAGCTTTTGCAGTGTTTCTATATAATCCTATTAATAAGACCTTATTAATAACCCATTAAAGTTTTCAGTCACGAATTTTTGAAATGTAAACCTGGATTTCATCGGCCTCCTCGGATACATCAGCATCCTTCCCTCTAAGTTTTCTTAAGGCAGCTTCAAACTCCTTTTGTTTTCCTATCTTAGCCTGCATGCATTTCAGAGATAATTTCTTGAACCTTTTCTGTAAGTTAATGTAACAACTCGTCCCACATGGATAGAAAGTAGATTGGTGAGCTCTTTATAAGCTCAAAGTTGTGGGCTACCAATAATTTCCACCATGGTTTTAAGTTGAATTCGAAATACAAATAATCACCGTCATAATATTTCATATATTTCTACTAGAGCTTACCAGCCATCTAGGAGATTCTGGTATAAAGAACAGCCCCACTAGTAGAACTGCACAAGGAATCAATCCTGCAACCATGCCACTAAAATTCATGAGTCCCACATCAGCTAGACTTGGACCATTTCTTCTCAATATATGTTGGAACCTCCCTTCTTGGGCTCTTTTTTGAGAATAAACAAATGAGGTTCTACATATTCTCACATAACAATGGGTTCATTTTTAAAGAAGTAGTAAATTAACATAAGTTTGAATTAGAAACCTGTCAAAGCCAAGGTCCTCCATGATAACATTGTTCCTATTATAAAAGCAACGGAAACTCCCGTGCAGATCATGAGCTGCAGAATAGGTAGGAGTAAGTTCAGAGACACCTCAACTTTACCTACACTCACTTTTTCGTGCACCATTTGTGTGCACGATGAAGGATTGTGTGAGAATAGGAGTAAAGGTGAGAAGCGTAAGAAAGGATTTGGACCCTTGATCACTTTTAATCTCACCCCCACCCCAGAATTTTGCGCTTTTCAAGGGAATTGATTATGTGCACCTCGGTGCATCTCATTAGTGTCGATTTTCAATTACGATTGATCCAAGGGTGGAGAGCGCTTCTTACCCTTCTCACCATAACTTCCATATTCTCACCGGAATCCAAGGGATATTTTGTGGCCATGGAGGTTCAGTGGCGATGGCTCCAGGCCATCCGTGGTAACCAGAGGGGATTAGTCGGTGCACATAAGTTGGCCCAGATACCCATGGTTACACAAAGAAAAAAAGAATTTGTGTACGGAATCCATAATTAATGTGGTTGACACCTGATTAGCTGCTGTTAATGCTCCTCTTAAATTTTTGGGTGCTATTTCAGCTATGAAGACAGGTACCTTACAATACAAAACATATCTATGTCAAGCTACTCTGCATACCCCAACATACCATATGAATAGAAAGTTGGCAATCATATACTCCAATATGTCGCAAAATAAGTGTCTACTTTCCAATTCTACCCTTATTATGAGATGGAAAAATTCATTACGCCATCTATTATTAAGGGTAAAATTGTCATTTAGTTAATTAAAAAGTGTAATAGTTACATGTTTCTAAAAACTGCCTTTTTTCATTGTGGACATTTATTTTAAGAGGGTATAAGTTTGATCAAATACCACATAGGAAAAGACTCCCATTCCAAATCCTGTTGCTAGTCTTCCAATGTCCAGAGGCAGAGGCCCCTTTCATAACAAAAAATAAAATTGTTTAGCCATTTCTTGTAAAGTTGGAGTACCCTTGTTTTAATGAACTCTCCAGCTAAAGGTTTTGATACCTGAGCAAAGTATATCGCTAGCCAACCGGCCGTGCAGAAAGCGGTTGATATCCTCAATGCCTGTAGAGAGTGTTCTAAAAAAATAATGGTTGCCAATATGGAAACTTCACCAAAGGGTTATTGGCCAAGTGGTACCATCCCAACCTCCCGTCCACCAAAGATGAGGAGTGTGTGAGAATTTTCCCGTATATATATTATAGGGGCGGGTTCAAATGAGAACTCAAATTTGGTTGTGAACGTGAGGACAAATGAGAGTGCGACACGTGTCATATTCAGACGGAACAATCAAAGAAATATTCAGACTGAATATATATTCAGTCTGAATAATGCTACATTCAGACTGAATGTAGTATTATTCAGACTCAGACTGAATAAATATTATATTCAGTCCGAATATTTCTTTGATTATTCAATCTGAATAATCTACATTCAGACATGTATCGTGCTCTCATTTGTCCTCACGTTCACAACCAAATTTGAGTTCGCATTTGAACTTTCCTATATATATATATATATATATATACACTTCCGAAAAATATGGAAACTCTCTTTAACTTACCCCTTTGCGACCGAAGAAATCGGCCATGGGTCCGCTTGCAATTGCACCGATCATTGCGCCAAATGTTAGTATCGAGCCAAACAAGGAATACTACAAAGAAAGACAAGGTTCACCAATCATTGCACCAAATGTCAATATTGAGCTAAACAACAAATGCTGCACACAAACACAATAATGGTTTATATATCATACTTCTCAACTGATTACTGGTTTTCTTTACATTACGTCGACTTCTGTTCTATCCCAATAAAGAACCTTATTAACATTTGCCTTGAGGAGACTTGAACTGCCAAGTATAGATCGCCATTTCAAGTCTCCTTAGGGGTAATTAGGATTTTTCTGGCTGTTATCTTATGGGGCCCGCGGGATTAGTTGTGGTGTGCACAAGCTGACCCGGACACCCACGGTTACCAAAAAGACAAATGTAACCCAACTTTATACGTGTCTTTAAGAGTTTTAAGTTGATCAAACTCTTTTTCCTTATCAACAAAAATCTTTTTACAAATCATGTGGTTGGGTTTTTTTGGTTACTAGTTTTTATCATCATTATTGACTAGTTTTTATCATCATTATTGATTGATAAAGACATTAGTTATCATTTATTTCTTGATTGCATGTTGAATTGTTCCTCCGCATATATCACGAGTACAAGTCTCATCATGGCCATCCGGGATTTTACAGGCGGTTATCTTTAATATCTCATGGGATTAGTCGAGGTGCACGCATACAGGCCCGAACCCCCACGGTTACCAAAAATAATGAAGCTCTTATGTGATTGGACTATGTTGCTCAAACTAACCTCTGCCAGTGAGAGATTTAGATCTTCCCTGATAGCAGACTGAGTAGGAGACGAAAAACCTGCCTGTAGAGAAAAAGTCAAGCAAATCACCGTTATCATCAAATCAAACCAAACCAAATGAACTCGATATATTGTTAGCACCAACAGAATTGGCAAAATTAGAAAATGGTGTTTTATATTTGAGCAAAAGGACGAATAACCGGCCGCACAAGGAACCCGCACCCTAAGAACCATATGTGAGGAGGCATTTCAGAGCTGACACAACGAATGAGGCTAGTGGAGAGGTTCAAGTCCGTCTCCCAGAGGATTCAAACTTGAACCTGTTTTTGTATTTGAGCAAAGTCACAACGCTCTTTTATATAATAGATTCATAGAAAATAAGCTGAAATTAGCACTTACACATGATCCAAATGCAAAAGAACCACAAACTGCAACAAATGTGCTTATGTAAACCATGAAATTATTCTCCTTCTTTTCTTCTGGTTGAGCTATCAATGGAGCTCTTCTCTCATCCAGAACCGTGCTTTCCGCTTTCGCCATATCCTTTTCCATTGCTATCCTTCACCTGCTCTAAAATTAACCAGAATCACGTCTCATAGGAACTAAAAACATCTCATATTCCCGCGTAAACAAAAGGAGCTCGTGAAATCTAAACGAAACAGATACTTTATCCAACTATTTACATAACAAACCCTTAACTATAGTAAAAATACAAAAGAAATAACCAACAGTTAGGTAATCATAAATGATCTCGATCATTTTGAATCACAAAAATTAGCAAAATTCAAAATCTCAGCAGAGATTTCCATCAGTTTCATCGAACTATAAATCGTCAAATCTCAAATTTCAGGCCAAAAATTGACCAGAATTACGTCTCAGAGGAACTAAAACTGTCACATTCCCGCGTAAACAAAAGGAGCTCGTGAAATCTAAACGAAACAGATATTTTTATCCAACTATTTACATAACAAACCCTTAACTATGGTAAAAATACAAAAGTACTCATAAATGTTCTCGATCATTTTGAATCACAAAAGTTAGCAAAATCCAAAATCTCAACAGAGATTTCCATCAGTTTCATCAAACTACAAATCATCAAATCTCAAATTTCAGGTCAAAAACATATGAACAAAATGATTAAATGAAATCGGAATCAAATGCGAAAACAAAACCAGCTGAAATTGAGCATATAAAAGGCGAAAACCGACGGATTAACACTTACGATTTCAAAATCGACGATACCTGCGTTTGCCGCCGGTGAGATTGAAATCGGAATCCTTAGGTTTCGTAGAAGTTGAAATCAATGGGGGAAGGAGTAGCAGGAAACGTAGTGGAGTTGGAAGCCGGTGTTTATGGTAGGAATGAGTGCTGATAGTGAAGGACGAGCTCTTAAAGACGGCTGTATTTTGTTTGCAACTTGTCATGAGATATTTAAATAACTTAATTATAGTGTAAACTACAAATTTGGTCCCTTTAGTTTGTCAAAAGTAACATTTTTTTTATTCCTACAGTTTTAAAATTACAAGATGGTCATTATGGTCCGTAAACATATCTGGATTTGATCAGTTTCTTTAACGGTAGTTAAAAATTCCATTCAATAAAAGACATTTTCGTTTCTTTATCCATAGTTTATGTCTTTTACTCAAACAAAACTACAGGATCAAAATCAGAAAATTGATTTGATTAGGTCAAAGAAAATCAATAGATAAAAAACGAAAATACTTTGTATCTAACATAGTTTTTTTTTAACAGTCGTTACAGTGGAGAACCAAATTTGTATAATTTTTCAAACTATAATGACTATCTTATAATTTCAAAATTATAAAGACAAAAAATGTTATTTTTGACAAACCATAAGGACCTAGTTCATAGTTTATTATTTTGCTCCAATAAACTATGTTTTTAGTTGTTGTCATTTGTTGAAAATTCCTAGTTTTGTTTTTTGTGGTTTTGAAATTTTAGTCTTCGTTTGTAATTTCATGCGGTCTTCGTTTATAAGACTAACTTCATTAAATAACAGTTGTTAACTCAGTACCAGACGTTTTACTTATTTAATTTTCTTAATTCAATTTTAGTTTTAACCATAAATGCCTTTATTTGAATTTCAATATTTATATTTACCATATTAACTTTTATATTAATTCATAAGTTTCAATTTTACATTAACCTTAGAGTAAATTACATGTGTGGTGCCTTTAGTTTGCTGAAAATGATATTGTGCTTGAAATATTATCAAAAGTGTCTCCATAGTTTATATTTTTATAACGTCATGGTTCTCTACTCCTAATTCTGTTAACACCCTAATTTAATACATGTACGTTATTTCATCAATATAAGTGTTATTTACAGGTTGCTTACAAAATATTTACCGTTAAATGTTCATCGGGTGTCATATACTTCATCATATGAGCATGGTAAAAAACCATTAATCTTACCTGGTAAAAGGCATACGAACTACCAACAATCTTACCTAGTAAGTGGGGAGAATACTCTTATTGATTTACCGCTTACCAGATAGTGGGTAAGACACGCATACCAGTAATTGATTTTGATTGTTGGGAATGTTATCTGGTAAGGTAAATGAGGTGGTGATTCTTGTCAGTGTGTAGTAAACGGACTCTTATTTACGAATACCGACTAGATAACTTTCTATCGACAAAGGGATGAGTACTGATGTGCTACTGTAGACTCGAATTTTATCAACTAAGATTAATCAATCCGATGTTGGTGTTAATTTGGCAAAAAAAATGCTTCATTAAAAAACAAGAATTGATTTTACTTAATACCTAACATAATGCATGAAAAGGATATTTGAGAAACTATAAATCGACTTCAAAACATTTATGTCCATACGATGACATTCCTTCCATTTGGTAGCAGGCCATCATATATTTTTCAACATGGTTGCCAAATTAAATAATTCTTCTGTTTATTGGGGTGGTATTCGTTGTAAACTAATCGATTTTTGTAAACTGTGCAAACTCGTTGTGAACACTTTCAACATTCATGAATATCCAATTGGTGCTTTATCATTGTGTTCACGACGAGTTTGCACAGTTTGCAAAAATCAATTAGTTTGCAATGGATACCACCCCTATATATATATATATACATATTGTCAGGTTCAATAAAATATATTATATAGTATAATTGAATTTTTTTTATTATATGTAGTCATTATTTTTTACGTAACACATAACCCAAAAATGTAATTAAATAAAAAAATCATTTTTTTTAAAAAACCTAATAAATTTGATGGACTTTGTAAATTTATTCCTAACTAATTAGTTGCTCTAATATTTTTGCATGTTTTGAAATTTTGAAAAATCAAATTCCTATTAAAAAATGACGTTTTCAAGGGTAGATCCATGAATGTATTTAAGGGAGTTGTATGCTTAATTTGATAAGATAGCAACATAATGCAACATGGATTGGATATTCATGGTTTATTCCTAAAAAATTATGGGAATTTATGATTTAGTGATTTTTAATTTAAACTTCTGGCTATTTTTGACACACTAACTAATAAGTTAATTATTAATTAAAAATAATAATTATTGGCTAATAAGTTAGAAATAAAATATCCATGTTTGGCTGTAAATACTAAGATCTTGTTTGTTTTTTCATTTTAAGCTCTTAATCACCGCTTATGTTATATTCATTTAGACATTTCATAACCATTTCAAAACTGAAATCAGACTTCAGATTTCAGCACTTCTTAAAAAACAAACGCCATCTAAGAAAAACAAACAATTTGAATGTAAAATGTCTGACCGATTCAGATATAAGAGATAATTATGAGCTGGAAAAAAAAAACAACGTCAAGCTAGATAACGATATAAAATGATATAAAATAAATGTTTGAAAAATAACTGAAAAAAAATATACAAGATACAAATGGGTGTCAAAACTCACACTTTAACTAAAACTTGTAAACGTGGAAAAATAACAAACAAAATCAAAGTCAATTTTGAAGAACCAAAGGTATTAGGAGTTGATTATATGAATGCAATATTCAAAATTAAAATTAATGAGTTTTTTTTTGTAATTCTATATCAATTACAGGGTTATCTGATTAGATGCGGGTTCATACGAGGACGGTAACAATTTACAAGAATGCGATGAGCTTTTTTCATGTACAAGATCACATGTGATTTTGCACTAACTGTAGCGGACGACTTTTGGAGCCACTTAAGTCGCATGGAAAGTCACTCACATCATTTATGATTTTGTATATGAATCACATGTGATTTTGTACATGAAAAGTTTAATGTACAAAAATGATTGGCTGAGGATTGTCCTCGCTTCTCGTAAATCGTTACCGTCCTCGCATGAACCTCCCTTATCTGATTATATATGTAATGAGTTTGTATTTAAAAATAATAATGCGACTTTATGGGGAGCCTAGGCCCACCCTGGCCTCCATGTTGGTCCTTGGATTGTTATATCTATACTATATTATAAAGCATTTGACAAAAAACTCTTAAAACATATTATTATGCAATAGGTACAATTGATTAAAGCATAATTACTTAAAATTCAAGAATACAAGTTATACATGCATTGGTACAACTTATTAAAGCATCATGTTTGAATTCGTGTAACTAACTATACAACTAACTATATAGATAAACATTTAATTTTGAATATAAAAAATGTAACATATAATAAGGATAATCATTCAACTCTAACAAAATGTTTAACTATTATATCTATAAAAAAATTATATTGTTAAACCAAAATATATTATTTCATTATTAAAGCTAGATTATAATTAAAAAAACATAATTAAAGAAAGTACACAGAAAATAAAATCGTATTATAACATCGATAGAGACAAAAAGATAAAATAAACTATTAAAATTAAGATGGATCTCGCTGCATTGCGCGAGTACCCTTCTAGTATAAAATAATATGTGATTGGAAAAAAATTATACATAATCATATCTGTTATATTATTTTAACATCAAGTTATATTAAATTACTTTGATAGAAATTATCAAGATGTTTTTCCTTTTGTTAATCAACAGTTTAATTTAATATAATTAAATGTTAATGTAATTAATATTATCATAAAAAATTAACGTTTATTTTGTTATTTTGCTGATTTTAAATTGTGTCAAAATAACAATATTGACTAACGAGCCAAGTAATAATGGGCTAACTGCAATAAAAATTAAAAGCAGCCCACAGTCAGGCCCATTTTGTACTCAAAAAGTCACCAGCACTTGTAAGTTGTAACTATAGAAAAGTCTGAAAAACTCCAATAAATTTTTTTACTTTGAATTGTTTAGTTTTTAAATTATTTTTTAATGAAAAAATTGTTAATTTTTTTCATTTTGAATGTATTAACTATATTTTAAATAAAAAGGTCATTAAACTTTGAACGATTAAGACTCTGAATTAAAAAAAAAAAAAAAAAATAAACCATTAAACTTTTACTAGTCGGTTAATGTAACATTTTTCGGTTAAAATAATTTAGATAACCAGTTTCTAAAGTGCAATAGTCAGTTTAGTAAAAAATGTTCCAAGACTTGTGAGAAAGTTTAATAACCTTTTTATTCAAAAAGAGAAAATTTAATGATTTTTTCATTCAAAAAAAATAGTTCAGGGGACTTAATCATTTAAAATGAGAAAGTTTAATGGTTTTTTATTCAAAAAAATAGTTTAAGAACTAAATATTCAAAATGAAAAAGTTTGTTGAGATTTTTTGAATTGTTCCCTATATGATAATAGATGTTGTTTGTTTACCTCTTAACAGTTCCATTAATATGCATCATTTGAATCGTTAACGTTGTGTTCTCGAATTTGGAGAGAAAAAAAGGGAAAGATAGGGATGGAAAAGAAATGAAACAAAAATAAAAATTTTATTTGTGTTATCGGAAGGAAAGAAAATAATTTTCATGTTCTTAAATAGGAGAGAAAAATGAAAGGAAAAATGTCATTTTTACTAATATGTTCTTAAAAATAATATAATTTATGATGAAAGATTCGATAGTTTTGTAATTTTATTAATTTTTTAAATGATTTTAATTTCTTTCATTTATTTTCCTTCCCTTTCTTTCCACATTTGGAAGGAATAATTTGGAAGGAAAATAAGCTTTATTTTCTCTCTATTTCCTTTATCTCTTAAAAAAGTTTCGAGAACACGAGTTTTTTTAACTTTCCTCCGCTTTCTCTCGCTTTCCTTCGTTAAACGAGTTTCGAGGACACAGTGTAAGAGTTTAATTTTGTTATGACAAAAAATAAGTATGTTTCTTAATGGTTCTAAATAACCTGAATTATTTTGTATCATGGAACAATTACCAAACAATCATATATCATTTTACAATATATCATAAGAGTCTGTTAATCAATTTGACCACTTAATCATTATGTACCAAATCATTCAGCTACTGCCAAACAACCCTTAAGTCGGGTTCCATTCCTATCTTCGTTCCCATCCCTGTCAAGAAATAAGATTTAATTTTAAATTAGGGAATGAGGATTTTCTCTGTCTAGACGATTTAACTTTTTATGTAAGGTTATTGTATATTACGTATATAAATATGTTAAATTTACGTTTAAACGACACATAATGCTTAAATATTAATCGTCCAAGTTTTAATTGTTACCTTTATATGAGAATAACATAAAAAAAACATTCAAACACAAATATATCAATTACAATACTTTTTTAACACAAAAGAATCAGAATACTTAATAATTAAAATTTTACATAAGTCGTTGTGATATCATCAACAAAAGTTTCCAAGCAAACAATCAAATCAATAATGTAATTCATTTCACAAGTTTATACCAAGAAATATTGATTATATTAATACATCATATATACTCATGGATTTCTCATTTTATTATTATTATACTTCGTGTATGTATACATAAAATGTATCGTTAATACTCGAATCAGGGATGAAGATTATCCCCATCCTTGGTTTATAGTTGGGACATATTCTTCATCCTCTGATTATTTTAGGTCAGAAAAAGTATTTAATATTATCTCAATATTAATTAAATTGATTAGTATTAAATACAAATAACCCATTTTATACCGAAATACCGTTTAACACACACAAAAATACATATAGCAAAAACTCATATTAAATTATTTCAATAATTAAAATGTTGAATCAAAGGTAGATGGATGGTGAATGCAAACATAATGATTACAATATCAATTTATTCTTAGACTTCAAGACGAAGTACTACTTGAAACCATACTACACTTTACGGAATTATTTTGAAAATACTATATATTTTATTTGTTAATATAAAATAATTTTAATATTATTTTTTCAAGAGTAATTACATGTTTAGTGCTTATAACGGTCATTGTTCATTTTTAAAAAAAATATTTAAGAACGTATTTATATGGTTGCATATTTTTAACAAGTTGCATCTTTATAGTTGTATTTTTTTTAATAAATTGGTTGCATATTACTGCAGTTTTTTTAAATAAACTTTCAAAAACTATTAAAAACATATAATCACATAAACGAGACATGTATTTTACTCTTTATTTAATGATAAAATAATAAGGTGGTTGAGTTCACAATTAAGATTTAAGAATAGTTATATATTACTGAATAGTTAAACTTTCAATCAGATATGAAGTAACAAATAAGTTCAAATTTTAATTCTTCTTTCAAGATCTATATCAATAAAATAATTAATAACAATAATCTCACATACATTGATATGCATTAAATTTAAAAAAAAAACATACATTTGGATTTACATGTTTATTAGAACCAAATTGACTTCGAATTATTTTTATTAGCAGGTGTTATAAAAAAAAAGTTTAACTTGCACATATAATGTGTTTTACAAATAATAATTCGATTAAAAATCTTTTTTCTAAATGGAGTAAAATATATATTTTCATATTAAAACAAATAAAACGTTGTTTTTTTTTTTTTTTTTTTTCACGAGAAAAAATGTATAGGAATACTACATATTTAATATTTTGATACTATTTAGTACTCGATGGTGATGTAACACTACAATTGTGTAAGTGAAATTTGATATCTTACGTTTCAAAAACGTGGACCCTTTCTATAGACTTATTACGTACATACTAAAAATAAGAATTGAATAAAAATACGTAATTTTTGTACAATTTGTTATTTAAAAAAAAAACAAATAACTTCGACATGTATTTTTACTGTATTGTACAATATTTACTATTGTCAAGTTACAATTTATTTTGTACATGCTTATAATTTTTTAAAACTCAATATTTGAATTCCATAAACATAACTAATAAAAGCCAAAGAATGGTATGAGAAAAAAGTTAAGATAAGAAGGATATTGTTTTCATTTTAATCTTATGTTCACTCATGAATTATTCTTTAGAATGAATTTGATCTGGTATATCTCAGTAGTGTTAATTTTTAATTTTTTATTAATTCAATGGTGAAGATGTTTTCTTACCTTTCTCACCATAACTTATCTTCTCACTGGAACACAACCCACTGATCATGGACGGACCTACTATAGGGCACACGGTGGCACGTGCCACTATATTATTTCTCCATCAAACGATTAAAAAAATTATGTTTATGAAAGGTGCAACCATATCGTTTTATAAGGTGTCACCATATGATATTCAAAGATTCAAGAAGATGCAACCGTATCTTGTAATCAATAAAAAAACCCAAAAAAAACTCTTAAAATCAACTAAAAACCTTGATTTTTTCTATCAAAATTGAATAAAAAACTTAAAAATCCCTCGAAATCAAGAAAAAAAAAACTTTAAAAATTTCTCAAAACAATGAAATTAAGCTAAAAACATATTGATCATATTGAAATACAGTAAAAACATGAAAACACGTCGATAAAAATCGTATTTTATAATTAATTTTTATCTATATTATATAACATCACTATATCAAAAAATTTAGATTCGTTCCCACCACTAATAAAAACATTTAAATATATCATAAGTGTTGGTCTATAATATAACGGTAGGATACTTGATAAATTTAAATTTTATTTTCAATAAAAAAATGTATTAATTTTATTTTTAATTTACAACAAAATTGTATATATCATTATATTTCATGGATAGACATTTATATATAAAAATTGATTGATAAGTGGAATATTCTTGGATAGAGGATAGAGGTTTGGCCTAACTAAACTGAAAGTCAAAATTGCATACGCATCCAACCTTGACAATTAATCTGTTGTAGTTTACGACCATAATTAATGGATTATATATATTAAAACATATTAAGTTTGTTAAAAACATATTAAGTTTGTTTCATTTGGTCATATTAGTTGCTCTAAAAATATATTTTTTATATAATCTAACAATCCTAACTTAGTTTATTTTTTTAAATTTATTAATAAAGTCTCATGTGCTTGGTCTAAGAGATTTTTAATTGATTTTCAGTTATGTATACCAGTTTAAAAGACTGTTTGATTGGTTTTCAATTAAGTGTTATATAGATCGAAATGTTTTATTTATAAGGTTTTTTCAAAGATAAAAGTAATATGCTTTTTAATTAAAAAAAAAGTAAAAGATTAATTTTCTTTTACTAAATTGTCAATTATAGTAATTAAAAATTAAGTTATTGGAGTTTTTATGGAGGTGCACGAGTGTTATAAATATTACATAATAATATGATATCTTAATTTAATAATGAGAGTAATACTCACTCAAGAAATCATAACTCAGCCATCATTGTTTTCTTTATTATTAATTATTAAAGAAGTCATCTTTGAAACTTGTTTAATTGCTTCTTAATTCAGTAATCACCCACCCTTCTTTTCTTTTTTCTCAATTCTTTTTTATTTTATTTTTCAAAAAAATCCCATCATTTTTATTTAATTTAAAAAAAAAAAACCC
This sequence comes from Silybum marianum, assembly GCA_036898165.1. Lineage (NCBI taxonomy): Eukaryota > Viridiplantae > Streptophyta > Magnoliopsida > Asterales > Asteraceae > Silybum > Silybum marianum. The sequence continues at coordinate 857,962 of CM072530.1, forward strand.
AAAATTGAAATAAAAGCTGCCCATAAGCCATACCAGCAAGTAGCAATCAGCAGAGCAGCGTTCTTACTCTATACTCCATCTCTGAACCCATTTTCTCTCTCTCTTCTATTTTTTGGGGTTTCCCCCTCCTCTGTTTTTGGGACATCTTCAGCAGAATCTTCAGCTTTTTCTTTATGGTATGTTGGTCAAACCTTCTTTGTTGTTTCTTTATACCCAATTTCATTTCAGTTTTTTTATATATATATGTATCTATATCTATATGTATATATATATAGAGAGAGAGAGGGATGTTTTAGAAAAACCCAAAAAAATGAAATACTGGTAACCATTGTGTGTATGGACATATGCATACAAGAAGCTGAAGTTTATTTTTTGGTTTATATATATATATTGATTATGTGCAGAAGTGAAAAATTTCTTACAAATTACTTGTATGTACAACTAAGTTCAGGGTGTTAGCTCTTGTATATACAAGTAATTTATAAGAAATTTGTATATACAGGCGTATCGTTTTTGTATGTCATAAGCAATTTATAAATTATTTATATGCACGTATACAAACCAGATGAATTGCTTATAAATTATTATTTGTATGTAATACCTGACAAATTGCTTATTAGGTATTTGTGTGTGTGTATATATATATATATATATATAGATAGAAAGAGGTTCATGCGAGGACGGTAACAATTTACGTGAATGCAAGGATAAACCTCAGCCAATCATTTTGTACATGAAACTTTTCATGTACAAAATCACATATGATTCATGTATAAAATCACATACGATTCACGTACAAAATCACATATGATTCATGTATAAAATCACATACGATTCACGTACAAAATCATATATGATTAGCTGCGTTTTTTCCCGCGACTTGCCTACGAAAAAAGCCGCACGTGTCTTTTTTGATGCTTACAAAATCACATATGATTTTGTACATGAAATCATATATGATTTTGTACATGAAAAATTTCATGTACAAAATGATTGGCCAAGAATTGTCCTCGTATTCTCGTAAATTGGTACCGTCCTCGTATGAACCCGCCACTCTCTCTCTCTCTATATATATATATATATATATATGGGAGGTTCATGGCAGAACGGTAACAATTTACGAGAATGCGAGGACAATCCTCAGCCAATCATTTTGTACATGAAATTTTTTATGTATAAAATCACATATAATTCACGTACAAAATCATATATGATTAGCCGCGACTTGCCCATGGGAAAAGTCGTCCGCGTCCTTTTTGATGCTTACAAAATCACATATGATTTTGTACATGAAAAATTTTATGTACAAAATGATTGGCCGATGATTGTTCTCGCATTCTCGTAAATTGGTATTGTCCTTGTATGAATCCGCCCCTACATGTATATATCAGATAAATAGTTACCAAGGTGTTTATCAGTCTTTTTATTTTCTAGGATTTCTCTTAAACTCACATTATGTGTGTGTATATATACTAGAGAAACCTTACCCTATGTGTATATATATATACACACACATATATGTATGTATATGCATCAATTGATGTTTGTTACAGGTACCCATAAAAACAAGTTACCAGGCATGTGCATGTGTTCGCTTGTCTCCTCCATTTACTAACATGTTTTCTTTTTCATTTCAATGGGTTTCCCTCGATTCTTGTGTTCAATTTCACATCTTTTTCTTTTTTTTTTTGTTTGAAATTTATACCCCCTTTTCATTTTTCAATCAGATACCCATCTCTTTTGTATAAAGATAAAGAATTGTCTCCTGGTATATCATAACGCCTATTTTTCCATCTTTTCTTTTAATTTTCTTGAAATTTTTGCCTTTTTTTTCCTTCTTTTCCAAAAGCTTTTGGTTAAGGTTCATGGGTTTGTCTTATCATATCTTGATGACTTGATCTTTTTACCATTTGTCACCTGGGGATTAGGTTTTTTAAGAAACTGGCAGCTCTTTTGTGGTATAAAAAAGGGGGTAAATAAATTTTGTCTTTATTTTTTTGTATATTGGTTAGTGTGTTTTTATGTCTTTTTACTGTAATTCATGGAAAAGTAAGTGTGTTTTCATGTATTTTTACTGTAATTCATTTAAAAAGCAAGTGTTTTTGCATGTATTTTTACTGTAATTCATGGAAAACAATGGTAATTTTTTTGGATAATGGATGTGGGTGTGTTTTCATGTGTTTTTACTGTAATTCATGGAAAACAATGGTTTTTTTTTGGATAATGGATGTGTGGGTTAGTGTGTTTTCGTCTCTTTTTACTGCAATTCATGGAAATAATGTTACTTCTTTGGATATTGGATGTGGGTTTGTGTGTTTTCATGTCTTTTTACTGTAATTCATGGGGGAAAATGGCCTTTTAGGGATATTTGGGTATGTAGCGTGTTTTCATCTCTTTTTACTGTAATTCATGGGGCTAAATGGTAATATTTTTTGGGATATTTGGATATGTAGTGTGTTTTCATCTCTTTTTACTGTAATTCATGAAAAAAAAATGGTAATATCTTTTCATCTATTTTTACTGTAAATCATGGGGAAAATGGTCTTTTTTTGGATATTTGGATGTGGGTTAGTGTGTTTTCATGTCATTTTACTCTATTTAATGGAAGAAAAATGATCTTTTTTGGATATTAGATGTGTGTTACTACTGTGTCATCATCTCTTTTTACCATAAATTATGAATTTTTTTTAACCAAAAATCTTTAAAATTTTTGCAGATTTGTAGCTATGAAAAAGGTGAAAGTAAATAGTTATTCACCCACTGGTGTTCTTGAAGATTATTTAAGAAGTTTAGAAGAATCTGATACAATTTGTTCAAAAGAATTTGAAAGCACATCAGGAAGAAGTGAAGATCAGAAACCTTCATCATCATCCAATTCCAAAAAATGGATAGATTTTGTTCATCTTTTTAAAAGCAAATCAAAGAGATGTTTGAATCCAATTAACAGTGGATTGCAGCTTTCAAGAAGATTAAGTAGTAGTTTTAGAGAACAAATATTAGGAAGTATAGTTATTGGTCAACCATCATCATCTTCAATTGGAGCAGATGTCAACTATTTCAAGCCTCATTGGAAGAATTTCACTTTCTCTCAGTTACAATCTGCCACCAATAACTTCTCAAATGGTTAGATTTCATCTTTCAAGATTCAAACTTTGGAACAATTCTTTTGTGTGTTTATATATATATATATAGATAGATATAGAGATATATAGAGGGAGGTTCAAGCGAAAACACTAAAAAAAGAGAAAACTGAAGAACATTACGGGAGCCCTTCATCTGAACGGTATGCACTAATGCATACAAGCATTTTTTTTCTCTATGCACTAATGCTTCTATAATTACAGAAACATTGGTGCATATGCATAAATGCATGTTACAAATTACCAGTATGCATTAGTGCATACCCTCCACATGGTGGGCTCTTTTTTTTGGTGTTTTCCCTTGAACATGACCCTATATAGATACATATGTGTGTATATATAGGGTCCGGTCAAGGCGAAAACCACAAAAAAAATGAGGAACACCCTCATAACCATTCATCCAGACGGTATGGACATGTGTATACAAATACAAATAATATGTAAGCAATTTGTCTGGTATGCACATGTGCATAGAAACCAAGAAATAGCTTCAATTAATTGTATTGATATGTACATATCTTACATATATTATGAATGGTTACTAGGTTGTTCACAATTTTTCAGTTTTTTGGGGGTTTCTCCTGAAAGTTTCCCTCTGTGTGTATATTTATGTGTATATATGTTGGAAACTCCTTTTTTTGTCCTGGAGGGCTCTTTTGGAGGGTAACATGGGGTTTCACATATTCTCACATTCAAGATTCAAAATCCATCCCAATTTTCAAGACCTTCTAAGTTATTCATCAGAAGGTTGTGAATTTAATCAAAATCTCATTGGAAGGTAATATATTTTAATAAAAAAAATGTCAGAAGGTCATTTAACTAAATAAACCCATGTTTGTAGTTACAATTTTCTATTTCTTCTCTTCAGAAAACATGATTGGTAAAGGAGGTTATGCCGAGGTCTACAAAGGGGTTTTGAAAAATGGACAAATTGTCGCTGTTAAGCAACTCACACGAGGCCCTATTGATGATAGAACCGCAAGTTTTTTATCCGAGCTCGGGATAATGGCTCATGTTAACCATCCAAACTCGGCCAAATTGATCGGTTATGGTGTTGAAGGAGGATTGCATCTTGTTCTTGAGTTATCTCCCAATGGTAGTTTGGCTTCATGGCTTCATGGTTAGTTTGGTTTCGATCTTACCCTTTTCTTGAATTCAAAGGGTTAAAAGTCGAGTAAAATGCAACGAAATTTAACATTGGATCGTAGATTCACATGTGAATAACTGAAATTCCATTGGAAGATGCATATGTGAACCCATATGAATAATGTTCACATATGCATCTTCCAATGGAATTTTAGTTATTCACATGTGAATCTACTATGTTACCTTCTTACGATATCATTTTTTTTATTTGAACCTCCCACCCGGTCAAAATGGGTAGAAGATAGGAAATTTTAAAACTTCATTACATTGATTAGGGAAAAAATATTCGTTTTATTGAATAGGAACTATATCGAACTTTATTCATTTGATGCATTTTATGTTTAAAAGTTTAGATCTTTTTTAATGAATTTTGGATTCTTGTGACAGCTTTGAAGGAGAAACTAGATTGGGGTATTAGATATAAGGTTGCATTAGGAACAGCAGAAGGTTTACTTTATCTTCATGAAGGATGTCAAAGGAGAATCATCCATAGAGATATCAAGGCTGCAAATATATTGCTTACACAAGACTTTGAACCTCAAGTAAGCCCAAATTTAATTTATATATATATATATATATATATAGGGTTAGGTTCAAATGTGAACTCAATTTTGACTGTGAACGTGAGGACGAATCTCAGCCACACATCTTCGGTTATGGTGGACGCGATCTCGGAGGATTGACGCGATTCATGGGAGGGTGGAGATTATTAAAGGAGGGGAACCATGTCAAAGCCGTCTTTATTGACCGGATAAGTGGCTGAGATTCGTTCTCACGTTCACAACAAAAAATGAGTTCACATTTGAACTTTCCTCTATATACATATATTTAATTGTTTTAATAGTTGTTGGAAAAGCTTCGAATCTTTTATCATATCTAACTTTCTTCCTTTTGCCACACCTTTTACAAGTATTCATGAAAACAACTGTTCTACTCCTTAGAAAGTTAGAAATACACAGAAAAGCCCAAGTCCGAAGCCGGGCCCAGGCCCACTCTGAAAAGCCCGGGCCTAGCGAGCCTAAAGCCTCAAAGCCCAATCCGGCTGAAATCTAGCCCGGCTTGAAAAAGATTTGAAAAGCCCTGTCTTAAAAAGCCCAATTGGGCCCTTTTTCAACCCCAAGACCCGGCCTATTGCATCTCTATATCTTAATTCATAGAAATTTAGTCTAAAAATAGAAAAATATGTAACTTTTAAGGTATGTTTTTGGAAGCTTTGGACACAAAAAGGTAACCATTTTCGATTCAGATTTGTGATTTCGGGCTCGCGAAATGGCTGCCGGAGCATTGGACTCATCATACTGTTTCAAGATTCGAAGGCACATTTGGGTTCGTATGTTTTTCAATACCGTTTTTTAGAGATCTTTTCTAGCTGTAAAAACGAGTTTTGTTATTGTTAAATGAAAAAAGTAAATTTTATCGTTTTTTTTTTGTAGTTATTTGGCTCCCGAGTACTTGATGCATGGAATAATCGACGAAAAGACCGATGTTTTCGCGTTCGGTGTATTGTTGTTGGAACTTATTAGCGGTCGTAGAGCTCTAGATTACTCGCAACAAAGTCTTGTTTTATGGGTATGATTTATCCAATTTTAATACGATCTTTATCTGGTCCCCATATAAAAAACCCTGGTTAAACCAGGCTTTTTCCGGACCAGATAAAGCTCGAAACAATCCAGAATTTCCTCCGGGCCAGATAAGGCCCGGAATTGTCCGGATCGGATTGTGCGCAAACTTTCTAACCTTAGGTTGCCGGTTAGAGTTTCCTCTGGACCACTGGGGATTTTCCTGATTGTTATCTCCAGGGCCCCACAAGGTTACTGGAGGTGCATGCAAACTGGGCCCAGACACCCACATTTACAAAAATAAGTAATAAAAAAGAATGTTAACATGAGTTTTATCTGGTCCGAAAAAAGCCCGATTTTGGCCGGTTTGCTCAGTATCGGGTATTTTTCGGATCAGATAAGTCCTGAGGAACAATCCGGATCAGAAAAAAGAGCGGTTCGGATTTTTAATATTTCTTTTCTTATTTATTAATGTAAAAAAAGAACAATCGGTTTACCTCAACAGGCAAAACCGTTGCTCAGAAAGAACAACGTCCGAGAGCTTGTGGATCCTTCGCTTGCCGACAATTGCAACACACGACAATTGCACCTCATGGTTTTGGCTGCGTCTTTATGTGTCCAACGATCGTCCATTCGACGGCCAGATATGAACCAGGCATGTTGCTCTTCTTTGATATTTTAAAACACTTTCTCGTTAATATTTGATCCATAGAAGGCGATAAGAAAAATTAGTTGTCAGCTGATAAATCATATTTGGTAAAAATTAGCCGGTAGCTTATAAATTAATCATATTTGGTAAAAATTAGCTGGTAGCTTATAAATTAATCATATTTGGTAAAAATTAGCTGGTAGCTTATAAATTAATCATATTTGGTAAAAATTAGCTGTTAGCTTATAAATTAATCATATTTGGTAAAAATTAGCTGTTAGCTTATAAATTAATCATATTTGGTAAAAATTAGCTGTTAGCTGAAAAATTAAAGATATTTGGTAAAAATTAGCTGACAAGGCGGATAACAATGCAAAATAACCTAAAAGGACATGTGGAAAAATTAATTGAAAAAATAGACTGACATACTTGACGGTCTGTGAAAGGGTTAGGCAAAATCGCTGAAAAGCTAGTTGTTGACTAATAAACTAATCTATGTTTGGTAAAAACTAGCTCGAAAGTTAGATAACAATGTAAAATGATCGAAAAATACACGGTGAAAAAATAATTGGAAAAAGAGAGACATAATTGCTTATAAATTAGCTGTTAGCTCATAAACTAATCACGTTTAATAAAAATTAGCTATAATTGTAATCAATCTAGATTCCAATGTAAAATAATTTAAATGAACATGTTGAAAAACTAGTTGGAAAAAGAGAAAGGCATAATTGGGGAAGAGTGGGAAAAAAACCCAGAGCTTGTTGAAATGCTACTTCAAGTAGCTTTTCAAAAAGCTGTCTTATGGCCAACCAAATGGTGGTTTTTTAGTAAGATAAAAAAGATAGCCACATACACAACTTTAGTCACAATGACTTAACGAGTTAACGGTGTGTGTGTATATATATATACATATATATATATATGTATGTATGTGCAGGTTTTACAGCTCCTAAAAGGCGAACAAGATGGATGGGAGTTTGCAATAAAAAACTGTAGACGGGGTTCATCGTTGAAGAAAAGTTACGAAGAGCTTTTTAGAGTGGAAAAATGCAATTTAACGACATCCCAAAAGACAAATCAAAGGGGCTGATTCAAGCTTTTCTACTACAACAATTGGTGAAATTTTGAAGTAGAAATCATGTATTATGTGCATATATATATATATATATATAAACATTTTGATGTTTACCTTTTGTCCTTCTTTCTGAGTCCTGTAAAAAAATAATGGTTCTTGCCTATTATCGAATCGAAGTTCGTTTAGAACGGTTGTTGATTATTATTGTTTTACGAATGGAAGAAAAAGTCGTTGATCATGAATTGTGAGGTTAAAGACTCGAGTTCTTGTATTCATGATGCATGGAAATCTAGTGTTCTTGAGTCGTTTTCTTACGAAGGAAAGGAAAAGTGCGGGAAAAAATCTTGTGTTCCTGAGTTTTTTTAGCAGAAAAAAGGAGAAGGGAGAGGAAAAAAATAACAATAAAAAATATTTATAAAACTAAACATCCACCCATCAATTATATTATATCGTAAAATAAATATACTGTGCAAAATTAACATTTTTCCTATTTTTTCTCTCCTTCTCAAACATGAAACTTTATTTTCTATTTTTCTTTCCTTCTATTTCCTTTATTTCTATCACTTTAAAAAGAACAGAAATAAAGTTGTTCTTTTTCTTTTAAAGTTCGAGAAAAGAAATAAATAAATGATCCGACTTATTTTAATATCCAAAGTTTAGCCCAGGTTCTTTTCGGGGGTGGACGCACATGGAATGATATGAATGTATGGGCCACGGCTTCACGGTTCAGTCACAAAGGGAAAAATTACGTTTTTAAAGGGTGTTACTGTATTATTTTGTTGGGTGTCATCATATAGTTTTAAAAACTGAGATATTAAAACAAGATTTGATATCAACCAGTAGTTCTATATTATAAAGAAAAAAAATATTAGATGTTTTTATGGTCAAATTGGTCAAACATTTGGGGGAAAAATTGGGTTCACCTTTCGTTTTTTTTTGCTTACTAAAAACAAGCTTTGAAGGTCCGGGTTTAACTCTTACGCATCTCAAGTTCTATTTGTAAGTTTATGGAAAAGACCCCCCACTTACAATAAATGGCTAAATAAACCCTTAAAGGTTTTATTATCACTTAAAAAGTCGGCTAACTCTCACTATTTCCTCTACCTATAACTTGAAAAGACACCCCAACTCCTCGTTACGGATTGAATTTGAAAAGACACCTCTTTCAGAACAAGTTTGATACGTGATACATAATACTTATTGTCTCATGTTCAGTGTGACATTAAAACGAGACTAGTGATGCACAACAAAGCCCAACCCTAACCCAAAGCTCAGACCTAGTGAGCCCGATGCCCATTTTGGGCTAGACCTTAAAGCTTGATCATACTGAAATTCTACAGGTAGATTTGGGCCGAAAAAGCCTGATTGGACCTTTTTTTGCTCGCTAAAAACCTACTTGAATGGCTCAGGCCTTGTGCATCTCTAACTAAGACAAAACAGAACCTGCATGACACAAAAGTACATTTTACTGTCCCCCAAAAATAGGCGGTACAAAAATTAAGAAGATGAGACAAATTCGATAAATTATTAAACTACATTCATGACAAAATTGGTAAATTACTAAATTACACACGTCAAAAATATCAAAAACATAAAAACACTAGAATCTTCCAAATGACTACGACCATGATTATAATTGAATCAATAGCCCGTTACAAATAAATTACAATACAATGAACCGATCAGGATGGGATGTTAGAAGACGAGCTTGATGACAAAATAGAACTTAATTATTTGGTACCAAATTTATCGGGAAATATAAGTGGTATGTACTCTTATTCGATTCAAATACACGATGAATATTAATCGATCGAGAGCATTAGGTACAATCCAATGGGATTTTATATGATTTTAGTAGGTCCATTCTTTGGGGAGAAATATTTCCGGTGAAGAACTTCGGTTTTGAGATATGACACATATTTGCTTCGGTGAATCTCTGCTCTTCTTATTATTTTTAATCCGATCGCATTCTAACCCCTTTATGTTATTGTTATGATCTGAAATATATATATCGGGCAATATAATTAATTAGTGATTGAAATTAACAAATTGATGGATGAAAAGTATGCTTTTAAAAGGTTGATGGTCGATCATAATTTAAAAAATCAATTAACTAAATGTACCTCGTGGTTTGATTTGCAACCCTAATCCATGCACATTGAGGTTCAAAGCTTGTACCACACGAGACGGAAGGAGAACAGGTGCAAATGCTGTAAATAACCGCGCCAGATAATCATATGAGTAAATGTATCCATTTTTCGGATACCAATAATTTGACCTATGCATGATTTATTTTTAGGGTACGTATGGTATGTATGCAAGATATGACTAATAAAAACTTATTCTCTCATATTTGACACTTGGTTAAGGTCAGGGGATGTAGTGAAAATCATATTTTTACTATGTTAAAATACAGACGCTGCCAAAGCGGACCACATACATGGTGGTTCACATGACTCCTGGCCGTCCATGGTGGCGAGGATTAACAAGTGCGTGTAAGCTAATCTAGATACCCACGATTATCCAAAAAAATGTTTGACACAACCAGTGGAGGATCCAGGATTTTTGTCCACTGGGGTCCCATTAAGGTAGATTAAAGGTGCGTAAAGTCACCCGACGTGTTTCGAAAGATTTTTAAAGCTTTTTAGTTGATTTCAACAAATTTTCTTAGTGTTTTTGTCGATTTCGAATGATTTTTTTCGGTTTTTTATTGATTTCAACAGACTTTTGTAGTGTTTTTGTCAATCGGTGGCAATATGGGGTCCCTTGGAAAATTGCACCAGAGGGAACTAAGGCTAAATGCAGTATTTTTTTAACTATGGACACAACATTAAACTAGGACATGGCAATAGATGATAGCATACGACAAATATGCAATTTTTGTGTTCCATCAAAATAGATAAAACAAAAATCAGGAAGATGAAACAAGATTGGTAAATTATTAAACTGCCTATGTCACAATTAACCCTAAAACCTCGTCCATTCCGTGTTGTCTGCATACCAAACACACCCTGAAAGTCTATTCATTTTCGTTTTCTTAACAAATTTGTTTTTGTTTTCTGGAATGGTTAAACATGGTGAGTCTTTTCCCACCAACCGTTGAGAATTATGAAAAAAAATCAGGGACACAAGCAACCGTTTCGTTCCTCCGTCGTAGTGTCAAAAAATTTAGGAATCGTGAAAAGTGTCAACATATCAATGTGTTGCGTATGATCACCGTATATATTTTGAAACTATAATGAAAATACAAGTTTTTCCTTAATAGAGTCGGTTTGCAAGGCTTTTCTTCCACCTTAGACTCGAGTTGGAGTCCCGGTTAATGTTATTTTCTTATTTTTTTAGCAAACTTGCAATAAAAGATTTGAACACAGGACCTCACATATGAAAATGAATAAACTAATTACAAAGTTAATGTTGGTTTTGTAAAAAATATTCATATATTTGTTTCTTATAGTAAAATAAAGATTCGACCATTTGAAAAATATATTGTAGGCCCGTCTCTGAAAATAATTACCTGGTTTTCTGGGTTTTTCGACATAATCGGTTCCTGCTGTACGGGGAAGGAAAACTCCTGTACCACATGATCTTTGGCCAGAATCCAGAAATACAGCTTGCATACCAGGTCCTCCTGTTGTCCAATTTGTGGGATGTTTGGGTTTTTGATCTGGCTTTGAAAAACTCTTCCAATGCTAATTAAGAACACAAAACAAAAATATTAATTAAACAGACATTTATGAGTAAAAATCTGAGTTTTATATCCTTTCTCTATCAAACAGTACATATGAAATCAATAAGTTAACTTACCTTTTCCATGATTGAAGTACAATGTATGATGAATTATGATCATATATAGAAGATTAAGAATCAATATCTTACGTCATGATCTCAATTGGAGAGATTTAGAATCTTTTTATTATGTTGATCACGATGTTTAACTTGTTAACTTATTATTGGTTGATTAAGTTGCTTGATTTGTGTGCAATATTTGTTTCTTTTTTATGTTCTAGGGAACAGAATCCATATATACTTAAATGACCAACATGGGCATCACCAACTAAACACTGCAACACAGGTTCTATTATTTTAAATTCTTTATGCAACAACTTCATAATCATAGGTTCAAAAGATATTTAAGAAAAAAAAACTATACTTTGAATTAGAATAAATGTCCACAATAAAAATTACATGATTAAAAATGTTTATACTTTTAAATACTTTTTATCTTTAATAATGGAGGGAGAAACTTTCTCATCTCATAATTAAGGATAGAATGGAAGAATGAAAACTTAAAATTTTAAAAAAATACATATATTTTGGGACAAACTAAAATAGATGTGTGGACACTTAATATGGGAGGGAAAAAATATTTATATGATATCACTTATTATTTTTTGTTTCAAGTTATTTCAAGAAAATATCATGTTTTTTTTTATTATCCAGCTTAAATTTATCAATATATTCATGGACAATCATATCATCATCAAGTGTTCGTAAAAACGTAATCCAAAACTAGAGTGCAACTGCATGATCCATATGATTATGCATTTTGGCTATGAAATACGAACGACATGAATCATGATCTGATATAGGCCGTATATATATATATATGCATATATAATTCATCAATATTTATATCAAGTTGACTATTTTAAGAAAGCTAGACTATCATTTATGCCTAATCGGCCTATTAGAATCTTCAGGAATCTCAACCATGACGAAAACAGGATTCTGTTAATTTCTCTCTCTCTCCATGCGTTGTGTATGTACAATAAACGATGTATGAAGAAAAAAAAGTACCGGTGGTGACGGAAGCAACGGAGGTTGTACGGCAGTCTCCGGTGACTTCCGAATAGACGGAGGTTGATGTCTATGCTTATTATAACTCCGTTGCTGTTATCATTACAATAATCAAATACGAACAAAAATCATTCAAATTAATAATACAAATTAGATCTCTCCACAAGCTGAAACGAAAATCAACAATCGAAAACAGAACGGATATATATATACACACACACACACATATATACGCATCGATTTCATTCAAACCAAACAAAAATGAAAAAAACTGTGTGCATATATACATACACCTCGGAATAAAAATAAGATCGTCTTCTCCACATACTTCAATACTTTCAAAACAGAACCGATATATATACATATGTATATACACACAGTTACACATATACGCATTGATTGCTTTCAAACCAAACAAAAATGAAGAAATAACTGTGTCTGTGTGTGTATATATATTATGTATATATATTATGTATATATATACCTTGGAATAAAAATGATGATCGTCTTCTTCACATACTTCAATACTTTCGTTTAAAACACAACTCGGAAGCCATGGCAATCCTTCGTCTCCTGCTTCACGATCAAAATCAACGATTTTATCAGCTTCTTCTTCAGCCATAATCGATCGATTTCGGCAAATTGGAGAGTGATTGAAGATCGAAATGGTGAATTTGGGGGAAAAAGAGTTAGAAGGGATGTGGATTTCCAACTCCAAACCTGCAATGTAACTACTTATAGTTGCCACCCCTTGTATATGAAGGGAGAGGGTTTTATATAGTGACGGACACTGTTCCTGTATTTTCTCCGTAAATTAATTAGTTTTTTTATATTACTACTCTTCTTATGAGCGCGTGGCATCCACGCATCCTGGTTCTACACGAATTACCATAATTGCCCTTTCTATTTTTTTTATTTTCTTTATTTTGAAAATTAAAATTGGAGGAGGCTTGTTTAAAAAAAAAATTGGAGGCTAATTCCATTATTAAAAGCATCAGATGTTATAATTTTTTTAAAATATAGTATCAAAAGTTAAAAAAAAATTATGTTTAACTTAAAAGCTACTTTATTTTAACATTCTCATCGTTAACTATGCTATTAGAATATTCAAAACATTTAATAAAATATAGTTCATTTCTTCTAAACACTTAATTTCAATAATTTCTATTGATGAGAATGAATAAAATATTTTTTTTCTTTCTTACACAAGGAGTTTCAAACATTTCTCCAAATTTAGAGAATTTAATCATTTCTCTCATGTTCTTTATTTTCTATTTTAACACACAGAATAACATAATTGTTGAAACAAAAGAATTTGTTAAATCTTTCTTTTCACTACGTTAACATAGCTATTGGAGATACTCTAATATTGCTAAATGTACATCTATCAAGTGATTTTTTTTTTCACACACATCAACATCGAACCGTACTTTTTACATTTTCAATGTATAACCTGATCTGATTATGACATCAAATGAGATGCAAATAACATTGCCCTTAAAATTAAAGGGCAATGATAATGACACATCTTTTTGTTGAAATTTTGGTACTTCTATTGTCTTGGAAATGTAAAGACGTTTTTGATGTTGACGTGTGAGAAAGAATTCACTTTATAGAAATATTATTAGCAACATATAAGGTGTTATTAGCCTCCCTTAAATTAAATTACCTTCTTCTACATGAATTACCATAGTTGCCCTTCTTCTTTTTTTGTTGTATTTGTTTTGAGAATTAATGTTAGATTACTAGACAATTAGTTAATTACAGTTATAAATGGTTCAATAATTTTATATTTAGGGTTGTTTCAAAAATAACTATTCTTAGGTGAGAGTATCTCGTAAAACAACCAATTTTTTTTCAAATTAGCATAAAAACGATATATTATACAAAAAGTAGTGCTTCCATTTTCTACGAAGTTGACCTAGAAAATTGATGGGTTTGTTCACATTTTTCACACAGTGTAACAAAATAACAACATTTTGCGTAAATATATATGAGCAAAATACCCAATTTTTACAAAATGAACCCATAAGATGGATGGAATTTTTCTCACATTTTTTGTGTAGTTAACCTACAAATTTGAGTAAAATATGTTAAAAAAAAAGTTTATGTTCGATGTTTTTGTGAAATGGATATTACTATTTTAGAAAAAAGATTATTATTTGTGAAATAAGTATTATTAAAGATATAAGAATCATTTACTTAACTAAAAAAGTGTAATAATTAAATATTTTTAAAATTGGATATATTTTTTATTATAGACATTTATTTTGAGACGAAAGGAATATTATTTGACAACAATCGAATAAAATATAGAATGTTGTATTTTTTATGGTACTTATATTTATTAATAAGGAGGGTATGATAGTAATTTTACATATTAGGGAAAGTAAAATAGGAAGAAGTGAAGAGGAGGAGGTGGGGATGTGGATAGGTTGGGTTTGGGTTGGGTGAACCTCTTCAACCCTTTTTGAAATAAAAATTGTTAAATTGAGAGTTAAATTTGTCACGTATGCCTTTTTCTCTGCTCCATTTCCCATTTATACCCTTTCCATAAAACCATCTTCCATCTATTATTTTTCAAGTTTACCTACCCTTTTAGTTGTAAATGACAATAAGAGAACTTAAAAATATGATAAATGTTTTATAAATATTTTATTAATAAATATTATATTTAGTAAATCATGAGTTTGTTGTTCTTAACATAAATGAATAACCATAATAATATGTCTATTCAGTCATTGGTTTATTGGTTAAAGAGTCGTTTCCTAAATGTGTACTATATAAATGATCATCGGGTGTCACTTATTTCATCGAGTCAGAACGATAAGCACCAAAGATCTTACCTGGTAAAAAGCATATCAAGAATTAGTGATGAAAAAGTCAACCACAAGGCTTGTGTCGTACTGGTTAAGAATTGTGGGGGATGAGACTAGATAACTCATCTACTTCAGGTTTGAATCCAGACGCGAACAACTTGTGGCCACTGGGGATATATCTCAGGGTTGTATGATTTAGCAGTCTTAAAATTGTCAGAGATTAGTCTAGGCAAATGCCTAGGATACCCTTTCCAAAAAAAAGTGATGAAAAAGTCTTTTACCCAGTAAACGCTTACTAGGTAAAAAATGTTTATCAACGATCAATTTTGATAACCGAAAATGTTGCCCGAAAAGGTAAATGAGAGATAATTTTTTCCGGAAAATGTTTACCCAATATTTTTTGGTAAATTCCCCCTAAGTAATAAACAAATACTCGTACTACTTAATCATCTTAACAAAATTAATGATTTATTCATTTAGTTATTAATTAATTGGTTTTTTATTTTTGCTTAATTTTTATCATAAATTGGATATGTCATCATATATCTGTTTTTCACATTCAATTATCTTATTTCATACATCTCTATATTATGAAATAAACAAAAGGCTTCTTATTGAATAAGTCATCTAACATATTAAGTCCTAACAAAATATTGTTTGACTCGTTAATAAACACATACCATTCTTTTCAAACGATTAATTTATAAATAAATAAAATCACAACCTTAATATATAATAGATAAAAATATGAATGAAAAACTTAACTGCATTAAATTTCAACATATTAAGAATCAGTCATAATATCAATATAATGTATATGTTTTGAATTCTGATCGATCCATGGATGCATAGACAAGTTTGTGCGTATCTCGACTAATCTTTTAGGTTCTAAAACACAATAAATAAATTTTTAATGGTCTTACGACTTGAATCAGTGACCTCTGATCGACGAGCTTTGTTTACTTTAATTTATGTATTTTTAGATATTTTTACAAATAATTATCAAACTTGTCAATAAAATGGTCAAGGTTTTTTAATTATTAAAAGATAAGAATGAAAAAAGAATTTAATAATGATAAATACATAAAATATGAGTTTAAAGGAAGGGAAAGGAAAGGCAGAAATGGAAAGGGGTGACCAACCAAGTGATATGATGTTTTTATTGGTAAACAAATAGAAGTAAGGAGAATGGTGAGAGCCAATTAGGAGGCTACAAGTGTCACCTCCTCCATTCTTCCTTCTCAACCACCCACAACAACATCCACCCGTCCTTCCTTCCTTACTTCCTATGTTTGGCTTTCCATTTCCAACTTACTCTTTAAAACTCCCATGCTAAAACTAAACTAATCCACCTACTTTTTCAACTCAATCATCCATAACTATCATTGGAACATAAACAACTCCATTCTTGGAAGTTGGGGACATTTAAGCATCAACAAAATCTCTCTCTCTCTCTCACACACACACATATACATGTATGTATGTATATATATATACATACATATAAAGGATCAGTTTTAATTGATGTTAGTTTAATGGTTCAGATTAAGTCCTAAAACAACATATGAATTATGTTAAAGGATATTTTCAATTATGACTTGATCAAATAGTGGATATCTGTTATTACCTTTCTCATGATAACTACTATTTTTACCGACAACCAACTCTTCCTATATATACGTGGGGAACTGTGTTCAAAAGAATAAAGAAAACACGAGAACGATTAAATCACATGTGATTATGATGCAACTTCGAATGCAACCTGGGTTGCGGGTGGATTGGAACTCTTGGTTCTCATTTTTTTATCTCTCAATTTTCTATCTCTAGAATCCGCTATGTTATATAAATAAAACTTAAATAATTAATTTATAAATAGAATTGAGGCTTCAGTCGTTTGTATACCCTTTCGTTGACTGTGTTTCATAATCACATGTGATTTCAGTGTAAAATCACGTGTGATTTAGTCTATTTCTTACTTGAACCTCTCTCTCTCTCTCTCTCTCTCTCCTTATGTGTATATACACACATATGTATATATGTATATATAGAGAGAGAGAGAAAAAAAAATTATATACAAGCAAAATTGGTTCCTCTCCCAAAACACCCGAGTGAAAAGTGGACGTCATGGACAGGGTCATTCGCGAAATTATATTAGCGTACAGTTCAAAATAGGTTTCATAAAGAACTTAGTTGTATATTTCAAGTCTAATAATTCTGGTTAACGTGTAATAACAAGTAATTTTGCTTAAAGATTGTAGAAAAGGATGGTTCAATTATAACATTAATAAATGTAACATCTAACAAGCGTGTATGTACCAAAATGTGAAAATGGGACCTAAGTGAATGAAAAATAGAGAGTTTAGATTAAAAAAATTCTCAACCAAATTCTCAAAAACATTTATCTAAAAAAGAAAAAGTATAAGAGATAGGGAATCCTAAGAAAATATTACAATAAGAAATAATTTTTTTAATTGCATTCACATCGATGAGAAAATTTTGAGATAATTTTTTTGAGAGAAAGAAGTAATATTATATTAAAATTGTGGAATATTTTAATAATAATTTATTAAATGAATGTAATATTTTAATAATATAATTAATATTGTAATATTTAAAATAGATAAGTTATTGGAGTTGAATGTATTTTTTTTTCACAAATAGTATAACATGTATTTGGTTTATTTTTATAAACATAAAATATACAAAATATTTATATAATATGTTATTCAGTTTAATCAAATTAGAAAAAAATTAACCAAAAACCAAACTGAATAAGAACTTTTATTCGGTTAATCGGACCTTTCAACCCAAATCTCGTTCTATTCAAATGGGTTATTCGATTTCATTTATTTTTGACATCCTTATTAAAAACTAATAAAATAATTCAAAAAGTGATCGAAAATAACGACCATTTTTTTTGGATTGAACCGGGTCCATGGAGCTGGGCTGGAACAATTGGGTCAACTTAGTTTTATTTAAATTCGGGTATGGGCTGAGTTCGGGTAAAATCCGGAATGAATCTGGATCACTTATCATGTGATAAATTGACAGAATTTCCAAAAATTACTTTTAAGCCCCTTACTTTTTAGGGAATGTGATATGTTTTCAAATTTCAATTATTGAAATTTCTAAAATTTCAAATTTCAATTATTGAGAATATATACATGTAAACATGCGTTACATGCCCATATTTATATGACTATATGAGAATGTGCATTTCATGTGATTATGAGTAATATACATCGTATGAATAACCATAAGTATGTAAGTTCATATATAAACATGAATCACACATGACTATAAATAATATTTATGAATGATGATGATTATATTAACATGTGAATATATATTAAATTATGTATCTAAATTATATACATATATAGAGGGGGAGAGTTTTAAATATAAAACAATTTCAATCGTCCATTTAGTATAATAATATCTAATTTCATAAATATCTCAATTAGTCGATTGTTTTTCTAATATAAAACCTTGGTTATGATCAGTGACTATTATCATATTCTATAAACATTCAAATTATAATAAATAAAAATTATTATTTTCATTAATATCTCAACTGATTGATTTGTATGAATGAAATGGTTTATATTTGAAGTTTTTTATTCCCGCTCTCTTTATGTATAAGTATATATATGGAGTTTCAAATATAAAACATATAATTGTTACAAACTCTACAAACCAATATCGACCATGCATGTAGATAATCAATGATATAAATTAAACCAGTTCCTAAATTTACCCCCAACTGCTTTTGATAACTGCCTATAAGCTTAAAGATAAACAAAATTAAGGATTGAGATAAAATCCGTAACAATTACATGGTTTATATTTATAAATAACTATATATGTAGGAGTATTTGATGTTACAAAATTTATCATATTTTCTATTAAATTTAAATATTAATAACACTAACATATTTTTAGAAACATATGATCACAATAATCAAATAAGTTTATTCCAAATATATGATTGTTTTTTACAAAATTACAAAAAAATATTTAAAAATGGCAAAAAATCTAAAAAATAAAAGAAATATAATAAATTCCTTTATTTTTATTATTTAATACAATCTGCCAAAATTGAACTATTAAAATTTATAGTGTACAACACAAGTCATAGACATCGATTGGAGGATAGGGTCAGAGAGGGACACACCCCCGAGAAAATCTAAACCTCCCCCCCAAGAAACAAATATTTACTTTTTCTACCCACAAACATAAGCATTCTTACAAATTACACCCCTCATTCACGCTTTTCATACACCACAGTGTCTCTTTCAACAGATTTCTTCCGCTGTACAAACAATAAAGCATCCGACGCCATTGATGAACATGTCTGCATAGCTCGCCGACGATCAAGAAGCAGATTAGAGTTCTGTAGAAATTCATCGATTAATTCGTGTTTTTCTGAAGAGGTGTTTGTTGATCGTTTAGATCTCATCTAACGAAGTTGTTTTTCTTTTCTGTGGTTTAACTTATATGTGATTTTGGCCTTTGTAGTTGTTAAATGTCAGGCGGCTCAGCAGCGGGAGCACCGATTCCAGGTCGCCGGACTACGGTCCGTGTTGTGGTGGTCGGTGATCGTGGTTCTGGTAAATCAAGCCTAATCGCGGCAGCTGCTTCAGAGAATTTTCCAGAAAGCGTTTCACCTGTTCTTCCTCCTACTCGTCTTCCTGCGGATTACTATCCAGATGGCGTTCCGGTGACAATCATCGATACTGCGTCTAGGTATAATTGAGTATTTGTTCATCATCGGTTTATTTGATTGATTAGATTATGCATTTGTTTTATTAGTTTTTTTACTTGGATTTGTGAATGTAGTTTGGAAGGTAAAGCTAAACTAGAGGAAGAATTGAAGCGAGCTGATGCGGTGGTGATAACATATGCTTGTGATAAACCTGAAACACTCAATCGCCTTCAGACTTTCTGGATTCCTGAAGTTCGTCGCTTGAAGGTTAATCCATTTATATTTTATGATATAAGATAAGGCAAAAAGAAAACAAGAAAAGGAAATTGCACCCAAAAAATTCCAATTGTGACGTCCATTTTAACTGATTGAATTGGAGATTGTGAGATTTCATTTATGTTTTTATGTTGATATATCTACAGGTCAAGGTACCAGTGATTGTGGTTGGTTGCAAGCTAGATTTGCGTGATGAACATTATCCCATGAGTCTAGAGCAGGTGATGGCTCCAATAATGCAACAGTTTAGGGAGATAGAAACTTGTATAGAGTGTTCCGCAGCTAACCTTGTCCAGGTATGCAGTATGCTATTATGTTCAACTTTGATATCAATGAAAAGATTGGAAGCATATAGATTGTTCATATAATGTTTGTCACATTCGAGGCAATGTCTTTAGGTTTTATAGTTTATGCAGTAACCCTATAGTAACATCTAATAGAAATGCAACACCTTTTTACTTTGACTCATGTATTTGTGTTCCTTTTAGTGAAATTATTGCCGAGACGTTTAGATCTTAAAGACATTTACCAGCTTGAGTTTGTTGTACTCTAAAAGCATGATCACTTTGGTGATATGCTATAGCTTATTCCATTTCCATGTGCATTTGAGAAGTTAAGAATGCAGATTTTTTGTTTGCCACATCATGTTCAGGCTCGTATTTTTAACCTGTTACATGGCTAGAAACACAGGCTCAGTTTTTTATTTTATAGGTACCAGAGGTGTTTTACTATGCTCAAAAAGCAGTGCTTCATCCAACAGCCCCCCTGTTTGATCAAGAATCTCAAACTCTAAAACCCCGATGCATTAGAGCATTGAAAAGGATATTCATTCTGTGTGATCATGATATGGACAGTGCCCTAAATGATAGGGAGTTGAATGAATTTCAGGTAACCCCTCTTCTTCTATCTTGCATAATAAGAAAGTTTTACACTTTCTTCTTATGATGAGATCCTTGACTTCCTTTTTTGTTTCTTCTAGATTTTTTTTCAGTGATGGGAATCTTAATCAATGGTGTTTATGTGTGTATATATAAAGAACTACTTTTCTGTTTCTCATAACAGGTTAAGTGTTTCAATGCTCCTCTACAACCTGCTGAAATAGTAGGTGTTAAGAGAGTTGTGCAGGAGAAGGTGCCTGAAGGGGTCAACGAACTTGGGCTTACCCTAACAGGATTTCTTTTTCTTCATGCTCTATTCATTGAAAAAGGCCGCCTTGAGACCACGTGGAGCGTCTTGCGTAAATTTGGTTACAATGATGACATTGAACTCCGGAAGGAGAATCTTCCTGTTCCATCTAAAAAGGCTCCTGACCAGGTTATGCCCTTACCAACTTCAAGTTATAATAATATCCAATACTGGCAATAATCCTCTAATGGTTGTTTTCATGTAGAGTGTTGAGTTGACTAGTGAAGCTGTGGACTTCCTGATGGGGATTTTCAGTTTGTTTGATTCTAACAATGTGCGTATTTCTCATGTTTTATTCTAACTTAAATTCTTACTCATCGATTCTTAATTACATTGTGGATCTTAATTCTTAAATTCATGACTGCTTTAGCCTTTAGTTGATGTTCAGTCATATTACTTTCTCTATGTTGAAATAGATTGATAAGAGTGAGCATTCTCTTTGAGTAGGAAAGTGTAGACTTGCACCGAAGTATTACTTCCCTAAAATATGGTGTCTGCCTTTTAATTTTTGACTTCGTTTATTTATTTTTAAGCTTGTTTTGGTAATCCAATTTCAGATAGTAAGACTGTTACTTTTTCCAGTGATAATATTTCAGAATATTTTTGTGTCATGAATGTATGCAATAACAATAGCTGTAAGAATATAATTGGAAAAACCAAGTATTTGAGACTTGTGCATACTTGTACAACCTACCACAATACATAAACTACAAACATTTTTCCAATACAAATAGTAATAACCATCCTTTGAAGACAAGATATGGTTGAAGTTGCATCATTCCTTTCTACCCTTCAAATGGTGCATGTGCTTTAGATTCCAGAAGATATACGAGTTATGGCTCCAATCTGACAAGATGATTGAAAGTGAAAAACTGAAATAAATAATTATATTGGTATGGAGAAATATCCAACATCAGGAGAGAAAAAAACGAGACCATCTGGCAATGGAAGGTGTGACGATTGATATGTTTACTTGCGGGAATTGTGGCTTTTCGGTAGAATCTGGCGACCCATTCATTATGCTTCAATAAAGAAAGATTCATCCTCAGCCTGAAAGACGGATTGGGTGACCCAAAACAAACACAACAGGCAGGATATATGACGTTTATGCAATAGGAACACGTAACACACCCAAAAATATCTGTGTGTGTGTGTGTTCATGTGTGTGTGTATATATATATATAGAGAGAGAGAGGAAAGTTCAAATGCGAACTCAAATTTGGTTGTGAACATGAGGATAAATGAGAGCGCGACACGTGTCTGAATGTAGATTATTCAGTCTGAATATGACACGTGTCTGAATGTAGATTATTCAGTCTGAATATGACACGTGTCACGCTCTCATTTGTTCTCACATTCACAAACAAATTTGAGTTCTCGTTTGAACCCCCCCTATATATATACACTCATGTAAAAATTTGTTGTATTCATATAAGGAGCAGACTACTGTTTCCATTGGTAGGTCATACTCAAGCTACACCAATATTTGGGTAGTTTAACCTAGTAAATAAGTCTCTTATCTTTCACTTGTATTGGGTGAAATGTTTTCTTTTTCCAAGTGAAAGGAGCATAAGCAAATGTTAACTATCTAATGTTGGTTATGCTGGGAACATGTAAACAGTTAAATTTCTTCATTCATTATGATATGTACCATCGTAACAAACTCTCAATATTTGCTTTTGAAGTTGTGCATATATCTCAAATGTAAACGTTTACACCTGCTAGGACGGAGCCGTACAAGACTCTGAACTTGATGAGCTGTTTTCAACTGCGCCAGAAAGGTGGGCTAATTTTTTTTCAACTTCACATCGTATTGCTTTAATTCTTCATGGTATCTATATTAAAATACTAGTTTTTCTTCCGTTTTTCTCTCTATATTTGTATTATATGTGGTGAGATAGCGTGGCTTTTGTTATTTATTTCCCATTTTTATGGAGAACCATGAGTAGATCATGTTTACGTTTTCTTATGTTGCATCCCTTCTGAGTTCTAGATTGATGCAGAACATGCTTGATGCTTTCTTATGCATTTATTTCCCATTTTTATGGACATTTAATCACTAATATACTTCATCTTTTTGGAATTTTTTTGCTTAGTAACTAAATTTTGCTATATGAAGTTAGTGTGATTCGGATGTTGTTTTCTAATAATCTTTCTCTATTAAAACTAAAGATCTTCAAAATAGCCAGGTTATGAAATGGACATTAATCTTGGCTCTTGGGTTGGAAGGATTAAAGGTTAATTGCGATAAAAGCTTGAATCATTATTTGATTTGGCAACTACCTTTTATATAGAAGGTTATAGTGAAAATTATCTTTTCTAACGTTATCATTTCACCGGGTAAAAAGTAACATCGGAATATACATGCTAACAAGGTAAGCAAAAATAGTAACTGAGTTAGTAATATTTCCAATCTTTTCCATTGTTGCTTATTTGCGTTGCATGACATAATGTTTCTTAAGTATATAATATTTATATATGGCAAATTAAACTCACACACGCTTCCAAGAAGGCCCTTTTGGTTGCATTTCTTGATATTTCATGACGTGTCTTTGATTTTGGAAATGACTTCTCTTTTTTTTATTGGTTTTTTTTGCTCGACTGTTCTTTATTTAGTAATAATTTGATTAATTTCTATGCATTTGTATTTTATGTTCTGTTTTCAGTCCTTGGGATGAAGATCCTTACAAGAGTAGCTTAGAGAGAACCGAATTAGGTGATATAAGACTTTCTGGATTCCTCTCTCAGGTGCGTTTCATAGCATGTTATTTCATACCACAAGAGACTGCAATACCAGCCTACTTTGCTTTATTCCACTATTCTTTGAACTTTTTTTTTCATCTTGTTATAAATATCACTAATCTTTCGGCTTGTCTGCTGGCGGGTTCAAGTTCTCTTCATATGCACTCTGAAAGTTGGCCAATGACTGGTGACAAAGAATTGTGTGAGGATAGGAGTTAAAATGAGAAGCGTAAGAATGGATCTGGACCCTTGATCACTTCTAATCTCATCCCTAGGGATGGCAATTCTCGACTCGACACGAGACATGACATAAAAATAGACGGGGTTGGGTTGAACTTTCTGACCCGCCAACCCGTTTATTAAACGAGTCGTGTTATATGGGTAGTGGGTTGACCCGCCAACCCGCCAAAAAAATATTTTTTATTCTAAGTTCTCTAAAATAATATTTGTATTAGTATTTGAAGTTGGCTGTAGTACTAGTATTTGAATTTGTACGTTTGAACTTGGTTGTATTATTATATGACCCGCCAACCCGTTTATGACACGCCAACCCGAGCGTATACGGGTTAGGGTTGAACATCTCGACACGATTAATTAAATGCGTTGTGTCCGGGTTGAACCTTCCTGACCCGCCAACCCGAACACGACACGATTGCCACCCCTACTCATCGCCACCCTATGAATTGCGCTTCTCACAGGAATTGATACGGTGCATCTCAGTGCATCTCATTACTATTGATCTTCAATTAGGCTTGATCCAAGAGTGGACATCCCTTCTTACCCTTCTGACCATAACTTCCATCCTCTCTGGAACCCTACGGATGACTGGTTTGGTTTAGACATACAACCATCTCTGTTCCAAGAAAGTGACTATAAACTATTAGGGGGCTTTTGGTTTGAGGGATTTGGATTTTGTGGAATAGTTTGGAATTGGAGGGATTTTGATTTGGAATTTTTGGTGTGTTTGATTTGTACGATTTGGAATGGAATTGAGTTCCATTTTTTATAAATAATTTATAAATATTTTAAATAATTATAAAACTAATTAAAATTACTTTTTTATTAATTGATTATTATAAAACAACTGTTTTCAACATATTTTAAAACATTATTGCACACAAATCCTACAAAATCCCCTGAAGTACCAACAACCCCCTTGGGATTTCTAAATTCCATGTTTGTGAGATTTCAAATCCAAGCAAATGGGATTGGAATGGAATTGAATTCCAAATCCTATTCAATCCTACAAGGTACAAACCAGATGGGACCTTAGTGTAATTGTTTATTATATGGATGTTTATTTTTTTCGACATGTACAGACATATCTAAACATAAATGGTTTACCAAGTACAAGCTGGTGCATAGTCTCCTGATCTTTATATATATATATATAGAGAGGAAAGTTCAAATGAGAACTCAATTTTGGTTGTGAACTTGAGGACAAATGAGAGCGCGACACGTGTCTGAATTTGTATCATTCAGACTGAATAATGAAGAAAATATTCAGACCGAATAACCATTATTCAGTCTGAATATGACACGTGTCACGCTCTCATTTGTCCTCACATTCACAACCAAATTTGAGTTCGCATTTGAACTTTCCTCTCTCTCTCTCTCTATATATATATATATAGTAAATAGAACCAAGTGTTTAGTTTAAGTTGTTCAGTTGTACTTAACCATCTGAAATCAGTTATTTACCTGCAGCCACAATACTTCACTTAATTACAGTTAATTGCTATATTCATCCATAAAAGCAAAGACTAATTACTATATCTGTATAAGAAAGAAGTTCGATTGATATACTGGTGATATATTTAATGGATTTGAAATAAAATTCTTTCTACATTTAATATGATTGCATCATAAAGCAACATATCACTCCAGGTACTAGTTTAGTGTTGTATTATAGAAAATTTATATATTTGCCTAAGCTGTATGGTCGGCATTACTGACATTTGATTCATGGTTGCAGTGGGCCCTAATGACATTACTCGAACCAGCTAAAAGTTTGGCCTATCTGATATACCTGGGATATACTAATGATCCTGCAACAGCTCTCCGTCTTACCAGAAAAAGAACATTAGACGTTAAAAAACAACAATCAGACAGACATGTTTTCCAGTGCCTTGTATTTGGACCCAAAAATGCTGGAAAGTCTGCATTGTTAAGTTCATTTGTGGGAAGGTGCTTTTTTTGAAGCTTTTGCTCCTTGAAAAGTTTGCTAGTTTTTTCTGTTTGAAGTTTCTTATCTCTACAAACGTCTTAATCTCTTTTGCTGTTATAACTCATGAAGCATACACTCAATTTATTTGCAGGCCTTTCCAACAATCGTATACTTTA
Source organism: Silybum marianum (assembly GCA_036898165.1). Lineage (NCBI taxonomy): Eukaryota > Viridiplantae > Streptophyta > Magnoliopsida > Asterales > Asteraceae > Silybum > Silybum marianum. The sequence goes on from CM072530.1 coordinate 884,398, forward strand.
ACTAGCAATCAATGTTATACAGTCAATGCTGTTGATCAGCTTCGGGTGAGTGTTTACTGTAAAAAAATTGATTTCTAGAAACATACTTGAAGATATTGTAACATCCCTGGCTAACCGTATCAGATATTGTCCGCTTTGTCCACATCTGGATTTACGGTTTTAAAACGTGTCTAATAGAGGAGGTATCCAGTCCCTTATAAGGAAACTTTCGTTCCCCTCTCCAACCGAGGTGGGATCTTACAATCCACCCCCTTGGGACCCCCAGCAAGCCCAGAGCCCTCACTGGCATACCAGTCCGGTTCCTGGCTCTGATACCATTTGTAACATCTCTGGCTAACCATACCAAATAATGTCCGCTTTGTCCACACCTGGACTTACGGTTTTAAAACGCGTCTAATAAAGAAGGTATCCAGTCCCTTATAAGTAAACTTTCGTTCCCCTCCCCAACTGATGTGGGATCTTACAATCCACCCCCTTGGACCCCAACAAGCCCACGTCCTCACTGGCATACCAGTCCGGTTCCCGACTCTGATACCATTTGTAACATCCCGGGCTAACCGTATCAGATATTGTCCGCTTTGTCCACATCTGGATTTACGGTTTTAAAACGCGTCTAATAGAAGAGGTATCCAGTCCCTTATAAGGAAATTTTTGTTCCCCTCCCCAACCGATGTGGGATCTTACAATCCACCCCCTTGGGACCCCAGCGTCCTCACTGGCATACCAGTCCGGTTCCCGACTCTTATACCATTTATAACATCCTTGGCTAAATGTACCAGATAATGTCCGCTTTGTCCACACTTGGACTTACGATTTTAAAAACGCGTCTAATAAAGGAGGTATCCAATCCCTTATAAGTAAACTTTCGTTATGCTCCCCAACCATTGTGGGATCTTACAATCCACCCCCTTGGGACCCCAACAAGCCCACATCCTCACTGGCATACCGGTGTAGTTCCCGGCTCTGATAACATTTGTAACATCCCTGGCTAACCATACCAGATATTGTCCGCTTTGTCCACACCTGGACTTACATTTTGTAAAACGCGTCTAATAAAGGAGGTATCCAGTCTCTTATAAGTAAACTTTCGACTTTCTTTCCCCTCCCCAACCGATATGGGATCTTACGGATAGCGTCTTAAAATTTTCATCTTGTGCTTATCTGTCTTTTCTCTTCTTAGGTGCCCATATTGTTCATTCAGGATGATCCTATTTACTTGTTTTGAAGTTGATAAATATATTTTAATTATGCACATTTTGAATTTTGCCTTTAACTGTTTCATTGGTAGTCTCAAACATCTGCAAGTGTGAGATTGTTCCACCGTCTGAAGGGCAAGACCAAGGCCTTGTTTGTTTTTTCATTTTAAGCTCTTAATCACCACTTATTCGTTTAAACGTTTCATAGCCATTTCAGAACTGAAATCATACTTCAGACTTCAGCATCTCTTAAAAAACAAGTGCCACTTAAAACTACAACTGCACCTCTTTCGACTAATTTTCTACTTTGTCCGTCCCAAAATAAGTGTCCGTACTTTTATTCTAGTTTGTTCCAAAATAAGTGTCCACTTTCAAAATTGCCTACTTTCCGATTCTACCTTTAACTATGAGATGGAGAAATTCATTACTCTCTATATTATCAAAGGGTAAAATTGTCATTTAGTTGATGAAAAAGTGTAATAGTTACACATTTCTAAAATTATCTGCATGTTTCATTATGGACATTTATTTTGGGATGGAGGGAGTAACTGTTATGCAAAGTCATATGGGGCACCTGATATATATCAAATTTTCAGGGAACTAAGAAGACTCTTATTTTGCATGAAGTTCATGAAGATGAAGTCAAACCTTTCCTATCTAGCAAGGAATCCTTGGCTTCCTGTGATGTAGCAGTTTTTCTTTATGACAAGTGAGTTTTTTATGCTATATGTTAATAAAATTTGGTTTCTATTCATACACTTGTTAAAAATGGCTAGAGAAAAAAATTAAAAGAGATAACATATTAACATGTTTATGAAACTTCACATTTAGAATTATATTGAATTTGTTGTATTTACTTAATAATTGACCTTCTGCAAAACCTGCTTATGAACCCATATAGTTCAATCCTGTAGATAGATGAAATCACAAAGATTTCCCTTATCTAGAAGGTAAAAGGTTTCCAACAATATATTTTTGGGTATATAACCTTAAATGAGATTTTAATTAAATCAATGACCTCCATGACCTTCTGACATGTTTCTTTTTAAATCCATGACCTTCTGACAGTTTTTTTAAATCCATGATCTTCAACAGTTCTTTTTTTAAAGGGAAAATTTCATCTATATCCTTTAAAACTTTCTATATTACGTATATATCCTTGTAAAATTTGAAATTACGTATATATCCTTCTAACCCCTAGAACTCACATATATGTCCTTCTCCCTAATTTAATTAGTATTAAAACATTTAAAAAAATACAAATCATTATCTCTAAATTGAATTTATTTTCTAAATTATTTAACTACCCTTCTGTGGAGAAGGTTAGTTAAGTAATTTAAATGTTTTGTATTTAGAGATAAATTCAATTTACAGACAGTGATTTGTATTTTTTTAAATGTTTTAATAATAATTAAATTAGGGAGAAGGACATATATGTGAGTTCTAGAGAGAAGGATATATACGTAGTTTCAAACTTTACAAGAACATATACGTAATATAGGAAGTTTTAAAGGATATAGACGAAATTTTCCCTTCTTTAAATCCATGACCTTCTGAATTTAAAGAACACTTGTTATGAGTTATGACTACATTTAGCTAAATAACGAGATTTTTAGGTATATAATCTTAAATGAGATTTTAATTTAATTCCATGACCTTCTGACGAGTATAACGCCATTTTTTCTTTAAATAGGCCAGGAGGTCGTGAATTTAATTAAAAAACTCATTTAAGGTCATTTCCCTAAATGACCCAGAAGTTTGTGTCTTTGCTGACATGTCCATGCCTAATTGGTTGCTCGTTACAGTTCGGATGAATATTCCTTAAAAAGATCATCAGAATTGCTTATGGATGTCGCTAGGCGAGGTGAAGATACTGGTTATGGCGTCCCTTGTCTCTTTGTTGCTGCTAAGGATGACTTGGATTCTTACCCAATGGCAATCAAGGATTCGGAAACGGTAATTGACTTTTGTTGACCCAAGATTTCTTTTTTGCCCCTTTCCCCTATTCAATCTGTTTATAATGTTATTTTTCCTAAGATATGACCTCTGATAGAAGTTCTTGGAGACGTAAGATAAGAATATGTAGAGATAGAAGATTGGGTAGGATCAGGGAGGTAGCAATTAAATCTTTCGAGGCCAAATTTTAGTACTGTTTTTTCGTATTTTTCAAGTTCTTATGTTCTTTCTCTGTAAATTTTTTAGGGTAAAATTTACATAAATAGACAAAGTTGATAGGTGGTTTCACTTTTTAGCCATTTTCTAACCCAAATTCATTTCTTAGCCAATACTCATAATGGCAAAAAAGGTGAATTTGGGTCCGAAAATGGCAAAAAAAAAGTGAATTTGGGTCTGAATATGGCTAAAAATTGAATTTGGGTCAGAAAATGGTTAAAAGGTGAATTTGGGTAAGAAAATGGCTAAAAACTAAAAACAATATTTGTTGATTGGCTATTTCTGTCAGTTTCCCATTTTTAGCAAGTTTTTCTCTTTCTTTGTGCACACTTTGCGCAAGTCGGGGTCTTACACGGATTGACGGAAACATCCACTCTCTTTTTCAAGATAGAGATCAAATCTGCATACATCCCACCCCACCCCACCCCGACCCCAACTCCGGGTGGGACTTACTGGGTTTGTTTGGTTTGGTTCGGTTTGATTTTATTTTTACCGTTTTAATCTTTTACCATGAAAATTTTACTCACTTCAATCCACACTTTGTGACCCTTTTTTCTAGATTTGTCAAGAATTGAAAATAGATGCACCCATTCATATCAGCATAAAGGAAAGAGACATGAATAATATCTTTTGGCGAATCGTAAACGCAGCTGAGCGCTGTTATTTGAGCGTCCCTGAAACCGAATACGGGAGAAACAAGAAGCAATACCGCCGGCTCGTTAATCGCTCTCTCATGTTTGCTTCCGGTAATCCTTCACTATTTACTCTCTTTTTGGGCACACTTTTCACATAAAAACGAACCGTTTTATTCTTTGGGGTAGAGGTCAGGTCTGCATACATCCCATTAGGGATGGCCAGAAACCGGTTCTGGGCCTGGCTGGGCCGGGTCCAAATCGGTCCCGGACTGAGATTTTCATTTTCTAACCGGTAACCGGGCCGGCCTTGAATTCTCGTAAAAAGCGTAACCAGTCCCAGACCATCGGCCCATAACCGGTCCTGGACCGAATCTGTCCCAATCCCAAATGGGACCAGGCCCATTTTGTGGGTAGAGATCAGGGTCTGCATACATCCCACTAGAGATGGCCAAAAACCGGTCTCGGTCCTGGCTGGGCCGGGCCCAAATGGGTCCCGGTCCGAGATTTTCATTTTGTAACCATTCCCATGTTAACCGGTAACCGGGCCGGCCTTGAATTCTTGTAAAAAAACGTAACCGGTCCCGGACCGTCGGTTTAACTGGTCCTGGACCCAATCGGTCCCATTCGCAGGTGGGACCAGGCCCATTTTGGCCATCTCTACATCCCACCCTCCCCAGACCCAACCTCTAGGTGGGATATACTGGCCTCGTTTTGATTTGGTTTTTTAATATATTTTTACTATAAATTTGCAGTTGGAGCTGCTGCCGCTGTAATCGCATTGGCGGCATACCGAGCCTATGCCGCTAGGAAGAGTCATTCCGCCAGTTAGGTTAAAAGCATTAGCATCTCTTCCCCAACTGCTGCACCATAGGGAGTCGAAATAAGCGGTTGGTTGCTCCATATTTTTTTTTACCCTCCTTTAAACTACATTTGTACAAAAGAATTAGTAATCAGATCTCCAAAACAAGTATAATCATCTTTCGAAGTTTTTCGTTACCATTTTCCGTTACTATTTTTCGCTTCATAAAGCATATAGAATTATAAATCTCCCGCCATTTTGAAATCTATTATGCTGATATCTCGAGTTTCCTATTCATCTTTTAAAAAAATACAACCCGTAATGCATTTTTCTGCATATTAGGCGCATTTCGTTATGAAAAATGGTATTGTTTACTAGTAACTAGTTTTTCAAATTTCATCTTATATGCATTTCTCTCTTTTAATTTTAACACACTTGTCTTAACCAGGGTCTTAATAGAAACAGCCGCTTTGCTCTTTAGGTAGAAATTAGATGTGTGTACATGAGTACATCTTATCTCTCCAGTCCCATAACTACCTTCCGATGGGGATATAATGGGCTCGTTTGATTTGGTTTTCTTATGAAAAATGGATATTGTTATGCTATCTGTAAAACAAGTGAAACGAGTTCCCTTGTGCATTCATACGTTCAAGAAAATAGATAAAGTGGAATCGTAGCGTAAATATAGCGGTTTTCTCTTTTTTTTATATATCGGTTTTTTGGTAAATAAGCAGTTAGGGCTCTTTACCAACATAAATTGGATAACATCTAGCCGGGTAAGAGTGTTGTCTAGGTTAGCACTAATCAGTAATCACAGACTGGGTAAGAGTCTCTACCTTAACTTACTGGTCAGCATTATGGAACCGTTAGAAGTGTTTGGTAAACAACATCTCTGACCATGTAAACACTTCTTACCGTACGGTAAGAAAGTAAACAACTCCTAGGCGAATAACAATATTTGTAGGAAAATGCACAAGTGAATATGGGAAATTGGTAACTTTGATTTAGGCACTAAAAGTATTTGTAGAAATATGCACAAGTGAATAATGAGAAATTGGTATTTTGATTTAGGCACTTACAACATTTGTAGGAAAATGCACAAGTGAATATGAGATAACCGGTACTTTGATTTAGGCAATAACGGTACTTGTAGGAAAATGCACAAATGAATACGAGAAACTGGTACTTTGATTTAAGCACAAACAATAGTTGTAGAAAAATGCACAAGTGAATATGAGAAAACTAGTACTTGTAGATTTAGGCATTAATAATACTTGTAGGAAAATACACAACACAAGTGAATAATGAGAAATTGGTACTTTGATTTAGGCAATAACAATACTTGTAAGAAAATTCACAAGTGAACAATGAGAAAACTTGTACTTTGATTTAGGCACTAACAATATTAGTAGGAAAAATTCACAAGTGAATAATGTGAAAAAAAAATTAAAAAAAATTGGTACTTTGATTTTTTGGCTGGCCACAGTGAAGATGACACCTAAGCTTTTTAGGCATTTATGAGGGTTTGTTTTTTGCAGCAATTGGACAAGAAAAAGGATGAAAAAGTGAAGATTTTGATGTCCAGATTTTCAGGGGCTTTTGATCCTCTGCACTTGAGAATGATAGAGAGAAGTCAATAGTAGTGGAAGTGGAGGATAGATATATAGATTTGTGTATCTATCTATCTATCTTTCATTGGGTGGTTTCTTGACCCCAAAATGATTTCATTTTTCTCAATTATTTCAGTCTGTTCAAAGATTCCATCCAGTGAGTGTGATTAAAGGCAGTCATGGATTTTGGGGGGGTGGGTGTGGGGGGGTAGGGTGGGGTTAGGGGGTGGGGGGGAGGGGGGGGGGGCTAAAGTTGTTCTATCTAATGCCTGCTGCTGCACTGGAATTGGATTCAACTTGGATTGATGATATCAGATGATATTCCCCAACTTATGTTTCTAGATCTCATCTTTCCTCCTTTATTGTCCTTTTTTTTTCCTTTCTTTCTTTTCATCTGTGTTTTCGTAACCGGCCACGTTACTAGCGGATTTGAAACCCGGGACCCCTTTTGAGCACTCGACCGCTCCTTGGCCTAGTTTGCCAACGTGGGTCGTTTTTTGTTTTTTTTGGTTTTCCGCTTTTTCATTTGAAATTTGAAAGCAAATCTTGGCATAGATTGCCAAATGGGCCATTGGTCTGGCTGTATTCGGTGATCCGATATTTCTGGTGGTTCACGGGTTCAAATCTCACCAAAGGTGATAGGTGACAAGTGGATGTCAGTTTATGTCATAATATTTATATACTGACATATTTAAGATATGCATAGTTATCACTTTTGATGAGATTTGAATCTCTGACATCTGGAACGTGGGGTTACTCGGTACCACTGTGCCAATGACTCTTTGGTATGTGTCTATGACTCTGTTTGTCACAAAATAAATATTCATAGTGAAATAAGCACACAATTTTAGAAAAAAAATGAGTGCTTGAGTTAAATGACTATTTCACACATTCAAATTGGTCTCCTAACCATTACTCTACCGGGTCGATCCAATGTCACTACTTTCGTAATATCCAGATCCACAATATTACAGACCTAGCTAAAAGGCAAAAATATCAACACATCTACAATTTGCGACGTCCAGTTCTGCAATTGCGATATTAAACTGGTTGAATTTAATTTTCTTTTTTGTCTTTTTATATTACGGACCTGGATATTGCCGAAATAGTGACATTTGGGTCAATCCGAGAGAGAATGGTTAAGAGACCAATTCGAACTTATGAAATAGCCATCTGCACCAATTTTCTCTTGTAGAAATATACAACTTATATTTTTTTTAATCAACTAAACGACAATTCTAATTTAATAAGAAATTGTCTTATAATTAATGTTATAATTGAAAATTCGATCATTTTAAAAATGAACATTTATTTTAAAATAAATAAAAATAGACATTTATTTTGAAACGAAAGAATATATACTTAAAAAAATATCTGACATAATAGATTAACTTTGAGGCTAAGTTGATGTGGAATGGGGTTTGAAATACAAACCAATTATGAAAGAGTCGAAGGTGAATCCAACCAAAACTGGGGGTAAGATTTTGATTCTCATTTTGGTCATCATCCCAATAACAAAATTCTGTGGGATTTTGTCTACTACTACTACTCTACCCTTGTATTATCTTTACAAATATGGCCCAAATAGTTACTAGTTAATTGGCCTACAAATTCTAAAAATTGATTTTGAAAAGTATGAACATTTTCAACATCTATGTTATTAAAAGTTTTTAAGGATTTGAAAAAAATTTACGAGAAAATGGCACAAATAGCCATTTCAGAGGACTAAATGTGAGTCTAAGTCATATCTCTCCCATTTTTTTTCTCAAGAAAGTCACCATCTCCGTAAGTAATCATTCCTCAACTTGTGGATGGGTAAAAAAAATCTGAAATAGCACTTCCGCAAGTTGAGGAAGTATTTTGACTAATTTACATCTTTGGTCCTTCTTGCCTTGTGTTACTTGTGGACCATGTTCGAAAATTTATTTTTATTTTTTGACCCCTCCGTAAGTTGAGGAATGGTTACTTGCGAAGGTGGTAACTTTTTTGAAAAAATGGTAGAGAAATGGTTAAGAGGTAAATTTAGCTGTCTGTAGTAGTTGTTTGTGTCATTTTCCTAAAATTTGTTCAGATAGCTATGTTAAATTCTTCTATAAAGTATATATATATATATATATATATATAGAGAGAGAGAGAGAGAGGGGGGGGGGATGTAAAAATCTCCAAATTAAAAAAAAAAGATAATATAACATACATAAATGTTGAAGTTGCTCTAATTCATTTTTGGTTTTTTCCAAAAAAAAATCATTTTTGGTGTGCCAAAAGTCTAGAACAAGATATAGATAATTTACAATTGTTGTAAAAAAATACTTGTAAATAAAATAATAGTAAATACCTTAAAGGGTCACTTGTCTATTGGAAAAATCCAAAAATTGATTTCAAAAACTACAACATAATATATGATATACAATTGTTGCTGGTATATTTGTCTTATGCCATGAATAGAACAATAATAAATATATTAAAAATTTAGTAGTATCATAGTTATCAGTATATTTAAGTCTTTTAAAGTATTTATAATAGAGGTTTTTGATAAGGTTATTCTTGAGGTTTTTACAAGAATTTCCACTCTGGCATAGAGGCCTTCTCCAGTCACAGGTTCTTATTAGAACCCGGGTGCTTGAACAAGAACCCATGTCCTTACATACTTTCCTTTTTTTATTTATTATTTACATTATTTCTTAACCATCTTATTTAATAAATCGATAAAACATATAAGTTAAAATTTATATAAAAAAATTATAAAACAATTATTATCAAATATTTTTTTAATTTGTTTTATTTTTCGTTTATTGTAAAATTGTATACAAATTTTTTAATTATCTAATTATATTATTCACTCCGATTTGACTTGGTTGAACATATTTGGTCGAATTTAAATTATGAGTTATCTATACTATTATTTGTTATTTAGTGCTAGTTTTTATAAAAATTAATATTTTTGTAATTTTGTAATTTTTTTAATTGCAGTATAAAATCATGTTTACGTTGTAATTATTTTTCAAATATGTTAACAAAATATATAAATTAACAAATTAAAATTAATATAGAAAAACAAAAATTATTAAATTTTGTTGCGTTTTTTTATAATTTTACAATATATACATAAATTAAATTTAAATAGTGATCTAAAAATAAAAGAATCTCTGGTGTAGAGTTTTGTAGAGGTTCTTGCTTTGCTAATGTGTTAGTGACGTGACGGTAAAAGTTATGGTAAGTAAGCTTCTTGAAGGTTTTACCACTGTGGATGTTGTTAAGAAGTTTAAGGTTCAAATTTTATTAGACATAAAAAAATTATGGATATTTATTGTATATAAATATTTATAACTTAAAAAACAATGACAAACATATATAAAAAGGTTATCCATTTTTCATAAGATAATGCAAAAAAAGGGTATTTTGTTGCAAAAGTTAAATAGTTGTGCTTATAAATCAGACTTCATATATATATATATATATATACTCCACATGCAAATATTAATGTGAGATGCATGAAAACTTTAGAGGCCCAATTAAATTTGTCCAAATGGCAAATGACATCATGGTTTAAAGATCATATAAATTTAAATATTATAACTTTTTGTGTGTGATTTTTTCAACAAAAAAAAAGGTGTGTTTTGAGGTTGGGTAGGTGGGTTTTGCTATGATTTTGTTTGAACCAGCTTACTTGAACAACTATCTTCACTAATTATGTCATATAGTTTATTTTTAAAAAATTTAGATATTTTTATATATTTTTCTTTTTTTCTTTTATTTTAAAAATAATGTTTAACATAATTATTGAAGCAATTTTTTCTTAAATATTCAAAATTTCTAAACTAACATAACAGAAGATGCTTTAACTATATATTAAGATGCAATGAGATGTAATAATTTCGTTGTAGATAAGAATAAAAACTTAATATAATTTCATGGTTAAAAATCTAATATTTTTATTTAGATAAAATAGAAATTAGAGGTGATGGCTAAACACGTCTTACTAATTTAAAGCAAAAAAATAAAACCTGAAAATAATATTTAAATGGGTGTCAAAATAAAAATTACAAAAATCTCTTTTTAAAATGATTTATCTAATTCTAATTTTTAATATAGTTCAGATATTTTTAGATTTAAAATATCTAAACCTCCATTTTTGATTTTTCCAACCATTATTCCAATTATTACACCAAAAATAATATTCTTAGTATATTCTATTTAATTATGATTATATGAATTTTCAACACTGCCACTATCTTTATTAACTTCTTTTTAAAATTACGTTTTTTTATTTTTACAATAACTTAATAAATTAAATTATTATATTATTTTAATGAACTAAATTATTCATAACTAATTTTAAATTAAACTATTACATTATTTTAAATGAACTGGATTATTTGTAACTATTTTAAAATTAGGTTATTATATTATCTAACACAAAAATCCAATTAAATAAAGGGTTACAATATAATACACCTCTTAAAAATTAATATACATCCAGGCAAAACTAAAAATGTAACTACAAATTTATGTAAGTTGGATTTTGTAATATATGATTTGCAACCAAAACACTTAAAATCTTATTATGTAGTAAAATAAAAACTTATAAACTTTGACATGAAAGATTAATTTGTAAACACGTTCAAATATATGATAAACGTAGAGCTCTACTTATAAAACATTATACTTCATAAAATTGACAACCAACAAATAACTAGCTCGCTCTCAAACCACGCAAAACAATATAAAAAAAATCAGAAGAGAGTCAAGAGACAGACAATATAATGAAACATTAACCATGATTAGGAGTCGTTTACCAAACGTTTACCCGGGTAAGCGTTTACCAAGTCACGTTACTTTACCAGATGAATATGCAATGACTAACAATTTTACCCTGTAAGAGTAAAGACAATGACCAAAAGTCTTAACTGGAAGTGAAGAAGACGGTTTTTACCAAAGCTTATCGGGTAAATTGTTGCATACGATACCAATTTGGTAGACTAAAATCTTACCTGATAAGTAAGTGATAGTTGAATTTTGCTAGTAAGCACTTACCCGGATAAGTTTGGTAAATGACGCATAAAAATTTGAATTTTCAGCTTCATAATCTATATTAGATTGGTTGCATTGCACAATACAATTCTTTAGAGCGTCATTGGGAGATTATCAAAATTTTCTTCAAAATGAATAATTAAAATTCAAAAATTCCAAAGAGATACATTTGGTTTATATGTAACAAAATAATATTACAACATTAATTATATTACTAAATTGTTAAAAATATGTAACAAAATAATGTTTTCTTTTCTAGACATTTAATTTCAAAGATTTTTATTGGTGAAATAATCAAATGTCATTTTAATACTCTAAAAGTCAATATCTCTGTAAAAAAATTACATTCAACTCTAACAACTATTCTATTGAAGCAATTCTAGCATTAACAATATTATTAAAATATATAATATATTTAATAAAACATTGTTTTTTTCCTCAACATTTATTTTCAATATATTTTATTGATGGAGTATTAAAATAATAAGTTATTTCTCTATTTAGAGATTTCTCTAAAATTTAAAGATTTTTACAAAATTAATATTTTCTTCATTTTAGCATAACTTTTAAAGATTTTCATTAATTAACTTTATCAAGTTACATAAATTTAAAAAAAATCACTTTTTCTCTCATGCTTACTTTATTTTTAGATAAAATTTTAAAGAATCTATTGAAAAAAAATATCTAATATCTAAAATCTTCATTTTCTATATTTTAAAAACCTATTGAAAATTATCTTATAAATTATAAAAATGGTAAATATGAAAAATAATTACAAGGAGACAAAAGGGCAGGGGGTAGATTTGCAAAATCCAAAAGATGGTGAATGAATGGGACCCATTTTGATATTGTTTGGTAGGGACATCATTAGTCAATTGTACCAGATCCCCTCCTCTTTTGGAAAATCTTTTCCTAATAATTTTTGTCCATTTCTCAATCTTTATAAACATATACATACATTTATACATATACATATACATTGTGTATATATATATATATATAATATAGAGTTAAATTCAAATTTGGTCCCTGTAGTTTACAAATTATAACGGATAAGGTCCCTAAATGATTTTTATAACGAATAACGTCCCTGTGGTTTCCATTTTATAACACGTAAGGTACCTCCATCTAATTTTTCCGTTAAATATAACATTTTTAACATAATTTCTTTATTTTTCCATTTTTCAAATCATATGGACCAAATCTGTAATTTACTCTAAACTATATACATATATTTATATTTTATGTATTGTATAATTATATTTGCATTTTATTAATTATATAAATTACATATTTTGTTAATTGTATAATTTTCTTATTTTATAAATTATACCACATATTTATAGGCACCTTATAATTTTATTTAAAAAATATTCATACTTTATATATTTATGATATATTATATTTATCTTTTATAAAATTTATTTTGTATTTATATTTATATATAAAATATAAATAATTTTATAAAATGTATCGAATGTTCAGTTTATATTAAAAACACTAAATCAGTTCATTATACAAATTATATACATATATGGACGATTCAAATAAATAAAATAAATACAAATATAAAATATAACATATAAATACAAGTACAAAGAAAATTCTATAAAATATAAATATAATATAAGATGTTGGTTCAATTACAAACTGGATGAAGAGTACAAACTCGTACAAGGCAATGTAAAAATAATTTTTTTTCATTATATGCTATGATTTTAGATGTTATTACACATATGTTTGTTTCATAATGTAAAGTTTCACATGTATTTATTTTCATAAGTTAAAAGTTTATCATATATTTGTTTCATAATGTAAAAGTTTTACATGCATTTTTCACATGTAACTTTTTCATAAGGTGAAACAAACATATGTTTTATAATAACATCTTAAATCATAGCATTTGATGGAAAAAAGTAATGAAAAAAATTATTTTTATATTGGTTTGTGAGTTTGTATCTTTTATCCAGTTTGTAAATGAATGAACTGAGATCTATAATATAATATAATCTTAAATATACAAAAAATTATTAATCTATAGATATAAATATATACAGTAAATATAATATAAAAATTAAATTCAAACACGTACAACATCGATGTCATCAAGATAATTCTCCTGAAAATCTACCGTTTAATCTTCGTTATCATCTCTATTCTCTTCATATATGTATATCTATGAATTATTAATTATTTGTATATTCAAAATTATATTACATCTATATTTTATAAAAAAATTATATTTTTATATATTTTATGTATTTAAATATTCCATGCATGCAATTTGTATATTGGCATGATTTAATGTTTATAGCATAAATTGGACATTTCATATATTCTTTTAACTTATTAACATTTTATAAAATATAAATGTAATATATTATATGAATATAAAAAATAAAAATAATTTATAAAATATAAATGTAATATAATTTATAAAATATGAAAATTATATAATTAATAAAATAGGCAATTTATATAATTAATGAAATAAAAATATAATTATACAATACATAAAATATAAATATATGTATATAGTTTAGAGTAAATTACAGATTTGGTCTATGTGGTTTGAAAAATGAAAAATAAAGAAAATATGTTAAAAATGTTATATTTAACAGAAAAGTTAGATGGAGGGACCTTAGGTGTTATAAAATGGAAACCACAGGGACGTTATTCGTTAAAAAAATTGTTGAGGGACCTTATCCGTTATAATTTGTAAACCACAGGGACCAAATTTGAATTTAACTCTATAATATATGATATAAAATACATCATCATCTTCGCAACAAAACAGATTTTATAAACAAACAAAACATGTTGCAGCTGGGGATTTATGTAACATTTGGATTTTGTAAATTATAACATTATCATGTGACTATATACTCTTGAAAAACATGTGTATTTTAAATTATTTTATGTTTTTTAAGTATTGAAAAATAATGTTATGGATAGACCAACATTGTCATCGCCTATACTCATACAAGAATAATAATTTTGTAGTATAAAAAATAAAATATTATTATGATACGTTTAAAAAGGTTATCAACCATAAATTAAAAAACATCAATAATTAACAAAAAAAAATCATCAAAAAATAATTGAGGCTATGTTTCACAAACTAAGCGATAAACAATGGATGATGATAAGTTAAATTTAGAAATTATAAGTTAAATTTGATGATAAATTTTAAAAAAATCATGTTTGACAAAACTAACGTATAAGAATAAAAAATGACCAAAAAAGACATATTGAAAAATAAAAATAAAAATTAATAATTAATATTAATGAGGTTATAATTAGCAAAATGACAATAAGCTCCTAAAACGCTACTCCAAGTAGCGTTTCAATAAGCTAGTTTATGATTTGCCAAACATGTATACTGAAATAAGCTAACTTATAAGTTAGCTTATTTTTGTCAAACATAAATTTAATATTATCTAATAATATCTATCAAGTATTTTATAGATATATTATATGGAAATTAAGATAAATAAATATCATATTAAACCAATAAAAAACTGACTTTCTATTATTGTGTTAGATCAATTGATTTTTTTAAGTAATTAACATATATAGAAGGAGGAAATTGATTATTTTTGTCATTTTGATTATTTACTTGGCATATAAAATAAACGAAAAATTATCATAATTCAAACAAACAAAATAATAAATATATATTGGGGTTTAATCATTTAAGAACCACAAAATACAACATTATCATGTGACTATATATCCACAAAATATATTAGATCCATGAGATCTATCCTAAGCCATTAATTTAAGATAATTATATTTATTAACTAATGAGATAAATTAAAATATTTATTTTTGTAATTTATTAAAGAAAAATTAATACATTTTTTAAGAAATATCATATTTATTTATTTCTCTTTATTTTCTTCTTTCTTCTATCTCCGTTTTAACAAACACATCATGCACATAAGGTGGACACATTGTGAACATCTTAATAAAAATTACCTGGGATGTTCACAAGTAGTATGTTTAGATTTGATTTTATTAATTTACCTTGTGTTTATAATATGTTCACAAGTTATATCAGATCTCATAAATTTAGATTTTGCTTGTAATATATTCACAAACTATAGTAGTATTTTTAAGAAAATATTCATAATGAGTTCACCTAAATTTCATATTTAATTATGTGCAGTGTGTGTTATGGAGAGAGGAACGAGAATAAATGAGAGACAGGAGAAAATTTTGAAGAAAAATAAGAGAGAAAATATTTTTAATTCATATATATTTTACTTTTCAACTATTTTTTTATGATTTAAATTGAATTTACGGATCTCATATAATTTAACAAATTCTTAAAAAAAAGGCCCCTATAAACTTTTAAATTTTGAATTTAGATCTCCAAAAACTTGGACCATGTTGACAAGGTTTAATCATCTTTATAATAACTTTTAAAAATAAATGATTTCAGTAGAGATTTTAAAGTACAAGAATTAAATAAAAATATATATTGAAAAATGTATTAATATTTTGCTACAAATAAAATCCAATACTCATAAGCATAATACAAAATGGTATCAATATTTATATATTGGTTGAGTTTAAAATAAGTATAAAACAACATAAACCACATACAAACACAAAGATTATGAACCACAATTCCCAAGTGTTGGAATCCATGGAGAATATATTTGAGGAACATATAAAACTTTGGTTTCTTATGGGCCCTTCACTCTCATCATCCTTATCCAATTTCTAATATCCTACCAATCAAAACCAATTACAAATAAAATTAAAATTATACTATATTTATATTTATATGCTTGAAGTTTGTCACGTTTTATATACACATATATGTATATAGACTCTTAATTATTTGCAAATCAAGATTTTAGTTCAAATGAATTTTAACCGTCTATTTAACTTCAATAATACACGATTTTATAATTTAAATCGTTGATCATAATAAACAAAATTTAATATATGTATGTATGTATATATATACACACACACATACATATATATATATAGGCATAAGATCGTGTAAGAATAAGAGTTAAGGTGAGAAGCGTAAGAAGAGATATGAGTCATTGATCACATTTAATCTTATACCCAGCCATGAATTGCGCCTTAGAAAGGAGTTGATCCGGTTCATTTTGGTGCACCTAATCTCGGTGCATCTTATCCTAATGTTCATCCAATAGTGGAGATCCATTCTTACGCTTCTCATCATAACTTTCATTCTCATCGGAACTCAACCCTATATATATATACACACACACACGTGTGTATATTTAGATTGTTTAATAATCTAAGTATTGATCATGATTTGTACAACTTATAAGAATTAAGAGGTTTTATCTGACTGGGACTCTGTGTATGTATACATATACACCCATTTATGGATGTATAAGAAGCGTGGTTTACTTACCATTATCTTTGTTAGAATGCATGGTTAAAAAGAACAAATTAAAAAGTGAATTATTATTAATGAGCTTGAATGTACTACTAATAATTTCATATATTCAATTGAATGCTAATACGGTCAAAAACTTTTGATCCACTTGCAGTTATTTTTTGAAATGATTTTAATATACTTTTATTTAAAACTCATACGATAAATACTGATAACCGACAACTCACAGATGATAAAAATAAACGAGTAGTCCAAAATCCCAATTGTCTAGGTCTTAGGGTTCATTCCATGTATGTGGGTGTCATTCAACTCCACACACAACACACATGGTGTGTGTAATACTTGGCTTAGGTTCAACTTCATGCTTAGTCTTATCTATCTTCAATTCTTTTATATAAATCCAAGATTTTTGATCTAACTATATAGAATCTTTTTTATATAATAAAACTTAGTTTTTTTTATTCAAAGTATGCATGTACGTGTCCATTCTCTACCTCTTGACATTAGTGAAAAGTTGTATTAACATTACTTATTTAAACATTAATTTCAAATAAATATATTGATTTATTTGTTTTGTTTGGTTTAAATATTATATATGTCCATCACATCACATAAATCGACCACTATCCACTGGTCATCTTGTACAATAAGCTATAAACGAAAAAGGACATAGAATTGATCCATACAAAAGCATATGTGTAATATGACTAGGAATTTATCAAACTTATTCGATCCCCGAACCACATGATTGTTGTAAAGTTTAATCATTATGTTGGAGGGTTCTTGTTTGATCATCCAAAAAAACCATAACGAGATTATATTAAATTACCATATGGTTTTAAAAGTGGACAAAAAATCAGCATACATTTTTTAACCATTTGGGTCGTAATGGTATTGGTGAATGTTGAGGGAGGCATGTGGTAGAATTCTGATCTTCACCGGGTTCCAATTCAAACACTGCCAAAGTTTTTGTGACATGGAAATTCAACTGTGAAGATTCTAAGTTATTTGTGGTCATTCGGAAGATTAGTCTATGCATATAAACTGATCTGGATACCCACTAACAGTGATTATTCAAAGAAAATACAGAGAAACAAAAAGAAAAATTCTCAAAAAACTATAAAATTAAATTATAAATTACATATGAAACATAATATTCCATGATTAAAAATGACCACATGATTAAAATAAGGTGGAATTGATTCTTGTTGTAGAAAGGGGGTTTGGGTTGTGGTTGATGATGTGGCTTGTGGTTGTGTCCATGGTGGGTATTGATTAGGGTTATGTGGGTATGGATTGGACCTTTTCTCAATCCGTACTTTGCATCTTTAATAATGGTTTTTTTTTTTGATTTTTTAAAATAGAAAATTTAAATTTGTATTAAAATGTATATTTAATGGGAAGTGTTAATGGCATTTTTTTTTAGTAAGGGTGTGTATAAAATTTATTATACTTTTATAGTATTTAGATTATAAAAATGAGGTTTTTACAATAATGTGTGTGAAAAATGATTCATTTTGTGCAATTAGCGTCCTCCTATTTAATTCCTATTTTTATAAAGATTTTAAAAGTTATTATATTTTGTAATTTTATCATATAAATATACCTTTTTAAAATAATTTTATTAAAAATAATAGTAATTCAATTTTATTATGATAAATAATAGTAACAAATCATTTTTTATTTCTACACGTTAAAATTTCACAAATTTCTCTGAACTTGTATGTTTGTTTTTGTTGTTTTCTCTATTTTATAAAACAAAATAGAAAACATGTTGAACAAAATATAGATCAAAATCTTTATTCTCTATTTAAAAAAAATGTTTAAAATGTTTTAATGTGTCATAATTGTAATTTATTTATCTAAAATTTGTGTTGAATTCAAATTACGTGTTTTTTTTTCCAAATAAGTTAAATTTAAATACCTCACTAAATCTTACATGGATCAATTTGGTCAAACATATAAAAAGTTGTTCAAAGTGTATCAAAATCTCTACGATATTTTAAAATGGTTTTAATAAATATATTATTTTAATAATATTTAACATATTAGTTATATATAATTAGTCTTACTTGCACTTTGGTCCTTGGACTCTCTAAGTTCGTTGTTTAGTCCCTATATTTAGATGTATAAATTTCTTGTTAGTTTGAATTTAACATGAATATATCGTATATTTATGTGTTACCTAGTTTTTTTTAAATAAATTAATGTGTTTTTGATGTAGTTTTCAAGATATTAAAACTATACTAAATTATATTTGGATTTTTATCATAAAGATTAGCTAGTAATTTTGTTCACATGTGTTTAAATATAAATTTTATGTGATTCAATATAGTCAATCCATCAATATTGATCTTGATACATAATATTAATTTTATTAAAATATTAATAAATGTTCTTTTTAGTAAGACTTGTCAACCCATATAAATGAAATTACACTGATTTGTATAATAAGTATTATTTGCAATCCATAATTTATATGTATGATAATTCTCATGTACATGTAGGAATTCTACTTTGTCTCCTTTACTGACTTACCTGATTTTATATCCTTTCTTAAAGATAAAAAATTATTTCACTTTTATACATACAAAAATACTGAATACATGATGAATAATTCGTCTAGACATTTCCACCTTTTGTTTTTGTTTGTCACTCGTGAAACAAAAGTCATCACGAGATGAAAAATAGTCTATTTGATGGGTACATAGAATATCTTTTCGGTACTTCACCGACCTCCATTGGCCTGATGGTATATGCACGAGAGGTGGGACCAAATAGAAAAGAGAGAGTTGGATATGTTGCGAGATTGCAAAGACAAAACATAGGGTGAAACAACCATAAGGTAATGGTTCTTATTTCATAAGTGATGCATGATCGCATGTGAGAAATACAAATTTGCAGAATCTGGTTAGCGGTAGATATCGAAGACCAATGTCAAAATAATTGAACTTTTGCATCCTATCTATCTGTTTGAAGTACATAATGCCATGGCTAATAAAAAGACAACGAGTTGTGAATTGATCTGAGTTGAAAACCGCGTCTAATCATTATGACATAAGTACAATATGAAAACAACCTCTAGTGAAAACAAGAGATGGGATTAAATAAGATAGTGACCATATAAGACAACTGATTAGGACAATTGATAACGTTGATTAATGATTACACGAGGGGTGATGAACAAAACAATCAATCATGTGTCTATTTTTATTTAAATTTGGTAACAATTTTTTCATTTTGTTTCATTAAATACAACTTCTGGTTTGATACATAGCTCAAATCAAACAAATTCAGTAAATTTTATACAAATCAAACCAGAAAAAGGTAAAATGTACACTTACATTTCATCTCCCCAATGCTAAAGATGGGTTTCCATAAGAACCCATGTTATATTTTCTCCATTTAGAAATAAATGTCTACATTACTATTTTAGTTTGTTTCAAAATAAATGTCTATATTCAAAAGTAATACATTATTTGACAAACATAAACTATCTTATTATTTGGGTATACGTTTGACTGAACATAAGCTATCTTATTATTTGGGTATACGTTTGAGTGGACATAAGCTATCTTATTATTTGGGTATATGTTTGACTGGAAATAAGCTAGCTTATTGATGGATGAAAAAGGAGTAGGTTATGAGAAGATGTATCTCCCTTTTTCAGTTATAAGTTTATACCCTAATTACAAATAAAATAAAAACTAAGTAATAGTAATAATATTAATTGGAAATTATTAGTTAATTTTAAGTATATATTATATATTAATATTAATTATTTAAACCGTTTTAGTAAAATATTTAATTTAATTTAATTATAGTTTTTGAAAAAATATTAATCAAAGATACATGAGATTTTATTTTAATTTTTCTTTACTATCTTGCTTACATTAATATATTATATCATTAAATATTTGTTTTAACTATAATTAACTAATTTTAGTATGTTTTTTTTATCATTTATATATTTATCAGTTAGTTTTTTTTAAATATGATTTATTTATTAATTAATTTATCAGTTAGTAGTTATTTTATTAGTGGTCGACTAGCTTTTCAATTATTAGTTAACTTATTTGTTACCAACTAGTAAAAATATTATGATAATGTAAATACTTACTATTAAAAATATAGATTTCTTCTTAGACAAATTAAAATAAAAACAGAGAGATGTGATTAAAAAAATTGGATTTTTAGACATAAAAAGTAAATTTAGTTATGTACAAGAGGGGGTTGATGAAACAAGGGTAAGACACGTGGCGATTCGAATAGGAGGTCAATTTTGTCCTTGTGCAATTCTATCCTCTGTGAAATGGAGTAAAGTACTACCTTGTACTTGCAGACATAAAAATCCAACCCTTGATATTCTCGTCTCACCTTTTATTTATATTCGAATTAAACTTACGATTTTAGTCCCTATGATTTATCAAAAGTTTCTATATTAGTCCCTCTTATTTCAATGTTATGTCTATCGTCTTTGAGGTTGTTTGTCTACCTCTTAACAGTTCCATTTAAGAGATATAATCTGAATCATTAAAAGATGAATTCAATTTGGCAAAAATTAAATATGTCTCTTATTGGTTCAAAAACCTCCTAAATCATTGTGTATCCTGAAACTCCATTAATCATTCAGAGCCCTAAATTTATTTTGAATAATTACCAAATAATTATATGTCATTTTGCACTATATCATAAAAGTCTCTTAATCATTATGACTAATTAATCATTTTGCACTACATCATTCAACAATTGTCAAACAACCTCTTTATGATTTTAACTTTATTTTTTTTTTCGTTCTTGAACTAGCGACATCAATAAAAGACTGTTAAACCCCACCAATATGTCCTTTATGTTATTTTAATTGTTTAGTAAAAAAGATATAAAATGTAAGCTATAAAGACGATAAACGTAACTTTAAAACCATGGGGACGAAAATAGTAATTGTTAACAAACTACAGGGACAAAAAACATAATTTATTCTATTTATTTAGATTCATGTGGTAATAAATAGAATCGCACAAATAGAACAAGCATCCATTCTTATGTTTGGTTAATATTGACAATAAAAATAAAAGTAATCATTGATTATTTTAAATGTTTTTGGTTCATTTATTTAGGACCCTTCTTTTAGATGTGGTTAGTATCTTATATTCACTTATTCTTTAAACAATCTAAGAAACAGTCTAAAAAATAGCTAAAAATAAAGAAAAAAATAATTTTGTTTCTTTACTTTAATTTCCATTAGAAACGATGTAAAAAAGGTATAAGTTCTTGAAATTACGTCCCATACAAAAAAGGGTAAGCGTTTTGGGTTATCTGAAACTGTGAGAATGAATGAGTTTATCACACTCCATTATATCTCACCCCGAAAGTGGGGTTTTGGAGAAGGGGTGAGTGAGATGTATATATATATATATGATATTCACACTACTAAAATTAAAGACTTTTAGCTACAAACATTTCCATAGGAAATCCGTCACTGAAGGATGATTTGTCACAAAAGTTGGTGTCTAAATTGTTGGTGAGTAATCAAATCCGTGACAGATTACCCAGGAATTCCTAGGTAATCCGTTAGTATTTTCTTGAAAACATCGGATTTTATATGAACCATTAGTATTTCCTGGGTGATCTGTGAGTAATCACCCATGGAAATTTTCCTGGATAATTTTTTGTGACTGAAAGTCATTTGTTTTGTAGTGTCACTCCAGAATCTAGATAGTAGAACTACTGTGTTTATAATACATCATCCTATTTATATCATGACCTATTCAACCAAAACATTCCTTTATTTTCCAATATTATTTGTTTTTTATTTCCTTGCACTACGAGATTTATGTGAAGTATCTTGCAATGATTTCAAGCCATTCGTGATCGCCTGAAGAATTAGTGCATGTAACTATTTAAGCTAGTTCGAAGACTCATAATTACCATGTAAAAAATACTTATAACATCTAAAAGTGTTATTCTTAAAAAAATATTATTATTTAATAGTTCGGTATTTATAACAATATTTAATAAATTAAAGAAAAATGATTTAAAAATGGAAATTAATTATTTTAATATAACCCAGTTTAAACATATTTTGATCTATTATCTAAATCATTTTTTTTTCACCTTTAAATAAAACAAATCAATTGGAAAAAAAAACATTCCATATGAAAAAATAAAATTATGTTGAATTGTTGTTTCACTTTAATGAAAAGTTGAAATGGGTGACAAAATGTTGGTTTGGAACCATTTTGTTTTATCAAACACAATCATGTTTTAGTTCATGTTAAATAATTAATAATCACATGCACAACTTTTTTTAGTAGTTATGACAATTTTGATTTAAAACCAACTATATTTGAACAATCGAATTTAAGTATTTTTACAATAACTTAAAAGTTTTTTTTTTTGAACGGCAGCGTTAGTGTTAGTGATTAATGTTAGTAACGAGTTAAACTCCAACCCCTGAGGCAGCGCGGGATCGAATCCTCGCACCTCCACAGAGCCACGTCACCTATGAGAAACAATACCTCCACCATTTTAGGGGAAATCACCACTCCCAAAGCTCGAACCCAAGACCTTGAGGATGCTGTAAAACCCCGGTACCGCTAGGCCAAAGGCCCTTTGGTAACTTAAAAGTTATTAATTTAAATTTAAGATCGATAATTACAATAGGTATATCAGTTTGGACTGGAAAAGACGTGAAAGGGACAAATTGTGATCTCTTCAGCCTGGCCTATTCAGACTATTTTTAGGCTGTGTTAACTAGTTTTTAACCAAACTAAATTTTTTGAGAATATTTTGATAAAATCATAAATGAAATATACATATGTTGTATTAGGCAATATCTGGATTGCAATGGTTTGACCCTTTAATGTTTTTATATTCTTTCATTATATAAGTAATTACCGGTTTTGGACAAGGTCACTTGTCTTTGAGCCAATTGAGCTATACATTAAAGATAAGTATGGTTAGATTCTGGTGAAAATGAAAATTATGGTGAGAATGGTAAGAAAGGATCTCAGTATTTGGATTAATTCTAATTAAAAATCAACACTAATAAGATACACTAAATCAATTCCCGTGAAACACAATTTACTAGGGTGGATGAGATTAAAATTGATCAAGGGTCCAGATTCTTTCTTACACTAATTATTTACCTCTTATTCTCACATAATTATTCATATAGGCATATAATAATTCTATTGAATATAAGTGAAAAAACAATATCAATACAAACATAATCTAAATATAGGATATTGTAATCATTTCATATACTTTCAAGATTCTTTTCCCTTTTCACCCATCTTTTTTTTTTTATCATGAATCAAGTTTTTCAATTTTATATATTTGACCTTTTAAACAAAAATGTATTAAGTATTAACCAATTTCAAGCAAATATATTGAACTTGCTACTTGCTACCTTTGATACATACATGACTTATTAGATCTACACCATTTACAAAATAATTAAAATATAGTGTAATAAAGAAAAGTTTAAATGCGAACTCAAATTTATTGTGAACGTGAGGACACATGAGAGCGCGACACGTGTTTGAATATAAATTATTCAGACTGAATATACAAAGAAATATTCAGACTGAATAAATACTATATTCAGTCTGAATATTTCTTTGAATGAGACACTTGTCGCACTCTCATTTGTCCTCACGCTCACAACCAAATTTGAGTTGTCATTTGAACCCATCCCTAATGTAGTAAGTATTAAATTTGATATGAAGATATTGTGCTTCTCTTTCAGGAATGTTACCATCACCTTACTCCTAAAGTCATTAACAAACCATCCGTTGCTAATACTGATTCTGACATTGCCAAATTTTAAGTTAAAGTTTACTAGTTTTCAAATTCGTAAAATTGTGTTAGGTACGTACTCTAGACAAGCAACCTGTCAAAATTTGTCCGTGATATTGATTTATACCCGAACTTTATGAATGCCAACATATGTTTCATTGATTTTTATTTACGTTACATAGTTTTCTTATTCGACTAACAATTTTGTGACTTTTGTTCATATCTACATAACAGAGATACTAGCAATACAAGTAAACATAGGTGGTGGGTCAACAAATCGGACAAAAAGTCAAAATAGGCTCATGTTTAAAGTTTTTAGGACTCTTCGAGATGGGTTAACTTAGGATCGGTTTGACCCATATGCATACATACATACATACATACATACATACATACATACAACGTCAGTGATCAGGAAAGTTTAAGGTGGTAAGCGTAAAATGGATCTCCATCTTTAGATGCACATTAGGATAAGATGCATCGAGATGAGTTACATTAGATCTATCCAGTTATCAAAAACGACTCATGAGTGAGTTTGAGATTAAAAGTGATGAAGGGTCAACATCCTTTCTTACGTTTATCACTTTAACTCTCCTTCTCACATGATCCTTTACCCATATAGGGTTGAGTTCCGGTGAGAAAGGAAGTTATGATGAGAAGAGTGTAAGAAGAGATTTTCATTCTTGGATCAATCATAATTGAATGTCTACACTACTGAGGTGCACCAGATCAATTTCCTTCTAAAGCGCATTTCACGAACATCTCCAATAACTTTTTTATAATCTTTCTAAATAGAGAACAAAAATATAATTTTTTTTTCTAAAATGAATTACATGACTACAACAGATTTTCCTTTTTAGTGATTTAACATAAATTATATTAATACAATATTCTCTAATTTATCATCACAATACATTTTTAAGCAAAACTTTTTATAAAAAATAATAACTCAATTTCGTTAATCAACTTTTTCTTGCACATTCGAACACACTCAAAACTAAAATCGGTGAATTCATATATCTCTTCAAACTAGTTTTTTTATATATCTAATTATTTTATCCTTTAAAATCAAAACAGAATAAAATCAGGTTTCATTAACACATCAGAACATAATTATTATTTTTAATTCTCTAAAATTTATTTATTTGCACCAAGTTTTACATGTCTTTACAAATATAGTTACTATAACCTTAAAATTTTAAAAATTTAAAATCAAAATCAATTTTACAAAAAGGTCAGAAGAGCCGGTGTAACCCCAACCATAGATATTCTCGGAGAAACAAAGTCTTTGAAGTTATGAATAGTTAAATAATTGAACAATGTATTGCATGTACTTTCACATCTGATAGATTATTCTAACCGTCAAAATCCAAAACAAATTTATAGTAAAGCATGACCCCTCTTCCTAAGTGTCAATATGCAACAAAGTAATCAAGTTTATAATATTTTTATATTTATTAATCAAATTTGTTACCAGTTTTTTTTAGATTTTTCAGAAAAAACAATTACCGACAATCCTATGGCTTACCCAACGGTTGAATCCAGTCTGAATGGAAGGAGAGATTAAACCAGGACCTATCTTTTATTTGAGCAAAATCATTAAAAACTATGTTTAATTGTTTTGATTTAAAAATTCAATTTTTTTAATGAGTTTTAAGTTTTAACAAAAAATCATTTTTATAATATATTTTTACATGTTTTATTTTATATATATACAGGGGAGGGTTCAAATGAGAGCGCGACACATCTCGAACAATCAAAGAAATATTCAGCCTGAATAAAACTGAATATAGTGTTTATTCAGTTTGAATAATATCTATCGAGATTGAATAAACACTATATTCAGTTTTATTCGGTCTGAATATTTTTATTTGATTATTCAGTCTGAATCATCTACATTAAGACACGTGTCGCGCTCTAATTTATCTTCATGTTTACAACAAAATTTGAGTTCTCATTTGAACTTTTCTCTCTATATATATATACATATATATATATATATTATTTTATCTTTTTAAATTGAAGGCTTCTATTTCTATGTACCATGTACTATTAGTTGATGATGGCAATGTTTAGAATCTTAAAAGGGAATGTGAGAGGCAATTTCACATGCAGATGGATGATTTTTCATCGGCTGTGATGCCGGTGCATGCTGCTATCATGGGTCCTATTGGCTGACAGTTACCACGTTTATGTACCCTCGTCGTACCCGACCCCACCTCATCCTCTCCAAACCCACTATTCCCTTTCATTTTATTTATATTTATATTTATATTTTATTAATTAATTATATTAAAAAAACTAAATTAAAAATATATATAACATATCATATAAGTCAATATAGTCCAATTCAACCCAACCTAACTCGATATCTTTTCATCGTTTTAAAATTCTTGTTGGTTTTTAGTAAGCCCGTATAACAACAATCGAACAATTATTCTTTAAATACTTTTATGATATTTTATCTGACAACATTCGATGGTACTGGTACCATGTTTTTCTCTAATACCATGTAACTATGAACTTATAGATAGAATGAGAGTTTGCTATCAATGCCAAAGAAATTTACCTATATACCACCAATTCAAATGGCACATAGTTTTTCAGTTGGTATAGGTTGGTAATATAACAATGTCGTTAACTTGTAAAGTTGAATATGTAAAAACAGACAAAAACATAAGCAAATGGCCATGTATACAATGACTTAAATGTGGAATATACCATTTATAAGGAAATCGGATCAATTTGTAAGGCCCCCATGATCCTTTAATGTTTGAGGTGTACCCTTCGGTCCCTAGACACGAGTATAAACCCTGACAAAAATTTCTTGCGTAATAAGGTTGGAACCTGAATAATAAATTAACTTTATCTTATCACATAAACTGGAATCTTCACTTGAAGTACAATACCATTGGCATTGACAAATAAGAGCATTGAGAAGGTTGAAAACTTATCCAAGTAATGAGCTTAAATGATTATGAGCAGAACCATGGAAATGCCATTTTTAGATTAATACAATTGGACAATAATAAAAGCCATTTAAGATTGACATAAACAAAAGCACAACACCATGAAGAAGGTCATTAAAGCTCAAACTTGTACACTGATAGGAAGGACCAACCTTGTGTAGGAATGAAGTACTACTGCAAAATTAGAGACTAAATTGGGTTGTATTGTTAGATAAATATGAAGAAGAGAGAGCACTAGTGAAGAACCACGTGTAGAAGTTGTATTGTCAGATAAACGATGAGGAAGAGAGTAGTAGCAGACTAGCAGTGACAGGCAAGGAGTTAGGAGAGAACAAGAGAGCAGCAACGACGGGTCAAAGAAGTTGTATTGAGTCTGGAAGAAAATAAGAGAAATGGAAGAAATGCAAGTTTTTTATTTGTGTTTTTGAGAAGGGAGAGAGCTAAAGGAAATGAAATTAAGGAAGATACTTTTTATGGGTTACTAATCTTTACTTCAATCCCACTTTTATGAGGAAATTTTAAGAAAAAAAAAACCTTATCATTTTCTTTAAAAGAATTCAAGAACATAAACTCTTTTTCCTCACTTTTTCTTTTCAACTATTTCGTAAAAAATGTCTAAAGAATACAATATTAGAGTTACCTGGTTCTGGTTGGAAACTAGAAATAGAAATGGCAAAAATACGGGTTCTAATCCAGACCCCGCCAAAGCCCTTATAGAGGTGCGTTTACGATAACTCCAGACCTTTTGTGGTTGTTCGGAGATTAGTCATTGCACACAAGTTGACCCGAAAACCTACGGTTACCAAAAAAATACAGCATAAAAAGTAAAAAAAGAAATTAAAAGTTCAAATAGCTTGTTGTAAGATATTAATTAAATATATAAAACTTTGTTTGCTAAGGTAGTACTAAAGTATTCAAATTTTTATACCTTGTACCAAACGACTTTGCATTCTTGGTACAATAGTACCAATTCGAACTATTGGCACCAAATCAATTGGTATGATTGGTTATTGATATTGGTTGAGTTGGTTTAGTACATTTTTGATATGTTAGAATCGAGTATTCGACTCAACAGACTATTTCTTAAAGATCGGAATCCACCATCACATGCATATAATGAAGCTACATAGTTAAAAATTAATATGATTTACAGTATTTTTTTTTGCCAACATGAGGTCTTTTCAAAAACAACCTTTCTATCTTTGCGGATAAATGTAAGATTTACGTACATCTTACTCTTCGGACCTTATTTTTATATGTAATATACCAAGTAGGTTTGATTTGGATTGATTTAATGTAAGAAAAAAAAAGTGTTAAATATAGATGATATCGTATTTCGAACACATAAAACATATGTGTACAACTTTGTAATAAATATTGTACGGATAATTGGTACATGATAGCGACTGCCGACCTTTGAAGCTTCCTCGTAGCTTCACACATGCAACTGTACCATCTATTGTGGGCATCGAATGGAATGGATTCAAAGACGTGTCCATTCTTTTTGTTTTTGTAACTCGACAACATATGAATCAGTTGAACGTGTTAGTCATGATTCAGTTAGTTTTCACGGAAATCATCATATGAAACTATCGTGCCCTAATTAGTTGGGTTTTTCCACTTATAATGCTCTTTTCTTTATCTTGAAATGGTTAATTAGAGCCAATATTTGTGGTGAAACATGCCCACACGCGTTATTCGCACATGCACAAACGCAGAGTCACTGAGGTCCATAAAATCTTCCACTAATATTTCATATCTAAAAACAAGATTTTAATTGTTATTAGAAAAAAAAGAACGCAATTGAATTATCCATTTATTTTTAATCTAACAGTTGTGATTAACATAAACAATTATATTTTGTTACATTTCATGATTATACGAAAAGTTATATTCGAATCTGGATTATCTATTTTGTATCCAACAATTGATAACGATTTTCTTGTTTTGCTAGGTTTTGGATTTTTTTATGAAATAATTAAACAAAAAACAAAGTAGTTAAAAGAAACAAATGGATAATTTTGCAATAACCATAATAACTACCACTTCTATTAAAAATACCCTAACAATAGGATATCAAAAATCATTATACAATTGAAAAAAACCCCAATCAAAATGATAATAATATTAAAAAAGATAAATATAAAATTCTTGAAATTGGAATAATTAATTATTATTATTTTTTTTTTCAAGAAATTGCCACCCAAGAAGAACGCCAATTTGCAAACACTTTGTTCCCATTGCCACCTTCCTTACACCTTGTTAGCCTTTTCAACTCTCCTTTTCCGGTGGGGCACCCAACCCTCCACCGCCACACGCCGCCACCACTGCCACC
The DNA here is from genome assembly GCA_036898165.1 of Silybum marianum. Lineage (NCBI taxonomy): Eukaryota > Viridiplantae > Streptophyta > Magnoliopsida > Asterales > Asteraceae > Silybum > Silybum marianum. The sequence continues at coordinate 914,337 of CM072530.1, forward strand.
GTCCTCCTCCCCTTCCTCCTCTTCGTCAGCCGCCACCACCACCGCCACGTCATCATCAGAAGAAACATATTCATCCTCCAATGATTCCACTTCACCACCTTCCTCATAATTTTCACCCTTAACCCTCTCACTTTCATAATTTTCATATTTAACCCTTTCACTTTCGTAATTTACAGAACAGTCCTTCAACAACGAAAGCTTCAACCTCCCATTCGTACGTTCAGCTCGAAAGTTAGTACCACAGTTAGAAACACTAACAGCTTTTATAACCAACCGACCACCTTCGCGGTGGTGCCGCACCTTCACCGTCCCATCGCCGCCGCTGATGGAGGTCAGCGGCGGCGGAAACTCGCGTACTTTTCGGTCAAACCCCCGATTATAACATTTCGACCTCTGAATGGCTCTGACCCGTTCTCTCTCCTCCATAGAAATCGAACAAAACTCATCGCCACTTTCACTAACGTCACTCCCGGTTTCGCTTCCCAAACTTTCCGTACACATTTCCAAGCTCTTGGTACTTAATGCAGAAGCCGAACGTTTCACCATTGGATGAACGTAAACCTCATCGGAATCTTCTAGATTATTCTTGACCCCCATTGATGGGTTCTCAAGAGCTTGAAGAAAACTCCACTTTCTGATATTATTGTTGATTTCTTGAGAGGGTATTTCTGAAGATTTCGGTATGTTTTTTTGTTGGATAACGAACGATGGTTCGATAACTTGATCGGGTTCAAGGCAAGATTGTAAACCTTGATACACAATTACAGAAGAAGCCATGAAAGAAAGATTGCAAAAAGATTAAGAATTTATATCCAAGAAAGTAAAGGGTATGGAGAAATGAAAACCCTTTGAGATGATTTCAAAGGATTTATGAAAATAATAATAATATTAATAATAATTATTATTATAATAATGGGGTTAATTGGAAGGAAAATAGATAAGATTTTGTGGTATGGCATGACAAGAGGGTGAGAAGATGAAGGGTGTATTTATAGGTGCAAAAAAGAGAAGTGGGTTCTTGAGAATGGGGAGGGAAAGGCAACTTTCTAATGCCACCAGAATTTATGCAACTTTTTTACTTGTCCACACATTTTATTATCAAGAAAAAAAGAAAAGGAATACACATTACTTATAACTTGGTCTTTTCAAAAATATTTAAATAAAAAAATTAATATTATTTTATTACTTTTTTTTGTAATATATCTATATGGGTTCCATCTCAGGTCCCCATTAGTTTCAGTCGTTGAATGAGTCAGAAAATGCCTCTTCATATTGTTGTCTTTGGAGCAGGGACATTTCAATCTTTTTGAAGCTATTAAACTGTAAAATGAGATAACAAATATGCATTATATAAAAATGAAGAGGCGATGATAAGACGTATTTATTTTTAGTTTATGATAGAAATTAGAGTGGTACTGATGGTGGACTATAATTTTTACATTCGTTGATGAAAATACCATAAACAATGTAAAATTGGAGGCCCTATTCAAAACCACACATTTAAAATGTTAAAGAATGGCTCTACATTGGAGGCGGTGGACATGGTGGAACTAGTTGGAGTTACAAGTAATGAACTTTTTTGTCTGAATTATTGTTATTGTTATTGTTATTATTAAAATGCATATATATATATATATATTGATTAATAAACATCAAATATGTTTCTTTATCATGGGTTTGCTTTTGTTGAAAGAAAAAAATACGTCAGATTTTCTTTTTAGGGAATCTTGGGCATCCATTCAGGTTAGCTTAAGCAAACCGATGAGTCGATCGAAAATGGCTTGAAGTCATTGCAAATAAATCCCCATAGTTATAAAGGCTTTTGAAGCGGATTGAATATGGATTCGAACGCATAATTGACGAGATTTTCATTATATCCTCCTAAGTTTTAACCAATACAGTACAATAAGCATTTTTGTGCTTTTTTAGCGTTATGTTAATAAAAATTTTGTGAACGTTAATTAACTTAAAAGGACAATCATATTATAGATGCTCAAAGAATTTGTCTTTATTAAAAATTATTTTCACTAACTATACTTTTTGATGTACTTAGTTTATTAATGTTGAAAATTATTTCATCCTGATTAATTTGTTATAATTAACCATCATTCCATAATTCTTTAAACAAAACTAAAAGAATATTAAAAAAAATACCAAGAACTATCATATCAATTTTTGGACCTATTAACACTTAATTGTTATATTGAGATATAAATTCAAAATATATTGTTTTCTTATGTTTTAGATAGTGACAGTTGATGTCACATGTATTTTAAATATAAATATAAAAGTAATCATTTGATGCTTATACCCTAAGTTATATTCAAATGTTGAGTTGGTATTGCAAGATGATGAGTATATATAGAAAGAAAAATACCACAAAAAGTAAAGGGGAAATTAGAAAGGGCCATGACTAAGTTGTCATAATCTATTAAAACAAGATAGAAAATTGAAAAACTTGGGAACTTGTGTGGCACTTTGGGAAAGAGAAATTAGTTGGGGGCTATAAATGTGAAGACTTTAAATTTGATTGGTTGCTTTGGGAAATACCCAAATAACCAATTGGCCATTAAAACTTTTATTTTAGGGGTACAAAAGCATTATGATTGGCACACTCTTCTTTTATAAGCAAAAGTGAGCCTACAAAGGGACAAGATCCCCTTAGTGATCTTTTAGGTCATTACTTTGCTTTGCATTCCTCCTCTCAAATTAGTGCCTTTTATCACATCTTTGTTTTCATGTTTGCCTCATTCCACTAAGGTCAAACCCTATGTTGGAATGTTGGTTTAGAATATAGGTACACCAACCAACCACTGGTTGAATCTTTCTTCTAGTTTAATTATGATGATATCGTGGGTTTTGATTCAAACCGTGGAAAGTTGTTTGTTGGATTGTGAATGGTCATTGGGTTGATTTAGTGCTTTTAGAAAGATCGTGTTGGTTGGAACGATATAGAAATTTAGAAAACTGATGATAAGACCAGTTAACGTTGGTATTCCAAGGTTATAAGGATTGATGTGTCAATAAATCAAAGTTAGATGTAGAAGGCTTACCTTAGCCTATTTGTTACATATCAAGGTTGTAATACAGAGTAGTCAACAATACCGATGAAAAAACTTGTTAGCTCTGTTATCTTTTATAACTTATAAGGGTTAATATGTCATTATACCCAAGTTGGAGGACCAATATTTATCTTGGATTTTTCGTTGCTTTGTCTCAAAGTAAGAGCAAGAATGATTAGATGTGTTTAAGGTCACATGGTCGTTTTTCATTCAAATTTCACTGGTTAAACAATCTTTCATTGTCACTAAAGTGTCATATTTTAGCAACCATAAATATGTAGTGAAAGTAACATATAAAAAGATAACAAAAAGTCCCAAATCGTGGAATCCACTTTTGACCTATATTAGTGCCCTCTTTTGAATATGTAGCTAGAGTGAACTTTCTTTCATTCAAGACAGTATTATACTCAAAGAACATAACAAAATATACTAACCGAGCCTAACTCTATGAATCACATATTGGTAACAAAGAACTTATTCGATATAGATTCAGGGTTTCGTTTTGTAATTTATCAGAACTACAAAACAGTCTAAATAAAGCCATCTAGACACAATGCAACTTGTATCAACTTGGAAATTTCTTGAATTATCATATGTAAACTTGATTTGGGCCTAAAACCACAAGAAGTCCAACCCAATAAACAATGGAGCAATATAACTCTTTACGGTCCATATTTATTATTTTTGCATTTTAAGATTCATAATTATTTATTACCTTTGTTATATCATCAATTAAGTTAGATTTGAGATATAAATAATAATTTTTGAAAATATGGACTAGAAAATGTTGATCATGAATATGAAAGTAAACTACAAAATGCCTCAAAATATACAAATTGGTGTAATTTGTCCTAATTTTAAACAAAATATAAAACCTTTATAATTCGTATTTATTTTTAGCCTCCTAATAATAGACAACAATATTTGATTAAATTCATATTTTTTTTTTCGATTTCAATGTCTATCTACTTGATTTTTTTCCTTTACGAATTATCATTTTTATCAGAAAGAAAGATTTGCATGAATACATATTTGTAGATAAATAAATACACATTTTCTTTCTTTGTTCAACAAGAGTTTGATGTGTCCAAGGACAAATAACATCAATGTCAACGATTCTGACCATTTAAATAACTGATGTATTTAGATTTTTTTTAATTCAATAAAAAATCAAACATATTTTTTAAAGTAATCAACATTTTAAAACCAAGAGACAATTAAACAACTTTCATGATACTATAATCATTAAAAGGAAATTTAGTTTAAACCTTTTAATTAGATTGCTTCAAAGTTTAAAGATCAGTTTATTTTAAAAACAACCTGATTCAAGCCCCCTTCTTTTGCTGTCTTTTGACTCTTGAGGTTATGTTATTGTTTCCTCTAGTTGCTCCGTTTTAGTCTTTATTGTTTTGTTTACTGTTTGTTTCTTGTGGCTTTTGGCTTTTTTCCCCTCTTTGATATATGTTTTTCAGAAATTTCCTTTTTAAAGTTATTGTATTTATGGTTATTTTAAATAAATTTTTGCCTTTTAAAAAAAATAAGAACAAATTTTATTACTACTTTAAAACTAAAATATTAAGTTTAAGGTATTAAAACATAAAAGAAGAACCTTAATCATAAGCATATATAGAGAATTGAGTCCTTAAACACTAAAACAAGAAAAAGGAGCCGACATTTATTTCCTTTTTAGGGGTGGATCCCCACTACTAATTATTCAATGTTTCTATAGCCGTAATTAAATATATACTCCTATAAATTACTCAAAAAAAATTATGTATATATATATATATATAAATAAGTCAACTATTGCCATGCAATTAAAAATTGCAAAAAATAATTGACAGAGAACAGATTAAATAATAAATTTAAAATTGATTGGAATCTTTCTCAGTTAATTCTTTACCTACATTTTAAAGTAAAATTCCTAAACTAACAATTCTTTGTACATTCATATAAACCATGTTTTTTTTATTAAAAAAGAAGAAGTAAATAATGAATTTAAGTAAAAAACATACATTTACATGCAAAATAGCTAGTTTGAAAATTGGCTTGAAAATATGACTAAAAAATAAAATTTATTGAAAAGATTTACTGTTTTAGTCAATTTTCATTTTTAAACACATCAAAACTGGCTGGATTGAGTTAAATATGCATAAAACTATATATATGGATTCAGTTAAATATGCATGAAAATTTTAAACCCTAACAAGGCAGGAATTTCCACTTTGGCGGTTACGGAAATTTATTTTCATACCCGAAAAAGGGTCGGGTAGGATATTACCCGTCCCTAATCCGACCTAGATTTATTTTTTTATTTTATATAGTGCGTATATATAGTGTGTGTTTGTGTATTTTCTATTAATGACAAGTATATGATTTTCAAGAATGATAAATAATATAGAGATGATTTATTATAATTTTAATTTTAAAATACATTGTTTTTTATTGAAACGAATATCCAGTGGGATCCCTGAACTCATCAGGGATTCCTTTCCCGTGAACCTGTCGGGAATTATTCGGGACAGGGTCGAGAAAAAAGGGATTAAACAGGAATACACTACTCGTTCAATATCCATACCTATTAAATGTTTACCCAATTTGGTTGATAAACGACCCTTAATATTCATTATAGTTAAAAAAACATAAAATATTAAAAACTTTTAACCAAAACCATTCAATATTTTACAATTACACAAATTAACAAATTTAAAAATCATAGTTGTTTCATTAATGATATTTAAAGTCCATGAATCAAATTAGAAACAAAGAATAAAAAGGTTTCTATTTATTGCAATATTTTGAAATAAAATAAGTACAACCGTGGCTTGTTGATATAAATTAATGGACAAAAGACAAGAATATGTCCCCCCTCTTGGAAATAAAATAAATACGACCGTGGCTTTTTGCTATAAATTAATCAAAATTATTTTAAATTTTATTTATATTTTTGCCCCATAATTTAAAGTTTCATTTAAAATACGACTATATATAGGAAACATTTTTAAAAGCAAATATTATTTGAAAATTTAATATTAAGGTAGTGTTTGCTTTGCTGGAACATGTAGGTTTTAGAATAATCCATTCCATTTAATCAAATTAAATTCATATGCTCGATTCTTTCCACGTGTTTTAGTACGAAATTATAATGCCATTTCTTTCAAAATATTTTGAAAGAAACTGTTATACCACTATTGCAACAATTATCACCACCATTTCGTCACTACCAACACTTGCCATTAGAGGTGGGCAAATGGGTCTAACCCAGTCCGGGATCTGTTTAAGATCGTCGGTTTAGGACCGGTTACGGCCTGGATCTGTTGTAGGCCGGTTATGGGCTCGGACCGGGACTGGCTCGATTTTTCCAAACAAAATATACTTTTATATGTATTTTTATTTTTAAATGTATTTTTAATTTCTAAGTGTATTTGATTGAACCAATTACAAATTTATAATAAAATGTATTTTTAAGTGTATTTGATTGAAAACCCATTATAAAACTGTAATAAACTTATTTTAAGGTGTATCTAATTAAAAACCAATTATAAAACTACAATGAGACGTATTTTTATAGTGTATTTAAGTGACTCAATCACATATACCTGGTTTGGGCCCGACCAGGGATCGGTTACAAATACCCTTAACCGGGCCTTAGTATTTTCGACGGGACAGGGGCCGGTTTTGGTGAATATTGTTTGGGTCCGGGACCGGTTTGGGCTCGACCCGACCTGGGACTGAAATTTGCCCACCTCTAGTTGCCTTCATCATGGTCTCCACCACTATCCAATATCACTGCCGACACTGCCACCAACGTCACAACTGTTTCTGTTTTCACCATATCACCGCTACCACTACCATCTTTGTCACCGTCACCGGCTAGTCTTATTATAAGTTTTACCATTATATAATACTTGGAAATTAAGTAATAAAATACGAAAAAAATTATCATGAAGATTTTGCTACGTTATCACTATTTTATTATAATCCTAAAGTCACATTTAGGAATAAAACAAACAAAATTCAATGCTTTTGAGTTTTGACATATTTCGTTCCTCCAATTCCTGTTAATTAACGTTTGGTTAAAATCTGATTAAATTTCATTTCAATTTCAAATTATATGAATAAAAAACCACCTAAAATTAAATTACAAGTCCTTCAAACCATAAAGCAATTATTATGTTCATATGTTTTAAGGGTAGAGTAGCATTAGCATTAGGATGCTGATGACAAACACTTGCATCCTACTCCTTTTTTGACCATTTCTAGTGCTTCCTTTCTTTAGATTTTTCCTTTTTAAAAGCTTATTTATAATTAATGTTTTTATTTTATTTATATATATTTTTTTCAATTGAAATTATATACATATATTCAAAAAGTTCATCTTTGTGTTATGTTCTTGAAACATCTTTTATGAAAAAAATAAGAAAAAGGAAGGAAAAATAAAACCAAAACTTAAAAAAATTCATATTCTTGAATACATATGGTGCTTCATTTGTCCTCACGTTCACAACCAAATTTGAGTTCTCATTTGAACCCGCCCCTACATACATGATATGTATGCAGTGTGTATGTATGTATATGATGGTCTCAGGAATTGTTTAAGGAGTTGTTTCTTTCCAAATTAGCTATTATACATATGCATATCCGATATAAATTATGTTTATATGTATTCGATTATTTTAGGAATTTGTTTAGCTACGGTTTGTTACCACAAACTACTAAGCTACATTTTTTTTTTTTTTGAAAGCTACATTATACTTGTCAACATTTATCAGCAATTTTAAGTTTTTAACACATATTAGCAATGTTAACCTTGGTTTCGGGTTAAGAATGTACACCTCTATAATCTTCCTTTTCTCAGTTTTGAAGCTATTGGAGATGCTTAAGCCTTAAAGCATTAATTTAGATCATTGACCACATTTTTTAATGCAGAGTTTGCTGATATGTTATTTTCTCTTAGTTCAATTCTTTGTTTATCCCTATCGAATTTTCTTTTAAAATGCCTAATGTTTTATTGCCGTTTATTTGGAGGGAGCACAAGGGCACGGTTCATCCGAGAGCAACTCGGTCAGCCTCGATTACAAGAGTTTATTCCTCGCCTCTCAAAAGAAGGTTAATCCAATGTTTTGGAACCCGGTTTTTTAGTTGAACCTGTATGGTGAGTGGTGACCGGGTCACGGGTCAACCCGGTTTCAATAATTTCCTTAAATTTTCCACTTTCCTGCATACATATACATATATATATATATATATATATATATATACATATACATACATATATAGAGGCGGGTTCATGCGAGGACGGTAGCAATTTACGAGAATGCGAGGACAATCCTCAACCAATCATTTTATACATGAAAATTTTTTCATGTACAAAATCATATGTGATTTTGTACTGGCATAAAAAATGACAACCTCGACTTTTGCTGCAGGAAAAGTTTCGGCTAATCATATATGATTTTGTATGTGAATCATATATGATTTTGTGCATGAAAAATTTCATGTGCAAAATGATTGGCTGAGGATTGTCCTCGCATTCTCGTAAATTGTTACCGTCCTCGCATGAACCTATTTATATATATATATATATATATATATATAAAACCAAGAATTTGATGTCAACAAGTTCAAACATTAAAAATAACGTAACAATAAGTTTTACATCAATCCAAATACATTAAAAATACACATAACCATAACTTTTTCATCAACCCAAATACACTTTTTTATGAAACCCGACCAAGTCACAACGCGTCACAAATAGCCAAAAACCCGATCATAGTTCACCTGGTCTCTTCCCCGGGTCCCGATTCGGCCGGCCGGGTCAACCCGGGTTTTAAAACACCGGGCTAATTTTTTTGTCTTTTAATAAGAATATTTGGTTGGAGGTATTAATCAAGAATGAATGGGAGATAATAAAAGAAACTGTTTGGTTGTATATAATATAATGAGCTCATTCCGCCATTTTTCCAGAAGCCTAAATTTTCATTCATGATTTAACCGGGAGGAATGAAAATGGATTCCCTTTCATTTTCATTTCCATTTTCATTTTCATTCCCTTGCAAGAACCCGCTTAGCTTTTGTCAAAAATGTGGGTCCCATGCATGAGACCCGCGATTGAGGTAAATAAATAAACGTCAAAAACTCATGGAAATAGCTGGTCTGCTCTTTGGAGTGGAGTAAGTGTCAGGTTTAAGTATATCCTATCTTCAGACCCCCGCTGTAAAGTGGAATATACTGTTAGTTCGGTCAGTTTAAAATTGTTTTTCATGTATCATATCCCCAATATGTTGTATAAATTTTCGGCTATCTTTCTAAGTTTTCCATGTGGTTACAATATGAGAACATCAACAAATCCTAAACAATTATCACTCCGCGTATGAGAAAAGCCTTGGAAGCTTTTGTGGCTAGGCGGTGATGGCGATGACATCGGTGTTGGCGAGGGTGGAGGTGATGGTTTGGAAAACCAACTTTTAAAACTTTGTATTTTAGATAATTAAAATGGAATTAACTATTTTTTTTTTGGTTATTTCAAATAAAAATTTAAGTAAAATTGGTTTTATTTTGATATAATTTTGTTTTTTATTTAATGGAATGTGTTAAAAGATTTGAAATAGTGTAAATAATAATTGTAAGCTACTCTTGTTCTTTATAATTTACCTTCATGTATTGTTGTAATATAAATACGTAAACATTAATTAAATAGAAGATCATATCGGCTCCTAGTTTAGATGAGTTTTTTCTCATGAATTAAAGACTTACAATTTCGTGGTGTGGTTGAACCTTAAGCAGTTGAAGCTAGCTTCAGCTGCTGAGTGAGCTAACAAAGTACTTCCTATATTGTTGTTATTAGAGGCTAGTTTAGTGTGATAAAATAACATGTTTAAAGGTATTTTTTTTGGAAAGAGTGTTTTGGTATTTTGTTACTGTTTTATTATAATGTTAACGTTATATTTAGCGAACTAAATAAACAAATTCTAATTCTTTTGATATATTCACTTTCAATTATGTCAATTAAACACATAATCAAAATCTGATTAAATTTTATCCGACTTCTAATCTTTTTGACACATTCCATTATGCAAACCAACTCTCACCTAATATTAAATTACAATTCATTTAAGCAATAAAGCGATTATTATGTTCGTATGTATTTTACAACTTGTGAAATTGTTTTAACATCATTATTTAATTGTGAAAGAAAGTCATTGCAAATACAAAAAAAAATGATTTAATTCTAAAATTTAAGGATAGAGTAGCATTAGCCATTAGGATTTATAATATATTCTCCCTTCTTATTATAATTTTAGTTGTTGTTGTAATAAAAAATTAAAAATAATAAACATACTGTATTTATATAAAAGAAACGATAGATGGCAAATTATAAATATTAATATTTGATTTTTTTTCCTTTTAAAATACAACAAAATGAATTTATAAAATTTTAGACTTGTACATATTTAAAGTGTAAAAACTTAATATATAACTTTAAAATACGACAAGTACATATTTTAATATTAGCCAAAATAAATCTTAATGCAATAAAATTAACCCATTATTCGTTAAAAAAAAAATAGAGTTGATTTTCACATCATTTTATTTATGAAACCAGTTAAGGTTGTTGGTAGTCAATTTTTACCTCGATGATAAAGAAAATAACACCTTTACATTTAGAGGTAAGAAAATAACACCTTGTTAACGAGAGTTTTATACAAAGAGCCAAGTTTTTCTTAACATATATCTCTTAATTTAGAAACATGTTTATTTCATCTATGAAAAATCCTGCCAAATATCAATATATACAAACATATTAGTAGACACATACATCTTTATCCATGTAAGCAAAACAACCAAAACTACAAGAGTTGTGGCGTACGAGCTGAGGCCCTGGGGGATATGGTGGAATATCCCATCTGTCCAGAGTTCGAATCCAGACATACACAACAATTGTGGCCATTGAATTCATCAGAACTGATGTATTACAGTCATAATTTACTGGGATTAGTCCAAACATAACCTAGCACCCCCTTAAAGAAAAGACAACCAAACAAACTTAGGCTAAATATGGGCCAACTTTTATTGGGCCGGTACCTCAAGCCCAAACAGAAACCCAATTAAAACCAACACGATCAAATACTACGCAACGCTTTGAATTCATCAAGCGATCATTGATTTTGAACTCTGAAATCTTCCATTTTCAAGAAGCCGATCGTTTCAATGGGGAAGAAACCGAGAGCTAAGAAGCTCAATGCTGCTACTGATACGGTACATTTTTGTTTATCGATTATGTTTTCTTCCATTTTCAACTCTTCATTTCTTCTTCGTTGTTATGATTTTAAGTTTTTCATGATCGAGCATTGCAAAGATGTTTTTGAAGATTTTAGGAACCTCATTTGAAGATATTAGACCTTTTCCACGATCGGAGATTGATTTTGACCAAACAGATGAGTGTTTTTAGGAATTTGTTTCGCTAGGGTTTTCAGGAACCGTAATGATCTGTTTCCCTCCAAATTAGCTGTTACACACACACACACACACATATATATATATATATATGTCCGTATGTATATGATTGACTTGTAGCCTGTAGGAGCCAGTTTCGCTAGGGTTTTTCAGGAGCCGTAAACACCGGTTTACCTCCAAATTAGCTGTTACACACACGCATATTATATATATATATATGTATATGATTGTTTTAGGAATTAGTTTGGCTAGGGTTTGCTAAACTTTTTCATTTTGTGCATCGTTGCATATGAATTTGGTGAAAGAAAAGTAGAATGAGATGGAAATATTGAGAAATAGGCTTCATTCCTTCAAATATAGTAGCTATGAATGAATATAGAGACACAATTACAAAAAATATAAGAGACAATTACAAAAAAATGAAAAAAAGGGGATTTTTGTAAGCTCCCTAGGAGGTCAAGGGGTTCAAATATCACCAAAGTTGATAAGGGTGCTATTATTTGCTGTATATAAGTATTATATATACTTCAAATAAAGTTATTTATGGTATTGCTTTAGACATCTAAATGTAATTTGCTAATTGTTCTATTATTATGTCGTGCTAGTCTAAGAATTCCAATCAGACACTGATTGGTTCAGACCATCCTGAGCTTGAACTAGTTGTATCGGATAAATCATCAAAAAACAAAAGCATTTGCGTTAGGCGTTCTGGGCGGCTCCAAAGTGTAGTGAAGCCTGTTCAGAATCAAGAGGTTGAAGAAATAGATCTTGTACAAAGTGAAAGGGAAGACGAGGAACCTCAAAATGTTCAACTTCCGTTACTCGAGCCACGTGATGATGGCTCGCGTAACGGGCCCACAACAAATCAAACGTTTCTTAATGAAAAAGCTGAAGATGTTATGAAAGCAGTTGAAGTACTCAACTCCAAGGCAAGCTTTTCTCCCTCTATTAAGACATTTTAGTGTTATGAGTTTGTAAATTATTCGTTCAAGTCAGGGGGGGACCCACTTAAGAGCACATGATAGCACCGGTCACTGCTTCATGAGTATGTCGTTATGAAAAATTAACGTCCCCGAAGGTGCTAACTTATGGTTTCATTTAACAGTTCCATTAAGAGGTAGCCTCTGAATCGCTAAGAGGTAAATCCTGTTTGGCAAAAAATAAGTATGCCTCTTAATGATTTCAAAACCCTCTGAATCATTTTGTATCATGGATCTCTCTTAATCATCCAGAGCCCTGGTTTCATATTGAACAATTACCAAACAAATATATTTCATTTTGCACTATATCATAAAAGCCTCTTATTCATTCCGAGCACTTAATCATTCTGCACCAAACCATTCAACAATTGCCAAACAGCGTGCCCCTTATATTTCTTCAAACTACAATAATGACAAATTTTCTTTTGGTAGAATTGGTTTGTGTGGCTTTTTCTTTCTTCCAAGCACTGTTTCGAATAACGTATGGCCGTATGTCCAACTTTCTGAGTTTTTTTAGCTTTTAAATTTCGGGTTTATTATGTTTTTTTAAAAACGGATTGGGATGAAAACCTATGAAAAGACTTGAACTCAAAATGTTGCATTCACAACTCGTAAGGCAAGGAAACAACCAACACATCAATAATGATTTTATAAAATTATCTGCAGCTTCAGCTTTATTTTTATAGTCAAATAGTGTCACCACTTAAAGATCTGTTTACATCCTACCCTACTAGACCCCACATTTATGTGGGATTTACTTTTTGACTTTGTTTTTTTTTTGTCAATTATTAGTGGTCCCCACATATAATTTTCTATGCGGTCGCCTAAATAATGCCTTAAACATGGATTTAGATGATTGCCAACATTTTTTTTTCTTCTTAGTTTATTGTTGATCCTTATCGATCTTTCTTTCAATGGTCTAATGTTCTTTTGTGTTGTTAAATAAATAGGTTGGAGCACAAGGGAACGGTTCAAGTGAGAGCCCATCGGTTAGCCTCATTTACAAGAGTTTATATCTCGACTCGCAAAAGAAGGTTAACCCTTGTCCCTTAAATGTAATCTTTAGCTTTTGTCGTAAATGTGGGTCCCATGCATGAGACCGCTATTCAGGTAAACCGAGATCATCTCCAACAGATTCTTTAAAATGGAGAAAGTCGAGATTTTGGTGTTTTTAAGTTGTTTTTTTTTGGCTCCAACGATCTTTCATAACTTTTTGAAATGAAGAACGTAGGAGAGAGGGTAAAAGTTTTCAAATTTAAAAAAAAAACTCTCCAAAATTAAATGTTGAATAGGGAGGGATTGTTTTTTAATTGTTCAATTAATGCGGTTGTATGTATTATTGTTTCATATAAACTTTATTTGAAAACTTGGTTGGGAAATTAAATCTATTGAATATTTTAAGAAATTGACAAAAATAGCTAATCTCTCCAATCAAATTGCATTTGCTTAAAGCCTGTTTTCATATTGGAAAAAGAAAAGAAAATTATTTACTCAAATGGGTATCCCTACCCAAATTTACATAAAGATTTTTTTCTCCTTTTCTTTTAATATGAAAAAAAGGCTTTATGTAAATCCTTTACGTAAATTCTACTAAAATGGGAACTGGATAGGGGAGTTTGGTTATATTTTTATCAGTATAACTAATGTTATTTTTTTGGGAGATTTGAGCTCTTGTTTTTTCATTTGGAAGAAAGTATAAAGAATCTGTTGGGAGATGCTATGATTAAACTCTTAAAGACTCGCATAAACACTCGGTCTACTCTTTTGAGTAAATGTGAGGTCCGCTTACATCCTACCTCTCGACCCCACCTCAAAGTGGAATATATATATATATATATATATAGGGGAGTGATCAAATGAGAACTCAAATTTGGTTGTCAATGTGAGGACAAATGAGAGCACGACACGTGTCATATTCAGATTGAATAATCAAAGAAATATTCAGACTGAATATATATATACTATATTCAGTTTGAATATTTCTTTGATCATTCACTCTAAATAATCTACGTTCAGACACGTGTCGCGTTCTCTTTTGTCCTCACGTTTACAACCAAATTTGAGTTTTCATTTGAACTTTCCTCTCTCCCTCTCTCTCTCTTTATATATATATATATAATATGTGCTCCCTCTTCCCCATTGCCCCAATATATTTGTCTATAATAGAAATGACACACAGTTTTAGACATACATAATTACTATACTTTTCGGTTAACCAAATGACAATGACAGTTTTGTCCTTGGTTAATCTCTCTCTCTTCAAAATTCTTAAATATTTGTGTATTTAATTAAGGGTTAATTTGAGATTTTAGTTATTTGGGACGAAGGGAGTATTAATTTGATTTGGTTTAGAATAACTTGTTAATAAAATGTTTCTATGTTACTTTCAGGTTGAAGCTCTAACTTGTGAAAATCATGAGCTTGCACGGAAGTTGGAAATCGTTCTTGGGAAACTTGAAGTGGTTTGTTTACTTACGCTTTCTGTGTTTTGAATATTATATACTTTTTCTATCTCAAAATAAATGCGGCCGACTCGGGAGGTTTTCTGAGCAAGTGCACCTTTAAGGTCGATCAAAAGCCTACAAAGTCTACATATGTGTTTTCAGGCGAATTCCACTGTTTTAAGGATTTTTTTTGAGATTTTGGTTGATTTTGGGTGACTTTTTCGGTTTTTTGGTTGATGTCTCTTGTATTTTCTTATATCTTGGAGCACCTCTCAAATTTTTTGCATCTTTCATACCCAAAAAACTATACTTGTGAAAATTGGTTGAGTGGGTGGGTGTAGTGGCGACCGTAGGATTTTTGCTGAGTGCGCACATTTAAGGTGGATCAAAGCCTAGCAAAATCGTTTGATGTGTTTTTAGCGAAATTCTACGTTTTTCAGATTTTTATTTGATTTCGAGAAACTTTTTTGGGTTTTTTGGGACCTTTTTTTAAGGGTTTTTGGTTGACTTTGAGGGATTTTTCCCATTTTTTTGTTGATGTTTCTTATATTTTCTAATATCTAGGATCACCCTTCAAACCTTTCATACCTCATAAAAAGTTTCTACTGATGAATATAAGTTGAGTGAGTGCACGAGACCCTGCTCGGGCCTTCATATGTCTGCCTCTATTTACAATGAAAGACACATTTTTAGAAATACGTAATTTGTTACACTTTAAATCAACTAAATGCCAATTTCTCGGTTAATAATAGAGAGTGTAAATTATGTTTTTCTTTCTTGTGGTTTAGAAATTGCGGTTTTTGTCTTTATGGTTTATAATTCGTTGCTATTTTCGTCTTTATAGTTTCCAATTTATTGTTGTTTCGGTCCCTGTGATTTGCAATCCTTTACTGTTTTGGTCTTTTATACTTAGGGTGCGTTTGGTACGCAGTCAGGACAGGACGGAACGGAACAGAACATGACAGAACAGTTGTTACACGTTTGGTAAAACATGATATGACGGAACAGGACAGAACAGAATGACCAATTTACCCCAGTGAGTTGTTTAGTGTTTTTAACCAAATAACCCCCCATATATATATATATAGAGAGAGAGAGAGAGAGTGAGGAGAGATAAAGGGAGAGAGTGATAGGAGAGAGAAAGAGAGAAAAAAAAGAGAAGAGAGAGATATGGAGGAGAGAGAGAGTAGAGGGAGAGAGTGAGGAGAGAGAAAGAGAGAGGAGAGAGAGAGAGAAGAGAGAGAGAGAGATATGGAGGAGAGAGAGAGGAGAGAGAGAGTAGAGGGAGAGGAGAGAGAGAGAGAGGACAGAGAGAGATGATAGAGAGAGATGATAAAGAGAGATGAGAGAGAGAGAAGAGAGGGCGCGGCGGCGGCGGTGTTCGTGAGGAGGTCGCCGGCGGTGGTGTCGGCGTGAGGGAGGGCGCCGACGGCGGTGGTGGCGGTGTGAGGGGGTGCGCCGACGGTGGTGGTGTTCGTGAGGAGGTCGCCGGGGTGGTGGTGGCGTGAAGGAGGAGAGGGTAAAAAGGGAACAATTTCCTTGTTCTAGTTAGTTCTAGGGGGTAAGGGGTGAACAAGGTTGTTCCACCTTTGTTCCACTTAATCCTTGTTCCACTTCTTTAAATTCACACCAAACATGAGACTAACCTGTTCTGTTCCACACTGTTCCACCCTGTTCACCCTACCAAACGCACACTTAAAGATAGGAATTACCCTAGTGACTAAAATTGCAATGAATTGCAAACCTTAGGGACGAAACTCTCAATTTCTAAACCACAAGGATGAAAATCAAAGTTATTAACCAACCAAAGGAAGATAATTGTAATTTTCACTTATAGAAAATAAAGAAGTTGCTCACTTCATTAATGGTAAATTTAGAAAGTAGCTTCTTATTTTGGGACAAATTAAAATAGAAACATGGACACTAAGAGATTGTTTACCCAAAAAGCTTACCATGTAACTATGTAAGTGCTTACCTGTAGGAGCCAACATTATAATTTATTTTACCGGATAAGATTGTAGTAACCAAACAGTATCATATGTAACAATTTTACCCGCTAAGTGCTTACAAGGGTAAGAATCGTTATCCTTAGTCACTGGGTAAGACTCTCCATCCTTGTCATCGCTCTTACTGGGTAAGATTCTCGGGCCTTTCCATGTTCATCCAGTGAGGAAAATTATCCGATAAGTACTTATCGGGTAAGCATTTAGTAAACAACCTCTTATTTTGAAACAGAGGGGAGTATGATGTATTCATCTTCGGTTATGTTTCTAAGTTCTTTATGTTTTTTATTATGGTTACAGTATGAGGACATCACCAAATCCCAAACGGTTATCATTTCAAATATGGAAAAAGCCATTGAAGCGTTGGTTAGATCTACGTCACTTGTTGGTCAGTTTTCTTCTCCTGGCGGCAGTGTTGCTGCCACCGCCGCTGGTGGTGGTGTGGTGGTGCCAAAAGAGTTAACAACAAAGAAACGTAGACAGGATCAAAAGAGTAAATGAGTTGTTGTTTATTGTCATCTACTAATAGAATCGTTGACTTGACTAGATTGGTTCTTATCTTTTGAGTAATGTGCATATAATGCAATGGAACTGAAGTTGATTTTAAAGGGGTTAGTATGTTTTTTTTGGCTTACTTATTAAGCAATGATGGAAAATGACTTAATTGGATAAAACTTTATGTACATGTTCTTGTTCAGCCAAATTATATGTTATTGGTATTTGAAAACTATATGCATTTTTTTTCTGTTTTTGGTTAAAAATTGTAATGGGATTTTTACCCAACTTTCTATTATTGATGCAGCAAATTATTTCCTCCGTACCAATTTTAGTGTCCACATTTCTATTTATATGTGCTTAAAATAAGTGTTCATTTTTAAAAGTAAATAAGTAAATTCTCAAATTTACCCTTATTTAATGCATACATATTTAAAAATTGTGAGAGATAAATTAAATAAAGGTAAAGATGTCATTTGGTTTACAAAAAAGTGTCTTAATTATGCATATCTAAAATTGTGTGTCATTTCAATTGTAGACACTTAAATTGGGATGGAAGGAATATTGTTTTTGGTAGAAGGTGTTTATATTTGTATTTTAGTTTTTCTTAATTTAAGTGTATATATTTTTATTTTAGTTTGTCTCAAAACAGATTTCATCGTTATCATTCTATCTTTAATTATGAGTTGAGTTGCATAAAATTTCTCTTTATTATTAAGACAAAAAATCATAGTCATTTGTTCCATTTTCATTGTAGAATATTTAATTTAAGAACGAGTATAATGGTAATTGATTTGTTATAGAAAAGAAAACGTGACGAACAATTTAAAAGTATTCTTTCCAAATGTTAAAACCTTCAATCTTTAATTACATTTTTATACGTTCGTTATCTATAAAAATAATAAATAAGCAAAAGATTAAAAAAAATCATTTAGAATTTGGACAAAAAGTTGATGAAACTAACAGCTTAAAAGTTAATCCCATTTGATCAACCAAATGATCTCCAACCATTTCTCTATTATTTCTCAAATATCAAGAAAGAAAAATAACATCTTAAAAAGGAAAGTACATTCAGATTCAATCTCAACCTTTTTCCTTAATTTCTTCAAAATTAAGAGGAAAAATAATCAAAATCTTCGGAAAAAAAAACAAATTACATTTGTCTCTAATAAATTTTCATTTTGAGAATTCTAACATTTACTTACATTATCAAAAATCAAAAAATCCAATAAGTTTCATATTTAAGCAAATTCTCAAACAAACTTTTAAACAATTTTTTTTCAAAGTAAATCAAAATAAAAAATAAAAAAAATTAATACATCTTCTTCTCTTATCCAAAATTTAATTTTAAAGGGTTTTTTTTCTTTTCTGTTTTCATATATAAAAAAAATTCTTTCAAATTTGTGTTGATAAAAAAAACTCAAAAATCTTTTATTTATTTATTTATAAACATTAGAAGAAACACATACCTATTTTTGGTGCTTATTTGTAGATCTTTTTTCAATTATCATCATCATTCATCTTCTCCATTAGGATCATTAGCATCCAGTGGTCCAAGCATTCGAGGTGAATTCTTAAAGATCTCACGAACATCCTCAATCCCTTTATACGATATAAAATTACCATTTATATTCAGCAACCTAAACCCAGGTTTACCGGCAACCGCCTTAGCCAGTATCCTAGCACCACCACTTCCAATCCCATTACTACTCATATCCACCATCATCAACCGCCCAAACTCCTCCTCCTCCGCCACCACCCGCCCGATCGCCGCCGCGCCGGAATCTTTCAGTTCGTTTTCCGATAAGTTCAGTTTGGTTAACGAATCTTTCTTTGAAGCTATACAGGCGGCAATGGCCGTTGCTGATTCGGAAGTGATGGAGTTTCCGGAAAGTTCTAGAGCTTCGATGGAAGAAGGAGAGGTTTTTAGAGCGTTTGCGATGGCTATGGTGGCTTCGTCTTTGAGGTTTAGGTGACCGAGGTGGATTTCGGTCAGATTGGTTTGACCGGATAGAGCTCGACTTAAAGCGATCCCGGCTTCGGGTCCGAATGGGTTATCGCGTAGATCGAGTTTTTTCAAACGGGTGCAGGTTGCAAGTGATTCGGCTAGAGCGATGCCACCAACGGAGCCGATCCGTGCCGATGAACACCTGAAATAAGGGGGTGTGGGAAAAGTCATATAGATATCCAGTTATGATTATATCGGGTCGGGTCTAAATTTTAATATTTAAATTGGATCGGTAGGTTGTTTGTATGATACTTTAATATCTACTAAAGTAATATGATATAATCCAATTACTACGAATGATTTAATTTATATGATATTTGGTTGGTATTTTGGTATATGAAGACTTAGGAGGGCCTCTTTGTTAGCCGCTTAATAGTACTAACAGCTTATTCGGTCAGCTATATGCAGAAAGCCGAAAATTTGGTACTAACAGCTTATTTGGTAGTGTCTGAATGATAAGGAAAGTGGCTTATTCAGAAGCTTCTAAGGGGAGCTTTATGCAGAAAGCCGAAAATTTCTAAATCTAGCCCTCCCAATTAAAAAAAAAAAACTTTTCCATCTATGGAAAAACCTTTCCACACAAAAATCTTCCCAATCTATACAAACAATCAGATTAATCCACAAAGACAACTTTATCTATACATAACTTAATTTGATTTATGTTTATAAATTATGGTGGTTGCTCAATCTATATAGATATTTATTTATGGGCAGTGTTTTAAGTGAAATGTATATATAATTAGTTGAAATGGTTGTATAATTGGTTCAAAACATGCATTGGATGAATTTAACTACTGGGAAGGTTCAAATAATAACCTCATAAGAATTTTGAGAACCACGAGAAGAGGTACATGCATTGATGGATATACAATATATGAATTTCAATTAGTATATGCACCAATGCATACATAATATATATACATTTATGGATATACTAATAGACAAATACACATTTTGATGGTATAGATGCATTAATACACACACACACACACGTGTGTGTATATATATATATATTATACGTGTAGAGAAAAGTTCAAATGTGAACTCATTTTTGGTTGTGAACGTGAGGACGAATCTCAGCCACTTATCCGGTCAATAAAGGCGGCTTTGACCTGGTTCCCCTTCTTTAATAATCTCCACCCTCCCATGAATCGCGTCAATCCTCCGTGATCGCGTCCACCATAACCGAAGATGTGTGGCTGAGATTCGTCCTCACGTTCACAACCAAAATTGAGTTCACATTTGAACCTAACCCTATACGTGTATATATATATACGTGTATATATATATATAGAGGAAAGTTCAAATGTGAACTCATTTTTGGTTGTGAACGTGAGGACGAATCTCAGCCACTTATCCGGTCAATAAAGCGACACCGCGGTTTCCCTCCTTTAATAATCTCCACCCTCCCATGAATCGCGTCAATCCTCCGTGATCGCGTCCACCATAACCGAAGATGTGTGGCTGAGATTCGTCCTCACGTTCACAACCAAAAGTGAGTTCACATTTGAACCTAACCCTATATATATATATATATATATAGAGAGAGAGAGAGAGAGGGGGGGGGGTGGGTTTCAAACGAGAACAATAACCAAATAAGAGAACACCAAAACTCTTAAATCATCTTTAAATCACATGTGATTTTACACTAACAGTTAGATGTGCGGGCGACGTGGTCTGCCACCTGAAATCGCATGAATCACATGTGATTTATACACGTGATTTTAGTGTAAAGTCACATGTGATTCGACCGTTTTCCTATTCTCTTATTTGGGTACTGTTCTTCGATGAACCCAACTCTCTTTCAAATGCAAACTCAAATTTGGTTGAGAACATGAGAACAAAGGAGAGCGTGACACGTGTCATCTTCAGACCGAATAATAAAGGGAAATATTCAGACTGAATAACACTATTCAGTCTGAATAACACCATATTCAACGTGAATATTTCCTTCCATATTTAGTCTAAATATGACATGTGTCGCGCTCTTTTTGTCCTCATGTTCACAACCAAATTTGAGTTCTCATTTGAACCCGCCCCTATATGTCTATATATATATATACACCGGTTCTCATGGTTCTCAAAAATATTTATGGTTCTCATTAACCTTTTCCTTCAATCAAATTTAATAAATAAACGATAGTAATATGCAAGAACTTATCCGATCCAAAGTTAATCGGGTTAAATAAGTTGTCAAAATTCAACTTCCACCTGATAACCGGATCCGATAAGTTCGACCAAAAATCCATTAAACGTAAACCGACAAAAAAACACTTCTAACCTGAAATCCTCTAGCATCGGAGATTCTTTAACGAGTTGAGAAATAGCAATTGCACCTCCATCTTTAATCATATTATTATGAAAATGAAGAATCTTAAGTTTCTTCGAAGAAGGAATCAACTCACACAACGCCTTTGCAGCTTCCTCCGATATACCAGCATTCATCAAATACAATTCAACAAGATTTTCTAGAGACTTTAAAAGATCACCAAATGCCCGAATCCCTCTTTCACCTAAACCATTATTCGAAAGATTCAAATAACTAAGATCACAACCCACAAGAGCCGATGAAAACATCCTCATAACTTCAATAGCTTCTGGTTCTGGCCTTCTAAAAACAAAATCCGATAAATCAACTTCCGTTAATTGGTTCGTTAAATTCGATAAAATAGAAGCAGCCACATGGGCAGAAGGTAAACCGAAACTTCTATTACTAAAACAAATCTTTGTATATTTGTTTTCGGGATCTTTTAGTGGTTTCAGAACTTCTTTAGCTTCTTCTGCGTCAATAAAAGCTCGGCGCCCACCAGAAATGTCGAAAAAAGATTCATTATCAGATAACAAATCTGGTATAATTTCTCGATCTTCTTTTGGTCGAGGTCCTCTTTTAACAACTTCCACCATAAGTTTACTGGATTCTTTAGCGTAAACTTGCACAGAAGATGATCCATCGCTAGCTGGTTCTTTTTCAAAGTGTTGGTTTGCAGCAGAAAAGGCTGCAGACTCGATTTGTTTAGCGTCTTCTTCGGCTTCTTCTTTGCTTAAAAGACCGTATTTTCGTGATAAAATGGAGGGAGTTGTGAGGTTTTTTACTATACGGTCCACGAGTACTTGCCTTGTGGTTTGACTAGGTGGCCACAACTTAATTGTACGCATGTGACCATGATTAGAGTCCATATCAAATTGTCTTGCAAATATGTTGTTTTCGGTGTTGTTTCAATCTTTTTTTGGAGGTCCTGTTACACCTGTTTCAAAACTATAGATTGATGATAGATCGACTGGTGGAGTAATATATATATATATAGGGGTAGGTTCAAATGTGAACTCATTTTTGGTTGTGAACGTGAGGACGAATCTCAGCCACACATCTTCGGTTATGGTGGACGCGATCACGGAGGATTGACGCGATTCATGGGAGGGTGGAGATTATTAAAGGAGGGGAACCAGGTCAAAGCCGCCTTTATTGACCGGATAAGTGGCTGAGATTCGTCCTCACGTTCACAACCAAAAATGAGTTCACATTTGAACTTTCCTCTATATATATATATATATTAGGAAGCAGAGAGCGAGGGAGAAGGGATTCTAGTTGGAATCAGGAATTGTCAAATTGACTAAAAGAGTAAAAGCCTACAACATTATAATTGAGCCTAAGGTTAATGCATATATAATTGGGCAAAGGCTAAAACATATATAATTTTTGGGGTGCTATTCCATATCTCACATTGGTACACCCTCAGGCGCACGACTAAGGTATATTATGTTCTATTTTTGAAAAAATCAACCCTTGTGCTCCCAGGATGTCTTCTGAATTGCAGAATACATAAGAACATCCGAACAGTATGCAGTGATGACAAAAAAAATGATGATGTAGAGAGACTTGAAAAATGTGCATATTAGAAGCCAAATCAAACTAAATGAGTCCATTATATGGCACAGAGAGTCCGGGGGGGATATGTAGGAAAATCTTGCCTCCACCCGAAGAGGGTAGAGAGGCTATCATGTAAAAAGACACTCTTCCCAAACGGGTATGATAAATAATGATCTATCTATGTGATTTAGTTTCTGTAACTGAATTGAATATGGGACCTTAATAACGTCGTGTTTATTGGAAGAAGAAATTTTACACATTAGTTGATTGGTATTGTGTTATCATCTTTGTTACCCCAATTGCGTAGTGGTTTGTTTGGAAATTAAGTACCATTCAAATCTCTTAACATTGAGGTTTAAAGTAAATCTAATCCAACTTTCTATATCATAGCACCTCCATGACATATTTGTGTAATTGTGTTTACATCCTCCTTTTTGGTCTTCTATATGCTCCTTAACTATGTCTATGCTGTTAATTTGGAAGTTCCTTTTTTTGGTCTCATGCTGCATATCAGCATGCTATATGTAAAGAGACGGTCTTCCCAAAACGCAATGCCTAGCAGTGAACAGAGGAAGAGGACAACCTACTTATCTGTATAGTTAAGGAAGCCACCACTTTGGCAACCACACAGTTTGTCACAAAGAAGATATAATGTGAGATTTGTTCCATATGACATAAAAGACCATATGCATATTGGTTTATAAGTTATAAAATGCAAAGATAACGAAAAAAATACCCGAAAACCACACATTAAGATCATTATAGTTGCAACATTACACAGATTATAAAGTGTTCATGATAAATATCCACTTCCCAATGCAGAAGTATAATAATCTTGTCCAATAATCAGTCCGACTTGAGAAGTTTTTCTAGCAGAAAATCAATGATAATGCTTGAAAGTAAGAATATTTCACGCCGATCTAGATGCAAGGACATATAGCCGGCCCCTTTTCCAAATTAACGACATATACATAGCTGACGAGAATATCAATAACCAAAAAAGTGGATGTAATTATGTAGACACCAATATTGCCGGAATATAGAAAGCTGGATCACGTTTACTCTAAACCACAAAGTCAAAAAAAATTGAATGGCAGTATGGCACATAATTTATGAATAAACCACTGCATAAATCATAATTGGAGTAACAAATAGGACTTGATGTGCACAATTTCAAAATCTAATGAACACAACAATATAAGATTCTATATTCAATCCCTTTCTAGTTACAGAAACTAAATCATATAAATAGATCATTAACGTTGCCCTATTATACGATCCCAATTCATAGAGAAGTTATTCAAATAAACAAGATCTTCGTAATGAGCTGTAACCTGGCGATCTTAACATCCTTTCCATATCCTAATCAATAAACAGAAGCGAGCATTTATACGAAAATAAGAAAATCGCTGAAGAAAATCAGCATAGACTCTAAATTTAACGCCAAAAATATTTACAGAAGTTGTTATGCATTAATATACCAAAATTTTACGAAATCCGTTTGGAAGAAAAACAATGAGCTATAAGAAGATCTAATTCTAACGTCAAATACGTTAAAATGCAGGATTCGAAA
This sequence comes from Silybum marianum, assembly GCA_036898165.1. Classification (NCBI taxonomy): domain Eukaryota; kingdom Viridiplantae; phylum Streptophyta; class Magnoliopsida; order Asterales; family Asteraceae; genus Silybum; species Silybum marianum. The sequence goes on from CM072530.1 coordinate 939,230, forward strand.
TTCGATCTATTTCAAAAACACAAACGATCTAATAAATGCAATTTTCGATGTGAAGAGATACAAATGGAGTACGAAGAACAGACACCGTACCGATGATGACGGTGACGGAGAAAAACCGCCGGTGGATAAACGTCCGGTGACCTTGTTCACTGCTTTCTCGCCGGAAAAGGTGACGGTTGTAGACACGAAAACCTTTGGAGGTGTCTGAAAATGGTTATGGAAGAAAAAGAATATACTCCTGTATCAAATGTTCCATGTACGGAATCGGGAGTTGTATACTTCTTTTTTAATCTTCAATAAATTTAAGAGAAACTACAAATTGGTCCCTGCATTTTGTCAAAAATAACAAATTTATCCTCACAATTTCAAAATTACAAGTCTATCATGGTTTATAAAAATGTTTGAATTTAGGTACTTTCCTTTAACGACCGTTAACAATTTCCGTTAAATGTGAGATATTTTCGTTCTTTAAACGATTTTTTTAATCTTTTATCAAATCAAAATTCGGACATTGTGGTTTTTGATTGAGGAAGATACGAAATAATCAATAAAAAGACAAAAATGTTCTAAGTTGGAGATAAAATAATAGTATAATATTATTCTATAAAAGGAGGTATGTAAATAAGATGGGTATAAATAACAACTTAATTAAAGGTATGTTTGTTAGCAACTTAATGAGTTTAATAAGACTCGGTATATTTAGTCAACTACATACTACTGTTTGATAGTAGCTTAATGACGTAAAAAGTGACTTATTCAATAAGCTTTTAAGATAGAAAGTTATGCTAAAACCAAGATTTTTTCAAACTTGATCCTCTGAATTTAAAAGGCACACTCATTTTATTTATGAAAAAACCTCCAAACAGACAAATTAATCCATACAGATAGATTTTTTTTTCATGCATGACTTAGGCCATGTTTGGTAAAAATAAGCTACCTTATTTTCAGGGTACACGTTTGGCAAACCATAAGTTAGCTTATAAGCTATTTTATTGAAACGCTATTTCAAGTAACGTTTTGGAAGTTTATTGTCATTTTTTTCAATTATAACCCTTATTAATATTAATTATTATTATTTTTTAATGTGTTATTTTTGGTCATTTTAGATTTTTATACCATAGTTTTGTCAAATATGATTTTTTTCATCAGCTAACTTATAACCTACCAGCTAACCTATGAGTCATCCGCTGGCTTATCAGCTAGTTTGCCAAACATGGCCTTGATAGAAATCAATCAAACAGATCTAAAAGGGTTTATAGGATATGAATGCCAAATCTCGTGAGAAAAATTAGGTGCCACCGACACCAACTGGCTTCCATGATAAACCATCCAGTGTATTTATTCACTTAACAAATTTTAATTTTGATATGAAGTAACTTAAAAGAAAACCAATTTTTTTTTGCTTGCTTCACAAATGAATAAAGTCTTACATTTATTATAATCATATGTAATTATACATACACACACCACTAAATATTTGTTGTCACATCACCATAGAAGCGGTAAGAGAGAGAGAGAAAAATGGAGCTTCTGTACGACTGGTAGTCCTTCACATCTTTCCCTATCTAAAACACGAATTATTTCTATTCTATTCTATCATGTAGAAGATTCTTGAAGTTGTGGGTATGGCTGCCATGGATGCTTCTTCAAGAACCTCCTCTGTAAGTTCTTGCACACCAACTGTTTGATAAAATGCCTCCTTGGATTTTCTGTTCTACAATCTCGATTCAATTATAAGGGTTTCTGTTAAATAGTTTCCATTGTTGTTTTTTGAAGCTAAATCTGCATTCAGACCTAGTTATATACCATAAAGTTTGGATTTTGTTTGTGGGTTTTGTTAGGTTTAGGGGTTATAGAAGATGGATCTTGAATCTTTTCCATTGGAGCTGACCTAATAACTTTATAAAAAAAAAGGTTTTTGTTAGTCAGATCTCAATGGTTTAGATGTTTAGGTTTCCACTTAGCTAGAAAGAGATTTGGGAGGATGCAATTTTCTTGGTTTGCAGCTGCAAATGATTTTCTTTTTGTTGATTTCTAACTGATTTTTTGCTATGATTCCAAAAACCAACCAATTAATTTCATTTTATTCTCTTTTGAATTTGATTTTGATGTTCTCAAAAACCAAACCAAACAGACCCAGTAAATCTTCCTTGGAAGTAGGGTCTGTTGGGAGAAGATGTACACAGACCTGACGGCTACCGGAATACGGGATAGGGTAGGTTATGATCTTCTCGAATGGGGTGTAATTCTTGAGGATGTAGATAACATATATATATATATATGTATATATATGCTAGAGGTTTGTCTATACCCACCATCATTTGTTTTCTCTTGTTGTTTTTAACCAAAAAGATTAGTAGTTATAATGACGTTTAATCGTTATAAAGCTCGTGTTTTTGGTGTTGTTATGTGTAGGAGATTTCGGCTTTTGTGTTGTTGGTATCATCCTGGATTAATGGAGTCTCATTTAAAATACTTTTAAGATATAGAAAGTCAATGAGCTTAATTGGACTCAGAGCTTATTCAGTCAGCTATACATGATTGTTTTGGTAGTGGCTTAATAATATAGAAAGTGACTTATTCAACAAGCTTTTTGGGGGAGCTTTATACAGAAAGTCTAACTTTTTTTTTCCAAACCTGCCTCTCCCAATTAAAAAAAACACGCTTTTATGAAGAAATACCAAATAAAAACCTTCCCAATCTATACAGACAAATTAATCCACACAAATATCTTTACTAATAGCTTATTTTATGGCATTTTTTGTTTGTGTTGGTATGATTAGTTTAATTTAGTTCTTTTTAACCTGCTTGAATTTGTTTACCGTTCTTTCTGTCCTTACTGAGTCAGCTGATCTCGATTAGTATCACTTGTCGGTCAAAGTATATGGTAAGCAACCTCACCTCTTACCTGGTAAGCGTCTCTTACCCAATAAGAGACAATGAGCAGTTAGTAAACAGTTCCTAAGACTACACCCTTTATGGCAAATCAGTTTCTAATGGTACATAAGAAAATTCTGATTTACCTAACGGAATCCCACGAGGATTCTGATTCATAAATAATAATCTCAATTGTTCTTGCCTACATTCCACCTTGTAATATCCCAGACTAACTGTATCAGATATTTTTCCGCTTTGTCCACACTTGGACTCACGGTTTTAAAATTCCAAGATAACCGTACCAGATATTGTTTGCTTTGTTCACATCTGGACTCATGGTTATATAACGCGTCTGATAGAGGAGGTATACAGTCCCTTGTAAGTTGTAAGGCAACCTTAGTTGCTCTCCCCAACCGATATGGGATCTTACACACCCCCCACCAACCATACTCTCGATTGGAATACAAAGGGTGGGTTTGGTTTTAGTTGGGATTCAAGGCATCTGAATTAGTTTCTTTATGTAAACATTTGAAGCTTGAATCTTTGCTTTTTTTTATTCAAGCATCTCTCATAGAGATGATAAAAATCTCCAAATTTGGGAACTCTCTGGTATTAAAATGTTGAAGATAGAAAAATGGTTTTTTTTATTGTTTCTATTATCATTTCACATAAATTTTATTTGAAAATTTGTTGGGATAGTAAATATTATATATATAGGGCCAGGTTCGGGGGAAAACCTCAAAAAAAAATGAAAACTGAAGAACACCTGGAAGCCTTGCATACCGGTAACATGCACTCGTGCATAGGAAAAAAATAGCTTCAATTGCTTGTATGCATTTGTGCATATCGTCTATGCAAAAATGCATACTACCTAGATGGAGGGCTCCTAGTGTGTTTTCAAATTTTCTATTTTTTTGAGGTTTTCCACTGAATCTCCCTCTGTATATATATAAGGGGAAAATGCTAAATAAATTGAAAACCATGAAAAAATGAAAAAGTATATGAATATGGATGCCAAATTTTCTGGTGTAATTTGTTTCGTTCGAATTTTGATCATATTTCGTATTTTTTTCGATTTAAAAGTAAAGTTACCGACCCTTTAATTACATCTATTGAATTAATGGTTGATGGAGTGTTTTTCGGTTTTTCATTTTTTCAGGTTTTCCCTAAACCTCCCTCTATATATGTATATATGTGTGTGTGCATATATATATTAATATAATTAATGTTGAAATATCTAAAATGGATAAACCGTTGGAGCTAAATGTAATTTTTTTTTAAAGATTTTCACTTTTGCTTCTCCATTTTAGAGAAATTACAGAGAATCTATGTCAGATTTACTCATATTTTCCTTTTTTCCATATAGATTTGTTTTAGCATGGAATCCATGGGGATTGAAACCGACATCCGAGGCTCAAAAACATACCGTAAACTCGGACTCAAAGAAACCTTCAAACAATCTTCCGGAAACCCAAAAGTTCTATCCCTTCTTTCTTCGGTTCTCGAGAGATGCGTTGAAAAGAACGAAACCCTAATCGAAAACACGCATTCTAAAGATATCGTTACGGCTTTTCATGGTTTACGAGCACCTACACTTACCATCAAAGAATACATATATCGTATCTTTAAATACTCGCATTGTAGCCCATCGTGCTTTGTTGTTGCACAAATATATATCGATCGGTTCATTGAGGGCGGAAACGTCATTTTGACTTCGCTTAATGTTCATCGACTTCTCATCACTAGTATAATGCTCGCCGCAAAGTTTATTGATGATGCGTAAGTGTTGTTCCTAACTCCCTCTTTTCAATACTTTTGATGGATTACAATCTTACCCTTTATAGTAAACTAGAAGGATATTGGCCCAATGCAGCGAGATAAATCTTGATTTTAATATTTTATTTTATTCTTTATATCTATCGATGTTATAATATGGTTTTATGTGATTTTGAGAAAATCAGTAATATTTTTTTTTTGAATAAAATATGAACTTGAAGATATCATAAATTTTTTTTAAAAATATATCGATTTTAGTATCAAATTAACTATTTAAAAGTTTTCTTTTTTATGTAATTTCTTTAATTCGATTTTCTATTATAATTTAATTTAGAACTTAACGATTATCCTGATTATATTTTAGATTTTTAGATTTTTATATTTTTATATTTAAAATAAGATATTTATCCTGTAATTGATTATGTTTATCTGTTGTTAGTTACACGAATTCAAACATGGAGCTTTAATAAATTGTACTTGCACAAAATAAATTTATTTGTAATATTGAATTTTAAGTAATATGCATTAATATAACTTAATGCATAAAAAGTGGTTTTTAAGAGTTTTTATCAAATGTTTTATAATATAGCATAGATAATAGTGCTTGTTAGCAGCTTAATGAGCTTAATGGGACTCACAGCTTATCCAGTCAGCTATACATGACTGTTTGGTAGTGGCTTAATGATATAGAAAGTGGCTTATTCAACAAGCTTCTGGGGGGGGGGCTGTATGCAGAAAGTCAAGTGTTTTTCAAACCTTCCCCTCCCAATTAAAAAACACATTCCTTTCATCCATGAAAAACACTTCTAAACAAGAATCTTCCCAATCTATACAGACAGATTAATCCACACAGACATCTTTATCCATACAGAACTTAATGGAAAACCAACCAAACAGCCCCTTAGTCTCTTACTGATAAGTGCTTAGCGATTAAGTGATGGATAAACATATCTGATTTGGTTTTTTATTTGTCAGATTCTACAATAATGCATATTACGCGAAAGTGGGAGGAGTAACGACATCTGAATTGAACAGATTGGAGATAAAGTTTCTATTCGGATTGGATTTCCGACTCCATGTAAACCTTTGCACATTTGGCGTTTATTGTTCGGAATTGGAAAAAGAACTTTCATACGAGCTTCAGATGGAAAGGCTACCACCGCCTATGATCCATGCCGCTTGTGGAATCAAAGAGAATTGGTCGAGTAACGATGACTCAAGTTCTTACACGACAACCGAGATACAAATCGTATAGATAGAAGACTCTAGAAACGGTTTTTTTTTTACTTTAGGCCGTGTTACTTTACACTTATCGTCATTTATTGGGTAGCTAAACACTTGTTGCCTCTTACCCGGTCAGAGATGGTGATTTTTTTACCAACAATCTTACCGTGTCATTTTTGGTAATTGAGAATCTTACCCAGGGTGGTGACTCTATAGTAGATTAGTGTTTACCGGGTAAAAGACGCTTATATTGTTTTTACCTGGTTTTGTGTTGGTTAGTAAGGGTGATTGACTTTTATCCGGTAAATGTTTACCTGATTTGTGTTGGTGAACGGCCTATAAATACTTACGGGTAAAAGTTACCATCTTCACTTAGGTGGGTAATATTTTCATCTATCAACATGGATTGTTTGTAAGAGGTTGTATGGTTAGTTTTCTATTAAGTCTAGTATGGATAAAGTTGTTTGTGTGGATTAATTTGTCTGTATAGATTGGAAGGATAGTGTTTTTTAATTTGGAGGTTAATGTTTGGAAAAAAAACTTAACTTTCTGCATAAAGCTCGTTTCTAGAAGTTTACTGAATAAGAGCCATTTTCTATATCATTTAGCCAATATCAGCTGGTCATTTATAGCTTACTGAATAAGTTGCATTTTCAGGTCATCATAACTGAACTAGATAGGAACCAGTTATAGACCCGAGCAGTTACTTGGTTTCCCATCTCTAATTCAATGGACCGAACCAATGTGTCAAATTTGGGCATTTCCATAATTGCAAACGGATCTTTGCAGGAATCGGTTAAAACTTTAGCATGGTCTCCCATTTCTGTACAGCAGGGTTGTGAAAATCCATGAGAAGCGACTAGTTCTACAACATTTCCAAAATTTCTTCACAAAAAAGAGTCAAAAGGGGCCGTTTACCAAACGCTTACCCAGTCATATTACCTTATGGGAGGAGTATGACAAGTACCAAAAATCTTACCCGGTAAGTGATGGCGACGACTCTTACCACGGTAAATTGTTGCTTGCGATGCCTGTTTTGGTGGCCTAAAATCTTACCCTGTAAGTAAGTGGTAGTGTTAAATTTTGCCAGTAAGAACTTACCCGGGTAAGATTTGGTAAACGGCCCCTTATTGTGCTCTCCAAAGAACAACTCTTCTCAAAATCGCACTCAAAAGGTGCCAAGTTGGAATCCCGACAGAGAGCTTCCCCACCTCTCCTCTTTTCCGACAACTCTTTGGTCTTTCAGGAAAATTAAATAAATAAATGAGTGATTAATCCTCCTTAGAACCTTTACTACCCAACCTGATAACGAACAGCTAATGCATTCCATTAATTGAAAAGGGTTTTATGGTCGGTCCATGACCCTAATTCCAGCAACTTCTCTATCACAGTGGTAAATTTTGGAGAGTTTTAAATAACATTTTTCTTGCATATGCATCCTAATCTTAGCCGTTTTAAAACGTTTAATCATAGGATAAATACTGGTTTATCCAATCTTAGTTAAACAGTCATACACCAACAGACTGAATTATTGTAATAAACTACACAAGTGATGAAAAAATTCCATGAAATTGTCCAAAATAGCGATATCCTCAACCAAATTCATTTTTTAACCATTTTTTCATCAAATTTCCAGTTTAGCCAGAGTTTACACAAATGCCTTGAAAAGAAAAAAGTACTTCACGGAAATTTGCATAAATATATTTTTTTTCTTTTTCTTTTGAATCTGAAAATTTGCTTTACGTAAATGCCTTATGCATTTGCATAAACTCCAACTAAAATTGGAACTCAGATGCCAAAAGTGGCTAAAAAGTGAATATGGTTGAGGAGAGATCAGCTATTTTGGTCAATTTCCCAATAATTCCACCTGTAATTGATTGGAAGAAATGATGAACAACCGTTATGTTTTGTTTGGTATGTCCTGTCTGGATACCAAAAGCACCGTAAAAACCAACACAAACAACAACAAATGATAATGATAATTGATAATGATATATGATAAAGAAGAGAAGCATAGGATAACCTGACAACAGTTGATATGAGTTCATGCATGTTAACATTTGGCACAAGCATGGGGTTACTTTTTTCTGATTTACAACTGGGATCATCATCCTACCCATATATATTTTTTGTTTTGTTTTGTTTCCACAATGTGAAAACCTAAAAAACCACTTTTTTCTGTACATTCTCTTCTTCTTCTTCTTCTTCGCTCTTCTAGGTTAAATCAATTTGATCAAAAAAATGAACCCCGGATGATTTCTATTGCCGCATGTCAGCTTCCACAGGCCTTGCAAGTGTCCTCACAAAGTAATTACGCATCTCCGGTAAAACACGCTGGATCAAACTCCCGTACCTGTAATTATTACTAATTAATTAATCTGATCTGAATCACACATAAGCCATTTTAAACTTACTGTACACTATGTACGCAGACCTGAGTCCATAATCTACCTCAAAAGTACGGCTGTTTCCATAAAGACCTTGACTTAATGAGAAATTTGTAGCTAATTGACCACTAGTCTACTTTGAACCACATGGAAGCCATTTTCAACCACATAAAGACCTTGACTTAATGAGAAATTTGTAGCTAATTGACCACTAGTCTACTTTGAACCACATGGAAGCCATTTTCAACCACATAAAAACCTTGACTTAATGAAAATTTTGTAGCTAATTGACCACGAATCTACTTTGAACCATATGGAAGCCATTTTCAACCACATAAAGACCTTGACTTAATGAAAAATTTGTAACTAATTGACTTGACCTCTACCTCAAAAGTAGAGCAATTGTTTCCATGAAGACACCGGCTTGTAAAAAATGTACGAAAGAGATAAATGTATGTAAGATAAATTTTGAAAAGGAGGCAAAATGCAGCAAAATTTGTCTTAATTCCTATTTAGGGTACCAAATCCTTATTTTTCTCAATCGATGTAACAAAGTTTCAGAAAAATTTACCATTTAACATAACATTTGATGGCGTGGATGTCAAGTATATCAACCCACTTACCGTAACTTTTTCATAAACAAGTATTCACGACATCAAATGTTACAAGATCAGTAAGTTACTGGTCAAAATGGGTACAAAATAGAAAATTTTGAAACTTACCGATTGAAAAATAAATCTTCGTTAAACCAAATTTCGTTGCATTTTTCCCACCGAATAACAATAAAAGTGTAATACATACCATTCTTTTGTGTTCAATTTGTCGAAGTTCTCCAGAACAAATAAGATGCACGCATTCCTTAGTGAGACCGCATTGAATGCCTCGGATAAGTCATACATAAGTGATACATTGTCGACGAGTATATCCTAATAAATAAAGGTTAATATGTTTCATCAGAAACTAAGTCGATTTTTGATCCAAAAAAGCGGAAATTTTAAAAGAATTCAACTCACCTGTGCGATGGTGTACTCACAAAGACGTTTCAGCCCTTCGAGAAGATATTGATCTGCAGCTCTAAGAAGATCCTGGGCTATTTCCAGATTGACATCTACTGACCCAGTATAGATGTATCTGTAAGCAATACAAGTGCAAGTAGATATGAAGGATCGTGTGAGAATAAGAGTTAAGGTGAGAAGGGTAAGAAGGGATCTCCACCCTTGGATCAATCCTAATTGAAGATCAACACTAATGCGGTGCACCGAGATGCACCGGATCAATATTTTTAGATGACCTTACCTCATCATCAACTCAAAGACATCCCATCTGATATTTGGAATTTCTATGTCTTTAGCATCTTTCTCCTACAAAAAGAAGAAAAAGCAATTATCATGATGATAGAATATTTGATAGGGAAAAGAGTCGACTAATAGTTATGCGTTAAATCCTGTATAGATAAAGTTGTCTGTGTGGATAAATCTGTCTGTGTAGATTGAAAAGTTTTTGTTTAGGAGAGGTTTTTGATAGATGGAAAAAGCATTCTTTTTAATTGGGAGGGGCAGGTCTGGAAAAAACTTAGCTTTCTGCATAAAGCTCTCCCCTAGAAGCTTACTGAATAAGCCATTTTCTATATCATTAAGCCACTACCAAACAGTCATGTATAGCTGATCGAATAAGCTGTGAGTCTCATTAAGCCACTACCAAACAGTCACTGTTTGGCAAACAGTCATGAATAGCTGACCGAATAAGCTATGAGTCTCATTAAGCTGTAAACAAAAAGGCCCTTAGGGTTGTCCACAGGTGGGGTTGGCTGGTTAGAAGGCGGTTGAACAATCCAACCCAACTAATGCAGTTTGAAATATCTCAACCCGTTATAAAATAGTTATAGCATAACCCAACCCAAACGAATCCGTTATAAAATAGTCAGGCTGATCTATTCAAGCTTACATTTTTCAAGCCAAACATATTTAAATGTCTACAAATTATACAACCAAAATATAAAAATCATCAGCTTAAGCAAATAATCAAGTTAATTGATCTCGAATCCGAGCTTATAAAAGAGCATCAAGCTCAATCTCAAACATTCAAAAAATATTCGAGAATAAAATCGAGCTTGAGCCTATTAATAACTTTTCGAGCCGAGCTCTAATACCCTGCTGCTCGACTCGGCTTGTTTTTGTGGACCCCTAACTCTAGCTGGAACGAAAAAAGAAGTAAAACATATAAGTTTAATGTCACATACCCTGTATCCCCCATCGAACATCGCCCGAAAAGCATCGGAAGAAGCAAGGAGACAAATCCTATGAGCATAGAAACGTTTGCCTGATAGCAGATACGTAAAATGTCAGGCTAAACAAACAGTAAACGATACAAAATAGATATTTTATCAGCAAAAACAAAAGTATCCACCTTCAATTAGGAAGGTTACGTCAGATAGTGTAGGGTTGTTCACATACTGTTCACCCAGATATACCTGCAACAGAAAGTATCACCTAAATCAACATTTATTAAAGCACAAACTTATCTTTTTTTTCATACATACATCATCAAAGCTCACCCCTATTTTTCCACTTGGAACATTTTAAGCCCAAAATAGATCATTCATAGACACACCCAAGTAAATCTTCATCCAAAATCTCTAACTCTAAGCGCCCGTTTGGTTTGATGGAATGCTTTTGAGGGATTTGGATTTCGTGAAAGGATTTGGAATCTATGGTGTGTTTGGTTTGTAGGATTTGAAATGGAATTGAACTCCATCCTTTAAGATAATTTATAAAATCAAAATTATAAATAATTATGAAAATAATCAACTTACATTTTATTAATTGATTATAACAAAACGGATATTTTTAACATTTTTAAACATTATTATAAACAAATCCTATGAAATCCCGTGAAATACCAACTACCCCATGAGATATCCAAATCCAATGTTTATGGGATTTCAATAATTTCATTGAAATTCCGTAATTTTTCAATTCCAGGCTGAAATGGAATCCAATTCCAAATCCAACAAACCGAACGGGCCCCGCGTTCAAATCATACCGCCATAAACTAATTGAACAAAAATGAAGTTTCATCTGCAATTGTTTTGGTTTCATTTTGGACTTCCAATATTTAAAAAAAAAATGTTTGAAACTCGAGTTCCATGTATAACATGTGTCCAGAATCAGATGAAGGGAACTCTTGGAGAGATTAAAATAACAAAACCTAAAAGAAATGGAGACCTGAGATATCGGAGATGGTGGTCCAGCATCAACAGGAGAAAGTGAGCTAGCTTTTTCAGCCAACTTGCATAAGGCCACACAACTATCTCTTTGATGCTTCAAATTTGTTGATTCCAAAAGTTCCAAAAGTATACCTAGTCCTGCAAATTTCCATCAAGATATTATAATGAAATAGGCCTACAGTCTTATAAATATGTAATTATAACACTTCTTAACTAAATGACAAAAAAAAACTTGATAATTGAGGGAGTAAAGAATTTCTCCATCTCATAATTAAGGATGGAATTCGAAAGTAGGAACTTATTACTTTTGAAAATGAATATTTATTTTGGGACAAACCAAAAAATAAGTGCGGACATTTATATTGGGATGGGGAGTTTCTAAATAAGATTAATAAGTCAATAGTTAACTACTTAACCATAACAAAAATGATTATACACAATTTACCATTGGCATCGACAAATATGGTTTTCTGGTCATCAGGTGAACAAAGATGCGCAAGAGCCAAGGCAACTCTTCTCTGAACAGATCTCTCAGCAATCCGCATTAGGTACAACAAATGACTCAATACCTGATAGAGATTCCATCGTTAATTATATTATTAAAATGTTCAATAGTATAAAAAAAAGTTCTCTTTTCCTCCATTTCATTTTGATGGCAGGTTAGGGAGTTTTTTCTTGGGAAGAATTCCTCCATTTAATTTTGAAGGATTCTTCAACTAAGTATAAATTTTCCCTCTCCCCTTTCTCCATTTTCGAGAAACTGTTGGAGCAAAAAGAACCTAAAAACTCCAAAATCTCAATTTTCTCCATTTTGGAGTTGTCAGAGATGCTCTAATAGCCATTTAGGATCGAAATTGCCTTCAAATAACACAATTAACAAGATTGAAAGAAAATTATTTATCACATACTAGCACCTCCAAGAAGCAAATTCCTATAAACAATATTCCTGTAAATAAAAGGTGTATGATAAGGATAATAATATGAAGGTAAAAGTACGATGATTACCCGTCCATGAATCTTCTCCTCTAGCCTTTTCAATGTCTTCGCTACACAATCCCGAGTTGGCTGCAAAATCAAATTATAAAGCCAACCATGTCAAATGAGTCTTCACATAAACCAGCCAGTGGGGCTATCTTTTGACCAGGGTTCAAAATAGTGTGAAGCGTGGCTTGGCAGTGAGCTCAAGCCTTAAGCCTTACACGCCAGGCGAGGATGCAGCGTTTTTCAATGCGTGACATAAGGCGGCAAATTTGTATGTCATATATAATTTTATATATACATAAATGTTTTTTATTTAATATTCAATGATATAATGATATTAAAAATTTTACATTCCCATAAATTAACTAGTATTATACAAAAAGTTTGTTATCAGATATTTCAAAGGAGGATTTTACTACTTCGCTTTAACTGTGAGCCATTGATATGTTAGCATCCAAGAAACTGTGAGTGATGTGATCAACAAAGCTTGTACAAATATAAAATCTATAAGTTAAAAGTGTATAAACACAAAAGTTTAAAAAAAATATTTTTTTGGAAAAATGTCATTCTTAGAAAAAACGCCATACAAACGCTATGGACCTTATCGTAACAACAGAGACGCGTCTTACGCCATGGCGCGCCTTTTTTTAACACTGCTTTTGACACCAATAGTAAGAAAATTAAAGCAAGAACCGCAAGAATAGATTTCAATGCAAGAATTTAAAAGGCTAAATGGTCCTTAAAAAAGACATTAGCGAAAATAGGACTACTTACTTGGACGATAAATTCACCATCCTGCAGCTTTTGAACCCCACCAACCCTTATAAGATCCGCAACATTATCCTAGAAAACGATTTTTCTTAAAGTTATGGCATAGATATATAGAGGCTCCTTCAAGTGTTAACTCAATTATTTGTGTTAACCGTGTTAACCCATCGTTCACTGGTGAACACCATGCTCGTTCACCGGTGAACACGATACTCATGTACTGACGAATGGTGTTCATCAGTGAACGAGCATGCATGTATGGAACCATTCGTTCACTGATGAATGGTGTTTCACCAGTGAACGAGCATGGTGTTCACCAGTGAACGATGGGTTAACACGGTTAACACAAATTATTGGGTTAACACTTGAAGGGGCCTCTAGATATATATATATATATATATATAGAATAGGAATCATGATAGCACTATTGTTCTGAATAAGCATGGCATTACCTCATTATCAGCAAGACCGTACAATGCAAATGCAGCATTGTGTTGTAGCGAACCATTTCTAGAATCAAGAAGTTTCAATAATGGAAGTATACCACCACCATGTGCGATGCCAGCTTGGTTGTGAGTATCCTGGTAGACAAGGAACATTCAGCCAGCCGAAAAACAAAAATCATGAGCATATAATGGAATCCATGTTAAAGAAAGACCAACTAAAGACAGAATGTACAAGCAATAAAACCAAACCAAACAGCTCCAGTAAATCTCACTTAGGGGCCGTTTGGTTGGGTTTCCATTGAGTCCTGTGTGGATTAATCTGGCTGTATGGATTGGGAAGCTTTTTGTTTGGGAGGGTTGTTTCATAGATGAAAGAACCGTGTTTTTTAATTGGGAGAGGCAGGTTTGGAGAATTATTTGGCTTTCTGCATAAAGCTCCCCTTAGAAGGATAATGAATAAGCCACTTTCTATATAATTAAGTCACTACCAAACAGTCATCTATAGCTGATCGAATAAGCTGTGAGCCCCATTAAGCTCATTAAGCTGCTAACAAACATGCCCTAAGGGTATGGGGCCTGGGGGTGACCGACTGACCTCTACCCAACAGGAATAAAGACGTGTCATATGGTGAAATAAGCAAGAAAGAATGAAAAAGTAACAAGCAAGTGCATTGAAAACATACGAAAAGGTAAGAAAGATGGAATGCATGATATAAATAATTTACTTTTGAGTAATCTTATGCATTTGGATTCTTAACATAATTGTTACCGGCTATTTACGTTTTTCGGGATATCATACACTTCTGTTTTAGGGAAATATCGAACATCTTAGAGAAGATGGTGAACTTTTTATAAAAGCTCGTAAACTTGATCCATTATGTGAGTTTGAGAGCCTTATCACATGTGACTTGTACTGACAAAACTCTCCGAACTCTCAGTGTTCCTTCCATGCACATTTATTCTTCCATTACCTTCACTGGATAAGTTTGTTAAAGATCGATGAATTTCAACCATGACCTTCCCATCCCAGATCTTGCCGATCATGCCCTATGCTGTTAATGGCGGCGCAATAGCGGTGCAATAAGTTGATGTTTTGATGTTGAAACTATAGTTTTACTAATGCATATAATAATAATATGTTTATGTATGCATACATATATATATATATATATATATTATATATATGAACAACTATTTTTGGACCGCTACACCACGGGTATAACCACTATTTCAAATATCAGTCATAAACAGCATAGATCATGCCTAACCTCCAATTAGGATTTACAAACAATAAGCACTTCACGGAAAGCCTTCAATTTGAATACATCCGATAACAATCTCGCTCTCGCTCACCATTACCCATCACAGTTGACACAAATTTTGGAACGTCATCTGAATCCAACTGTTAAGAACCCTCATTCACCCACTCCGTCACAGCCAATGCAAATCCGGAACATCCCACAAGTAACAGTATGATGATTTTGACTAGAATAAATAATCATAAAGATCCTTCCATGAACAACCGGAACAAAAAATATATATTCCTAAAAAAGATCCTTTTACTGCGGAAGGTTATACCTTAATATGGAAATATACTTACGACTGCCCATCATTAAAACTTTCCAATTAACTCGCGTTGATGTAACTCACAAGGCATGAACCCCTGATGTGAATATCGAAATGCTTGCAACCGATAAAAAAACGAATCTAAAAGTGGGGCATGCAGATCTCATCGGCATATACTTATATGCATGGGATTTCCTCTATATAATCCCCGATGCTTGTGAGAACTTTGCATGGTTTTTCATGAGGGCAGCCAGGTGCAGTCACGTAGGTCACAGCCCACCAGCTATTTGTACATACCCATCTATAGGAATCCATGACTAGTACCATATCAAACATGCCCATACCGCCATACGTATCCAAACAAGGTTCAGACAGAATCACCTAACTTGTACGTACTTTCGGGATGGAAAAAGCACAAAAAACGTGGAAAGCGTTGGTAAACCCTATAAATATAATACTATAATAGTATAATATAATAAATAAAGAGGTGTTCTAGACCAACAAACCTATATCATGAACATCTAATATATATATATATATATATAGAGAGAGAGAGAGAGGGAGGGAGGTTGAGGGGAAAACCCCCAAAAAATGAAAACCGAGGAACACTCTGGTAACCAATCATCTGGACATTATGCACATGTGCATACAATTAATTGAAGTTGTTTCTTGGTTTTTATGCACATGTGCATACCGGACAAATCGCTTACAAATTACTTGTATGCACATGTGCATACCGTCCAGATGGACTGATGGTTACCAGGATGATCCTCAGATTTTATATATATATAATATATAACTAAACCATTGACTACCTGTGCCAACCTTCCTAGCGCAAAAGCTGACATCTCCCTTAGTTGAGCATCTGGAGACTGCAACATCTCAATTAGTGGACCAACAGCCCCTCTTTGGACTATGTGAACCTAACAAAAGAATTGACTTTGTCGTTAAAGTTGGTAGCCCACATCTGAAAACAATTTGAAAAATGAGCACACCATAATAAATGAATTTAACATTTCGATCACCTTGCAGTCTGTATCCGCAGCAGCAAACTGTCCAAGCAATAAAGCAGCTTCCCTTTGGCTCTCTGAACAGGTTGAGCTGTTGATAAAATATGAGGGTTATAGACTGAAGACCCGGAGAGTATAAGTGAGACTATACGGGAGCAACCAAAACTTAGCGTAAAAAAAAACTTTACCTCATGCATTTGTTAAATTGAAGGGTAAACTATTCTAATCTTCTCTTTGCATTTAAGAATAGTAGGGTCAGGTTCAGGGGAAAACTGGGAAAAAAATGAAAAACTGAGGAACACTCTGGTAACCGTTCATCGGGATGGTATGCACATGTATATACAAGTAATCTGTAAGCAATTTGTCCGGTATGCACATGTGCATAATATGCACACATGCATACAAAAACAAAAAACAGCTTCAATTACTTGTATGCACATGTGCATACCATCTAGATGAATAGCTATCAGGTTGTTTGGTGTTCCTCAGTTTCTCAATCTTTTCAGGGGTTTTCCTCTTAAATCTCCCTCAAGAATATTAATACTTCTTTTCAAATCCAACCGTATATAGTTCAAATTAAAAAGGAAGGTTTTATTACACAGAATCCCATTTGGATACTTTTAGGCATAGACAGAAGCTGTAATCTTGAACTCGATCTTGTAACGATTCGTGTGCACATCAAGAAATTTTGTATTCCATAAATAGTTTGCATTGTTCCAAAAAGATAAGGGTAAAACTGGTAAAGTTAGTCAAATTGAGTTATAGTTGGTTTAACAGTGTCATTTATTGATGGAATCGGCGTATAAGAATACTTGATCAACAGTCGGCATCAAATAAAAGCTGCCATATATAGGGGTGGAAACCCTGGTGACAATAATAAAGGGGAATTAATTAAAATAGCCATTTTGGCCGCATGGTTTCACCTCTTAGCCATTTCTCTCAAGAATAACACAAATGTCAGTATGTCACTACCTCCGCAATTTTCAGGTCCACATAGCTAACAACAAAAAAAATTACATTTTTCACCCACGTCCGCAACTCACGGACCTGAAATCGCCGAGGTGGGTAGAAAAGGATTTTTTTTTCTGTCGGTTAGCTTGGTCCACAATGAAAATTGAAGAGGTAGTGACATTTTCTTGGAGAGAAATGGTAAGAGGTGAAACCAGTCGGTCAAAAATGGCTATTTTAATTAATTTCCCATAATAAAGGCACATATCACATTACCTTAGCAATTCGATTACAGGTTGCAACGCTCCAGCAAGAAGAACTTCCTTCTTTATATTAGGGGATGAGTGGACAAGATTCCCAATCA
Source organism: Silybum marianum (assembly GCA_036898165.1). Lineage (NCBI taxonomy): Eukaryota > Viridiplantae > Streptophyta > Magnoliopsida > Asterales > Asteraceae > Silybum > Silybum marianum. The sequence goes on from CM072530.1 coordinate 956,803, forward strand.
CACCAACCTGAGATACCATTCAGAAATCATTCCTAGCTACAAGCAATCTTATGAGCTGAACGAAAGAGTGAGATTCGAATCATGAAATTAAATGAAACAAGAACTAACTGCTTCATAGTGTATTGCAGCATCTTCAGACCGGAGCATTAGAATAAGAGTGGGCAAAGCATTACAGTCCACTATCTGCAGTTTTTTTTTTTTGGGGGGGGGGGGGGAGCGATGTTAGAAAAGTTGGCCATTGGTCCCGAAAACGCTTTCTATTAATACAGTTAGGTATCAACCTGAGTTTTATTTTCATCATTTTTGAATGCTAGGGTACGTAGGGCACCTGCAGCTGCTCTCTGCACCTTTGCATCAGTGAATTCAAGCAATTCAACAAGAGGTGGGATTCCACCTTCAACCCTGAACATGAAAATGCAATGTCAAACAAACTGAAATACCCGAATCGCAATGGTAAAGAGTGCAAGCACACAAACCTAACACGGGTTTTAATGCTGCTATTCTCATGAGCAAGGTTTGTGATTGCATCTGCTGCTCTCCTTATAACGCCATTGACTGCCCGAGAATTTTGGCCATCCCGATGCCGCTTAAGCAGAGCAACAAGATGAGGTAGGGCTCCAGCATCGACAATGAGTTGTTGATGCTCTGGCTGTCAAACATAAATCACCAGCAGTGCTTCAGTGAAGGTATACCGTATATAGTGATTATGATATATCAAACTTCGGATATAGTTCTTCAAAAAAAATGTACATAGATACTTTCTGCATTTAAATAGCAATTAGACGGAAAAAAAGAAGTGAAAAGTTGAAGGAATACATATTCAAGAAAGAAATATCTTCAAAAATCTAGTAAAAAGGGAAACTTATATGGATAAGATAATTTGGTCGGTTATATCAGGCTCGAAGCCTAAAAAGATGACCCTATACAACAGTTACAATTTGATAAGAAAACAGAATTGTAATAGAACATTGTGGCTCCAAACCACTTCAATCAAATTGTAAAAGAGTAAATAGAAGCATAGTGGCTAACGATCTTCAGGAGAAGAACTAGACAATCTCGGAAAACAATTTAATCTCCACTACAGGCATTATGTTTTACAATACGTATCTTATTTCAATCTCAATCTCTCAATAACAAGTTGAACCATCATTTGTTGGAAGTAAGTTCTTCTAAATAGTAAATAAGAAATCTGTAAGTTCATGCGTAACCGGTAAGTTAGGGTAGCGATAATTGTGGAACTATAGAGCTTATATAAAATCTTGAAATGCCTAACTTCGTACTCCCATTACACAATTGTATTGTGTTCCAAAAAAAACATGAAAAGTGCGTGAAATAAGATAATTGGATATTTCAATACCTTTTTCTGGTAACTCTACCGTACGGACAAACAAAACAAGAAAATGCTTCAGTAAAAAACTTAGGGGTTGTTTGGTTGGTTTTCCATCAAGTCCGATAAGCTCATTAAGCTGCTAACAAACAGACCCTCACAGAACTGAGCACCACCATGTAATTGAGTTACATGTTCGGAAGAGAGGAGTTTAAATGTGCACATCTTCCATAATCCAGGTTATAAAACAATCTAAACACAACTATAGCATACAAGCTGAAGTAACACTGATGAAGACTCTTGATAATTACCTTTATAGCAAGAAGTCCAAGGGTAAACGCACTTCCCTTCTCCACTTCATGCTCATATGGCCATGGGCGTTCAACCACTTCTTTCGGTTGTGGAGCTTGAAGATGTCGTACCAGCGCAGGAACAGCCCCCGATTCAACAATTAAATTCACAATATCCTCTTCAATCATATAAAAAATACGCATATCAAAACTCTAGCAAAAACAGAAACTCGTATAGAGGATACCAGTACAAATTCATGGCCGACTTTAACATAATCATCCACAACTGCTTCAGTCAAAAGATGAATTTAACCACTAACTACAAAATCAACGTTGTTCAAAATACAAAAACAAAACAAGAGCTGCAAAATAATGAAATTCACCTTCACCGTCGCATAATAAACACAAAATCAACAACTCCTACTAGAAAATTGAACACTACAGAAACGCTATTTCGCGACTCGATAACAGAAACATATGTACTAACTACAAAAGATTAATTTAACCACTAACTACAAAATCAACGTTGTCCAAAAATAAAAACAAAACAAGAGCTACAAAATAACCAAATTCACCTTCACCGTCGCATAATAAACACAAATCAACAACTCCTAGTAGAAAATTGAACACTACAGAAACGCTATTTCGCGACTCGATAACAGAAAACATATGTACGTCGTCGAAACGTGAAATTGAAACAAGTAAGAAAACACAGATTGATACCGTTCTTAGCAAGCTCAGAGAGGATATGGATAGAGCGTTTGACTAGCGCACGATCTGGTTCAGCCGATGAGAAAGTGGAGTCAAGGATTTCGACCTGAGCACGAACTTCAGATACTAGATCTTGTTGTCCGGCTTCATCAGATGAGGTGATCTTCCGATCTACGATGAATTCGTCCTCAAGCTTCCTCTTCAAGCTTCTTCTCACGGAGTTGGTAGGTTGTTCATGGCGTTTCTGGTTCTCCATGAGAGAGGGGCGAGCGAGAGAGAAGAGGGGAAAAAAGCGGAATGATGATGAGAGGCGAGAGAGCGGGGGGGAGGGGCAATTCTGGGAAAGTTTTTATATATCAAGGTGGGGGTGCTTGTGTCGGTTCCGTAGCAGGGATACAACAAGTGATTGTCCTAAAAATCAAATTAAAATCTGATTTTAACAAATATCATCTCACAATTTTGATCTATTAAGACAAAATCATAATAAAAGAAACTGTTTCATTTATATACTATAGGTTTAAGATCGTGTGTTAAAGTGAGAAACGTAAGAATAGGTCTGAACTCTTGATCACTTTTAATTTCATACATATCCATGAATTACTTTTTAGAATGGAGTTGATCTGGTGCATCTCATCTTAATGTGCATCCAATTATAGATATCCCTTCTTACGTTTTTCACGTTAAGACCGTTTACCAAACGCTTACTCGGGTAAAACTTACCAAGTCATGTTACCTAACCGGAGAAACATGACAAGTACCAAAAATCTTACCCGGTAACAGCGAAGACAAGGAAAACAAGGACCAAGAGTCTTACCCTGGTAAGTGATTGCGACAACTCTTACCACGATAAGCACTTGCCGGGTAAATTGTTGCATAAGATGCCGTTTTGGTGGTCTAAAATCTTACCCGGTAAGTAAATGATAGTGTTGAATTTTGTCCGTAAGCACTTACCCGGGTAAGATTTGGTAAACAGCCTCTAAGTCTCTTTCTTACCGGAACCCAAACTTTTTTTTGTAGGTTAAACAGGAAGAATGAAAATTTGATCTTATTTTCATTCTCTATTATTCTCATTTTTACTCTTCAATTTAAACCAACCAACTTGTGATATTATTATAATCAGAACTCTGAGATCAAATTTTATTTAACTTAAGCTAATTTCAATTGTTTTATGGGTCGTTTACCTAAACGTTTATCCGGAAAACATTTAAAGGTAAGAGTCAACACTTTCGGTTACCTTAAAGGGTAAGATTTTAATTCATTAAAATGACATCTAACGTACCAATTTATCCGATAAGCTATCAGTGTAAGAGTCGCCACTCTCAGAGTCTCATTTAGTGAGTATGACTTTCGGCCCTTGTCATTGCTTTTACCGAGTAAGGTTTTCAGTTTTTGTCATATCCGTCCGGTAAGGCAAGTGATCCGATAAGGGCTTATCGGGTAAGCATTTGATAAGCGACCCCTTAATCTGCGTATTCATCTATTTTTATTTCATTTATTTTCAATTTCAGTTGTTTTTACTAATGTTTATATAACATTTAGTTTCAGACATACTGGTAAAAATAAGTAAATAAAATAGATGAAAACATATGATTTATACTAAAATATATGGATTTGGGTTATGATTTTCAAAATTATAAATAAGAAAAACCAGAAATGAAATTGGTCAAAATATAATGGAGGGACAATCAATGTCTTTTTCCTTTCTAAAATGCAATATCTGAGCATCTCTATTGAATTTTTCAAATAAAAAATTTGAGATTTTCGAGAAAAATAAGACTCTAAGGCCTTTGTTTTTTCATTTTAAGCTTTTAATCATAACTTTTGTCTGATTTGTTTGGATGTTTCATAACCATTTCAGAACTAAAATCATATTTCAGCACCTCTTAAAAAACAAACGCCACCTAAGAGATTTTTAGAAACTTTCTTTAAAATAGAAAAAAATGTGTGAAATTCTTTAAATTTAAAGAAATTCCCAATAATAATTATCATCTAAGAGAAAAAAATTTCACAATTTCCCAAAAAAATGAAATTAAATATTTACGAGAGATAGATAATATTTTATAATTAATATTGTAGTATCTAAAATAGATAAGATGCAAGGGATTAATACATACTATATATACATAAAATTATGAGTTTTAATTCTCAATTTTGAAAAATCTATTATAGATAGTTCTAAGGTTATGTTTAGGATAGCTATTTTGGATTTGCTTTTTAAATGCCATTTGTCAAGTTTCCCCATCATTAATATATAGATCTTGCGATAGCTGTGTGTAAGTTGGCCCAAACAAGATGTTTGTCTGAAAGATGCAAACATCGGTCTGTACCAACGGAATTGGAGAAAAACAGATAATTTATCACAATTTATTACTTTGTTTTTACTATTTATTTATCTTTTCCTTTTAGTTTCTAAAATATTTTAGAAAATTACAATAAACAAATGTTTTCAATGAATTATGATAACTAGTAGCTTTCTTAGTGAGTGTTTAGAATAGCGTGATACCGGTAATAAGTTGTTTTGAATGTTTGGATTGGGAAAAAATGAAGCAACCTATACTGTTGCCACACTAGTGATAAAGACTTTTTAATAAGTTAAAGACTTATGATTTATTAAAACTTCTTATGACTTTTAACCATTTTCTAACACTTTATATGTATAAGCAATTCCAAACACCAGCTGAGTTCCGGTGAGAGAGAGAGAGAGAGAGTGAGAGAGAGAGAGATTGTGAGAAACGTAAGAAGGTATCTACAGTTTTGGATGCACATTAGGATGAGATGCACCAATATACGATGTATCACGATGCACTAGATTAATCCCCGTATGAAGCGCAGTTCATGGATATGTTTGAGATTAAATGTGATCAAGGGTCAAGATCTATTTTTACGCTTCCCACCTTAACACTCCTTCTTACACGATCCCACACCTCCTAAAAAACAACTTATTAACTTATTTCAGTATGATACTGTCAAACTATTCCAAACACTTTTTTACAAAACTTCAATTTACCACCACATAAGTTGACAAGCACTTTATAAAAAAAAACCAGATAAGTTGTTTTAAATAAACAATCTCAAACACCCTGTTACTTTTAAAGATAATAAATTTTAAAATATAAAATAAACTTTTGAATACCAAAATTAGAAGCCCGCTACTCTTCATGAAGCCAGACAACCCAGTGATATTTGGGCTTGGGCCAATTTCAAAAGCCACAAAATTTCGACATACTAACTATATGTGTCCAATTCATATTTTCATTTAGAGATGACCAAAATCCAAATTAAGTCCTGTTTAGTATCTGATTCATCGAGATCAATAAGATACGGTTATATCTGATGGTTCGGGATTGATTATAAATTTTATCGAATTTTAGGATCCAACATGGGATTGACACCGATTTTATGTATAAAACCGATTTTCTATGTTTTTTTGTAGGTTATAATTAATTATAATATAAGTTCCTTTTTGTCAAAAAAATTTCAAGTTTTTCAAGTAAATGCGTTATCTAAAGTGTATTTTGATGTTAACAGATAAAATTTGGGATTAAGAAAACATCAATAACATTTTTTTGCGTAAAAGGATTTGAAAAAATATTAAAAAAAAACTATGTTGGTACTGAGACGGATTATTGGGCCTAGGACTAGTCACATGATTTTTGCTTGTAGGAACATAAGGACGAAAAAACGAAAGCTTAAAGGGTTGGTTCATATGTGAATTGTTAGAAAAATATAAATGCTTATTTATTTGAAGATACATATGTAAATTAACACTAGTAATATTTTAATATGGATTCATACACATATTTTTTCAAATAAAATTTTTCAATGATTCATATATAAACCTTCATTTCTTACATTTTCATGATATTTATTATTTTTATTTAAACGTCAAAATATACAGGCACACACGCATATATATACCTAAACTATACTTTTTTACGAAATTTTGATATGTAAAAAAATCTTCAACAGATTATCTATATATATATTTTTAAATAATAAAAGTAAAATATTAAAAAAAATACATTTAACTTTAACAGATACTATATTTTAAATATTTCAACACTTATTATATTATTAAAATACTTCACAAATTTATCATCCCAATTTAGAAAAAACAGTATCTAAAATAACAACTATTCAAACTCATTGATAAAAATGTATAAAAAAATAATTTTTCGTATCATATTTTAAATTTTAGATAATTTTCTAAACTTAGGCATTGTTTGGCAAAAATAAGCTAGCTTATTTTCTGAGTAATCGTTTGAATGCACATAAGCTAGTTTATAAGTCAGTTTATAAGCTAACTTATCGATAAGCTACTTGGAGTAGCTTATGAGGAGGTTTTTGACACTTTTTCCAATTATACCCCTAATTAATATTATTTATTTATTTTCAACATGCTTTTTTTGGTCATTTCACATGCTCATAAGCTAGTTTTTGTCAAACATACCTTATTCATCAACTAGCTTATCAGCTACCAGCTAGCTTATAAGTCATCAGCTACCTAAGTCATACGCTAGCTTATCAGTCATAAGCTAGCTTATCAACTAGTTTGCCAAACATGGCCTTAAGCTCTTCATAATTCTATCTTATTTAAAGAATACTATAAAAAATCTATTAAAATAAAATTAAATAAAACCAATTTTTTCCTCTTAAATAACTTAAGATTCTCTCATCCTTTTGATTTTTTTTATATTATCGAACCTTAAAAAAACAATGGACCAGCATGCCAGCTGCAGGTTAGCCGGCTATGCATGAGTGACACTCGTCAATAGCCACATATTTCTCTTCCAATACATTTAATCAAATAATTAAAAAATTTACCAAAAATCAAATACAATAATTATAATAAACTGATATAAGTTGATTGAATAACGATTGTTAAAACGTTCATCTTCACAAATATTAGTCGATTATGATTTATATGGTTTCTATGCTAAACAAATTTGTAATCGATAACTTTAAGTCATTTTATACCAGTTTATTTTAATAGCAGGTATAAATAAAGTATAAATTTCGTTAGATGTTTGATTTAATAGTCCAATTTACATACAGAAATCGGTCTTACAACAAAATTGTAACCACTGAATTGTGATTGTCAACATCGAATTTTTGTAGTTTTTTTTTTGGGTAATTGTGGATTTCTGGGTAAGTTTACACGTACCAATCAATCCTCTGAAATCGGAACGACTACGAAACTGGATTCGTCGTAGGTCAACCTCAACATGGACTAAGGAACTATATTATTTTTTTTGATATAAATTGAATTGGTTAAAATTTAAATGGAATATTATAATAAGAAAGACAAAAAAAAAAGTTAAGATACATAAAATAAAATATTCTTATAAATAATTGTTAAACCCGAAAATTTTATTCAAATATTCATTTGTGAATTTACGTTTTTATTGCTTGTTTTTTCAGTCCTCAAAATTTGTAGAAATCTATAAAACCATATAATTAATTATTTATCAACAATAGGAGATACTGAAATTAATATTTTATTAAATAAAATATTTTAGAAAATAAAATTAATTTTATTAAATAAACTGAATATTTTAATAATGTAATTATTAAAGCTAAATGTAATTTTTTTTTAAATCTTAACTCTCTTATTTTATTTTAAAAAAATTATAATTTTGTTATTAGAAATATTAAAGGATCGATGTTTCCAATGGAATTGTGGGAAACCGTTTGAAACTTTATCGAGTCTTTCCACAATGCCACAGAATTTTAGTCCTCAATTTCATCAAAAACCTCAACTCCCACCCACCAAAAAATAAAAACAAATAAAATATCAAAAAAAAGAAGAGTAAACGACACATTTGGTCCCTGTAGTTTGTTTAAAATGATATTTTTCGTTTTTAAATATTTAAAATTACAAAGTAATCATTGCGGTTTAGAGAAATGTTTCGATTTAGTCCCTAACTCAAATGTGTGTTAAAAAAGCTATAAAAAAACTGAAGATCACTCTGAGAGCTCTTCATCTGGACGGTATGTACAGATGCATACAAGCGATTGGAGTTTTTTTTAATGCACCAATGCATATATATGCATTAGTGCATAGGGGAGGGATTATACAAAAACACCACCTATTTAAAGGAATAAATGAATACTTTGTGAACCACATATGACGTGGGTCTCACACATTAAAAAATCATATTTGATTCAATGGTCCACCATTGAATCAGATATGATTTTTTAATGTGTGAGACGCACATCATATGTGGTCCACAATGTGTCATTTTGTTCATTTATTACAAAGTTCTCATTTGAACCTCCCTCTTAGTGCATATGCATAAATGCATATTACAAATTATCAGTGTGCATTTGTGCATACCGTACAAATGAAAGGCTCACAAAGTATTCTTCAGTTTTTTTTTACGTTTTCCTTTAAACCTGACTATATATATATATTATATTGTATGTATGCATATGATGGTTTATTAATGGTTAAAGGATTGTGTGGTCTCCCCATGCAAATGTGTTCCTCAACTTTCCCTTAAACAGTAGTGAAGCAAACAAAAACATCAGAACCACTATTCATATTTTAATTCTGACCCCACCCTCTTTATGTTTGGTGAATGTAATTTACCATAAAACAATAAGAAAATTGCAGAATAGGTCCTTGTAGTTTCTGATTTTTATTGATGTTGGAACCTAAAATTATTTTATGTCAAATTTACCATTAAAATGTGTAGTCTTTTTTAATTTATTTCATTAACAAGCCTTAACTTTTATTCGTTAAGAGAGAGGTATTTTGGGTTTTTTTTATTATTTATTTTTCTCTCATTTAAACTCCACAACCATTGCAATTTCACGATAATGATTTTTGTTTTCTGCTTTACATTGACAAGACCAGACAATCGCATCATATACACTATATTCCAACATTTAACTGATTTATGTCATACTGAAACAAACAAATTTAAAGTTAGCAAATTGAAGGTGATGGAACGATCAATAGTTTTGGTTTTAGTCGATGAGTCGATAGATTAGGATTGTAGCATGAGAATAATACTAATCTGGTTGTAATAGTTTTTGTTCCTAATTTGGTTGTACAACAATTTGTATTTGACATAATTCTGTTTTAAATTTGATTTATTTTAGTGTTTGTATAACATATTTGATTCACGAATTCAATGGTATGTGTTTGTTCTAAGTCAGATCCTACTATAAACATAGTTGCATTATAACCTGGTAATTGAATTAGTATTCATCTAGACTCCATCGACATACGCTAACATTATAATCATTGAGTATATCGACTTCATATCAGTTCAAATTTACTTGGATTCACTGGATTAAATAATATCAAAACTGCAATAGAAATTAAAGGTTGTGGAGTTACCTGAATAGTAACACAATGACACATATATCTCAAATATCCAACAAGCTTTATGTCAGTAGATTTTCAATGTGTTTGTGAGGTTTTGAAAACTAAGACATCTGTATATACACACATTTATTGGATGCTACACGTTTATTTGGTGTCGAGAACAATTTTCTTTAGCCAAAAATGACAATTGTTGTTAGATAATATTTATTTGCAGTACTACTGCTATGATGTCAGTTTGTCTTCTTTTCTTAGTTAAATATTTCATCATCAACTTGTAAACGTCCGGTAGTTTATTGTATATTACATGTTTTGGTTCCTTTGATTTAGATATTCTTTTTTGAGATCAATTTTGTTTTTGATCTTTTTAGTTAAAATTACATTTACATAATTACCAAATTCTAATGTTTTTTTAGTTTCAATGTTTGACATAAAATAATACATGACTAATATATTAACATTTTTAATAGTGAGTCAAAAAATGTCTCATTATATTTGTATATTTGGAAACGAGTTTTGTGTGAGATTGTCGATAATCAACTTTTATTGTCCAAATTAATTAATTTATTTTCATTTTATTATTGTATAAGATAATATTATTTAAATAATGGTTAATGATTTCTAATATTTTTTTTACTAGAATAATAATATAGATTTAAAGACCCCCATAAATATTCAATCATCATTGTATATAATTATTCTTGCTTGTTGGGATGAAAACGACTAGTGTAAGGGAGTCATAAAACTCCAAAAGGAGACAAAATCCCATTTCAAATCTTGTTTTTTTTCCGAAGCCAATAAAAAATATAAAACGTTTAGTTTTAATATAATTTTAGTCATAATAAATGTTAAACTGCATTTTAATTAAATAATTAGAAAAATTATATTCTAGTTAACATTAATATTTGATGGTTATTTTATATACTTGGGGGTGTTTGGGATTTGTTATTTAAAACAACTTATGTTTTTTATAAATGTTTATCAACTTATATGATGTTAAACCGAAGTTTTATAAAAATTGTTTAGATTAACTTGTGACGGTACCAAAATATAGTAAGCTGATAACATGTTTTTTTGGTGTTTGATAAATTTTAATCATACATGTAAAATTATGAAAAAAAGACATTTGACTTATTTGTTTTTTTTTACATATTAGAGTTGCAAGTTGGGGAAGAATTTGTGTATACTTGTAAGTTGCAAGTATGTTAATTTAGCTTCCAATTAAGCTTGCATAATACATTCTAATTCTATTTCTACTTGAACATCATAAGAATTTGTGTGTGTTTGTAAGTTGCAAGTACGTGTTGTTCTTTAACCAGAAAACAAATATGCAACATGTATAAGCATGCAATATTTAGTCAAACGGCTGGTGTGCATCTAAACACAAATCCCCTTTCAAAATAGTTGAATCTTCACTACCGATAGATATTCATAGAATAGAAAGAAACGGTCCATACAAAACCTAGGTCAGGTAGAAATGGATTTAGAAAATCGAAAGAAATGAAATCGATTTTGGAAAGAAATAAATTGATTTGGAAAAAACAGAACGAAGTATGTGTAACATGCAGACTAATCATACCAGGTATTGTTAGCTTTATCCACACAACTTGGACTCACGATTTTAAAACGCGTTTGATAGATGATGTATCAAGTCCCTTGTAAAATAACATTTGTTTCCCTCCTCAACCAATGTGAGACATTACAATCCACCGAAGCCCAACGTCCTTGCTTGCGCATAAGTCTGGCCAAGCGTACCAGATATTGTCCGCTTTGTCCATATACTTGAACTCACTGTTTTGAAACGCGTCTGATAGATAAGGTATCAAGTCCCTTATAAGAAAATCATTGTTTCCCTCCCTAACCAATGTGTGTAACATCCAAGGCCAATTGTACCAGATATTGTCTGCTTTATCCACACACTTGGACTCGCGGTTTTAAAACGCGCCTAATAAAGGAGTTATCAAGTCCCTTGTAAGGCAACTTTTGTTTCTCCCGCAACCAATGTGTGATATTACAATCCACCCCCTTCGGAGTCCAATGTCCTCTCTGGCAAACCAGTCTATTTCCCGGCTTTAAGACCATTTGAAACATCTTAGGCCAACTGTACCAAGATATTGTCTGCTTTATCCACACACTAGGACTCGTGGTTTTAAAACACGTCTATAGATGAGATATCAAGTCTCTTATAAGGCAACATTCATTCTCCTCCCCAACCAATGTGGGACACTACAGTTCGGAACCGAATTTGGAAAACCATGAATGATTTGGAAATAAAGAAATCGATCTGGAGAAATTGAATTGGAAAACCATGAACGCAAGTCTGGAATCGAAGAACCTATGAACGAAATCGGTTTGGAAACCATGGTCGAAGAGATCGTACCTTTTAAACAAAGTCCGAAGAGATCCAAAGTTGGGGAGGAAGCAGTATTATAATTAACAGATAGGTTTCAGGGTTAAAAGAAAGAGTAAAAAAGTAATTTGGTGTTCAAACTTGATAAGTTGTTTCAAATAAGTTAGAAAAGAGTAGTTTATCAAAAACTCTTTATTAACGGTGTCAAACTGATATAAACATTTATTTATTTTCAATTCAAATACTAAAAGCTTCTTATTATCGGTACCAGAGTGGAATAAGTTAATAAACACTTTAAACGAGCAATCTCAAACACCCCTTAAATTGTAGACCTGAGATCATACGAGACTATACTATTTTTACTGACTAGCTGTGAAGATTCAAAGTTTTTTTGTACAGTTACCATGTCCTATTATAAAGTTCAATGTTATTTTATAATCTACCAAATCTCATGAAAACTTGTTGGTTTCTCACATGCACCCATGACCCAACCCCTAACTATAACTTGTTTTTTCCTGAAATAATTACACTTTGTTATTATTATTTTTAGCAATGGGATCAATAAATTGATATAGCTTAAATGAGTTAGTTTATTGTATTTATTACTCCGGTTAATAATTTATATTAGTATCTTAATTACATATAATATGTATGGTCCATTATTTTACAAACTTAATAATTTGCATACACCTATATCTGGAGGTTCATAACTATTTTTTTTATATATGAGACATTTCGGAAAGTTTTTTTCACACACAAATATGAAATAATAATAAAAATTGATTTCTAATTTATTCATTATATTTGGGTTTATAAATTATTATTATGCATTAATATACACAATAACATAAACATGTAAATTAATAAAAATCAAAATACACAACTAAAAAAAAGGAATAATCATTTTCTGTGCATTTAATCTAAGATTCGACCCACTACCCCAAAATTTATTAAGCCATTTATAGTATGGTCATACTACCATTTCACTCTTGACAATTTTCCACTTAACTAATTAATATAATTAATTTTAGAAAACTGCATTTTTAAGATACGCATGAAGATTTTGAGTTTCGACACTGGCTTATGTTTAATAATAAAAAAATATATACAATTTTAAAAATTATATATTTTTTTAATTAACTAAAAGTAAATTACAAATTTGGTGTATGTGATTTGTCAAAAATAATATTTTTTTATCCTTTGAGCTCCAAAATTACAGTATGACCATGATGGTTTACGAAAACAAACATATTTGGTCCATCCCTGTAAGAGTCGTTTAAAAATTCCGTTAAATGAAACACATATTCTTTCCTTTTTATCGATTTTTTAGTGTTCTACCCAATCATAAAACCACAAGAATCAAAATCATAAAATTGTTTTTGATTAGGTGAAATACGTAAAGATCGATAAAAGAAGAAAATACCTGTAATTTAAGTGAACGTTTTTAACGGTTTTTAAAAGAAAAGATCAAATCCAGATATTTTTACAAACCATGATGATTGTTTGTTAATTTCAAAACTATATAATAAAAAAGTATTATTTATGGCAAACCACATAGACCAAATTTATAGTTTACTCTTAAGTTTATGATATATTTACCCTTAATAGTACAACGATAAAAATTTGTTAATCTCACAAGTCATAATCTGGGTAAAATGAAAAGATATTTTGAAATTAAACACTTATTTATAGAAAAATTAAAATTGAAATATGTGTATTATTTTTGGACCGAATTATTAACTGTATATATAAGACAAGCTTTTAATATATATCAACACTATATTTAAATAAAATAAATTAACCTTGAATTCTACCATAAAATACGTACATAAACTTGATAGTAAACCCTGTAAAAAACTTAATCATAAGTACACATGGTAGTAACTCATACTCGTAATTCAAATACTCCATAATTGGTCATATTTGTATGAATTTAAACTCAGACTTATTGCATCTTTTATACTCATTTAAAGTTATTGGAGTTTGAACTGTATCAAATTTGAAATACTATATAAAAAAATACACTCGTTTTCAATCACGACAAACCAAAGAAAAATAAATATATTACTAGAATGAATAACAAAACAGTTGATCAACTCCAAATTTTCAGTATCCATGTTGATTCGGTCAATTGTTGAAAGATAGTTTAAGATTTAGTAAAAAGAAGTAAGTAATCCAGTCCAATTTAACATCCATGTGTCAATAATGAATGCTTTATTTAATTAGATATTTACATTTTATATACGGATGTACGAAAGTTTTTTTTGCTTGATTTTAATTACTATAAATTTAAACCATATCTTAATAATTTTGGATTTTAAAAGTATTTATGTTTATAATAATTGACATTTTAATGCCCTTGAGTATATACTCAACTTGACTAATGCATTATTAATTTGTATTTAAAAAAATGTGAGAAAATTAATTTCTGAAAACCAAATTTAAACCACCATTTTGGATTGTTTTGACTTTGATTTTGACTTACCTAATCTCATTAACTTCTAACTTAGCAAATACTTCAACTTTAATTATTCTTTTTTTTCCTTTTAAATATTTGTGTCTATAAGCAACAACTTAGCAAATACGTAAAAAGGGTATTTTTGTCCTTTTGAAAAAATATGTTATACGAGTCGGAAATTATGATTAAGTATTTCAGTATTAGTATCAGGATTTTCTTTAACAAATTTAGTAAATCTTATGAAGCGGTGGGATATTCTCACGTTTTAGTGGATTAAATGTTAAATACAAAACATTAACGAGATAATGCAGACTTGTGGCGTATTGGTTAAAGAATTGTGGAGAATTAGACTAGATAAACCATCTATCCCAGGTTCGAATCCAGGCACAAACAACTTGTGGCCACTGAGCAATTATCTCAAGGCTGCATACTTTAGCAGTTTTAAATTTGTCAGAAATTAGTTTAGGTAAATGACTATGATACCCTTTTTAAAATAATAATAATAATGATGCCAATAATATTAAAAATAAAAAACTCAAGAGAACAATAGGAAACAATGTAAACAGGTAAACCCATTATTTTGTAAAGAATAAAATGAGTCAGAAAAGTTTGTGGATTTTAACGTTATGAAATACAAGATAATTGATTGCTTGACAAGAAAACAAAAAGAATCAAAAAATTTGGACAAGGAAAATTCATCTTTACCGGTTTTTTTTATAAAATATAAAAAATTGGCATTCTTCAATATAAATGGTATATAAATGGTTTATAGATAGTTAAGGTAAAAAATGTAAGAAGAGATCTGAACCCTTCATCATTTTTAATCTCAAATACATTCATGAATCACGTTGGATACGAAGATTGATCTGGTACATCTCATTCTATTGTGCATCCAATGGTGAAAATTCCTTCTTACGTTTCTCAGTTCTCACGTTAACTCACTTTTTCACCAGAACCTACCCGAGATGAGGTGTACCAAGATGCACCGGATAAACTCCCTTTAAAGGGCAATTCATTAGTGGATATATGATTTTGTATGTGAATCATGTATGATTTTGTACATAAAAAAAAATCTTGTTTTTTTAAATAGTTAGCGTTCTTGTTTGAACCTACCCCTGTATATATATCACATAAAACTAATGCAGTTATAATATATAAAAATGCACGTTTTGTAATAAGAAATAAGAGAGGTCCAATTTTTATATGTCCAATTAAATCTTTTCATATCCTTTCACTTAAAGTCAAATTTCGTTATAAAACATGTCAAGCTCCTAAGTTTGAAGGCTTAGCTCTCTGACAATAAACTTTGGCTCCTTGTTACTTATAAGTCATCAGTTCGAGTTTCTCCAAAACCATTGAAGAGTTCTCTGACTGCTCTCAAAAGGTATATAAGATTTTTCAATGTGTGCGTAAGTTGATTCAAACACTTATGGTTGGAAAAAACATAGTGAGCTCCTACTTCTATTTTTATTCCCCGACCATCTACTATAACTGGACCATTTGATATATAACCATCTATCAACCAAGAAAAATCAAATGGTCGATTCAATATCTTCAATCAGAATACTCTCGAAATTGATGACAACCATTTTCTTTCTACACCATTAGAACTTCAAATCACGATCCCACCAAAACAGTCAGTGGCGATCCAAGCATTAAATAGGCAACCTATGGAGTGTCCCCAATCATCTCGACCATAAACAAAGATAGATGAATATTTTAAAAAAATCCCTCTGTAACAAGTCAATCTCACATTCACAATGCTACTGTCCAATGTACGCTTTTGATCAGATGTTATAAATTTGTCACTCATATATTATATATATATATAGGGACAGGTTAAAATGAGAACTCAAATTTGGTTGTGAACGTGAGGACAAATGAGAATGCGACACGTGTCCCATTCAAAGAAATATTCAGATTGAATATAGTATTTATTCAGTCTGAATATACAAAGAAATATTCGGACTGAATATAATATATATTCAGTCTGAATAATGCTTATTTAGTCTGAATATTTCTTTGTATATTCAGTCTGAATAATCTATATTCAGACACATGTCGCGCCCTCATTTGTCCTCACGTTTACAACCAAATTTGAGTTCTCATTTGAACTTTTCTCTGTATGTATATATATATATATATATATTATATTATGACATAATCATTTGAGAACTCCAAAATTTGTGACATCCGTGAAAACTTATACGATAAGGTTTTGTTCATATGATCTTTTTTTTTTCTAATTTAAGTATAATATTCAATATATTGATTAACATATATTTATTTCATAGTGTATTTTTTTGTAATAATAATGAAAGAAAGAATAAAGTAATTATTTTAATAATAAAATAAAAATTGGGGTTGGGGATGGGGGTGGGGGTCCTCCTGAGCAGCGTCGGTGTAGCACCCAGCCCTTAATTGTGAAAAATGGCACCAGACTTTTATTTATTTGACTCACTTCAGATGCTATTATTAACATGTTATAATTGTTTCTGGACCATTTTATTTTAATTGCATTACTCTACTCATCCACCACTTGCATCCTCTCTTCTACATATCTAAACTGTTACTCAATATATATATATATATATATATATATATATAAGGTTAGGTTCAAATGTGAACTCAATTTTGGCTGTGAACGTGAGGACGAATCTCGGCCACACATATTCGGTTATGGTGGACGCGATCACGGAGGATTGACGCGATTCGTGGGAGGGTGGAGATTATTAATGGAGGGGAACCAGGTCAAAGCCGCCTTTATTGACCGGATAAGTGGCTGAGATTCGTCCTCACGTTCACAACCAAAAATGAGTTCACATTTGAACTTTCCTATATATATATATATATACATATACACACAATACTATTGACATCTTCTTTTTTTAACTATTTAATTAGAACAAACTCTGTTAATCGAGGTATTTTTATATGTTGATATAATATGGGTCAGGTTTAAGGAAAAACCATAAAAAAATTAAAAATTTGAGGAACATCTTTGTAACTGTTCATGTGGATGCGTATAAGTAATTTTAAGCAATTTGTTTGCTATGCACATGTGCATAAAACCAAGAAACTACTTCAACTACCGGTATGTAGGTCCAGATGTATGATTACCATAGTGTTACTCAGTTTTTCATTTTATTTGAGGCTTTCTCATGAACCTCCCTCGATACTATATATTCCTTAAATATCTCGTTTACTTGTTTTTTTATTAGTTCATTTACATTGTTTAAACTTTATTAATTATTTTATTCATTTTCTGGTTATATCTATTAACTCTGATAAAAACAATTGATACAACCAATGTTGATATACGAAACATTGTTATGTATTTTAAACAAAAATCATTGTTTCATATACGAAGTTTAAACAAAAATCAGTGTTTCACCTATAAACTTTTTGATTTCACTAGTGAATTTTGGTATATAAAAAATCAAAACAATCAAAGTTAATAAATAGTACAACACTATAAAATTTAAACAAATTTTATATAAAACATGATTATTTCTCAAAAATAAAAATAAAAATACCATATTAAAAAAAAGTTTGATAAATAAATTCAAGAAGGAAACAGAAGAAAGTAGTTGATGATTACTTTAAAAATAAACATGATTATCTTGTACAAATAAAGACAATTTTTTTAAAGTTGCCCTCTATTTAATTCAATTTAATTTATTTATTTTTTCATAATTTTACAACTTATTATTTAATCATAATCGTTGATAACAAAAATGAACGATTCAGATGATTTATAAAGTTAATATTATTTTAACAAATAGTTGTGCCTCCATTGTAGTAATGTGTGTAGAGGAAACTTCAAATGTGAACTCATTTTTGGTTGTGAACGTGAGGACGAATCTCAGCCACTTATCCGGTCAATAAAGGCGGCTTTGACCTGGTTCCCCTCCTTTAATAATCTCCACCCTCCCATGAATCGCGTCAATCCTCCGTGATAGCGTCCACCATAACCGAGGATGTGTGGCTGAGATTCGTCCTCACGTTCACAGCTAAAATTGAGTTCACATTTGAACCTAACCCTGTGTATGTATATATATATATATAATGTATTTAAATTTCATGGTTTACTATTTTTTTAGTAGATAAAAAACATTTATTTGGTTAGAAATGTTGTTTATTAAACAATTATTACCAGTCGGAGATGCTAATCTATTTAGTCAAGTAAAAGACTTTTACTAGGTTGGTGATTAATGTTGACTCAAATTGCATTTTTACGAGGTTTACCCAACTGTGTTTATAGATTGTCAAATTTTAAAACAAAAAACGAAGAATTTTGTGTGAAGTAATACTCTTATTTAGGAATGGTTTGGTTTAAGTTGAAAAATGAAAATAAAAATAAAAATGACATAGAAATAAAAATGAGAATGAATTTTCATTCTTCTTAATTTAACTTGAAATGAAAATTTGAAATTATACGAAATGAATCCGTTATATTATATAAAACTAAACAGAAGTATTTTATTTCTTTTTAATTAATTACGTATTAATAGATTAATACCACCAAACATTTGGATTTTAAGATTAAAAATACAACAAAGTTGGTTCATATTTATTTTATGTTGGTTGTCATTATTGCAACAAAAGAACGGGACAAAATAAATAATAAATTATAACTTGTTTTAATAAAATTATATTTAAAAATAATTATTCGATATAATTCTTTTTGTTTGTATGAGAATACGTTTATAAACACTTAAATATAATATTTCTCAACAAAAAAATTATCGTTTAGGTAGAAAATAAAAAAATGTGTTTAAACAAAAATCTATAGGGATATTTTTTGAATTAAATACATTTTAAAAGTATTTATATATATGATAAATAAAAACTTATACAGATGTATCATCTTTAGTGAGATTAAAACTCTTGATCTTTATAGATGTCTGATTACAGTTATACACTACCGAAGTACCGCACTTTTTCAAATACGTCATGAGTCCATTGATGAGAAGGGCTGGGGCGACTGGATATGTTCATTAATTCAATACATTTCTTTATGGAAACGGCTGTTAATATCCCTTTAGGCTGAGAAACAAAAGGATGAAATCGTTTTTTTCTCTGTGAAGGGTATCTAAGGCTAAGCCTGGACTAACCCTGACAAATTATGACTGCAATACATCAGCTCTGATAAACTCAATAACCACAATTGTTGTGTATGCCTGAATTTGTACCCTGGACATATGAGATATTCCACCACATCCCCCGGGGTCTCAACCAGTACGTCACAACGTTTATGGTTAGGATGAAAATCCTTTGATAAATAAACAAGACCAACATATTGGTAAGTTTCAACGATTTTGTTTTCTTTACCTTTGTTGATGCATTATATTTCTGCACAAATGTTAGGCTTTTTAATAAACATAAAAGATAAATGAAACACAAATCTAAATAAATGTTTGATTACAAGTCAATTTCCTTAATTATACAAAAATATTCTTCAAAAACATAAGTTATTAGCTACGATTCATATGTTTAACCTGTTTACAAAAAGTAATAAATAATACATCTTGACTAGTCCTCGATCGTGTAGCTTAGTTAACAAAGAAACAATGTGACTTTGTCTAAATACATAACAAATTCAGGTACGTGTTACAGGGGATGCGGGCTTGAACCCCTCTGATTACCTTGGTTGCTAAATCAGCTGTAGAAAAAAAATGTCCTCATATGTAGGGGCAGATCTGTTAGATTCCGAATAGGGTCCCATGCACCCGTTTAATCTTATTTTGTAAAGTTACCAAAATCCTAAAGAAAATCTTTCTAAAT
Organism: Silybum marianum; assembly: GCA_036898165.1. Classification (NCBI taxonomy): domain Eukaryota; kingdom Viridiplantae; phylum Streptophyta; class Magnoliopsida; order Asterales; family Asteraceae; genus Silybum; species Silybum marianum. Next base: position 977,059 of record CM072530.1, read on the forward strand.
CAACAAGAAAACCAGAAACAGTTCTGGAATCAACAGTTCTGGAATCAACTTAAAAATCGATGAAATGTGTAATTCGGTTAAAAATATCAAACGACTACACAGACTTTTAATCTATTTAAAAGTGACAGCTCGACAAAATCTCTGTATATGACAGTATTTATATTTTACCTTTGAAGATGTGTTTCGTATAGATCATTTAATCAACATTTAACCTAAATAAAATGTTTTGATTAATTATTATTTAAAATAGACGAAGGATGCATTTTTTTTTTGTTTCTCTTTTATTACTAATCGAACCTCACGTGGGTTTTCACAGCAAACATGATACAACATTTTAAGTAAACGACCTAAAATTAAAAAAAAAAGAAAAGGAAGAAGGAAGAGAAAAAAAAACTAACGACCGTTAACAAGTTGACTAACGGCAGCATCTTTACACGGACTCGGAGGTAAACTGCTCCTTCCTGATGCCACCAGTCTCTGTACAAACCCTTCGATTCTCTCTCCGTTAGTCTCCGTCAGTAACCGCTTACCACCAAACGGCAACGATTCCACTCCTCTCTGCATCAACACTTCCTCCATCTTCGGCCCCACTCCACCGTTCAAATAACCGTTCGCCTGAAAAGTTCAACTTTCCGATCAGATCCTTCGCCGGAAAAAAAATGTTCATAACAATCGTAATCGGAAAAAAAGTGTTGAAATATAATGAGGAGAATAATTTCATCAAAATTGTTACCTGAATTCTAACGTAATCGGTGTGGTTCCAGCAGAAGGCGTTACCTAAGATTTGATCAACGGTTTCCGATACACCGTCGAGAACAACGCCGACGACGTATTGATTCCGGCAATAACCGCCGCGACTGAGCTTTTTTTCCGGCGAATTGCTCAATGGAACGTTACCTAGAGAGAGAACTAAGAGATCTTCGACGCCGGTGACGGAAGGAAAATCGCGTTTGTTATGTAATACGTGAGTGACGACGGCGGCGGAAGGATTGTTCATCACTAAACCGCCGTCGACGGCGAGGCAAGAGGTTTTTCCGTCGATTGAAGTCAGCTGAAACGGCTTTAGCATTGACGGATCAGCCGATGTAGCACGGCAAACTTTCCAGAGGTCGAAGTTGTAGCTAGCCGATTCAGAAGCGTCGGCTCGAGAGAAAACAAACGGCGCGGAGCTGTTGAGATCGTAACAGGGAACAATAAGAGGCTTACACGTGTCCTTCAGCGTCAAAACCGTACCGTCTTCTCGAGTTAACGCCTCCTTCAAAACTTTCTCCATACTTTCGCCGGAAAATCTCCGTCTCCGGTGAACAACGCCGATGTTCTTCACTTTATACAGCTCCGTGTGGCGGTCGGTAACAAATCTAACCGCCTCCTTGGCGGTAAACAGCGGTCGGCCGTTACCGTCATCTGCGTTAAGCATTGCAGCAAGGAGAGCGCCAATGCCGGTACCGGCGATAATGTCGAAGAAATCGGCTATACGAGAATCAGAATTACCGGTTTTGGCTTGGATCTGGTGTTCGAGGTGGATTAAGGCGGCACCGGAAGGTATGCCGGTGGTTCCGCCACCGTCAATGCTGAGAACACGCGTCTTCCTGCCGGCTTCACGTTGAGTCAGCCATTGTTGCTCAAGCTTTGAGAATATCTCCAAGGTAACTTTACTAATCTCCATTGCCTTAATTAGATGGATTTTTAAGGTGAATTTGAAGAAAATTTCTCGAGATGATTTTGAAGGTAATACGTGGAGCTTAAGGTTTAGCAACAGTCGCTCTCGTACCAGCGGGAAGTGTGTCACAGTTTGTGTGTTGAACACAGAGTTACGCCAGGAGCAGAAAAAAAGGAGAACGATAGAGCAACTACTTCCGTATATGTGTATATATACATATATATTTATATATATACACACACATATTTAGGGGTTTAATTATCGAAAAATTGACTCAAATGACGAGATTACACCTATGATTTACCATTCTAACTGTTTCTCTTTTATTTTTACCAAAATATCCTTAGGATCCATAACCTAGGTCCTTAAGCATTGTGGACCCTCCACAACGATGTTGTTTTTGACCGATCTGTAACTATTATGAACCCGACCAAAAACCCAAGTATAAAAATAACACGAGGTCGGGTTTTGGGTCCAGTTCATAACTATTACGGATCTGGCTTATAGAGTTGGTAAAAAACGACGTTGTTTTTGGGGTCTGTAATACTTACGAACTTTGGTTATGGACCGAGTGACATTTGGTAAAAATGGAGGAGAAATGTTATGATGAATCAAAAGTGTATTTTGGTCATTTGAGTCAATTTCTTTTAATTATTTTGTAACTTCAAAGTTTATAAACAACTTTTATCTAAACTCTAAAGGCGTTGTTTAAGATTATTTTTTCCAACTTAATTAGTATAATATTTATATATGGATTTTCTTACGTTTTGTTTTACAATGTGTTAGTTTTATATGTATTTGGTTTACAATGAAAACTTTTTTACGTGTAATTTTTATTTTACAAACCCTTCAAAAAAATTACATTGTGAAGTGAGTATATGTGAAACAAACATATCATGACACAAATATTTGTTAATTGATATTATAACTGCTAGTCTTTGATGTAAAAGAAATCATATGAAATAGCACGTGATGCATTTGTTCTCAACATTATCACAATTTTAATGGGTACTTAAAAGAAGGTTTTACCAATTATACACCTTTGGATAAGATCAATAGTAATGGCGTACACCAAGATGAATCAGATCAATTCCATTGAGAAACGCAATTAATGGAATGGAAATGGGGTTTAAAATGATCAATAGTCTTTTTTTTTTGTGAAGGGTATCCCAACTATGCCTGGACTAATCCCGACAAATTATGACTGCAATACATCAACCCTGATAAACTCAGTGTCCACATTTGTTGTGTACGCCTGGGCCCAACCAGTACGCCACACCCTTGTGTGGTTAGAGTCTAAATCTTTTCTTACAGTTCTCACATTAACTTCTATTCTCTAATTCATAGGTACAAAGAATTTAAGTTATGGTGAAAAACATAAAAAGTGATCTAGACTGTCGATCATCTTTAATCTCAAATTTAGTTATGAATCGTGCTTTATATGGGATTTATCAAGTAGATATCGATACATCTCATCCTAATATGCATTTAAAAGACGTGATATCTTTTTAAGCTTCTTAATTCTCATTATCAGTCTTTTTCTCATCGAAACCCAATATTTTCTCTATATCTCTATGTATATGGATGCATCATACATGGATTCTTTTTGCATATATTGATTTTGGATCTACGATAATGGACCTCAAATGAGTTTGTGTGAATAGGATTCTGTTTTTCTTTTTATCTTTTTATAAATCCTACCTTTTGAATTAACAACGATTTTTTATCCTAAATCATAATTAAGATTATTTTTTAAAGCAGCATAAACAAATATAATAAAAACCAAAAAGGAAACCAACATTGTGGACCTTAATAACTTTTAGACGTTGTTCGGTTGGTTTTCAAGTCCTATATAGATAAAGTTGTCTGTATATATTAATATGTTCGTATAGATAGGGAAAGTTTTTGTGTAGAAGTGTTTTTTCAGAAATAAAATGAACGTGTTTTTCAATTGAAAGGGGTAGATTTAGAAAAAAAAACTTGACTTTCTGCATAAAGCTCTCCCTAGAAGCTTAACGAAAAAGTAACTTTCTATATCATTAAGTCACTTTTGACGAATGGTTGTACCTTTAAAATGGGTTAAAAAATTATAAAGTCGTGGTTTGATTATGTTTATAAGGCAATGAGATTTGATGAGTAAAATACATTTTTTTTCCAAATGAAATCGATCTTTTAAGCAATGCCACATCTTGGGCACAATCACAAGTTTCATCGTTTTAAATGACCTTTTAAGTATTTTATAGATTTTTACAATCTCTTTAATTACTTTCTCCATCTTTATTTTTTCAATTTAAAGAATTTGTTGGAGATGTTTTTACAAAACTTTTTATACAATCATATTTTATTGTGAATATTTAGTAATATATTAAAATTTAGGATTGGGTTCACGTGAGATCAACATGTTTTTATGAGACCCGGAGACGACGTTTTTACACTTGAAAATTCACAGCAAAATATTGTGAATGTAAAAAGAATCCGAACACTCACAAAAAAACACTAAAAGTTGCTTTCACAGTGTTTTACTGTGAAGTTTGAAATGTAAAAAAATGATCTCATAAAAATAATCTGATGTCGCTGTAATCTTAAGTCTTAAAATTTATTAGAGTTACACAAAAGGTAAATAATAATAATAATAATAATAATAATAATAAAAATAATAATTAAAAAATAATAATAATAATAATGTAGTTAATTGTAGATTCTTATTATTAATTACGTAGGGAGCATTATCACTGTCGACTAGCAGTGGACATTTTGCTGATAATATTGTTCCAATCTCACGTGTAATTTTTGTCCGTACACGTGACCAAGTGTGTCAAATTTCACATGCTTTTTTCTAATATCCTATTTCTATGCTCTCTTTTTCTTTTTAATCTTTGTTTTTTCTTTAAAAAAACAAGTTTTGTATGGTAAGAAATTGGAGAGTTAATTATAAATTCTATAGGAAAAATGGTTATATATTGTTAAATATATAGTTTATGTATTTAGGGTGGTAATCGGGTCGTGTTTGGGTTGGCGGGTTGGCAGGCCATGGTGGGTCAATCTGGACACGATCCGTTTAGCCAAGCGTGTCAAGATATGCAACCCTAATCCGCATACACTCGGGTTGGCGGGTCGTAAACGGGTTGGTGGATCAACTAATAATACATCCAAATTTAAAACAAAAAGTCCAAACATAAGTTTCAAACAAATAAAAAGTCCAAACACAATCAAATTTATCTAATAATACGACCAAATTCAAAAACAACCAAATTGAAACAAATACAAGTTTCAAAGAAATAAAAAGTCTAAACACAACCAAATCCAAAAAAATCCATTTAGACTATTTGAGACTTTTAAGTAAAATATAAAATATTTAAAAAAAAAAAAATTGCAGGTTGGCGGGTCAGCTCGCGACCGTTTGAGTAAACCCGAACACGACCCGTTTATTTGGCAGGTTGGTGGGTCAGAAACTTCAACTCTAACTCGTTTATTTCCGTGTCGAGAATTGTCACCTCTAATGTACTAATTTTTTTCCTTACACATATTAACCTTAAGACTTTTTTATATCTAAATAAGTTTATTAGTTCATATGTGAATCAGTTAAAATAATTCATATATGAGTTGTACGGATTATCATATATTCATATGAACACGTAGTTTATATGTGAATCACGCAGGTTTTGCATATGAACCCGTTTGTCACATTTATAAAAATTATGTAATTACCCCTCTAATTTTCGTATAATTGTAAATTTTGACAACTCAAACCCAGCCTTAACCGTATAAATGAATAAGATCACTTCCTTTTTCTCGAATATTTAATACTTTTTAAATAACCTACGACTATATATATATATATATATATATATAAATAAAACTAGGTATAGTAATAGATGTGTAAGATACAAGCGTAGGCAGGAAGGAGAAAGTAAAAAATAAAGAAAAGAGACAACAAAGAAATGGGAGATTGTGAAAAGCAATTGGTGTTTTTCATGGTAAAGACATTTTCTTGATTTTTTAAATTAAATTAACTTAAATAATGGTTTAAGTTTTATTACCATGTGATAATTTAAATTAATAAGTTATTAAACAACATATTTCATAAAATTAGATTAGCTCAACTATTAATAAGAATTGGATATATAAGAATTACCCTTAAAGGTCATCAGTTTGTGCTGTGCAAAGCCATTGAAGATTTTTTAGGATGTTTCTTCAGAACTCTTGGGATTAATCAATGTGCGCATACTGATTCAGACATCCAGATTTAACCCAAAAAACAACATATTTCATGTATGGTAAATGTTAGAGAGAACGTTACCAATGTTATTAATTTCCTATCATGCACGATTTATTTGTCAGCAACATAATGTGACCTATATTATCAAAACTTGTTTCTGTCATATAAATCTTGATTCATACAATCAAACTACTGATAAAACGTCTTGTTAACATATCGTATATATGATGAAAAGTAGCAAAAACGATCCATTGGCCCTTGGGTCGAACACCCTTTACCATTATATCCAATTATCTTGGTTCCATACCCCACCATTTTCAACTCAGACCAAAGTGAAGTCCAAATTGAAAAATCCAAAGCTAGAAAAAAGGAACAAAAAACGAAAAAGAAAGACCAAAAAGAAGAAACAATACAACATCGTACTCCATACGTTTGTATGAAATATGTCCAATCCAAAAGGTACAATTTCAACTCGTTTGACGAGCTTTGTTGCATTACCAAATGCAGATAACTTGAAAATCACAAAAAGCACGCAAAACATTTTCGTAATTGCCTTATTTGTTAAATAATGAGACAAATATCAAGTGTTTAATAGAATGTTTTATTCAACACATGCTTTTTTACTGTATTTGTTTTGTTTAACATTTTTCTCTTAGTTGGTGGACGGGATAATAATATTATGGTATGATTTTGCTTATTTTTAATAATATACATGAAAAAAAATTATCTCCTACATACTTCTATCAATTTCATGATTTCATTTGATTTTAATCCTTTTATTAAAAGTAAACATTTTTTTGATTTTTGTGTAATGGTAATATTAATGGATATAGTCTTCACAATTATTTATTGCATTTTTTATTTTTATAATTTCAAATTTTTATATATTTTGTTAGTGGGTCATACGTTCATTAAGTAAAGACTCATGTATACATGTAGTAACATTTCGTGAGTTCATAACTTTTCATATGTACTTCAAAATAAGATAATTTTCAAGTTGTTTTTTATATTTACATGATAAATAAAATTTGCAATTTATTGAACAAATATCAAGAAAATATTGTGTTTTTTAGTACGACCCATGTATCCATGTAGTAAGAGCATTTCCAACAACATCTCCAAAATGGAGAAAATAGATATTTTGAACAATTTTTTTGCTCCAGCAGTATCTCTAAAACTTTCTTTAAAATGAAGAAAAATATGAAAGAGATTACAAAAATCTCTAAATTTGGAGACATCTTCAAAAATGATTACCATGAGAGATATAGGTATTTTTTTTATTAGGTTCCTTCAATAAGAAAAATTAAAATTAAATGAATAGATGAGATAAATAATATTTTATTACAAATATAGAATATTTTAATAATATAATGAACTTTATAATTTCCAAAATAGAGATTTTGTTGGAGTTGAATGAAATATTTTTTAAAGATTTTAATATTTGATCTCTATTTTAGAGAAAATTATAAAGATGTTGAAGATGCTCTAACAAACTAACCTTTCATGACATCATTATGTTTTACTTGCGACTTATATTGAGATAATCTTTCTTTATGGTGTTTTTTTTTTAGAACTGCGTGTTCAAAAAATTTCTGATTTATTGTGTAAACATCAAGAAGTTGACGTATTTTTTTCTTCTAAAAATGTTACATTGTATTTGATAATTAGTTATGCGTTTCTGTAAGATTACGTATCAAATCAACTATTTACTTTTGGGGGAGGCTAATGGCACCCCTACAAATGAATTTATACTCACACTCGTTTACATCAAACCCCTACAATAGTACAAAAGATTCCGTGCACACCCCCTACTTAGGGGTGCCATTAGCACTCCTCTTTACTTTTTTTAACACAGAAAAAAAAATCCGTCTTGGACAAATCTACAAAGACATTCATAAATCTATCTACTCTCGTTTTGTTCGTTTAGGACGAAGACGAAAATATGGAAAAAAATGTCTGAGTATCTTTTGTAAAATTATTAATTTTGAACAGTTTTTTGTTATGTTTCTAAATATGAAAATGATGACGAAAGAGGCAGGCATAATTTTGTACCGTACTTTTTAATAATTTATTTTTCACTGGTTTCTCAAAACAAATTATTATTTATAGTTTTTTCCTAGCTTTTTATTGGTTTTCCTTTGTTGAGTTAAATGATGTATTTGTTACCTATAGTCGTATATTTGTTTTCTTTTTACAGTTTATTTCTTGTATCTTCAAAGAAGTTTAACATGGATATTTGTTTTAAGAAATATAGTAAATTATGCTTTTTCTACCTATGTGGTTTATTAAAAATTGTGAATTTCGTTCTTAGTGGTTTCGAAATTACGGTTTTCATCATTATGGTTTGCAATTTATTGCTACTTTTGTCTTTGAACCTAACTTCTATCTTTAAGTACGAGGGACACAAATATTATACACCTCAAAAAGAAAGTATGAGGGATGAAACAGTAAAGATTTGTAAACCACAAGGAGGGAAATAACAAAAAAAATGTAAGTCATAAAAAGGAAAACAACAATAATTTATAAATCATAAAGATGAAAAATAAACTATAAGGATAAAAAATGTAATTTCAAATACATAAAGATGAAAATGATAGTTTTTAACAAATCATGGGTAAAAAGATAATTTATCATAGGAAAAAAAATTCTTTTTCATTCATGTGGCTTATTAAAAAAAAATTTACCCTTGTGATTTTGAAATTACAGTTTTTATTTTTATGGTTTACATTTATCACTAATTTCGTCCTTGAGGTTAACCACACTAAATATTTTTTGTTACTTAAAGGTAAAGAGTTAGATTTACCAATGAATATAACAATGAAAACATAAGAACAAAATATGCCATTTTCAACAAATCCTAAGGACTAAAAAGGTAATTTACTCTAAATTCTATAAATGAAAATGAAGTGGGCTATGAGTTAGGCTAAAGATACCAAGACCTAAGTTGATCTTTTATGGATCATGTCAATTTATTTGACCCACATATCAATGGGCTAAATCAACCCACTTACAAATTAAAATTTGTAAAGATCCGATCACTCTAACTTAGATGTTGAAAATTTCAATCTGATTTAACAATTTTGCATTCAATTTTTGTCAGTCGATTGTGGAATTGACTGGTCACACACTTCTATATCTTGCTACGACACTCAATAACACTTTTATTGTATATTCATAACTAGTAATGGGATACGATAACAGAGTCATGACCAACTAAGAAAGCTACACACTGATACACATATAGAGACCAATAAGAGCTGATTGAATCATTAAATAGAAAACAACCAATTGGATGACCAAAATGATTATGTTTATGATTAGGAAATATTTGGAAAGCAGATAATGGATAATTGTCATAATAAAGTCGTTGGATATAATGAAAGTGCAAATAATTTGCATCGTGATTGATATCGAATGTATCCTATATAAAGGACTTTCATCTTCATATCAATAAGGTCCAGTGATTTTTCATGAGAATGTTGTACATAGCGAAGTTTTTAGCAGTATTTAGGGTCTACAGTATGACTTCCTTTATCTTATATTATATATTAAATGCTCAAACAACTCAATTAATAACTTCATGTATGACTAAAATTTAATTTTCAAATCAAAATGGTACATAATCATTATAAGTATCAATGACATTTAAACGTAAAACCTAATGAATTATAAATCATGAAATGACAAACAATTATGTTAAATATATTTGTATTTTTTTTTTGGAGGTAGGTGAGGGATACAAATTCTTTTTTATGTTTTAATTATTTGTAGTAATTTACATCCATAAAAAATACGTTACGGTTTTACGGTTTTATGTATTACTTTAAGAAATAAAAATTATAACACAATTAAATATTTAAATATAAATTTCTATAAATGAAAGATAAAATTAAAATAATAAAATAGTATTCACCAAAATCTTTTCTAAAAAGCTAATACTTTTTGGTCTGAAAAAGCACGGATCACCTTTTTCTTTTTCAATCACATGTTAAATACTCTAGAATGTGAATAATTGTTTTAAGAGTAAACTACATACTTGGTCCTTAGGGTTAATTGGTTATAACACTTTGGGTCCTTAAAGTGAAATATCTATAACTTGCATTCTCATTGTTTCAATTTTATAACGTATTGGGTCCCTAAAAGTGACTCCGTTAGTTTTTGGCTGTTAAAGCCCACATGTGCAAGGGTACTTTAGTCATTTCAGGGTTTATCACTTTTAAATTACATTTTGGGTCCCTGCTTTATAGGAACCAAACATGTAATAAAAATCACAGGGACCAAATATGTAATTTATTCTCTCTATACTTTATATATAATTAATAATTAACAATTAACAATTCAATATATATATATATAATTGTATATATATTATATTTATCACCATACTGTTATAAAAAAATTTATTATGGTATTATATTTTCATTTTTCTTATTGTACCAATATATTTTTAAAGTGTTCTTAATTGTGGCATTATACTTTTATTTTTTTATTAGAGCAATCTATACTTTGAATTTTTTTTATTTAGGTATTGTATTTTTATTTTTTTATTAGAGCAATCACATGTTCTTATTTTTTTTATTATTTTTTTTTTAAATATATACGATTGTTTTTTTTTCAAAAAACACATACTTTTTAACATTTATTTTAAACGTTAGCAATGTAAAATGCGTTTTATAAATTTTCTAAATATTATTATATTTTTTTTTGAAAGGCACATTTTATTGCAGACAAAAAATATTTACAAAGGCATTACAACAAGCTTAATACAATTAAACCACAATGGCAGCAGTAGCAGCCCGACCCAACCCTCGACGCTAGAAAACCGGAGCATGGATCCACGACAGCATATGTTCGCCAGGGGCAAACCCCACAGCCGCGAGCCCATGAACTCCCCTCCATCCAGGTCTGTTTCACACCAGATTCTGCTCCCTCGAAGCATAGAGATGAATTCCTCTGCCGTCGTCAATTTCGGTCGATTCCCCAGGGTTAGTGATCCATTGTTCCCAGTCGATTATTTTACCGATTTGACGGCCGGACATCCATTTGAAACTGATTCTTTGGTATTCCATAACTAGGTCTTCGATTTTCCTTTTGTCTTCCTTAAATATCATACGGCTCCGATGGTTCCAAGCTAGGTACGCGAAACACCATACCGTCTCTTCCCAAAGTGACGGCTTTACGCTTCCTTCTATTAGATCTTCTATCTTTTCTATCCGGGGTATTTGCAACTTCCACCATTGCCCCATTTTATCCCATAGTTTTACTAATTCTTCACAACTCGCTATCGCGTGATTCACCGATTCTATTTCTTTTCCACACCTTGGGCATAGAATAGATGGGATATCCAAGCCCAATTTGTCCAGATTCAGTTTACACGGAATCCTTCCAAGTCGAGCCTTCCACATGAAGATGTTCACCTTCTTTGGAATCGCCTTTAGCCATTTGGTTTCAACTTCTCTCCCTGTGTCCCCTGCTGTTTTTTCTTCTATTAGGAGTTTTAACTCCTTAACAGAAAACTCTCCTCCTTCGCCAAATAACCACACATGTCTATCCTTCCTCTCCCTCTTGGTCGACCAATTTTGCAGGTTCCTAGTTAGGTTCTCTAACTCCCCCAACTCCCTCCCTCTCGGCTCCCTCCTCCAATCCCACTTCCACACCCAGTTCTCACCTACCCACTCTCCCCTTTCCGCTATCAAGGCTTCTTTATTTTGGTCTAATCTTACTAGCCTCTTGAATTTTTCACCCAACACCTCGTCCCCAAGCCACCGATCCTTCCAAAAACAGGTCCCTCTACCATCGCCTACCTCTTTCCCGAACGAATTCACCAAGTTGATACCCACTTTCCTGAGATCCTCCTTGATTTTTATAATATTGGACCACACCGTTCCCCCTCCCCCATTGATGACCCTTCCCCCTTCTCTAAGGCCTCCCCCCGACCCGTATATACTCTCAACTACCCTAACCCAGAGAGCCTCTTTCTCACATTTAAACCTCCACCACCATTTCCCCAAGAGCCCCCAATTTGCAGCTTGAAGGCTTCCCACATTAAGACCCCCCCACTTACGACCTTTTAGAACTTTCTCCCATTTGACCCACACCAACCCTTTGGGTTTATCTTTGCCATTCCCCCCACCCCAAAAGAAAGAACTTCTCACTCTCTCAAGCTCACAAACCACTCCTCTCGGGGCGCGAAAAAGCAAAAAATAGTACAACGAGAGACTACCAAGAACAGATTTAACCAACGTAAGTCTACCACCGGACGAAATCAGTCGTGTTTTCCAACTCGCCAACTTGTTTTTAACCTTTTCGATCACCGTCTTCCATTTTTCTATTTTACGCATTTTTCCCCTACCGGTAAGCCGAGATATGTAAATGGAAACGATCCATACCCACATCCAATTCCGCTTGCCCAAGCCATCACTTCCTCATCGCCCACCTTTACTCCATATAACTTACTTTTTGAGATGTTTATCTTCAACCCTGAAGCCTCATAGAAACAGTCTAAGATCTTCATGAGGTTCTTCAAGTTTCTCGTCGACCACTTACCAAAGAAAATGGCGTCATCCGCGTATTGTAGGTGTGTTATCTCCACTTTGTCCTTTCCGACCTCCACCCCTTCAAACAATCTTTTTTCTTTAGCTTCCATCATGATCGTGTTAAGGCCTTCCGCTGCAATTAGGAATAAGAACGGGGCCATTGGATCTCCTTGTCTTAGGCCTTTTTGCATATTGAATTCTTTAGTTGGTGAGCCATTAACTAATACCGAAATCGTTGACGATTCTAAACATGCTTTTATCCACTTACGCCATTTCTCCCCGAAGCCCATACTTTCCAACATGTCTAAAAGGAATTTCCACTCCACACTATCGTAGGCTTTTTCGAAGTCGACTTTAAATACCATTGCTTTCTTCTTTGACCTTTTCGTATACTCCACTACCTCATTTGCTATAAGTATTCCATCGAGGATATACCTTCCTTTTAGAAATGCCGATTGCGTATCCCCGATTAAGCTACCCATCACCTTTTTTATCCTTTCCGCTAGTATTTTGGCGATTATCTTATAATACATTCCGATCAGGCTAATTGGCCGGTATTCGTTTAGGCTGATCGGGTTTTGGTTTTTTGGAATCAGAGTGAGGAATGATGGGTTACATCCTCCACTTATCTTTCCAGTCTCCCAAAAAAATGAATTGCCCTCATCAGGTCGCCTTTAATTATATGTGTTTTTTTAGGGAAAAAAAATCTTATATGTTTAAAAAATATGTTACCTTAAAATATTTAATTTTCATATAATTTAATAAGGAAAAATAAAAGTACAATGCCTAAAAAAACAATTTCAAGTATATATTGCTCTAATATAAAAAAAAAACTTATAATGCCATAATTGAAAAACAATTTAAAAAATTATTGATGTATAAAAAAATACAAAAATACAATAGCATAATAAGAAATTTTGTGAAACTAGTGATAAATATAATATAAATATATTTATTATTAATTATTAATTATTAATTATTAATCACAAATAGAATATAGAGAGAGTAAATTACATGTTTGGTCCTTGTGGTTTTATTACATGTTTGGTCCTTATAAAGCAGGGACCCAAAATGTAATTTAAAAGTGATAAACCGTGAAATGACCAAAATACCCTTGCACATGTGGGCTTTAACAGCCAAAAACTAACGGAGTCACTTTTAGGGACCCAATACGTTATAAAATTGAAACCATAAGGATGCAAGTCATAGATATTTCACTTTAAGGACCATGAGTGTTAAAACCAATAAACCTTAAGGACCAAATATGTAGTTTACTCTTGTTTTAATTATGATTTTAATTTATTCAAAAATAAATTCTATAATTTTATTTTATCCTTAATTATGGTAAGATTGTACCTTTGTTAACTAAAACGAAAACTTCAAAAAAACCCAATAAACTATCTCATTTTGAATGGTTAAGTCCTTAAACTATTTTTTTGATTAATTTTGAATGATTAAGTCCCTGAACTTTATCATTTTGAATGATTAAGTCCCTAAACCTTTTTTTTAATAAATAAACAATCGATCTTTTAAAAATTAGTTACCGACATATTTTCTTAAAATAAGTTACTTGTAACTCACTAAAAAAATTTTCAAGTAAAATAAACTTAAATTGGTTTTCCGTTCCAAAAACCCTACGCAATTAAAACCCCTAACAAACAATGGTATCGCTCCCCCTCGTCACTCCACATTAACCCAACGTGTCTGTTTTTCATTTCGCGTAGCACGTTGTTGTCTTCTGCCATCGATCTTCCTCTTTTTTGATCTATTTTTTATCCATCATAAGAGGGATAATTAAAAGATAACCGGTTAAAAATAATTTATTTATGTTTAAAAGTTGTAAGTAATCAATTTTTAAAAATTCGATGGTTTAATTTTCTTGAAAAAAAAATTCAGGGACTTAATCATTCAAAATAAGAAAGCTTAATGGTTTTTCTATTTAAAATAAGAAAGTTTAATGGTTTTTTCATTCAAAAAAATAGTTTAGGGACTTAATCATTCAAAATGAGAAAGTTTAATAATTTTTCATTCAAAAAAATAGTTTAGGGACTTAACCATTCAAAATAGGATAGTTTGTTGGGTTTTTTCAAACATTTCCCAACAATGTAATAACAAAAGCAGTGATATTCATGAAAATAGACATTATTTACAAAAATATTTATTAAAATGAACATTAGAAAAATCTTGTATATACATGTATTTGATTAAAAAGTTGTAACTTTTACACTTTGTTCATTTCAAATTAATGATGTGACAAAAAAATTATTTGCCGTTTAATAATATGTATAATTATTACAAATTCTAATAGTTAGAAATGTAACGAAATTAATTTGATTCAGGTAGAATTGTAACTCCAATAGATTTAGAAAAAAATCAATTGAACTTTTCAAAAAAACATTACATTTTATTTATTTTTTCGTTTTAAAAATTATAATATTAATTATATTGTTACCATTTATATATTTGGTAAAATATTACAATTTATCTCTTAAACATTTAATTTCAAAAATCTTCGTCATAAAATAATTAAATTCATTTTTATCTCAAAAACAATCATTTCTATGAGTTTTTTCAATGAAAACAATATTCAAAAAAGTTAAAGCTTTTTAAATATGGATAACCCGTTAAATATAATTTTAATGAGAGAAATATTAACCCGTTAAATATTGATAATGAACTAACTAAATGTTTAAAAACTAGGAAATAGAGTGTATTTTATTAAACATATAATTGTTATATATAATTAATATTAATATCTAAAATGAAAAAAAAAGGATATTAAAATATCATGTTATTTCTTAAAAAATTTAAATTTAAATTATCCATTTTGATTTTTTAGAATGTATTGGAAAACTTGAAATTTTTTATTTAAAAAAATTCATTGAAAATTTTAAAGACAATGAAACAGATTAAAAAACATTTATTTTAAAACAAATAAAAATAAAACATTAACATCTATTTTGAAACAGAGTGAAAATATTTTAAGACAAATAAACCAGATTGAAAAGCACAATAAAAAATCCAAATTAATAAATCCATCAATTAAAAAGTAATAAAAATAAATAACACAAAATTATCACCATTAATTAATTCTAAGAACTAAAATGCAATCAAATAAACCAAAACCGCCATTAACGCCGTCGTGAAACCCTCAAAATTGATCCCTACTTTACTTGATAAACTCTTCGGTGGCAGCGCCGGAGAAACTTGTGGGGCGGCGATCGCTGGCGGTGATGACGGAGACTCTTTAACCAACGACGGTGACGGAGACTGAATCGACGGCGATTTCACCGCCGGTGGCGACGGAGATGGACCAGACGGCGGCGGGTAGGGGAACGGAAGTGGCTGTATTGGGGAATCGGAGGTCGCCGGAGGAGGGTAGCTGTAATCGGCGGCGATTGGCACACGGATGTCGACTCTTTGGCCGGCGGAACAGTGGCCGGGAAGTGTGCAGATGAAGTAATAGTGGCCGGGAAATACGATCGGAAAAGTGTCGTTGCCGGAGGTGTAGGTGTCGAACGAAACGGTGCCGTTGCAGTTCAGGTATCCGGCGTACGGAACTCGGACAACGTTTTGGAAATCTTTATTGAAGGTAAAAACTACAAAAAGATAAACAACATAATTTAAATTAATAGATTGATTTAAAAAAAGAATTTGTAAAGTAATATTATAAAAAAAATGTCAAAAATAAATTGATCAAATGAAGTTAAATAGCATATGATAACAAATTGGTTATATATGGGTTAAAATTACATGTATTTTTTTAATGAGTTTTTGGGTGTGTTTGTATATATTAATACAATAGGCTATAACGAATATTTTGAGGTTATTACAATTGAACCTCTACGCATATAAAGGTTTTGATAGCATCTGGATTCAAACTGAAATGTAAGATTTCTACTTTATCCCTCGACCAAAAGGGATTTTAGCAGTACATTTCTTTAAACTAAAAGATGAAATTTCTACTATATTATCTGGATTTTAATCAATACATCATATTCGAAGTGGATTCAATCAAATTTATATTTTGTAAATAATTAATATTGGAATGTAATTATAAAAAGGAAAAATCATTAAACTAGTTATTTTAGGCTTAAAAATTAATTAATTAATTAGTCTTTTAAAAAAAAATACAAATTATCATGAAATAGCTAGTAAAAGTCTACAAATTAACTTTGGAAATTTGCAAGACATTTTTTTTCTGGATGATTGACACAATATAAGCCAAAAACACATAAGATTTGTTTTAAAAGTGATATTTAGACAAAAGTTGATTACTGACAACTTCAAACGATAACTGATCTCACACAGAACCCACTTCCAAATACGTTAATATGAAAGGATTTTCTTTTACTCGCTCAAAGTTGCCTCATCCCTTTGATAATTAAGCTACATATGAGACAATTTTATGGGCCATATTTTACATATCTTTATCAATTATTAACTTCTAAAAATGTTTATTGTGTTTAAAATTCAACTTAATCTAATCTATTTTGATTTATATTATGTAATAAATTATTTAAAAAATGGACAAAAAATATCAAACATCAACCATTTTAATTCATGCAAACTTTATACACTTATCTACACCATACGATTTTCTGATCCATGGTAATCAAGAGGCAGACTATTTTTGTAAATATGCGAAACTTTAGAATTTTTAATAACTGCCTCAAGATGGCCACCAATCAAAATATTCTAGTGTGCAAATCAGTTTGCATAAGTCAATGAGGTTGCAACTGAAACATGTCCTTAATTCATTATATATATATATATATATATATATTATGATATATGGAACCCCTAGATGAATCTCTAAAAGAGCCCTTGAAGAGAAAAGAATGTTCCAACATATATACAAGAACAATGGTCCAAATATAGTCGATGTGTAACATATATATATATATATATATATATATAATTAATCTAAAGCAGAATAAACGTTAAATTACCGATGGTATCACCAACACGAAATCTTTTGGTAGAAGCCCATGTCTTGTAATCTACATGCCCAATATTCGTCCAACCGGCGCCATCACCGACTTTATAAACTACTCCGCCCATCGCCGCCCTAATCGTTGTCGTCATCACCGCCATAACCACCGCCATCATCATCATCTTCATATTTCCCATATAAGAATTTAGATCAGCACTCTGTGTTGTATCAATGAAAAGTTTGGTAGAAAATATGAAGAAAATTGGTGTATTTATGCTTAATTTTGAGGGTATTATATATGGAAACAAAAGTTTAATTTAATTTTTGATTCGCTAAATATTTTTTTCATTAATTATTTTGAGTATTTATGCCTGGTTTGAAAAGATTTTGTTTAAGTGATTATTTAATTGTATTGCCTTTATTAGGAAATATATTTTTGGAATAGGTTAAAGAGTGTAACGTTTCTAAATTTTAACCTATTTGCTATATTTGTATTATCTTATCATTAAATAATGAGAGTTTTTGTTTTTAATTCCTTTTTTTGATTATATAATTACTAAAAAAATATGTATAAATCAATAATACATATAATAAGAACGAGAGTTTAAAAGAATTTTGAAAACAGATATTAGCTTTAGCAAAGAAAGAAATCAAGTTTTAGAAACTTATTTACGACATTTTTCATTTGCTTAAGAGTGAAACTTATTGATATTTACGTATCTGATATTCAGAAATTATTGTTCTTATAAGTATGATTTTTAATTCAGTTTGCTTTACGTATAACAAAACTCTCATTGTAATTGTTTTTACGACATTCTTGCTGTAAATATTGTAAATAGGTTTTCTTTCCAACATATTTAATAAAATAGAGAATTGAAGGTTTTGTTCTTTATTTTATTTCAATGGATTTCATATATTGTTACGTTAAATAGAAAAAAAAGACATGAAAAAGTTTCAGGTTTGTAGAATATTTTAGAATGTATTTGGATGATAAAATTATATAAAATTTAAATAATATAATTAATGATAAAATCTTCAAGGCAAAAATTCTATTGGAATTAAATATAATTTTTTATTGAAATTTTAATTTTAGCTTTAGCTTTTTATTTTAAATAAATTATGAAAAATCAGATTGGGGATAAAAGCCTGATGAGGTAGAATGGCAAAGAAAAGAAGCGTATATGTATGTTGTGGTTTCTTATAAAAATAGTTGTGACCCATTTAATATTAAAAGTTAATAAATTAAATTACGAATCATTGTTATAAATAAATACTTTTTACCTGCAATTTGTTTAGTTTTTTATTTTTATTTTTAATAATAATTATTATTTTATGATTTCTTCAAACGTTTTGGAAAAGTTAATATTTAACATTAATGTGTAGCCGTTAATTTATGATTAAAATAATATAATTTTATTTTTATTATTTTTATTATAAGTTAAAAAAATCTGAGATATATTTTAAATATAAATAATGAAAATTCTAAAATAAAAAGATTTAAAGAATGTTGACGTTGCATTATAAGAAAGTAACATGACAGTTCTATGAAACCATCATGGATTTCATGATCGTAGATGCTCTAAATGAGAGGATAACTCACGTATTTGACAATTTTACATAATTATTTTGTATCATCAATAAAAAAAATTAATAAAAATATATATCCGCCGTCAATGAACATAGAAATTAATTTTGGTGTTATTTTTTATAGATATTTATTAATTTCATTAAATTACTTCACGACGTAGAGGCAATAATATTATTAGGGGTGGCAATCGTGTCGTGTTCAGGTTGGCGTGTCGCGGGTTGGCGGGTTGGCGTGTCATGGATGCTCAACCCTAACCCAACCCGTTTAGCTAATCGTGTCGAGATACGCAACCCTAATCCGCACACGTTCGTGTTGGCGGGTTGGCGGGTCAACCCGCGTGTTGGCGGGATGGTCGCGGGGTGGCAGGTTGGTGAGTCAACTTGCGTGTTGTCGGGTTGGCGTGTCGCGGGTTGGCGGGTTGGCAGGTCGTTCGCGGGTTGAGGGGTCATGAAATCTCTTGTTTCTAGGTAGAGCGCCGTCGTAGCTGCTGTTGAGTATTCTGAGTTAGGGTTAAGGTGTTCGTGTTTCACATTTCTACGTTTGAGTTTTGACGGACGGGATTACAATTTACACAACAAAACGAAAGAAACTCTATTGATTAGACTTTTAGATTTTAAAATAAAACATAAAAAATATATATATATATATATATATATATTATTTTTAATAAATTTTGGCGGGTTGGCGTGTCAACCCGCGACCCGTTCGTGTCAACCCGAACCTGACCCGTTTATTTGGCGGGTTGACGGATTTGACGTGTCAAAAAATTCAACCCTAACCCGTTTATTTTCGTGTCGGGTTCGTGTCGTGTTTCGTGTCGTGTCGAGAATTGCCACCCCTAAATATTATGTTGTTTCTAAATACCTTCCAACTTTTTATTTTTATTATTTACAAAATAAGTAAATACAAGTATTACAAAAAATTAAATATTTTGTACATTTTTTTAATTTATACTTAATTTTCTAATTATTATATTATTGAAAAGTTAATAGTTTTTTTAGAAAAAAAAAACTCAAAAAGATCATAATATGCATGTGTTAGAGATGCTTAATAGATCATGCATGTGTTCTATATGAAATCAATATACTTTTTAATTATTTCTTGAAATAATAATAGTTAAATGGAAACAAATCAATTAAAGTTAAGATTTAATATACCGCTAAATACATTTCCTATTTTGTAAGATATTCAAATTAACATATATAAAATCATCACCACATATGACAATGAGGGTTCAATTACGAACAATAAAAAGGTTAAGAACGTGTGAAAATATAAAAGCAGATAAAAATTAAAATGACAATATAGATGTTAAATTGACATAAATTTACTTCAGTTTTAATTATATCTCGTATAGTTTCAATCGGAAAGTAGAAGGGTAACCTATTTTACTTTAAAAAATAATGTTTTAAATGGTTGAGAACTGTTTTGAACATTTTACAGATCCCATTTAAACCCCCTTGTACATGGCATACGAGTAAAAAACCAAAAAAGAACCCTTTCATGTTTACAAAAAGTCTTATAAACCATAATTATATAATTTAAAGAACATAAATAATACCGGATGGATAAAAAAACCGCCATCATAAATTAACAATGATTAAATATCATAAACAAAAACAACATTAATAACAACTAAGCAACCCACATTGCAACACAACTTATCGATGCAACAACAATGCTTCTAAGTAAACTTGTAGGGTCGGTTGCAGCATTTGCAACCAGTCCAGGTGCCATTGCAATTGCATTTGGTGTTGTCAATGAGCTGAAGCTTGTATTTGGGGTGGTGGTCAGAGAATACTTTTTGAGGACTCTGATATCAACCTTTTGGCCAGCGTCACAGTGACCGGGAAAACTGCAAATAAAGTAGTAATGGCCTGGTGCCGTGATTGTGAAGGAGTCGTTGCCAGATTCGTAGGTTTTCACTCGCATCGTGATGTTGCATGACTCGAAATCGACACGATTTACTTGCATTACGTCATGGTTGGCAGGGTTGTAATTGAACACTACACACACCATTAATTACGAATTTAACTAAGTAAATATTTTAGTATAAAAATGAAAATCATTGTTACATTAAATTAAAGCGAGTATGAACCGCGTGTCTATATTATTAAATGTTTAAGTATTTAACAAGCTATTAACTATATATTAATTTGAATTTGAACCATAAGTTATAACACGAAAAACTCAAAATGTTAAACAAGTATTCAACTCAACTTGTTAGCAACCATTTGGGGTAGCTCAATTAGACTAACCTTGTTAACACAACTTTAAAGTTTAAACACGATAAAAAATAACTAAATTATATTTTTTTAATAATAGTTTAAAGCTAATTTTATGTCAAAAAAATTCACGTATCAGCCATATTTGCAAATAATATCGAGTTATGTTAATGTTATGTCAATTAGTTAATGCTTAAATCAATTATCAAAGTAATTAAATATCTGAAATGTCACATCTTTGGTAACAAAATAAAGGTTTTGAAAGTATGTTATACAAAGTAAGAATCACAAAGTAAGTTACATTTTCATACAATTTGCTCTATAATGGTATACAAAAAACCAGTTTTATACGTTCTATAACACGTATATCTTGTTACTGTTACTGAAATATTATCAAACGCTTTTTCTTACAATAATCAAAGAGGGTTATTGGTGGAATAAAAAGTACTCACAAAGAATATCACCAACACGAAACTCCTTCGAAGATGACCAAGTGGAGTAATTCGAATCAACAAGAGTCGTCCAGCCATCAGAGTCACCAACGTTATACACTTCGCCAATCACCACTGTCATCCAAATACCTTTGATCATCACCATCAACATTATATGGAGCATTACATTCGACATCCTTATGTTCCCTCGAGATTTGTTCGACTAATAATCAAGATGGTAGAAGTTAGTAGGGCACATTGTTTGTATGATCTGCAACGCTACCATTGTCATGTTATCCACATGAGTCGTTTGTACGTTATGCATTTGGTTGAAAGTGAACTTCTTGTGTAACAGTTTTACCAAATATGGCACCTTTTTACCAAATATGGCACCTTTTTACCAACTCTGTGCAATTCGTAAACCGAAATAAGATTAGAGCATACACAGCAGTAGAAAACCTTGGGTTCATGGTCGGTTTTGCAGAACTTTTACATGATAAGAACTATTTACTTGTCAGTTGTCATCGGTCCGTGCAGATTAACTGCTTGATCCATTCATTAGTGGGCCCCACTTCAATTTTATATTACAATTAAACAAATAACTGTTTTTTTATTTTAAAAATAAAATTTATATGTCGATTTTAATAAATCTGAAATAAAAAATTTATAAAATTTTAACACATAAAAAGTAATCATTGAACAAATAACTTCTTTTTTGAGTTTAACGATTTCTTATAATTTTTTTATTGCTGTGATATTTAGTTTTATCACATTATTGTTTATTATCGTTATTATTACATTGTGTAATTAAAATGAGTACCTTTGATAATAGTTTCAAAAATCAAAATTGTAGGATCCATTTTAAAATTCAATCTATGATTGAAAAGGATTTTGGTTTATATGTTTATCAAATGGATAGGAAAGATAAAAACTGATTTGAATTTGATAGTCATGAACAGTAAGATCTTTTAGGTGGTAAGTGTTTTAAAACTGACAATATCTGATACGGACATACGGTTGACCTATGATATTACAAATGGTATCAGAGCTAAACCAGACTGGTGTGTCGAGGATGCTGGACTCCTAAAAGGGGTAGATTTTAAGATCCCACATCGGTTTGGGGAGTGGAACATAGGTTGCAAGGAACTGGATACCTCATCTATTAGACACGTGTTAAACCTGTGAGTCCAGATGTGGACAAAGCAGACGATATCTTTAATCTAATATGATTAGTCCGGGATGCGAGGATTGGATTCCGAAGGGGATGAATTGTAAGATCTCACATATATATTGGGGAAGAGAACGAATGTTACCTTCTAATGGACTGTATACTTCATCTATCAGACGCTTTTTAAAACCGTGAGTCCAAGTATGGACAAAATGAACAATATCTGATAACACACGATGTATACAAGTGTTTCATTTTGTTATTCATAAATTGAAAATCTTTGAAGAGCCAAAAAAACCATCATAGGTTACTACTAGTCCATACATTAAGATACATATTTGCATACACAATATTCACTCACTCAAAAGTCATGATCCCGGTTCTCATTGCCACGAAACTTTGGTTTTCGATACGAAAACCGCAAGCCGAAGATGGTCCAATCGGAAGGTTTTCCGATGACCATGAAAAGGTGTTACTTTGTGACGACAGAAGCCAACTTGAGATTGATCTCTTCTTTTGCTTTCGAATCGAAAGGTTTATCGCCAATATAAAGATCCAAAATCGATCGACATAAGAGTTGGCTTTGGATGCTTCCTATCTCCTTGCCATCGACTATGCAATTTCAACCAAGATCGTTATTAGTATAGAGTTTGTAGAAACATAAAAGATCCATCTTTGTGTAGATTAAGCGCGAAAAGTGTTTTTGAAACTCAAGCACAACATATATATATATATACGTGTTCAAATACAACTCATTGCAATCCTACAACTGATGCAACCCACTCATCCACCATCGATTTTCTTTTTTAATTAATGGTAGTTACAAATGATTAAATGATAACCGTTGATAATCAAATGGACGGTCATGATTTTGTTGTAAAGGTTGTACGATTGCAATGGGTTGCATAATAACGGCCCTCTCTCTCTCTCTCTATATATATATATATATATATATATACACATATATAGGGGCGGGTTCAAATGAGAACTCAAATTTGGTTGTGAACACGAGAACAAATGAGAGCGCGACACATGTCATATTCAGACTGAATGATCAAAGAAATATTCAGATTGAATATAGTATTTATTCAGTCAGTCTGAATATTTCTTTGATTATTCTGTCTGAATATGACACGTGTCGCGCTCTCATTTGTTCTCACGTTCACAACCAAATTTTAGTTCGCAATTTTCCTCTCTCTCCTCACTCACACACTCTCTCTCTCTCTCTATATATATATATATATATATATATATAGAGAGAGAGAGAGAGAGAGGTCCCTTCAAGTGTTAACTCAATTATTTGTGTTAACCGTGTTAACCCATTGTTCACTGGTGAACATCATGTTCGTTCACTGGTGAACACGATGCTCGTATACTGACGAACACAATGCTCGTTCACTAATGAATGGTGTTCCCCAGTGAACGAGCATGGTGTTCACCAGTGAACGATGGGTTAACACGGTTAACACAAATTATTGGGTTAACACAAGAAGTCACCTCTATATATATAAGACTGAAATATGTAAACTTACTAGTGGTTCGAAGCACGTATCCCTTTTCCTTCGAGAGGTCGATGATTGATCCACGGGGAATCTTGTATTCATCGCTAAACTGAGAAGTGAATCTGTAACATAAAAAATGGCTATTAAAATAAGCATAACTCGCAATAAAAGCATTCCCGAGAAAACACAAAGAACATAAACAAAGAAATCGATTATATCTTGCAATTTATACCATTTCATGATCGAGAAGACGTAAGTTACAAGTGAAGCAAACTATACATAACAAGTTCTTTTATAGCATACAGTCAAAATGACAATCCTTATAGTAAAAAAAAGGTGCAACATAAGCTTATAGCAAACAAAAATGAAAAAATGAGGAACACCCTAATAACCGTTGATCTATACAGTATACACGTGTGCATACAAGTGATTTGTAAGTAATTTTTCCGGTATGCACATGTCCATAACATGCACACGTGCATAGAAACCAGGAAATATCTTCAACTTGTAGGCACATGTGCAAACCATATAGATGAACGGTTATTAGGACGTTCCTCAGTTTTTTATTATTTTTATTTTCCCCTCAACCCCCCCCCCTTCTCTCTCTCTCTCTATATATATATATATATAGAGAGAGAGAGAGAGAGAACTTCATTTATAAACCAGTCAAAAGGGTAGAAACTCGTGGAAACCAATATAAAAATAAATTTTTCCATCAAATGTTTTGATTTAAGATATTGTTTCATTTGATATGAATAACGAAGGTGAAGTTCATACATTATTCGGTATGAATAACACGCATTCAGTGTGAATAACACAACATTCGGTCCGAATATATTCAGACTGAATGGGACACGTGTCGCGCTCTCCTTTGTCCTCATGTTCACAACCAAATTTGAGTTTGCATTTGAACTTTCCTCTCTCTCTCTCTCTCTCTCTCTCTCTCTATATATATATATATATATATATATCGTTAGACATTAGGTGGAGTTCCAATCGAGAACACCTTCAATTTACGAAAACTACTGTAAGAGGGACGAAATCATGTGCATGCAACTTGGCAAGGTCGCCCGTGTCCATCATGTGTGTATCACCATTTTATCACATGTGATGGTTGCCTGTTTCAGGTGTTCTCGCGTTCTATTATTGTTCTCATTTGAACCCTTTTTTATTACATTAGTACAAATGAACGAAAAGAACAACTTACTTTTGAAGTAACTCTTTGTTTTCAGATCCTCCAAACTTCTTTAATCTATTTCCCACCGAATCCTCGAACGCATTACGAACAGATCGAATGCTAAGTTTTCCATAAACTATTTGCAGCCTCACAGTAACACTTGCATCACTTTCCATCAAATCTTGTGTCACTTCCTTCTGCTTCAGTTCATTAGTTGAGAGTGTCTCATATTTCTCACTTAGAAAATTCTTGATGTCATTGTCATCAGCATATACCCCTAAAAGAAAGCCATTTTTCAATTTTATTGAACTTTTCATACAATACTTAAAAGACTGCAAATAATAGCTATGCTGAAGTAGAGATTTTGGAGATTTAGAAGCGTTTTTTTGGCTCCAACAACTATGCTAAAGTGTATGCCAAAATAGAGAAGAAAAAAAAAAGAGAAGGTAGAAATCTCCAAATTTGGAGAAACCTCTAACAGTTCCATTAAGAGGCAGCCTCTGAATCATTAAGAGGTGAATCCTGTTTGGCAAAAAATAAGTCTGTCTTTTAATGGTTCCAAAACCTTCTGAATCATTTTGTATCCTGGACCTCCATTAACCATTAAGAGCCCTAATTACATCCTGAACAATTATATTTCATTTTGCACTGTATTATAAAAGCCTCTTAATCATTCTGACCACTTAATCATTCTGCACCAAACCATTCGGCAACTACCAAACATCCCCTTAGGATCCGTTTACTAAACACTTATGACTTACCAAGTAAGCACTTACCTTATCGATTGAGCATGGAATGGACCAAGAACCTTACCCGGTAAGAGGCATAACAAGGACCGACAATCTTACCCATTAAGTGAGAGAAAAAACTTTTACCCGGTAAGCGCTTACTTGGTTTAAGACGCTTACCAACAATCCGAGAATGTTACACGATTTAGTGAGTGAGGGTGTTCTCATGCTGGTAAGCACTAAACGGCCACTTAATATCAAGAAGACATATATTATTTTAATTGTTTCCTCTGATAAAGGTGAGTGTGTTATAATTTTTTATAACGTTTTTTTTTAAATTGTATTGGAATAATGAATTCGTTGAATATTTTAATAAGTGCACAGTACACTACTTTGGATATTGCAAACTGTGTAAAAAAGAGAAAATGCATTAAAATGCACTTTGGTTTAGTTCTTATTTAGTATAACCATTTCTTTTTGAAAATCGCTGTAACAAAGTTGCAAAAGTTACAAATCTTTTATCCATTTTGACCGGTAACCTACTTATCTTGCAACATTTTATAATGTGATACCTGTTTACGAAAAAATTTACAGTGAAGCAGAGGATGATGGTGATATCCTCATCATCAAAATCGGTATCAAAATTGGAAATTTTGATACTTTGTTATATTTAATAAGAAATTTTGAAATTTTGTTACAATTGATTGCATTTGCCCATATAAAAACTATTGTGTTCACAAGAAATATCACAAGAATTTTGGCTTCAAGTTTCAAAAGGTTGACATCTGCTTTCCAAATTGAATATGATCTTCCATTAAATCATTCAATCTATAAAAAAAACTGAAACGGAGAAACAGCAAATATAGGTCGATCTATACTGATGCAATTGCAGGGTAGTAGTTGATGAATTGGTGAACTAATTAAACTACACTGATCCAATTGCAGGGCGGTAGTTGATGAATTGATGAACTAATTAAACTACATGATCCAATTGCAGGGCAGTAGTTGATCAATTGGTGAACTATTTAAACTACACTGATCCAATTGCAGGGAGGTAGTTGATGAATTGATGAACTAATCAAACTACAGTGATCCAATCCAAAATTCAATGTTCTATCTTAGGTTTTTCCGATCACTGACTTCGAGGTTAAGAAAGGAACAAATGCACTGAAAATTCATGTAATAAATCACTAATTGAGAATAAATTTTAGAAAATTAGGTTTACCGAAGGCGTAAACGTCGATGTTCTTCAGCCCAAACACGGCTTTTCTCCTCAATCCAATTCCGAGAAGTCCCTGAGAGTCCTTCAAAACTGCCGGAAACGAAAATCCGGTCTTTGATTCGGTGACGACGGCGGGGGAGGAGTCGGAGAGCGATAGTGAGCCCCATAGTGGTGATGAGCGTGCGAAATTGGAAATGAAGGAATTCAATGCGTTATGAAGAGATGGATTGATTGAGTTTTGTGAGATGGAAATGCCAGCAGAAATGCCGGCGCCGATAGCGGCGGAGACGGCGACGGAGCAGGCGATGGTTCCCGGAGAAAAAGCGCCGGAGGGGAAGCGCGTGGTGGCGGGCTGAGAAAACGAAAACGGGAAACGGAGAGACCCCATTGTGTTGTGTTCTCCGGCGAGTTTGGTTGTCGTTGGCTCAGAATTCATCGATAGATTTGTTTTCATTGTTTATTTATGGGCCATTTATTGGGCTTTTGTTTTGAGAATGGGCTAATTGTAGGTTGTTTATTTATGGGCCTTTTATTGGGCTTTTGTTTTGAGAATGGGCTAATTGTAGGCCCATTATAAGCTATTATAAACGGACATGGCTAAATTGGGCCTAACCCTGGAACCGGCATGAGACCCGTTATTTTTTGACCGTTTGGAATAGGTTACTAAGGTAGCATCTGGTTTATTGGAATCTGATAGAATCTGAAGAATTTTGAATTGTTATTTTCACCGATAAGATTATACTCATGTGTTTTGTTCATTCTTTAAGTTTTGGTAAGTAATGTGAATTCCGTATATGATGAAATGTAAAATTCTTGGATTCTAGTAAAGAATTTCAATTTTTTTGTACCATCTTATAGAAAAAAGCTAATATACTCTTTAATTCCATTCCATCCCACCACCACTGCCGCCATCTTCACCACGAAATGCGGCAAGAGGAAGGAAAATCCATGGACCGACCCCATCATCTCCACCCCGTAGGAACTACGAGATTACCCCAAGGACGCCTTCGGCATCCAGGGGTCATGGACGAACCATAGAACAAGCAACCTTGTTTAATAAGTGGAACGCATTAGCTGTCCGCTGTCAGGTTGGGCAGTAAGGGTCGGAGAAGGGCAATCACTCATTCTTAAAACCGGCATTCTTAAGGTTGTCATCGTCGTTAACCACTGCCACCACAACCATTGTCATTGTCGTCACCGCCAACGTTGACGTTACAACTGTTGTCTTCGCCTTTACGACCACCTTTTGCCACCACCACCACCATTGATGTCATAAGCACCAATGTACCACAATCATAACCACTATCGACATCACTACCGCCCTCCACCTAACCACCAAGATTATATTCAAATTATTTTGATAAATTACATTCTAATTTTTATCAATCAAACACGTGGTCGAACATGATTAAATTTCATTCCACTTCTTTCCAAGGGTGTTAAAAAAAATACCAACCTGGCCAAAAACCCAAATAACTCAACCCGAGGTAACCCAACGCAACTATTTAGTTGATACAAAATTAAGTTATACCACATCTATTTGATTGGAATTGGGCTAGGATGATTTTTACCCAACCCAAACCGATAGCTTTCTATATTAATATATACATTAGATATTAGACCAACCTGTAATTAGTTATATTCATAATTATATTAGAATTTCAATGATGATTTTACTTTCTTATTTGCACGATCCTTTAATATTTTTTTTTTGAGTTTATTACTTTTTTCTATGATTTCATTTTTCTTTGAACGCGGACACAGGTGGTGCATGGCTGTCGTCAGCTCGTGCCGTAAGATGTTGGGTTAAGTCCTGCAACGAGCGCAGCCGCGGTAATACAAAGGATGCAAGCGTTATCCGGAATGATTGGGCGTAAAGCGTCTGTTTAACCTGAGGTTAAGTAATCTTTCTGCAACTGTGATCTATGTCCCATCTTATCTGGAAGCATTTCGTCGCTTACTACGCCCTTCCTCGTCTCTAGGTGCCTAGGTATCCACCGTAAGCCTTTCCTCGTTTGAACTTCGCCCTTAGTTTTAAGGCTATGCCATCCTAAGGTGCTGCTAAATGGATGGAGGGGAGTGTTCCGCCTTAGAGTGAAGCACCCGCGCGAGCGGTAGTGGACAGACGCATTTCAAGTAATTGTAGTAAAACCTGACCTGTTGACCCTTTTGCCTTTCCGGCGATACGAACGTATTTAGACGGCCCCTTTACCATTCTGTATAAATAGGCTATTCTATTTGTACAGATATAGTATTATTTCTTTTAAACATAAATGCTTAGCTAGATTTGTAAAATTATGTACGAGAGTTTTAAACCGACCAACCCAATCCAACCCTACGGTTTGAGTTGAATTGTTCAAACCGTAAACATTAAGTTGAGTTGTTTAAATGTATTCAACCCGATCAACCTAACTCATGTACAACCCTAATTCTTTTAGATTTCAATTCTAAGTTTCCAACAGATTTCCTTCTATGAACCAAACAACACCTGATTTATGGAATTTTGAATCCCAATAGAAGGTAATATATACATATTTTTAAAATATGAGGGTGCTTAATGACTTATGCTGGATTACGAAGGGAAAAAAATGATAAAAAGCAAAAGTACAGGGAGATAATAAATACTTATCCTTCAAACTTTATAGATCGACGGAACCCTCGTCCTTACCAAGGAAACTATCTTCAGAGCATCGCCATTGCCGACTGGAACGACCGAATAAACCCTAGAATCGAATCGCCATCGCCATGGATATCCTGAAGCAAGAAATGCTAAAGAAAAGGCAAAGTCTCTCTGAAAGCACAGGTGGAAGGAAGGTCTTCAAGCGTTCAGAGATCGAACAGAAACGAATCCAGAAGCTTCGTGAAGAAGAGAAACGGGAGGCCGACGCCAAACGCCTCCGTCAAAATCAGAATCAAAACCAATCGAATTCATCTGATCCTAATTCGTCATCTAACCCTAATTTCAAACTCGATTCCACAAACTCCAAAAACGAATCCGGCGTCGGCTCGTCCTCGAAACCCCCAACAAGCGACGAGCAAAAGATCGATGCGCTAAATCTACCGAAACAAGAGGTCATTCGCCGGCTCCGATTTCTAAAACAACCGGTTACTTTGTTTGGTGAGAGTGACGATGACCGGCTTGACCGGTTGAAGTACGTTTTGAAGGCAGGGTTGTTTGAGCTCGACGATAGCGATATGACGGAAGGGCAAACTAATGATTTTCTTCGTGATATAGTTGAGCTGAAGAAGAGGCAAAAGTCAGGTATAGTGAGCGAGCGGAAGAGGAAGTCGACGGAGGAGTCCACGGAGGATAAGGATGGTGGTGGAGGTGAAGATGACGTCAGTGGTGATGGTGGTTCGTCAGGTATGGACCAAGATAAGGATTTCAAACGTATGAAGGCGAATTTCTCGGAGCTGTGCGATGAGGATAAGATTCTTGTGTTTTTTAAGAGGTTGTTGATCGAATGGAACCAGGAGCTTGATGAGATGACTGAAACGGAGAAGAGGACTGCGAAAGGGAAATCGACATTCGCTACTTTCAAGCAGTGTGCTAGGTATTTGAACCCTCTGTTCAAGTTCTGCAGGAAGAAGGTATATGCCATGATCTCTACTTATAATTTCCAATTTCATTTAGATTGTACATTTATGTTGATCAAAGTGCCTTTACTTGATAATCTTGATTTGATATCTCATCATCATGGTTGTTTAAAAAACCTTTGCAATGCATTACTTGACCCCCTCCCCCCCCCCCCTCCTCTTGCTTGCACTTTAGCACCAGAATCCGTAAGAATTGCTTCTAGAAAATTTACAAGCAGTTTACATACTAGATTTCTCAAGCTTCAAGCTGTATATGCTGATTAGTCTTATTACTGTCTAAAAGCTTAACTTTTGCTGGATAATTAGTTGGTCTATGTCTTGTTCGAGTTAGTGTTATATTTTGCGTTTGTATTAGGTGTGAAATCACCATTATATAAGGATTTTAAGGCCATGGTAGGGGTTATGTTAGCATTATTCTAATATTGAACTTAATATATATTATAAGCTAGCTCTTCAAGTAAAGCATGTATTTATTAATTTCTTGCTTTTAAAGCTGATTTGTTCGCCCATCATCATTGGCAAGTTGTTAGTAAAGGGAGTTATGCTGGGGGTTCTGATTACTGTTCACATTATTGATGTTATCTACCATGGAATTGGGACCCATCTTGTTGAGGCGACTCTTAGATATGTTATGATGAGGCGTCACATTAAAGTGTTCTAAATAGCATTAACTGGAGTTAGGCGGCCAGGTGACCTTTTAGAACTTGATTGTCTAAGCAAGGATGAAGCTATACATGACTGTTTGGTAGTGGCTTAATGATATAGAAAGTGGCTTATTCAGTAAGCTTCCAGTGGTGAGCTTTATGCAGAAAGCCATGTTTTTTCCGTACCTGCCCTTCCCAATTAAAAAACCTGCTCCTTCCATCTATGAAAAAACCCTCCCAGAAAAAAAACCTTCCTTATTTATAATTCTATACAGACAGACTAATCCACGCAGATAGCTTTATCCATACAAGACTTAATGGAAAATCAACCAAACAGCGCCTTACCATCTCATGCAACGGGCCTGAGAATCGATGTTCTCAAAAAATAACCAATTCATAAATCACTCTTTTATCATTAAGATGGGGATCAAAATGTCATATGGTTTATTAGAACTTGAAACACAGTTGTAATGAATAGAATTGCCATAGAATATTGTAGGTTTTACTGCCAACCTCTAGGGCGTTGAACATTCCTACTCCATTAGGGATGTCACTAAATGCCTATTTTGCCCTTTCCACATGTAGACCTGAACCCACCCCAAACACGTGGTTTCCATATCCAAACTTGATATTCGGGTTATCCATGGAATCTCCGAAATCCTATCAAGTTTCTGGTTTGGTCACCCACCCGACCCATGTTCAGCCCTATAACTATGTATGCCATGTTATCATGTCTCCTATGAAATATTTCTTGCTAACTAGCATCCCCCATATTGCTTCGACTATGGGGCTATTTGGCAGTTGCTGAATGGTTTGGTGCAAAATTATTAAGTGGTCAGAATGATTAAGAGGCTCTTGTGATATAGTGCAAAATGAAATATAATTGTTTGGTAATTGTTCAGGATGTAATTAGGGATCTTAATGGTTAAGGGAGGTCCATGATACAAAATGATTAAGGGGTTGTTTGTTTACCTCTTAACAGTTCCATTAAGAGGCAGCATCCGAATCGCTAAGAGGTGAATCTTGTTTAGCAAAAAAAAAATAGTCTGCCTCTTAATGGTTCCAAAACCCTCTGAATCATTCTGTATCATGGACCTCCCTTAACCATTAATAGACCTGATTACATTCTGAACA
This sequence comes from Silybum marianum, assembly GCA_036898165.1. Taxonomy (NCBI): domain Eukaryota; kingdom Viridiplantae; phylum Streptophyta; class Magnoliopsida; order Asterales; family Asteraceae; genus Silybum; species Silybum marianum. The sequence goes on from CM072530.1 coordinate 1,009,826, forward strand.
CTTACAAAACGATTATATTACATTTTGCACTATATCATAAGAGCCTCTTAATCATTCTGCACCAAACCATTCAGCAATGCCAAACAGCCCCTAAGAGGGTTTTGGAACCATTTAGAGGCAGACTTTTTTTGTTGCCAAACATGATTCACCTCTTAGCGATTCATAGGCTGTCTCCTAAGGTAGCGTTTGGTACGCAGACATGATTGGACGGGACAGAACTGGACTGGACAGAACAGGACAAGAGGGTGGGACTGGACTGGACTGGACAGAACAAGGATGTGTTTGGTACACCTAGGACAGGACAGAACATAACTAGACAAGTTGTCACATTTGACGATTTTATATATTATATAATAGTTATAATTACACAAAAAACAAAAAACAAACAATTAAATAATTTAATTTATAAGCATTTTTACTCAACTTGCATATATATATATATAGATATAACACACACATACATACATACATACATACATACATACATATTAGTAAAAAAAATGTATGAGAATTTTGTTATAATTGATGATAGTTTGAAAAACCCGATTCACGCAAATAATAAATTAAGCTTCATTATGATGGTAGTATTGGTGGCGGCGATGGGCGGTGGTGATCAGTGGCCGATGTTGATTATAGATGACTTAAGATGGTAGTGGTGGTGGTGGTGGTGAGATGGCCCACAGTGGTGGTGGTCGGCGACGGTGGTGGTGGTTATGGTGGAGGTGAGGTGGCCACGGTGGTAGTGGCAGCGATGAACGGTGGTGGTTGGTGGTCGACTGTGGTTGTAGAGGTAGTGGAGGAGGTTGTTGTTCTAGAGAAGAAGGTGGAGGTGGCCAACGGTGGTGGTAGTTGCAATGGATGATGGTGGTTGGTGGCCGACTGTGGCTACCGGTGGTGGCTGGCGGTACCGGCGGTCGTGGCTAGTGGTGTTGACCATTAAAATAAGTATCATATTAACTTTATATATCAAATGAGGGTAGATTAGTGATATTTGATTTTCTGTCTCATTCTTGTCCCATCTTGTTCCACCTATTTTGGTGGAACAAGAAAAACCCCTTTTTTGTCCCACTCTATCCCACATTGTCCCACTCTGTCCCTGTCCCATGTCGCGCCAAACGTGGGACAGTGAATTCCTGTCCTGTCCCATACTGCACCAAACGTGGGACAGACAGTTCTGTCCCGTCCTGTCCTGTCCCATCCCATGTAACAAACGCACCCTAATGGAACTGTTATATGTCTTCCTAAATTCTCGTTTGATGATCATTCAAGCTTATGCAAGTGTTAGGGGCGTATGCATCAATGATATCCGTAACAATTTCCGTCACTAATTTATTTATTATTTATTTTTAATTTTTAGCCTTAGTAACATCAATTTTTGACTTTTATTAATTAAAACCTGTGCCCTCAACTACTTGAGCTCGTTTTCATTTGATTACGGTTTGTAGGTTCTGCCCGACGACATTCGACAAGCACTAATGCTGGTGGTGGACTGCTGCATGAGGCGAGATTATCTAGCCGCAATGGACCATTACATCAGAATGGCTATCGGAAACGCACCATGGCCAATCGGTGTGACTATGGTTGGTATTCACGAACGTTCGGCTCGTGAAAAGATTTACACCAACAGTGTGGCCCACGTTATGAACGATGAAACTACTCGAAAGTACTTGCAATCGGTTAAACGATTGATGACTTTTTGTCAACGTCGGTATCCAACGATGCCATCGAAAGCGGTCGAGTTTAATAGTTTAGCAAATGGTAGCGATTTGCAGGCTTTGTTGGCAGAAGAGAGAAATAATAATGCAGAACAACAACAGCAACAGTATTCTGAAGAGAGGCTTTTATTGATGCCAGCTCCAAAGGATGGTTAAGCCCATTATATTATGTTATCTCACCTTATGTGTTATATGAAGTTAGTTTGATTTGTATTTGGGGATTTTTTAAGAAAAGATACTATGTTTTGAGTTATATGATGTTGATATATGATGTGTGTAATTTTTTTTCAACTTTTTTGGACAAAATTTATAATTTTGCATACTTTTTAGAAGTTGGGATCTTTATTAAAACAATTGATTTACATTTTAGGAGGGGGAGGTTAGGTCTGTTTACATTGTACACATCTGACTTCATATTCTGGTGACAATATAATAGATTTGTTTGGTTTTGTTTTTATGTGGGTGTTTATTTGTATCTAGGTCTTAAAAAAATCTACTACTACTTTTGAGTTGGGAACTTAGGATGTTGAAATATGGTTAAGGGGTTGTTTGATTGGTTTTCATCAAATCTTGTCTTCATAGATTTAAAATGTTTTTGTTCGGGAGGGTTTATATATATATATATATATATGGAAAACGTGTTTTTTAATTGGAAGAAATATGTTTGGAAAAAAACTTGACTTTCTATTTAAAACTTCCTTTTAAAAGGTTATTGAATAAGTCACTTGCTATATCACTAAACTGTTATTAAACAACCATGTATAAATGATCGAATAAACTAAAATTACAATGCTATAAATTTTTTTTTTATGATAATAGGTTATTATTTATTGCATTTTGTGCTAAAAATAACAATTAATAAAGTAAATAAGAATATTACCTAAAGGTAACTCTCTTACACTAAAGGAAACTAAAACTATTTAGGAAATAAATAAATAATTATTTAAACTAACAAGTAATTATTTAAACTAATTAAGAAATAAAATAATTAGATAAAAATAATTTGTTCATGATTGTTCGGAACGTGCTCGCGACCTGACACAAGAAGTCGCGTAATCGACGTTTTTCAGTTTTCGATGCCAACTTTAGGACTTATTTCAAATTCTCGAATACAGAAACAAAAAACGGCAATTGGACCAGAGAATGCGATTGCATATCCTAAACACAAAATTATTATTTTAAAACCTTTTATACATCAACTATAAATTTTGTCTTTATTAAAATTAAACTATGTATTAATTAATCCCATTATTAATCATTTTTCTTTAATTTCATAAAAGAGGATGGGATTGGAAGGTAAAGGAAACAAAGGCATCCAATAAACAACTTTCTATCCGTGTGACCAATCTACACCTACACGTACACCATTCCTCACTCCCACGTGTCACTCTCTCTCTCTCTCTCTTCACTCTCTGTAAAAACACACACACACACACACACATAGTAAAAAAACCCAAAATCAATGGAGGATTCCCTTCTCTCCTCCATCTCCATCTCATCTTCCATGGCCAAACGTCTCAAACCTCCATCATCACCTCATCTTCTTCCTGATTCCGATCACCATCACTTCACCATGGATGCTCTTTTGGCCTCTTTCTTATCTATTTCCGATTCCCCTTCTATTCACACCTCTTTCGACCGTCTCATCCAGTCTACCGATTCCGATTCCGATCAGAATCACTTGATCCAACGTGCTCTACATCTCGGCTCTCTTCTCGTTGAAGCTGCCAATCGATCTGCTCGTAGATGCTCATCGTCTCATAACGCCGCCGTTTGGCCTCTCTCGCCTGACCTCACCATTAAGGTATACTCAAATTTGTTTTGATTTGGATTGTGTGTTGATCTGGTTGTTTGTGATGATACTTCTGTTTTTTTAGAGGAATTTTATTCTATCGAAGTTTTGGAATACGTCTGATTAATTTATTTGTGGTTTTTTTTAAATCTCAGTCGCTTCTCTTGTGTAATGTATTGAGTTTCTATTATTATTTGGATTCTGTTTTGATCTCTTTATGCAATTAGTTTCTTTCGATTTTCTGTTTATGTTTTGAGTAGGATATGGAAGAAGGATATCATGAGTTTTTATTTAGTTCAGATGTTTCTGTGCAATTTTGTACCATCAAAGAAGTTTCAGCCTTATCTCTTGTGCTATGCTATGGTTTGGCTTTGTTATCTGATTAATTTATTCAATTTTTTTACGTTTGGTTGTATGATGATTTGTAGGTTTTTTCGATGCTTGATACGCAAAGCGTTTGTTATGCTGCGGCTACGTGCTCGTTTTTTCAGAAGTGTGCTATGGATCCTTTGTGTTTTGCTGACATCGACTTGGCTACGTTGGTCCCAAAAGTCAATAATGCTGTGGTGTCTACGATGATTCATCGAGCTGGAGATGCACTTAAGTAAGAACTTTTTTTCCTTTATGTGTGAGCATATTTTGCTCTTTGCCTTTACAATCTTGTCACTTTTTTAAAACTGTACGTGATCCGAAATTGAATTGGATTCGAGTGGATGGATTAGTGTAGGACATCTGGAGATGGATTTTCTGTTGTAAGATTCTACATCAATCAACTTTTGATTTTCACGATTTAAATATGTTACTGTTCAACATAAAACCTACATTGATGCTTGTAGGGTTTTACCTCCAAAATTTTTGTTTTAGTTTTCTTTCTATCTAACCTAGATATTCTAAACAATTTTGATGTTAAAGCTGGACTTGTGTTTTGTGTCTTAAGGGATTATTATATTGCTGTCCACTTGCATCCTAGGGGATATTAGGAAGATCATATGAATTAACCTAAATAAAATTGTACTTGAAAAGATGAGCCAAAAGTAAAAGAGGGACTAAAGGGCCTTTGGCCTAGCGGTATCTGGTAACCAAACCTTCCTAGAGGTCAAGGGTTCCATTGTGTGAGTTTCATTTCCGTATATAAATATTATATACTTTAAAAAAGTAAAGGAGTGCAGAGAAATACATGGTACCTTGGTTTTCAAACTGGATCTCTATTCTATGGCCACACATATGTGCCTAACAAAATGAATAGTATATGACATATTGACATCCATACCAAGTTCAATGTCTACATTTATTACTGTACGGAGGACATCTCCCTCCCCATGGGTGGTTCTGTGGGGTTTTGGCTCTCCTTTTGAGTGGTTGTTCAACTTAGAAAGATTGAACTGAGAGGCTTAGCATCAAAGATCACCTTGGTGGACTTGAAATTAATTAGAAAAGCAGAATTCTCATGCTACGGCATTGTAACATTTTCAATTTACAGTGGTTTTATCATTGGAAGCTTCTATGTTTTCAATCTATTGGGGTTTATCATATGAGGCTTCTGATTTTTATGGATCTTGCAAACCCTATGTACTATACTACTATATAATACATGATATACTCTATGTCTCTATTAAGGCACAATTGTAAAATCACTTGTCTTATTTTTCAGTTGTACTTTCAAATCAACACTATGGTATGCAAACATCTTTCTTTTTTGTAGTTATAGTTTCTGTCACATTCAGGTCTATCAAGCTTGGTGTATTGCCGCCTATTCCTGCTCCTCCTTTCTTTTCGTCTCAGCCATTAGTTTACAGCATTAGGAACTCCAATGATGCATCAGGATTTTCATGGAATGACAAGCGATCCAGGCAAGGAAAGGAGGCTTCCGTTCTAACAAGGTCTTGCTTGAATTCGTTGGGTGGGAATGGTGGTGCACCTGGGTATGTCTTCTTTATTTTAGAATGAGTTGAGTCAATACCATTCATTGTCCTTTATGTTTTGACGTTTTGGCTATTATCTCTTGATTGTGATTGGAAGGGCTCATTTGAGGAGGTTGCACCTTTACAACATTGAAAGAATGGATAATACAGCCCTCTTGGCATCATTATCAGCTTGCCCCTCTCTCCTCGATCTAGAAATTGTGGGCCTGTAAGTCCGTTATTTCTTTTGTTGAATTTTTTGACTTGAGTACTATGCTCATAAGTGGAACTTTTGTAACGACAGTGCTACAGAATTTAGCTTCTATGGCATGTAGGTGCATGAAATTTTGTATCCATCTTTCTTTGAAATTTCTTTCTTTATGCTCAAAGAGATCCATATGAACTACCCAAAGTGTTGATTCCATTCTTTATAATTGTAGGAAAAAAGTTCTATTTTCACATTGCATTACACGATATGAACTACTAGATTTACAAATGAGAACTTATGGACTGGCATGATTCACCAACTTGAATGCATAGGATAGTTAAAACTTCTAGTTATTCAGCCAATTATTTTTCACAAATGATTACAGTTTTTCTTGTTCTACATTGCAGTCCATTCAATCAAGCTCATCTTGTCTTTTATGTTTTCAGTCTTATTCCTTTTTCCTGTAATGTTGTGCTTCTATTTTCCATGTACTAAGGAACTCTGTTATGGTAGGCATGTTGAGTTGAGGCATACGTTGGAGTCAGTAAGTAAACATTGCCACTTGATAGAACGTTTGGTTTTCGAATCTTCAAAAACAGGTATTTACCTCTTAAAATTGGTATTTTATTTTCACACTTGACATTTAAAATAAAGTAGGATAACATGTTCTTAACTTCTTATATGCAGGTAGAGATGATGGTTTAAAATACCCAACCTGCAATGAGTTCGTTCTCAACTGTCCTAATATAACTACTTTGGCACTAAAAGGATTCAAGTTGCATGACTACAAGGCCCGTATGCTGGTGAAGGTTCATTTCCCACTTATCACTATGACCTGGTTTGCGTATTTCAATAAGATGCTCTTGAGTTATAGGACTTGATCAACTAAATGTCGAATGTCAGATTAGATAATATGTTTAGGGCATTATGCAGATTAGAGATCACAGGCTTTTGTTTCATTGGTGAATTAATTATGGTCGTAATCTATTTTGGTGTCTTATTTGTCTATTTCCCTAACTAATAATATAAAGTGGCACCTATATTTAGATGTTTTGGCCTTTGTATATTCAAAGGAGCATATACGAGCACCAACAGTATTTAAGATTTAACAATATGAGGAAAGTTCAAATGAGAACCATAAATATTTTGAGAACCAGAAAACCAACAATTTCATGTATCATTCATGATGAATAATTACTGATGTCATTCATTTTCATTATTCATATCGTTTATTTTCATCGTGAATAACTGAATACGATAAGTCATTTTCATTATGAATATCTATCACGGCATTCATCATAAATAAAGCATGAATAGTTGGTTCCCAGGTTCTCAAAATATTTACGGTTCTCATTGCCCCGAGGCCCTAAAAATATAATCAACTAAACAATGTATTACACTGCAAGTCTACACCTTCATTTTATAGTTTTTCTACCGATAAATAATGTGAGTTTGACCTATTGCTTCGAGTTGTGATTTATTAGTCTATTTTTCAGGGGTTGCGCAAATTGAAACATATTGACCTCTCAACATCTTACTCGTTCACCGGTGCCTTTTTAAAGTAAGCGACCCATAACTCCAACTACTGAATTGTGCTGATCCTTGGCTGTGGTCCTAACTTCAATTTTGAAATTATAGGAACCTTAGTGCCAATGGAGGTGGAGATCATTTGGAGGTGATGATGTTACGAGACTGTATGCATCTGAAGGAAGTATGGAACTGTGCCTTAGTCCCCTTTTTTTTTTATTATATAATATTTATATACGGCAAATACTCACACACGCGCTAAATGTATAGAATATTTAATACTCCCTCCGTCCCAAAATGAGTGTCCACATTTCTATTTTAGTTTGTCCCAAATAAGTGTCGACTTTCAAACTTAAGGGGCCGTTACCCAACTCTTACCTGTTAAGTGCTTAACGGTAAGAGTCAACACTTTCACTTAAAAAACGGGGTAAGATTTAGTCCATTAAAATGGCATAGTACGCAACATTTTTATCCGGTAAGAGCTTACCAGGTAAGAGTCACGACTCTCACTTACCCGGTAAGACTCTCGGTTCTTGTAACTGCTCTTACCGAATAAGATTCTCTATCCTTGTCATGTTCATCCGATAAGGTAAAGTGACCCGCTAAGCACTTAGCGGGTAAGTGTTTACTGAACAACCCCAAAGTGTTCATTTCCCATTATGAGGTAGAGAAAATCTCTTTATTATCAGGGGTAAAAGTGTAATTTAGTTAATTAAAAAGTGTAATAATTACACATTCTTAAAACTATGTCATTTTTATTTTAGACATTTATTTTGGGATGGAGGGAGTAATATAATTAATATTGTAATCTCCAAAATATAGAAGTTGGAGTTGAATGTAGTTTTTTTAGGAGATTTTGAATTTTAATTCTCCATTTTTCTAGAAATTTTGAGAATTTGTTGGGGCTGTTTGGTTGGTTTTTCTTTAAGTCCTGTATGGATAAGGCTGTCGGTGTGGATTAATCAGTCTGTACAGACTGAGAAGGTTTTTGTGTGGTACGTTTTTCTCATAGATGAAAGGAGATTGTTTTTAATTGGGAGGGGAAGGTCTAGAAAAAAAACTTGGCTTTCTGCATAAAGCTCCCCCTTAGAAGCTTACTGAATAATCCACTTTCTATATCATTAAGCCACTACCAAACAATAATGTATAGCTGACCAAATAAGCTGCGAGTCCCATTAAGCTCATTAAGTTGCTAACAAAAAGTCCCTTACTCTCTCTACTATCTAATGACCATTGGCAGATTGAAGTTGAGCTGTTTATGGCAGCTGTTCTTGCAGGGGAATTCAGACACCTGAGACATCTTGTACGTAAAATTTAAATAAGATATTCCAGTACTTTTTCCATATTTTGCTTTAGAATTGTTAAGCTTTACGCCTAATTACACCTTCAGTTTTACAAAAAATTTGAAATAAACCACCATTTGAAATCTTTTCGTTTCTAATAGGATATATCTAACCGGGAAGGTCTAGCATGTGGAGGTGACTGGTACAACAGATGTTACAGTGCAAGGTATCACCGTTCGTATCTTTTTGAACGTTCTGTTACACCTGTACTAAGAATATAGAAGAACTTAACGAATAATAAATAAAACAAAATATAAAAAAATTCATATCATATATTATAGAGTAAACTCTAATTTTGGTCCCTGGGGTTTAGTAAAATCTTTGAAAGTGGTACTTGAACTTTAATAACTCTATAAATCGTCCTCATGGTTTGCATTTTGCTTCGAAAGTGGTCATTAAACATTAACTCCGTTAAAATTCTCTGTTAAGTTGAGGGTACTTTGGTCTGTTTAATTGCTTTTGTTTTTTCCTTGTTTTTGTAAGTATCATCAAACTTTAGGACCGTATATGTAATTAACTCATATATATATATATTATATATTAAAAGCCTTACAAATTAGAATAACAAAAATGTTTTAAAATGGCAAAGTAACATATGGAATCCATCTGAGCAGAATCATTCTTCAAACGTTCTTTGAAAGCCAAAATCGAGAATTACCAAATTGGCTAAAAGAGTAGAAGCCTAAAACATATATAATTTGTAAAGGTTAAAACATGTATAATTAGAGCATCTCCAAAACATTCTCTATAATTCTTTTAAAATAGAGAATTAAAAGTTAAAATCTCAAAAATAAAAAAATTACATCAAATCCAACAGATTCTCTAGTTTAAATATTTCAACATTAATTATATTACTCCCTCCGTCCCAAAATAAGTGTCCAGAATGAAAAAGGCACACAATTATACAAATGTGTAATTATTACAATTTTTAACTAACAAAAAGATAAAAAGACAATTTTACTCTTAGAGAGAGAAATATTCTCCATCTCATAGTTAATGGTAGGATGGGAAATTAAACATTTACTTTTTAAAGTGGACATCTATTTTGGGACAAACTAAAACACTAACGTAGACACTTATTTGGGATGGAGGAAGTATCAAAATATTTTGTAACTTTATCATCTCAATACACTTTTAAATAAAGTTAACATAAAAATAATAATAATTCATGATAATAAAAAAATCATTTCTCTTGTTATTCTCTAGTTTAAAGAACAATATAGAGAATTTGTTGGAGCAAAATTCAGAATAAATCCTCGATTTTTTGGGACCCCTTTTTCATATCTAACTTTGGAACACAATACTTTATGCAGTTTCATTCCAGTAAAGGAACTATTGGAACAGAGGCCGAATTTCTGCCTCATAGCCGAGTTCCCAAAAGGAAGGTTGGTTGGTACCCTACTTTATGAAAGCATAAAGAAGCTAATTCGACTAAAAACCCTAACCGTAACTTTTTTTTTACGTTATTTATAACATTTACAGTTACTTTGACGTTGAACAATTGACGGAAAGCGATGAAAGTTTATCACCGGGGTCTGAATCAAGCAGCCATACAAGTTATCTATCAGTTTTCATGAACACGTCAGATGGAAGTTACAATAGTGATCATGGTAGTGGTAATGAGGACAGTATAGAAAGCAGCTTTGTAATTTACCAAGAGAATTCCGATTAGAATAACCAGGTATGACTCTCCGCTCGAAACTGGGTGAAAGAATTGTGCAAAAGTTGTAGGGTTTTTTAATTTGATAGGGGTAGTTTAGTAATTTGGCTTGTCTTTGTTCCATCTATTTTGGTAGGACAAATAAAATGCATTTTCTTTAATTCCGATTAAGGGTAGTTTTACCAAATACTTACCGGGTAAGTGCTTGTTGGGTGTCACTTACATTACTGGTGACACGGTGAGTATGGAGCATGACAAGGATCAAGAATTTTATCTGGTATGTGTGGGAGATGGTTCTTACCTGGTTAGTAAGCTAGTGCTTACTGTGTAAGAGGTGCTTACCAACAAGCACCTGTAAGGGGTCGTTTACCATGCGTTTATCGGGTAAGTGCTTACTAGCAAGATATATCACTCACTTATCTTATTGTGTAACATTCTTGGCCATCAAAATGGATTGTTGCTAAGCGCTGACTTGGCAAAAGTCGTTTCCATCACTTACTGGGTAAGACTCTTGGTTCTTGTCTTACCTCTTACCGGGTAAGATTATCGGTGTTTGCTATGTTCAATCAGCAAGATAAGTGATATCGGTAAACATTTACTAATCATTCACTATTTTAGATATTGTTGAAGTTGCTTGAAAAGACTGAAATTGGGTCAAAAATCGTCTAAGAAGCCGTTGAGACGTGGTCCAATTACATTAAGAAATCAACATTTCTAAAGTTTGCGAGTCCAGAAAGAATAAGCCACTAATAAATTAAGGAAAGGAAAAGAGAAGGAGTCGAAACTTTCGTTCTAACTTCCTATTGCGGAAAGAAAGGGAACGAAAAGAAATGAAAGAAATTAAAACGTTTAGAAAATATTATCAAAATTATAAAACTACTTTTAATCTTTCATTTGGGGTACATTTGTAGAAGTTAAAATCTGACATATTTCCATTCCCTTCTCATATTCACGAACACGAGGAATTAATATTTTTATTTTCTTCTCAAATTTGATTGAAAACACAACGTACATTCTAGTAAATCCCAAAATTTGGAACCATTTAAATTGAGTTTCATAATAAAAATTAACACCTAGGACTTTTGGTCTAGCGGTATTTAGAGCATCTCCAAAAGAATCTTTATAATTTTCTTCAAAATAGAGAATTAAAATTAAAAATCTCAAAAAAATATTACATTCATCTCCAACGACATCTCCATTTTGGAGATTACAAAATTCATTATATTATTAAAATATTCTATATCTCTAAGAAAATATTATTTATCTTATCTAAACATTTAATTTTAAAATTTTTTATTGGTGAAACATAATAAAAAATAGTTTGTCTCTCATGGCAATCATTTTTTGGGATGTCTCTAAATTTGGAGATTTTTGTAATTTCTTTCATGGTTTCTTCATTTTGGAGATGTAGGAGCAAAAAATTATTCAAAATCTATATTTTCTCTATTTAGAGATGCTATTGGAGATGCTCTTATATTATTAGATTAGCCATAAGACCCAACCTTTTAAAAGGACAAAGGTTTAAAAGTCACTATGGACCGATTGGTCCCACATCTACATTTATATTTTGAAATGTATTGAAAAAACCTGCTCGAATAGTCGTATCAGAGTAGTGCTTGAAAATGAATATTTTTCAATGTTCGAGCTTAATTCTTGTTAACACCCTTGTGCTATACATTATGGTTTAAACTTGAGATCAATTAACTGGCATATTGGCTTGAACCTGAGATCAGTTAACTCATGTATTAGCTCAATCTCAATAATTTTAATATTTTAATTCACTAATTGTATCGTTTTTTATTTCGGATTAAACGGTTCGGTTCGGTTTCTAGGTTTTTTTTAACACCTTTGAGGGTCAAGGTAAATGAGCTTTGACTTAATTACTTAAAAGATCAAAATCATCAACATCAACTATAAAATCAAGTTCAAAAAAACCAAGTATCAAACTATAAAATGAAGTTAAAAAAAAAACAAGTATCAAACTACCAACACTTGGAAGAAAAAAATATACAAGAGTAAAGTATGATTTTTGTCTTTATAAAATTACGGTTTTAGTTCCTAAAGTTTTCTATTCATTGTTGTTTTTGTGTCTAAAACAATTCATGTGACTCAAATTTGAAAAGAAAAGAAAAAAAATGAAAGCAAAAAAACGATAGAAACAAAAAAAATGTATTCGTATTCTTGAAAAAGAAAAAAAATTTCTTTTCATGTTCGTAAACAAGAGAGAAAATAAATATATTATTTTTATTAATATATCCTTTAAAAAGAAAAGAATTTTTTTTTCATGTTCGTAAACAAGAGAGAAAATAAATATATTATTTTTATTAATATATTCTTTAAAAATATATCATTTATATAGAAGTAATAAGTAATAATTTAATTTTTATAAAATTTTAAACAGATTTTAATTCATTTCATTTTTATTTTATTTTTTGTCCTTCCTCTCCTTCCTCATACATATGTGAGCAAAGCTTTGGTCGCAAATTTATCATTATTATTCTTTTAATTTCTCTTAAAAAAAGTTTTAAAAACACAATGTTTTGTTATTTTTCTTAAGAAAATTTTAAGAACCACAAGTTTATTTTCCTTTTTCCCTTCATTTTCTCTTAAAAAAGTTTCAAAAACACGAATTTTATTTTTACCTTTTTCTTTTCATTTTATTTTTTAAAAAGTTTCAAGGTTTCGAGAAAACAACCTCAGAAATAAAATTCTACACATCTACATCAAACCCTATTATATTACCAAAAATTTCGTACACACTCCCCTAAAATTATAATCCATGGAGACAGAAAATAAACAATGAGTTATAAACTAAGTTTATAGAGACTTAAAAATCAAAAATAACAACTAAATAAACAACAAAAACAAAACCCATAACTCCAAAACCACAAAAAAAAACTAAAATATAAAATTTTAAACAAACCACAAAATAACCCTATTCATTTTTCCAAACATACAACACCAAAGAAAACCCTAACCCCCCATGCGACTCAACACCACCATCTTTATCTTTATTATTATTATTATTATTATTATTATTATTAATCAACGATCGCGACCAACTAATCGCGGAGGAACCCCACAATTTCTCAGCTGAAAGACACGTCTGAAACATAAACACACCATTTCCCCCAATTAATCTCCCAAAAAACCAACTATAAACATCCCAATAAACTTCAACTGGTAATCCATCCACCAATATCGTATAATTCCCCCTAAATTTCCATCGAAGTTGCTTCACTTTCATCACTATCTTCCCATCGATTCGAATCAACAAAAACGGATCATTCGTGTTAATCGTATCGCATTCGATCAAGATTTCATGAGTCTGACCTTTCCCACAAAACTGAGCAGTTGTTGTGTATGATTTCTTCCCAAAAATGTGTTCTTTTTTCAAAACGAAAATGGAATTTGGTGAAGAAGATGATGAATTGAAGCTGCCATTGTTGTTCATCTTTTTGTGTACTTCTTTTTCCATATCACCCAATAGTAAGATGAGTTGTTGGTTTACGGTAATAGCGAAATAGAATGATTCGATTGGTTCAGGGGAAGAATTGAATTTGGCTGAAGAAAGATCCCAAAAGAATTCGAAAGAATTCGAACCCGTTTCTAGGGTTCGAAACCCTCGTTTTTTCGAGAATAACGAGGGTTTTATTTCGAGTTTACAGAGAGACAGGATGGTGGGATTATCGATCTGGACCGAAAGATGTTGGCCCATTAAGGATTTGGCCCAAGTTATAGTGATAATGAAGCATGATGAGTTGTGTAATTTGCATTGGTAGACACAAGTGACAAGATTTTGGGCGGTTTTAGTGGTGGTGGCGGTGGCCGGTGGTGGTGGTGGTGGTGGTGGTGGAGCATTAGATGAAGAAGAAGCATCAGAAATTTGAACACCATTTTCACCAAAACAAGAAGGGAAATCCCTCATTTTTTTCTTATACCCTCAAAAAACCAACAATTCCACTACTGGGTAGTGAAGATTTTGAGGGGTATTTTGGGAAAACAACAAAAAAGAAGGAATTTGTAGGCAAATTCTTAGAAAAGGGTCAAGATTTCTTGAATGGTATGTGCATGAAAGCTTGAACTTTGGTAGAAGTAAGCAAGATTTCTTGATCTTTTTGTACCAAGAAAACTGGCTTACAAAAAGGCCAAAATTTAGGGGGGTATTTTGGGAAAACAGCAAAAAAGGAGGAATTGTGGGCAATTCTGAAGGGTACCCTGAAATTTTCTTACAAAAGGGTCAAGATTTCTTGAATGATATGTGCATGAAGCTTAAACTGGAAAAAGCACCAAGATTTCTTGATCTTTTTGTACCCAGAAAACTTGCTTACAGAAAGGCCAAGATTTTGGGGGGTATTTTGGGAAAACAACAAAAAAGGAGGAATTGTAGGCAATTCTGAAGGGTACCCTGAAAATTTCCTACAAAAGGGTCAAGAATTCTTGAATGACATGTGCATGAAGCTTAAACTGGAAAAAGCACCAAGATTTCTTGATCTTTTTGTACCCAGAAAACTTGCTTACAGAAGGGCCAAGATTAAGGGGTACATGAAGGTCAAATTGGTAAATTGGCCAAGAATTTTTGATGCCCAGAAAACTGGCTTACAGAAGGGCCAAGATTATAGGGTACAATGAAGGTTAAATTGGTAAAATGGGAAAGATTTTGTACCCAGAAAACAGGGTTACATAAGGGGAAAGATTATAGGGTGTTACATGGAGGTTAAATTGGTGAAGTGGCAAAGATTTTGTTGATGGTTTGTAGAGAAAGCTTCATCAATGGGTGAAGAAAAAGAGAAGAGGTTTGTTTCTCTCTCACACAGTAACACACCTAGTGAAGGTGAGGGACAAAAATGGAATGAGTGTGCCCTTTCATGCTTTTTATGATTGAACCTCCTTTTTTGGGCACAATAAATGGTGTTTTTATCAACAAGATCTTTGCTTAGGAATGTAAGCAACAATAATGAAAGCATGTTAGTAAATAACAATTATAAAAATTCCCATATATATATATATATATGATTGGTTCCGATGATAAGTGAAGTTATGGTGAGAAGGATACGAAAGGATCTCCACCTTTGGATGTACATTAGGATGGTGAAGCGTGGTTCATGGATGAGTTTGAGATTAAAAAGTGATTAAAGGTCCAGATTCATTCTTACGCTTTTCACTGTAACTCAACTTCTCACAATATCGTACGTCTGTCTATCTATATATATATATATATATATATTAATGTGTATTAAATTTTTTAGGTATATTTTTATAAGATTTATCATATATGATATTCTTTTTTAGACATACTTTTCAGTTTTCACAAAGTGTTGGTTTTCACGGAATAGTTATGCTCTTTGAGTGTAAATGTAAAATTTACATACATCTTATCCTTCTTAAAACTCATTTTTGAATAAAAATATATTAAGTTGGTTTGTTTTACTTTCGTTTATGATATAGAAAAACATATGTGTATGATCCATATTATATATTTGTCTTATGAAAATGAATCAAATATATCCTACAAATATAATCATTACCTGGATTTTTTAGTAGTATTATCAATGATATTTAAAGACCGTTAATATCCTTTTAATTAAAAATATGATTTCTTAACAAAAGTATTTGGCTTATTTAATTTACTTTTTCATCATTTGTTTTTTAAATGTAAAGCTTCTAAGTCACGTAGTCTTGGTGTTGTAATAGAAAATTGTTAGTTCTTTTGTTAGGTTTATCGAGATTTAATAAATTTATTCTCAACATTCTTTTTAAATTTATCAAAAATTGTTAGTTTATCAGTTAGGTTTATCAAAATGTGTTATCTGCTTTTTTTATTTAAGAAATACGCATCTAGTTCTTCAAGTTAAACAAGTATTTGATTTTTACCGATAAGGTTCAAATATAACATTATATAAATTTGAATCAAATAAATTATTTTTTATCCAGTGGTAGCACGAAAATGTTTGACCTAGATGTTTATTTTGTTATAAAGTACCCAAATTATTTTGTCACTTTATATCATTTTGTTATTTTGCAGTTTTCTTGCTTTAAAGTGTCAATGATGTTAGGAAGTATATATGTATATATATATATATGCATACATATATATATAGGGTATAAGGTTGGATTCACATGAGACCAACATATTTTCTATCATAAAACTATAAAATAATACTGAAACTTAATAACAAAACATTATAAAAACACAAAAAGCATCAAATCTTTACAATTGTACAATAAAAATTCAATATTATTTATATAGTGTTACATATCTCATAAAAACAATTTCATATCACATTATCCTATATCTTATATAAATACAAAACATATCAAGTGTAGATATAAAATTGTACATATGAGACAATTTCTGATCCTTTCTTAAATGGCTGGTATTCTTAGGTGGCAGTTTTTGGTGTTTTATGGATTTATTTATTTGTTTTGGCATCATAAGATACGATCCTATCTTAAAACTCACACCAATAATTCTAACATTTTTAAAAACCAAAAAAATATATATGTATTAAACCAATATTTAACTTATTCATATTTGGGGTTGATTTCATTGGGAATGAAAGTTAAAGTTATAATAAGAAACATAAAAATAGATTTTTATCCGTTAATCAATCTTAATTGAATATTAATCTTAATAAAATATACCAGATTAATTTTCGCGAGAAGCAATATTTATGGGGTAGGGTTGAGATTAAAAATTATTAAGGATCTAGATCTTTTTTTACGTTTATCACTTTTAACTCCTATTCTCACATGATCCTTCATCTTTATATATATATATATATATATATATATATAGGGGCGGGTTCAAATGAGAACTCAAATTTGGTTGTGAACGTAAGGATAAATGAGAGTGCAACGCGTGTCCCATTCAAATAAATATTCAAACTGAATATAGTGTTTATTCAGTATGAATGATGTTTATGCAGTCTGAATATTTCTTTGTATATTTAGTCTGAATAATCTATATTCAGACACGTGTCACGCTCTCATGTTCACAACCAAATTTGAGTTCGCATTTGAACTTTCCTCTCTCTCTCTCTCTCTCTCTATATATATATATATATATATATTAATTAGGAATGTGCTTGTTTATTCTTTGTCTCAAATAATTTTATTATATGGTTTCTTTATGATTTTCTTTGTTCATAACTTAATTGGTTTAATGGAGTAAGTTTATTCATTTAATTATACATGATTGTTTGGTCATGGTTTAATAATTTAGAAAATGACTTATTTGATAAGATTCTAGAAGAAACTTTATACAAAAAGTCAAGTTCTTCCAAACATGTTCTTCTGAGTTAAAAGACATGTTTCTTTTATATATGAAAAAACTCTCTTAAACAAAAACTTACCCTATCCATACAAACAGATTAATCTGCACAATAAGCTTTCTTCATGCATGATTTAATAGAAAACCAACTAAATATCTAATGAAAGAGTTTTAGGTTAGTTGTCATTTTTATGCAATAACTCAACGTTTATCTTAACATGAACATATACTCATATATAAATATATTAGGCTATGTTTGGCAAACTAGCTGATAAACTATCTTATGACTGATAAGCTAGCGTATGACTTATAAGGTAGCTGATGACTTGTAAGCTAACTGGTAGCTAATAAGCTAGCTGATGAATAAGTTATGTTTGGCGAAAACTAGCTTATGAGCATGTGAAATGACCAAAAAGGACATGTTGAAAATAAATAAATAATATTAGTTAGGGGTATAATTGGAAAAAGTGTCAAAAAGCTCCTCATAAGCTACTCCAAGTAGCTTATCGATAAGGTAGCTTATAAGCTGACTTATAAGCTAGCTTATGTGCATCCAAACGATTACTCAGAAAATAAGCTAGTTTATAAGTCAGCTTATAAGCTAGCTTATTTTTGCCAAACAATGCCTTAGTGATTGAACATTCGAAAAAACGGATAAAATTTTAAAAATAATAATAATTTCGATATGAATCAAATTAAATAAAAAAATAATCATTCTTATAATTACTTATTAAAAAAATTAATTATATTTAAGAAAACTAAGATTTTTTAAAAATAGGTAAATTTATTTAAAAATTGATCAGTTTATTAGGAAAAAGTATGTAAATTTAAAGATTGTACATACATTACTAGTAAATTTAAACTATGTTTTCAAAACCTTTGAAGCTTTCATTTTTGTTATTATTATTTAAAAAAATATTGTAAAAATTAAAAGATTGTACATACATTATTGGTTTATATTTATATAACTTGCAATATTATATATAAACCAAAAATCTGAAACTAACAAATATAATATATAAAAAATATGCCAGTTATAAAAACACTGCATCTAAAATATTTTTAATTTTTTGAAAATTAAAAATCAAATACATCATTTACTTTATTTATAAAAAAAAAACTATAATAATGTTTTTTGTATGTTGTGGGGTAAATTTTGAGAATATAGCATGAGTGATATGAGTAGTGAAGTGGTATCACATGGGGCTCTCCAGGTGTATACTATATTCATTTCTCCAATACTTTGTTTTTGACCAAATATATCAAAAACAAAACTATTATTTTTTATTTATAATCCAAAATAATTATAATTATAAATATATATATATATACAATACATGTTCATTATATATAGAGAGGAGAGAGAGAGAGGGGGGGGGGAAGTTCAAATGTTAACTCAAATTTGGTTGTGAATGAGAGCGTGACACGTGTCTGAATATGACACGTGTTGCGCTCTCATTTGTCCTCACGTTCACAACTAAATTTAAGTTCTCATTTGAACCCGTCCATACATATATACATATATATACACACACACAAACACAGAGGGTTCAAATGAGAAAATCTGCCAAATAAAAAAAACAAAAAAAATAGTCAAATCACATATGATTTGCTGTCAACGTAAAGGTGTGTGGACGATATGGCCTACCACCTCAGGCCACGGCCAAAGTCGCGTGAATCACATATGGTTTTAATGTAATATCATATGTGATTCGATCGTTTTTTATCCTATTATTTGATTACTGCTTTCATATGAACCTGATACATCATACATACTCTTCTTATAATATATGTATCAAAAATAATACTTGATGTCGAGTCTTTGATAAATTCTTTTTCCATTATTGTGTTCCCACAAGTATAAATTATATTTTTTTAAAAAGAATGAAATGCCATGCATAGCAATCAAGACCGAAACAGTATATTCTACTTGTAAATAGGATATGACAGTATCAGACGCAAATTTATTATTCATCTTAAACTCATAAGAGCATCTTCAACGAGCCCTTTATTTTACTCTCTATCTCTATTTTATTCTCTAAATTATTTACAATGAACTCTCTATAATAAAGAAATGAATAGTACTATATATAGAGAGAGTTACTATTCACTACTCTCTATTTTTTTTAAAACTTTTGATAATTACAAAATGACCCTTCAATTTTTTAGATTGTTGTATTTTTATTTTGTTTGTTGTCTAATGCCAATTTTAATAAACTAGAGTTATATATTTGACAAATAAACTTATCTTTCTCATAATAAATATAAGGTTATTGTAAAAATAAAAAATATAAGAGTATAATTTGTAAAGTTAATAAATATAAAGGTATTATTAAAAATCTATGTAATCAAAATAGAAAAGACTATACTTGGAATATTCTCTTTTAGAGAGTAAATAGAGAATACATTGGAGAAGACACGTCACATTCTCTATTTTACTCTTTATAACAGAGAGTAAAACATATAAATATATTGGAGATGCCCTAAAGAGTAAAACAAGATGCTTAACAATTTCTTTTTACATATTTAACTTTGTATCTTTCTAGTATTTTACTTTTTAATATATCATTTAATTTAATTGGATTGTAAACATAAAGTGCGATAAAACCGTAGCGTATTTTGCAGGGCGGTTTGAGGTTTATACGTGCGATTTGTGGTTTGGCCTTAAACTGAACCAAACCAAACCAAACCGCAAACACCCATACTCTCGTGTATCTATGTATATGTATATGTATGTATATATATATATACAGGGGAGGGATCATATGAGAACACTATCAATTTAAAGGAACAAAGGAACTCATTTGGGACCACATATGATGTGGGTCCCACTCATTTATGATTTAATATTAAATCATATTAAATCATAAATGATTTAATATTATGTGGGACCCACATCATATGTGATCCACAATTGTCCCTTTGTTCCTTTAAAAATACAAAGTTCTCATTTGAACCTTCTTATATATATATATATAATTATGATGAAAATATTTGCAGAAGCTACAATCCATGAGACCAAACAAAATGAAACAGGAGACACCACTTTCTTTTTATACAAGCTTTATATGATTCACTGCTTAATAGACAACATAATGCAAACATGTTAAATACCCCCCCCCCCCCCCAATCAAAAGTCAAAAAAGCAAAATCATAATAATAAGAAACAAGCCTTTTAAAACCCTTTTTCTGAAAGTAAAAATTGTCTTTTATCTTGCCAATAATTAGAAGGCCATATTTTCTTTATAATGATTCTTGTGCCCACTTAATTGTGAAAAGTAGCACCTGGAATGAATACTAAGAATGTGTTTGATATGTATGACAGGATGGGACGTTACAAAACTGTTTGTTTGATATGACATTAGACTAGGATAGAACAGGAGAAAATTACACTATTTTGTCCCATTAAAATAGAGATGGGACAAAATTGGTACCTCTATCAAATAATAACCTTCATCATTTATTTTACCTGCCTACCTAACTCTCACTCGTCCACACCAGTCCAATCAAGTCCACATACAAAACACACCCCAATAAAAGTAATCGAAATTTGGAACATACCCTAACGCTTTTGTTCTCGAATTTGGAAAAAAAGAAAGAAAAAGAAATGGAATGAAAATAAAGGAGAGGAAAATAAAATTTTTATTTGTGTTCTCGAAAGTGAAGTTAAAAAAAGGAAATGAAATAATTTTCACGTTCTTGAAAAGAAAAATGAGAGAAAAAAAAAGGAAAAATGTCAGTTTTATTAATACGCACTTTAAAATAATATAATTTAGAATGAAATAGATGATAGTTTTGTAATTTTATTAATTTTTTAAATGATTTTAATTTATTTATTTTTACTTTACTTTTCTTTCATTCCTTTTCCTCCCACATTTTTGGGAGGAAAGTTTTGGAAGGAAACTAAGCCTTGTTTTCCTTCGCTTTCCTTTCTCTACCTGAAAATTTACAACAAAAAGACCAAGAAGTGCATGTTGTATTTACATACAAAATATTCCAATAATGTGAAGGACCAAGGTTACTAATTACTTCCCCATTTCCTTTTTAGTTTGTACATGAAGTGTCCAATTTCAATTTCAAAAAAATAAGGGACTATTATTTAATTTTACCCTTAATTAAGAAATGGAGAAATTTGTCAATCCTTTATTATCAGGAGTAAAATTGAAACGGCCAATAGCCCAGAACAGTAACCAACTATGGTGAAAGTTAATGGTAGCCCACAACCTTGAGCTTATAAAAAGCTCAAAAATCTGATTTCGTAACCATATGAAATGGGTTGTTTACATTATACATCTATCTTTTCTATAATCAAT
This sequence comes from Silybum marianum, assembly GCA_036898165.1. Taxonomy (NCBI): domain Eukaryota; kingdom Viridiplantae; phylum Streptophyta; class Magnoliopsida; order Asterales; family Asteraceae; genus Silybum; species Silybum marianum. The sequence goes on from CM072530.1 coordinate 1,031,558, forward strand.
GATTCATTATAAAGTGAGAAGAGGAATATCCAAGTCTCACACGATCTTTCGTCTATATTGCTATATCAAGTGGAAATGACACACATATATCATTATAACAGTAAAGTTATGTTTAGCAAACTAGTTGTTAGCTAATAAGCCATCTCGTAAACTAGTCACGTTTGGTAAAAACTAGTTGATAGGCTAGATGATAATGTAAAATGACCTAAAAAAACATGTTGAAAAATAAAAGGGGAATATTTATTTTTATTTTTTAAAAGTGGGAAAAGTCTATGAAGCTTGTTGAAATGCATAGCTTTTAACTCAAAAAGTAACCAACATATGTACCAAATTTAAGTTCATATAGATACTTATATAGTCGATGACATCAATAGGATGTAAGCTTTCAATAGGAAGTGTGATATCTTCCTGTTGAATTATCAACAATAGCAGCAGTTAGTTTCCTTTTCAATCCTGCAATTTCTTCTGCAATGCACAATTGTTTGTTTTTTCATTTTAAGCTCTTAATCACCACTTATGTCTGATTCGTTTAGACGTTTCATAACCATTTCAGAACTGAAATCAGACTTCAGACTTCAATACCTCTTAAAAAAACAAATACCACCTTAGTGTTTTTCAGCTTTCAAGCAGTTTAAATTTTTATTGATTGTGAATCAAGGTACATGTGCATCCCTGTTATCACATAAGCATGTTACCAATCAAAAGAGGTACAAAATAGAAAACTTAATTGCATCAATTGAAAAAGATATATTTTGTTAAATAGAAACTAAACCAAACTTTGTTTCATTTTGATCCATTTTGCTCTAAAAACATTTTGGAAAATGAAAAGATGTGCTAAAAAGTAAAAACTTAAAAAAAGCCAAAAGTAAAACACTTTTCATGAGCCAAATACATATAAGCAAAGGATTGGGTTCCAATGAGAACGGAAAATACGGTGAGAAGGGTAAGAAGGGATCTCCGCCCTTGGATCAATCCTAATCGAAATCAATTCCCATGAGAAGGGTAATTCATAAGGGTGGGGCAAGATTAAAAGTGATCAAGGGTCCAGATCTTTTCTTACACTTCTCACCTAAACTCCTATTCTCACTTGATTCTTCGTCTATAGGCAAAATGCATGATAGTTTCCATTACAGTTTGCTCCCTCCATTCCAAACTATAAGGCCCTTGGTACCGTATATTTATGTTTACATCTAATGCCCAGCGAAAACAGAGAATCAAGTAATGATTTTTATACAACTCAAAGGTTGCAAATTCCATATAGAAATACAAGTTATTGATATAAGCAAGTAAAGATATGCAAAAAAGAGTGCTCCATCAATTCAGTTCCACATAATTGCATAATGAAAACAGCAAAAAGATGAACAAATTATAAAGAAACCCACATATACCATGATCCAAAGTTTAGAATAAGTTATATAGTGTGATTGCATTGCACATTCTTGGATTCAAATTCTACGAAAAGAAAATAAGTATTCATTCAATTGCAAATGCTTCAAAACATCTTATGGCATATAAAACAGTAGAACAAACAAAGTAAGCCAAGAGGGAAGGCATTTTACTTGTAATCAGGCATCAGGATCCTCTGTTGCTCTTCCACCAAAAGGATCATGAGAAGGGCCAGTTTCTTCTCCAATGTGACGTTGAACCAACCGTTGCAAATCAGCCATAACTTTCTGTTCTCTCTTTGCCTTTTCTTCATAGTTAAACATGGCTAGAGCCCGCTTATCCTCAGCACTATAAACTTGGTTTTCTTTCCTAATACGAATGGCATTCATTCTTTGATGCCTACTACCACTCATAACATAACCAAGATCCTCAAACTTGCTAATCTCCTCAGCAGAAAGACCAACTTCTCCTCTTCGTGGGATACGTTTCCCTTGCTGAACATACTGTGCAATGGCATCACCTTCACCAGGCCTGAGTGCACCTCCATAGCTAATATGCCCTTCAGCTCTTGGCAATGGCATCGGCCCAACCTCTGGTTCATCATCTAAAGCAGGCTTCTTTCGTGACTCGATCATCTCTTTGAACATAAGCAACTCACTGTCTACCTCTGTCTTCTCTGCATCATCCACCTTGGGTTTGTTTATATCATTTTCGGAATCTGAATTCTCTTCTGACGCTGAATTCTGGCTGCCATTTTCGCTCCTTTTCTTGCTTGATTTGGGTTGTGAGGAAGAACTACGACTCCTCTTGAGCTTCAATGGTTCCTCGCGTTCATCGCTGTCACTGCTTCCTTCCGAATCACTATCTTTACTTTTTCTTGATTTGCTTCTTCTCTTCCTCTTGGAATTTCTGCTACTGCTACTCTTTCGTTTGGTGGATCTCCTCTTCATCTTTTTCTTCTTTCTCTTATCTTCCTCTTCAGAATTGTCAGTGGAATCGTCTGATTCACTCTCACTCACAGATACAGACTTCCTGCTTCTACGTCTACGCCTAGAACTCGAGCTCTTGCTCTTCTTCCTCCTCCTCGATCTCGAATCATCTGAATCAGATAATGAGTCGTCTGACTCTGATTTTGAATCCGATTCAGACTCGGATTCAGATGAACCCCCCTTTGTCTTTGAATCCAATTCAAACTTTGTATCCTTGTGCTTTTCTCTGTCTTCTTCGACATCCTTCTCTGCAATTTCCTCCTGTTCGATCTCATCTACTTCGCTATCACCCCTTGGAGGACTAGGTGTCACATTCCATATACAATTCTTCAGCATCTTCCTTAATTTTTGACGTTTTAGCCTCCGGTAATCTTCATAACTCGCTCCTTTTAGCTCTTCATCGGACTCAGACTCCGGTCCGTTCCCGTTCCCGTTCCCATTCCTGTAATCACGGTCAAGATACTGTCTATTTTGATCACCATAGCTCGATTTCCTATTCGAATTTATAGTTTCGACTCTAGGGCTAGGGTTTCTTCTAGATCTAGAATAATCAGGGGAACGATGATCACGTCGATAAGCATTTGGATTATCGTATCTACTATAATCCGGACTGCGACTACGACTACGATTCCTCGATTTGGAAAAATCGGGGGAACGACGATTACGCGATCGATTGGAATCGTCATCGTACCTTGAATAGTCCGGGCTACGGCGAGAGCTGCGATTCCGACGGTCGGTTGGCGAACCAGATTCCGGCGGGTAGTTGCGGTGGTCTCTGTGGCTGCGACGCCGATCTTGGCGGACTTCAACGGCGGAAGCTGTGTAACCCATCAGAAAGCAGTGGATGAAAGAAGACGAAAAATGGCGAAACGTTTTTGAAGAGATTCAGCTTGAACCCTACGGCTTCGGTTCGGCTAAAATTCTTTTAAACCCCCTGAAGTTTTTTTGGAGTGTCAATTTTAGTCCTTCTACTCTAATTCTTGAGTAAACTACAGTTTTCGTCCCTCTCCTAGCGTCCTTTGTTAAATATTTCTACTTTTTTCTATGTGGTTTTAAAGTTGTTTTTTTAGTCTATATGGTTTGAATTTTATTCACATTTTCGTCCCTGAGGCTGACAATGTTATCAACTTTTTTTGTTAATTTGAAACCTCTCTCTCATTCATCTCCATCTTCTTCGAAAATAAACATTAAATTTAAATTCAACAAACATTAAATATAAATCTAATTATCTAAACCAACAGTCAGCAACATCTAGAAGAATATTATTTTATGGTTCATTGTCGACCATGAGGATGGATAGCCTTCTAGTTTGTTTAAAATATGAGATCAACCAGGTTCACTTCAAATATGCAGATAAGGTCTCGGACTTACGAGCTAACTAAAAGGAGTACAAATGCAGTCATGGAGTTCAATTAGGGGGGTTATGTATAAAGCAAATAATGGAGATGTCATTGTCAAAACTAGTCCTTAACCCATCTGCCTCCATCTCCTTGAACGTTTTATCCCAAATCCATACACTCCTCCATATCCTATCATCATACCTCTTAACTTATTTAGGGTTTGTTTAAACAACTTATGTCTGGGTTTATAAAATACCCACTTGGTCATTTGTGAGTAGAGGTGTGGTCGGAAACAAATAAACCATAAGAAGCTTCATAAAGATAAGCCATTTCAAGGTTTTAACTCATAAAAAGGCGAGTTTCATGGGTTTAATGGTTTTTGCTGATTTATGTTTACGACTTTTAATTTAGATCAAGTGTGTATTGATCTAGATTTGAATTTAAGTTTTTTATTTCTTTGAAAAATACGAATACAAGGATGGAGACGATGAACATTTAAGAACATAAAAAGCTAATGACATGTAGCTCAGTTGGTTAAGGGGTGAGGAGATGTTTGTTCCAATAGGCCGTTGATATTGGGTTCAATCCCAAACCTCCTCGCAACTACCTTGCCGCTGAGTAAGTCAGGTATGCCCCTCACATTAGGAATTGGCAGCCTGTAAGGACCGGTTTGCGTGTCCGGAAAATACACGTTTTGCTCCAATTTAAGAACATAAAAAATAATAATTAGAAAAACACTATATTAAAGAAATTTGTTAAAACTAAAAAGACACACATGCCCCTCACATGAGGGGCAAGTGAATGGTTTTAACAGTCCTTCGATAACATCGTCAAATTTAGAGACGGAAAAAGGAAACACAATTAGAAATTTAGAACTATAGGGACAAAAATTTCAAAATCACAGGGGACAAAAAGTAACAATTTTGACAAACAATAGGAACAAAAATTTCAAAATCACAAGAACAAAAGTAACAATTTTGACAAACCATAGGGACTAAAACCGTTGTTTACTAAATTCTTTTAATTATAGTAGGCCCAGTAAAAAGCCCAATTATCAACCCAAGCCCATACGTGACCTCTTACTACTAATACGTTCATAAACCGCCGGTAGGGTTTTCCTCTTTGCCCCAGCCGACGACTCAGCAAAAAGAAAGAGGTAGAGCCGCCGCCGCCGTTGCCGTCGTCGGAGTTGACAGTCTCAGGTCTGATTCTTCATTGATTCAATCCTAATTGCATAGTTAGAGCTATTAATTGTCTACTTTTTGCTTCGTTTCACTCTAATAAACACTTGTTTTACACACATTAGTAAGATTTATGGTTGTATGATCTGTCGAGCGGATCTGTTCTAATCCTCCAACTATAACCAGCTTGTATCACACTTGTTCTTCGTTTTTTGTTTGAGTAAAATTTGAAAATGTGGCAGGAGGTAGGGAAATGTATAATCTGATACGTACCGTGTTACCTATCGATCCGAATATACAAGTTAAAATCATGTATGTTTAGGAATTATGAACTTGTTATCAATGAACTATGGTTCTATATTATCTACACCAGAGAGGAACATTGCATTTCGTTTCTGATTCAAGGCCTTTTTAGCGTTTAAATATCTGATTAAGCTCAATATTTGATTAAGTATGTTTGCAATATTTGATGAAATTGATGACTTGTTTGAGAGATTTCATTATTCTCTATTAATTGGATTAATTTGTATTCAGCAGTGAAAATGGCGGACACCAAGGCAGTGACCATCCGTACAAGGAAGTTCATGACAAATAGGCTTCTTTCCAGGAAGCAATTCGTGAGTTTTTTTTGCACACCTGCCACTTTTAAACAGTAGCAATGTTAATCATTTATTTGAGATTAACGTTTTTTTTCACACATTATGTTTGTTGATGCAGGTAATTGATGTGCTCCATCCTGGAAGGCCAAATGTCTCTAAGGTTCGACACTTACTAATTGATATTTAACTCTATCTGGACTTACCACCCATACAAGTCTTTGTTTAAACGTACAAGTATATTAAAAATGGAATATGTTGCTGGTAACTTCATAATTTCATACGAAATCGGTGTCACATAAAGCAATCATTTGATTCCATTTGAATCTTATGTGTTCTTGTGAACCTCAAAGTTTCATTTCGTGTAGATTTCGTGTAGATTTTTTCATTCTTTCAATTGAAACATTTTGTTAATGGTTCTTTTTGTTATTGTTGCATTTATCAATATGACATAAATTATCTTGTAACAGTTGTTTTATATGTGTTTGAACTTTGAATATATAACTGAAAAATCCTTCTTTTTGTTTCTTACTTTGTTGAAGGCTGAATTGAAAGAGAAATTAGCAAGGATGTACGAGGTGAAAGATCCAAATTCCATCTTTGTTTTCAAGTTCAGGACTCATTTTGGTGGGGGGAAATCAACTGGTTTTGGTTTGATCTACGATTCTGTTGAGAATGCAAAGAAGTACGAGCCGAAATACAGACTTGTCAGGGTAAATCTCTAACCTAAATTTGTTATATGATACTATTATGTGAAAGCATGCAAAGGAGAACGCTACTTAATATCTAGTCAAGCTTCTCTTGTATCATTGTTACTTTCAATGCTTAAATAATTCAGAACCCTTGTGGGTAGCTTAACCAGTAGGAGTTTGAGTTTGCTGACCAGTTGTCCAAGATTTGTCCAGCTGTAAACTTTAGGGCGGGTCCCGACACCCATTGTTATTCAAATAATATCTTTAACAAGGATTTTAATTTCACATGTCTTGGACACTAAAGAATCACTGATTCCGCATTGGCTCACACAATATCCTATTTGAGATCCATTTCAAGATCTAAACTGTTAGTTTACCTTTTAACAGTTCTATTAAGAGTCAGCCTCTGAATCGTTAAGAGGTGAATCCTGTTTGGTAAAAAATAAGTATACCTCTTAAAGGTTCCAAAACCCTCTGAATCATTTTGTGTCCTGGACCTCTCTTAACCATTAAGAGCCCTAATTACATCCTGAACAATTACCAAACAATTATATTTCTTTTTGCACTATATCATTTGAGCTACCTAATCATTCTGCACCAAACCATTCAGCATCTGCCAAACATCCTGTTTTTAGACTCAGGGTTTGGAATTGCATATAGGGGTTGGGGAAGTGATTGATTTACAATAATGCCCTTGGAAGAAGACAAATTTAATGTACTCCACTAACTGGATTGGAACTAAACACTTGATTAAAAATGATCAAATTGCAGAAAAGGTACTTGCTGGTCTAAGGAAATTTGATTTTTTTTTATTTATCATTTTGTGTTTTGCAGAATGGATTGGATACCAAAATTGAGAAGTCAAGGAAGCAGATGAAGGAAAGGAAGAACAGATCAAAGAAGATCCGAGGTGTAAAGAAGGTAAATTTTTCGATATTAACAATTTAAAAAAAAGTCTCATGATTTTCTTCTTAAGCTTTGATTTCACGCAAGAAGATGAAATTACAAAAACGTCCCCGAGAGTTTCTTGAAACTCTGGTTTTTGTTTTCTTACTTTTTGGAAATTACAAGGACCCTCACCGAGTTATATATTTTGTTATGGATATTATCCCTGGACGTTAAGTCCCTCACGTGCTATTGCATTAGGGTCATTTTAGTCATTTTCAATAAGCTTAATTCACGTGCTAGTCATGTGAGGGATATTTTGGTCATTTTCCATAGTTTGATTCACATGCTAGTCATATGAAGGGTATTTTGGTCATTTTCCATTCTTTTATTCATGTGCTAGTCACATGAAGGGTATTTTGGTCATTTTTTCGTGCCAGGGACGATTTTATAAAAAATCACATGATTCATATGTTTAATGTGATTGTTTTGATTCGATTGTGCAGACAAAGGCTGGGGATGCTGCCAAGAAGAAGAAGTGAGAGCCTTGAGAAATTTTGTTGTGGTTATTTTGAAGACCATTTTGGTAATTTTTGAACTTTTATATATTTTCTTGAAATTAAGATGAATTTGTAGGTGTTGAATATTTGTGATATCAGGAGAAAGGTTGTTTGTAGTCTCTTTATCATTTTGAACTCCTTTTTGGTCTAGTAATTGTTATGGTTATCTCTTGAAGAGTATGCAAATCTGTTTCATTTTTTCATTATAAACCAAACTTTTTTCTTTAAAATGGTTTTTTAAATAATTATGAAAAAGAACTATGGATTTGCAGTTTCTGCATGAAGTTTGAGTTTTTATTTGACATAACTTTGATATATATATATATATATATATAGAGAGAGAGAGAGAGAGGAAAGATTACATTTAACTCATTTTAAGGAGAGTGATAATGTGATATGTCTCATTTTGTATGAATAACGCAGGTAAAGCTTACATTGTTCATTGTATTCATAATGAATAATACATCATTTAGGTGGCTTTTGTTTTTTAAGAGGTGTTGAAGTCTAAGGTCTGATTTTAGTTTAGTTCTGAAATGGTTATGAAACGTCAAACGAATAAGACATAAGTGGTGATTAAGAGATTAAAATGAAAAAAACAAACAAGGCCTTATTCTGTATGAATAACAAATTGCCATTATTTATTCGATACGAATAACCCTCGAGTATAGAGGATATTTGTTGTGTTCGCACAATGAAAGATGAGTTTTCATTTGAGCTTGTCCTAGTATATTTAGGGGCCCGTGCAAATGAGAAAACACATTTTGTTGTGAATGTGAGGACAAATGAGAGCGCGAAATGTGTCTTATTTAGACTGAATAATGAAGTAAACATTCAGAATACATTAAGTCTGAATAATACTTACATTCAAACTGAATAATTCTACATTCAATATGAATAAGACTACATTTATTTGAATATTTTCCTTCATTATTCAGTCTGAATATAACATATGTCGGCTCTCATTTGTCCTCACGTTCACAACCAATACGAATAGTACTACATTCATTTGAATTTTTAATCGTTTTTTACACCAAAAATTATGGTTGTTTTTGTAATTACGATATTTGAGATTTAATATTGGAACATTAATAAAAGCTTGAAAATGTAAAAAAAAAACCTTCCTCCATCGGTCCTTATATTTTTAAAATTGTAACCGGTTAAGGACTATCGGGCCATAACTAGTCCCTAACGGGTTGGGCTGTTCCTCCATCGGTCTTGGCCCAGCTGGGCTCATCTAGACCAACCGGAGGAAACCAAGATAGTTCGTGGGAATTTCTAATTTTTAGAGCATCTCCAACATTTTTCTAAAATAGAGAATATGTTGTTCCAATAGGTTCTATAAAATAAAGAAACATGGAAAAAGAACTCCCAAGTTTAAAGAATTTTCTATAACTTAGGTGGCGTTTGTTTTTTAAGAGGTGCTGAAATCTAAAGTCTGATTTTAGTTCTGAAATGGTTATGAAACGTCTAAACGATCAGACATAAGTGGTGATTAAGATCTTAAAATGAAAAAAACAAACAAGGTCTTAATGTTATGAGAGAGAAATGATTATTTTATTCAATTTACCAATAAGATTGAATTGTTATTATTTTATATAAAGTTTTTTAAAAGTTTATTGAAAAATAAATTAGAGAACAATATGTTTTATGCTAAAAAAATTTAAAATCGAGAATCTCTTGAAGTTGAATTTAATTCTTTTTAAAAATTTTAACTTTTTTTTAAAGAGATTATAGAAAATCTGTTTGAAATGCATTTATTCGGGCAAATTCTTATGGTATAACATCAAATTCAAATAATAATAGTCTACAAATCCTTGGTAAAAATATAGATATGAAAATATGAAAAGGACATCCGTTGTGAAAAAACTAACTATGGGTAATAAACAATTAAGAGCATTTCTAACAACATTTTCATAATTTTAAAAGCATCTTCAATTTAGAGATTATAAAATTTATTATATTATTAATATAAGAGTTAAATACAAATTTGGTCCTGTGATTTACAAATATTAACGGATAATGTTCCTCAAAGATTAACGTCCCTGTGGTTTCCATTTTATAACGGATAAGATCCCCCATCCAACTTTTCCTTTAAATATAACTATGTTAGCATACTTTTTTTATTTGACAAACCACATGGACCAATCCTTTAATTTACTCTAAACTATATATATATATATATATATATATATATTATGTATTATATAATTATATTTGTATTTTTCTAATTATATATATTTCATATTTCATATTTTATAAATTATAAATTATATAATTTACATATTTTATAAATTATATTACATACTTATATGTACCTTATATTTTTATTTCATAATTATTTATATTTATATGATATATTATATTTTACATTTTTTTATAAAATGTATTTTGTATTTTGTATTTTGTATTTATATTTATATATAAAATATAAAGAATTTTATAAAATCTATGGAAGGTTCAATTTATTATATTTACATAAAATTTTATATTTTATATATAAATTGCATATATTGAATACATAAGATTAATAAATATAAGCAATGATGTATTTTATGTATTTGAACCTTCCATTCATTTTATAAAACTATTTATATTTTAAAATTTATTTTGTATTTATATTTTATAAATATATGGAAGGTTCAAAAATAATTATATAAATTAAATAGAAGGTTCAAATATAAATATTTTATGTATTTGAAATATTCCATCTATGCAATTTGTATAGTGATCTGATTTAGTGTTTTTAGTATAAATTGAACCTTTCATGTATTTTATAAAATTATTTATATTTTATATATAAATATAAATACAAAATACATTTTTATAAAAGATAAATATAATATATCATATAAATATATAAAATATAAATAATTGATAAATAAAATATAAGGTGTACATAAATATGTAATATAATTTATAAAATATGAAATTTATATAATTAATAAATACAAATATAATTAATAAATACATAATATATATAGTTTAGAGTAAATTACGGCTTTGGTCCATGTGGTTTGAAAAATTATAAAAATATGCTAAAAGGATTATATTTAACGGAAAAGTTGGATGGAGGACCTTATCCGTTACTAAATGGAAACCACAGGGACCTTAATCGTTAAAAAGATCTTTGAGGGACCTTATCCGTTAATATTTGTAAACCACAGGGACCAAATTTATATTTAACTCTTAATATAATCTATATTTCTAATAAAATATTATTTATCTTATCTAAACATTTAATTTCAATTTTTCTTATTGGTGTAACATAAAAAAAATAGTTTATCTTTTATGATAATCATTTTTGGACATGTCTCCAAATTTGAAGATTTTTGTAATTCTTTTCATACTTTATCCATTTTGGAGAAAGTTTTGAAAATGTTGTTGGAACAAAAAATATCATATTTTCTTTATTTTAGAGATGCTGTTGGAAATGGTATAAAATGTTTGTTTTTCCTAGCATTAAATCTTAAAAAAAATATAATTTCAAAGTTTTATATTTTCCTTTATTTTAAATAATTTATTGAAAAAAAAATCTCTAAAATCTTTATTTTCTTAATATATGAAAAAGAAATATTATTAAATGTGTATGATTAGGTGTAAAATATAAAATATTTGATTAATATAGTTATTTAACCGGTCATTGCAATAATAAAATGAAAGAAATACGTTACAAATCATATTTACTTTACTATATGGTATTAAATATTACATGAATTATACTATTGTTATGTGGTATAAAATATTCTTCAAATTTAAAGTTTTTATATTATGTCTCATATTTTTCTCTATTTTAAATAGTTTGTTTCAAAAAAATCTATAAAATCTTCATTTTCTTAATTTATGGAAAAGGAATATTATTAAATGTATATTATCAGGTGTAATATACAGAATATTTGATTGATGTATTTATTTGACAAGTCGTTACAATAATAAAGTAAAAGAAATAAGTTACAACTTACAAATCATGTATTATTTGACTATAATGTATTAGATATTACATGAATTATATATTTATTTCATATATTTTCATTTTATTTTAGAAATTTGTATGGTTTTAAAAGAGCGATAAATCTTTTGTTGGTTTATCAGGTTTTTGGAGTATTTTGTCGTATTAGGAGTGAAAGATTATCATGTAGTTAAACATGAATATTGTTTATTTCGGAGTTACTTTTGTAAATTCTAACGTATTAATAAAATGTAAATATTGGATGAATAAACTCGTATGCAAATTTACTCACAATTGAAAATTTGAAAATTGGTTTAAATTTTTGGGAACATTATATATCAATATGGATATCAAATTAAATAGAATAAAATACTGAAAATTTGATTATATCTAATTTACATTTTGTTTAAATCCGAGATAAATTTGTGGGTTTTCAAAACATGATCAGTTCATATGAAAAGGATAATAAAAACAAATAAGAGTTTTAAAATACCTTTCAGCATCCGTTTCTTATTGTTTACAAAATGGATAAAATATGAATGTTGTAAAAACTGAAAGATTTGTATATATTATTAATTTGTACATAATGCCATAGCACTTGTATTCTTAAACCATAGGAGTTTTTAAAAGATAAAGCCTAAATGCTTTATAATGTAATATAGGCAAATATGTGCATTTTTCGTAATATATACATGTAATACAAGTATAAAATCAAATCAAATAATTTTCATACCTGCTTAGTTGATTACTTTTTTTTTGTAACACACCAAAATAGAGTCTAAATGTAATAACTATTGCCAAGGAAGGATTGAAAGTGACAATCCATGAAAGTGTGAACTCAGGGACTGATATTACAATAATCGGAACATGTGGACAAATTGAAGTGTGTCTCGTACTTTTAACAAAGTGAACACACAGTTTATCTCGTAGTTCCTTCAAGAAATCATAAGCAAAACCTAACGATTTAAACATTATTTTGTGATTCTTAGTGTGCCATTAAACCAAGAAGAAGGAGAAGAAGGTCAATGTGCAAATAGTTTCTTTAGGTGAAGGGTTGGCAAGCAAACGTATGATTTTTACAGGAAAACGTTGAATTAATGTTGGTTCAGTAGCACTGTAGCATATTATGTTTTAAGAGTGATTAAGCCAAGTTTTGCTTGAGGTCGTACAACTGACGAGAATTGAAAGACGCATATTTGCATGGTTAGTGGTAAAGGCTTGAGTATCATACATAATGCATTGTTAACATAAGTGTAGTTATGGATGTATATAAGTGGTATAACATTCTAACATAAAAGGTAGCAAAATCGTTGTATAATTAAGATTTGGGAGTTTTATGAAGGTTGTGTTTGAATATCAACCTCTCTATCTCTCTCTCTCTCTCTCTCTATATATATATATATATATATATATATATGTGTGTGTGTGTGTGTATGTGTGTGTGTGTAACACACAAAAAATGAATTGGTTAAGGTTTAACTTGAAGCTCGTTTAGGATCGATTAGGCTACAGTGGATTGAGATCGAGACCGGTTAATGACATGTTTTGAACTTCGTTGGGAGATGCTGATATTTCCTGAATTAAGCATGCTTTGTAAAGTAATGGGATTCAAACATTTTGTCTCATGTACATCATAATTTGACATTGATATTGATCATTTATGGCACATACTAGTTACGACATGCCATTAAAAACAAGGTTTTTCAGTGGATTCAAGTGCATAAAGACTAGTTGGTAACAAACATGTGTGAATTAAACAAAAACCCTAATTCCGAAAACGATAAAACTATTAGCGTATCCAATAATTGCATGAAAAAGAGAAACTAGTGAAAGAAATCTGTTTTGCAACAAACATTTGTGCATACATGTTTATGAAAGTTATGATATAACTAACCTAACCGCTTTTCAAACAATTGTCAAACTACAAAAAGACCCTCACATTATTGATGTATTGCTCAAAACTCTTGCATGAAACAAATGCGTTTAACATAACCCTTTAAGATATTGTGAATTACCCTGCACGTCTTTGGATTACGATGTCGGCTTTCACTAAACTCAAACAAATAGTATATATATACACACACACACACACACATACATACCCATAGGCCATTAGTATATGCTCGGAAATAATCATTGTGTAACGACTCGATTTATATATACATATAAATAGATTTTGTTCAATCACAAATGCATTTAATTTTACTTATTATTGATTATAGTACCGGGAATCGTGCATATACACAAATAGAGTATCTGTTTGGATCATGAAATTTAAGATTTGATATATATGTTCGTAATCCCGATCTTTAATTTAATTTAAAATGTTTTTGTATTTTCTTATATAAGTTTGGATGAGAACTCACAAAACATTTATACGTTGATACTATTTTTATGATTATATAACCGACACGCACATGAGGTTTTTTTAAAATCAGTGTATGCTTGTCTCATTCATTTCCCGTTTTCCGAGATTAGATGACGTTACCATGAGCAAAATTAAATTTAGAATATCGACCATCCTTGTATAATTTAAGAAAATGAAAATAAATTGAGTACATTTTTTATGTAGTAAATCACATAAATATATTTATTTCAGACATCTGTTAAGAGGATAAGTAATAAATTAGAGGATAAGATTTTTTTTCTTATTAGTAGTTTAATGTCAAAGCAGATTTGGGTTATACCTTATGAGTAGTTTTTTTTAAAGACGGGTTGATAATATTGTTTTTAGATTTCAAAATAAAAGTAAATAATTTCAAACTTATTTGGAACAAAAAAATGACTAATTGGGATGGAAATTTTTTCTCGATCGACAATTAAAATATTAAATACAATTACAAAAACTATTAATAGAAAACTGATATATTTTTAATAAAAGATTTATGAGGTTGTTAACTTACATTTTAAACGACTTTTAAATTAACAAGTTGATCTATATTTTTCAGTTACCATCAAAATTTGAATTTACAGTTTTATTAGATAAAATAAGATTGTTTTATTTACCGGCATAATAAAGGTAGATGTGAATTACAATAATTTGATTATTTTTATAATTTTTAATAAAATTTGAGAAATAATATTCCATTCGTCACACGATAAATATTCACAATAAAAAGACACACAATTTTAAAATTGTGTGATTATTTAATTTTTTTAACTAGTTAAATTATAATTGTATTCTTAAAGGATCTCCAATAGATTCTTTCAATTTCGGAGAAAATGAAGATTTTGAGATTTTTAGGCTATTTCTTTGTACCAATATATTTCTTGGAAATTTTCTCCAAAATAGTGAAATTATGAGATAAATGATAAAAAAAATTCAAAGTTAAAGAACTCTTTAAAATTAAATGCTGAAAAGAGAGATTTTATGTTTATTATTTCCACCAATAAGATAAAATGTGTTATCATATTATTTATAAAATTTAACAAATTTTTTGTTGATATATTTAACATTTTAATAAAATAATTATTATTGAAAACCTTAGAATAGTAAATTTGTGGATACTAAATATATTAAACATTATAATTATATAATTCATATATAAGTTCCAAAATACAAAATACTTTTATCGAAAATTCTAAAATAAAAAAATTGTTGGTTTTTAATGTAATGTTATTTTTAGGAAAATATTTATTTTTACTTACTTATTTTTGAGAAATTTAAAAACATCTATTATATTTTGAAAGTAAAACAAATAAAATAATAAAATTCTTTAAAACATAATTAAAACTAGAACCATTTTTTTAAAAAGGAAATACAACAATTATTTTAAAAAGTAAATAGTTATTTTAAAACAAATAAAAATATTAATTTGTGTAGAATATATCCAATGCGATGCGAGTCTTTGGTCGTAATAAGACACGAAAACCATGTGTAGGTGAATCCTGATATTAAAATAAAATAAATTATTTTTTCTTTTTGAAATAAAATAATTTTTTTTATTAAAGATCACAAAATTCAGATGTTGCTCACTACACAAAATATTCACCTGAATGTGAAAAATCCAAAAATCCAAAAATTCACAACAAACTCTTGTAAATTTTTAATCTAAAATATAAAAAGTTAAAATATCTGTAAAAAGATTACATCAAACTTTAATAATTACTTTATTGTAACAATTATAGTATCAATTATATTATTAAAATAGTTATAAATAAAATATTATTTATCTTTCTAAAGTATTTATTATTTTTAAATAGTTCTAAATAAAATATTATTTATCCCTCTAAAATATTTACTTTTAATGCCTTATATTGGTTAAAAGAATTAAAATAATATTTTTCTTCCATGTACATAATTTTAAAGATTTTTCTCTTAATTTCTTTATTCTTCATATTATTTCTTTTATTTTTTCTATTTTACCATACAATATAGCATAAATGTTGAAGCAAAAAAGCTCTCTTAAGCAATCAAAATTTCTATTATATCATAATTGTTAGAGATGCTGAGAATTTCTATCATATTATATTATATTTTATATATATATATATATAGAGAGAGAGAGAGGGGGAGGGAGGGGGTTAACTAACATAGAAATTTTATTCATAATGTGAATTTTTTTGACGTCTTTGTGAAACAAAAAATAACACATAATTTTTTTTCACTATGTGAACTGAATACATATGAAACATACACATTGTGAAACAAATATATGTTAATGAATACATGGATTAGATTCAAGTGAGGCCAGTGTGTTTTCGTGAGACCACATTTTTACACATGATAATTCACAACAAAACACTGTGAAATTTACCTTTACAGTATTTATTATGAAGTTTCAAGTGTAAAAAATTTGTATCATGTGTCTCAGTGAAAGTCTAGTATCACATGATCCCAAATCACGAATACATTAAATATTAGCCTTAGATAAAAAAAATTAAAACAATACCGTAAAATAAAAGTTCATACGGTATTCACAACATATAGGATTTTCATCTGATTTCCCTATATATATAGCCCCCCTCTCTCTCTAACCCCCACCACCTGAAATTCAATTCATTCTTCCAATTCCCAATTCAAGCTTTGCAATATTGTTCTTAGCTAGTAGTAATAGACTGAAATTGAATTGCTTTTCAACTTCTCATCATTCTTGTTGATCTTTTCAGGTAAAAGTTTTAATCTTTTGAACTGATTTCTACATTCAAACTGTGTTTTATCATGTTGATTGAGTTTTTGTTTGTTGGGTTCGATTAAATGAGTCACACGGTTTGATTTGATACAGTTTTTGTTAATTGGGTGTGTAATTTGTGTTCGTCTGTTGTTGATTCTTGTAGGAAATATGGGTTTGTTTATTTGATTGGAAGGTGCATTGATTTTGTGACGATCTGACGATTCTAGTGTCTAATTGTTCTTGAAATCTTGTAATCATGTGTATGAACTGTGCTTAGATGCTATTAACCTGGCCAAAATCAAATTTGGATTTCTAATTTAGAAAATGCATTGATATTGTTAAATTACAGTGTTTTATCATTCTTAAATTCATGTTATCGTCTATATAAATTGTGCCTTTTTAGATTCTTATGAATTTGAATGTTCGATTCAATGATTAGAAACTACATTTATGCTTTAGATGATCAAGGAAAATTCTATGATTTTTCTGCTACAATCTAACAATTCTATCGTTTAATTGTTCTTAAATTCATGTTATCGTGTCTATAAACTGTGCTTCAATCATCTTCAACATTTTTTCTTTAAATTTTCTTCAAGATGAAGAATTTAAAATGTAAATCTTAAAAAAAAAAACTAAAATCATTTCCAACAATTTTTTTATTTTTGGAGATTTCAAAATTAATTACGTATATTATTAAAATATTAAATATTCGATATATATAATAAAATATTATTTTCTCTCTCTTGAATATTTAATTTTAAAAACTTTTATCATAAAAAATATTTAAAAAATCATTTCTCATTTTCTTAATAAATTACTTTTAACGAGTTTTTCAAATTTAGGAAATTTTAAGTCTTTTTCATACTTTTTTCGTTTCGAATAAAGTTTTTGGAGAATCTATTGAATAAACCCCCTAACAATCTTTTCCATATTTATATATATAGATTAGATTAATTCAAACAGACAACTTTATATTTTTATCCATACAATACTTACTATAAAACCAATCAAAACATACTCTTAGGTCTTGTTTGTTTTTTCATTTTAAGCTCTTAATCACCACTTATGTCTGATTCATTTAGACGTTTCATAACCATTTCAGAACTGAAATCAGACTTCAGACTTCAGCACCTGTTAAAAAACAAACGTGACCTTATATTCTTATAAAATTGAAAGAATCAAGAGTTTGATTCCATGATTAAAATCAACATTTATACTTTAGATGATCTTAAATTTAAAAGATTCCAAGTTTAATTTTGGCTAGAAACTCCATTGATGTTTATAATGTCTTTTTTTTCTAGATTATTGCCATGAAGTTGAGATCAAATCGATCGATAAACTACAAGAAAATCCAAAGTGATTCAAGCCGAGATCACGACCAACCCGCAAACAAGAACAAATCTTCTATAAACTCGACCAAATCGCCCTCCGATAACGTCTTTCTAGAGCCCCGTAAACGTGGGAGAAAAAGGAAGAACGATATGATTTCTCGATCCCCTAAAATATCGGAAAATTCGTCAAGAAAAAATCATCGGGTGGCTAAGAAAACCGACGTCAAAGAATGCTCGAAAACGCAAAAAAAGGTCGAGAAATCGGTGGTCGTTAAGGGGCTGAATGAAAAGCAGATAGTAAGAGATCGAATACTTAAAATTCTAACGAAAGCCGGCTGGAAATTGGATAATATTCGAAGAAAAAACACGAATCATGATGATCCGGTTTATACCGATCGAAAAGGCCGAACTCATTGGTCGATTACTAAAGCTTACTATATTCTTAAAAAGACGATTGAAGATGGTAAAGCTGAACCAGAAGAGATTTCCGCATTTATTCCGATTCCGGAAGCGGAAATGAGTAAATTGTTCAGATTCTCTAGAAAGATCCGGAACGATAAGGATAAAAAGCGTGTTAAATTGGGTAAAAAACGATCAAGTGATAAAGTTGGAGTCGTTAAGCCAACGTGCGTTCAAAAAGTTAACGCGAAAGTGGCCAATAAGCCGACGGGTGGTGTGCAATTAGATGGCTTAATGACCCGAAAACCGAATCCCGTTAGTAGATTAACGACTAAAAAGTCATCGGAAGTTAACCCGCAAGTGGTTAAGCCAACGGGTACGCATTTAAATGGCTCAACGAGCAAATGTGTACAGAATCCTGCAAGTGGCAAACGGAATCTTTTCGCTTGGCTGATTGATTCAGCCGTTATTCCGGATGGTGGGAAGGTCCAATATCGGAAAACTAAAAGAAGTAAACGGGTTTTTGAAGGGACGGTTACTACCAACGGGATTCGTTGCAATTGTTGTAACGAATTTATGGGGATTTCGAGATTTTTATCTCATTCGGGTAGTAAAATCAGTGGATCGTTGAACGATATCTATCTAGATTCCGGAAGATCTCTTCAGGAGTGCTTAATGGAATCGTGGCGGAAAGTGGAGGAATCAGACGCTATCGGATTTGCGTCTGTTGACGTTAATGGAGACGATCTTAACGATGATTCTTGTAACGTTTGTGAAGACGGTGGTGACTTAATTTGTTGTGATGGTTGTCCTTCGGCTTTCCATCAAAGCTGTATCGGTTTACAGGTAACGATAGTCGCGCGATTTTATTTTATTTTTTGAGTTTTGAATTTTAAAACGTTATTAGATTCGAATATAAGCTTCTTTTTGTGTTGATTTTTAATCCATGACCTTCTGGCAAGTTTGTTAATGCCAGTTTTATACGTAAGAATGCCTGAAAACCTGTCAGAAGATCATGGATTTAAAATTTAGCTGATTAGATAATCATTTTAAAAAGCATTACAACGAAGTCCGGTTTATGGGAGGGAGACCAACAAATTCTAAATGTACTAATAGACTGCTTAATATAGGATAAAAATGTTGTAATAAGTTTATAGGATGCTTTTGAACGGCTTAACAATTAAATTTTTTATAACATTTTTAAATAAAATGTAGTATTAGTTGTTTTATAGGACACTTTTAAAAATAACCTATAAACACATCTTTTTAAAAGACATTTTTTTTCAATAGTTTCTTATAAAACCGCTAATACTACGTTTTATTTTAAAAATGATCTATAAGACTTGTTGAAATGCTAAAAAATGTTTTATAAACTTACTAAAACATTTTTAGGGCTGATTGTTTACCTCTTAATTGTTCCATTAAAAGACAACTTCTGAATCGCCAAAAGGTGAATTCTGTTTGGCAAAAAATAAGTCTGTCTCTTAATGGTTCCAAAACCCTCTTAATCATTTTGTAATCTTGACCTCCCTTAACCATTAAGAGCCCTAATTACATCCTGAACAATTATCTTTCATTTTGCACTATATCATAAGAGCCTCTTAATCATTCTGACCACTTAATCATTTTGCACCAAACCATTCAGCAATTGCCATAAATTTAAGTCGTATAAAATAATCTATTCTGACATTTATACATTTTTTGCCGTCATATAAACCCAATTTTATTACAGTGTATGAATACATACATATTTATGCGGTTTATTTGCGTTTTCTAGGAAATACCTGATGGGAAATGGTATTGCATATACTGTCTATGCAAATTCTGTGGAACGTTTTCCGGTGGGGCCCGTAAAGCACGTAGAGGTTGTCGTGCCTTTGTTTCTGAAACGTTTTCATGCTCGTTATGCGAAGAGAAATGTACGTATCATCTGGGATTCGATCTTTTTTACGGTCGTAATAATGTTTTTATCATCGTATTTTCGATATTTATCCTATGAATCTGGATGACAATTTCTACATTTTTACAGTTCATAAATCATGTCTACATGAAGGAGATGGTGTAAATATGGACTCCAGTAGTTTATCTTTCTGTGGAAATAACTGTAAAGAGGTAAAATTTCCTTCTTGAATAGAAAAAAGCACAAGATCTTTTTTTTTCTAATTTTTTTTTCTATAATTGGAGTAAAGTTGCAAAATTATTTAATAATATAGTGTCTTGTTGATTTATTATGGACATCACATGTGAATTTTAGTGTAAAATCACATGTGATTCACACGATTTTGAAGGTCGTGGGCCATGTTTAACCACACACATTTGTGTTGACTGTTCGTGTAAAATCATACGTGATTTGATCGTTTTCGTGTTTTTTTTATTTGGTTTTTATTCTTGTTTGAACCTTACTGTATCTATCTATCTATCTATCTATCAATCTATATATATATATGTGTGTGTGTGTGTATGTATTTAAGGTATAAGGTTTCACGTTATGAAACAACGTATTTGAATGATGTCATTGTTGTTTCACAATTTGAAACAACGCATTTGAATGTATAGTGTTATTTCACAATTTGAAACATAAAATACAAAATATAATTAAAATGATCACATTGTGAAACAATGCCATTTCTTTCACATTCGTTGTTTCACAACGTGAAAGAAAACATGAAAATAGGTTCTCACTGTTTTCAATCTTTCTGTGTTTATCATTGTTATGCCCACACACACACACACACATATATATATATAAATATATGTATGTACCTATAGCATATTGTTTTATTTCCCTTGTAAATTTTCAAGCACAATCATACCTAATAGTCCGTTCTTGATAGATCTATGAAAAACTCGAGACCTTTTTTGGAGTCAAGACCGAATTGGAAGAAGGATTCTCATTTACTCTTCTTAAGCGTTTCGATCTCGACCAAGATACGAAATCTAACACTCAATTGATGATCGAATGCAATTCCCAGTTGGCTGTTGCATACTCGGTTATGGACGAGTGTTTCGTTCCCATCATTGATCGTAGAAGTGGAATCAACATCATCAAGAATATGCTATACAATTGCGGGTAAGTTCTTGATGAAAATAATTCTCTTTCTTTACATAATTAAAATAATCCCATTTAAGGTTATTTACAACCATCTAGAAAAAAAGGCATGGTATTTTAAAGAAGAGACGTTCTTCTGTTACTCATATATATATATATATTCTTAAATATGTCAGAAGGTCATATATTTATAAAAATAATTAGTCAGAAGGTTCATTTTGTTGACTGTGACGCTATTCATATCCTCTATAAAGAGTTCACTTATTTATGTCCGCTTTCGAGTGGCATCACTTTATAATTCCTTTTGGTTTCCTTTTTGGCGTACCCTAAAAGGCTACAACCTTTTTTTTTGAAACCATCTTGCACATACTTTAACTATTCCTATAAGACCCTAAAGATAACAAACAGAAAAACTCAGTAGTCCTGAGAAGACTCGAACTGCGACCTATGGAGATGACTTGAAGACCTAGCCTTTTTTGCTAGTTGAGTTGTTCCTTAAGATTTGATTTACTAGTTATTTGATTTGGTTTTCAGGTCAAACTTTAGGCGACTGAATTATGCCGGTTTTTTCACGGCTATTTTGCAAAAAGATGACGAAATAATCTCAGTAGCTTCCATAAGGTTATTTTTTTAAAAATTTTGTTCTTATAAACACGTTGAGTTCGAGTGTTCTTTTAAACCCTCTCCTCACAAACGTACTCTATTTATATATATATATTTTTTATCATCGCAGGATTCATGGAAGTAAGTTAGCTGAGATGCCTTTCGTTGCAACGCAAGAGAGTTATAGGCGTCAGGGGATGTGTCGCCGCCTTTTGGATTCAGTTGAGTCGGTATGTTTCCATATCTTAATGTGAAATCTATGTTTATATCTTCTTAATGAGTAAACCCCTTGTTTTTCACATGCTTGTATGCCAATAATTGTTCGTATTCTCATAATCAACTCAATCATACACCCTAAACCCTAAAATTTGAATTTATGTACACTTTTTTTTGACGTTGGGTTAAATTTTAGGTTTTGGGCTCTCTTGGCATCGGGGAGCTAGTTATTCCCGCCGTTCCTGAGGTGTTGAACACATGGATCAACGTGTTTGGTTTCACGCCGCTCAAAGAATCAACGAAACAGGTGATGAAGTCAATGAACGTTGTGGTGTTTCGTGGAGTGGAAATGCTTCAAAAGCATATTCCTGGGAATCGATCCACTGATAGGAATCTTGCAGGTATTTTATGACTAAAGCCTAAACTCTAAACCCTTTTTGTCTCTATAGCTTCTGAAGGCCAGCTTTTCTTTTGCGTACGCCTTTTTGTATATTGTTTTTTTGCTCCTATGTCACTTATCGTGTTTCGTGTTTTTTGTATGTGTGAACCTTCTCTTTTTTCACACACTTTTTCACGATTTGAGGGCTTTCACTGAAACAGTCACTTCGATGAGTTCATTGGTGCAATTGAGATGGAATTAATTTCGTAACGGCTTTTTGTTCTATTTACATTTTGTTACTATGTTTGACTATTGAAAAGTACAAGATTATTGTTCTAATTAATAATCCCACATGCATGTAAGAGACTAATCAAATGAAAAACCACAAAAAAATATTGAGAACCGTAAGACGCAACTTTCATGTGTTATGTGTTAGTCACAATGTCAAATAACACATGAAAATTGATTCTTACGGTTTTCAACCTTTTTGTAGGTCTAATTTGATTATGCCCATATAGCCATATGCATGTGATTTTTCAAATGTATGATTACAATCGTCTTATTCATAAATTTTCTTAATATGGACTTCTTAATGTATAAGATTAATTGTTCGAGTAATCCCATATGTGTGCAGTTATGTATATATGATTACAGTCACATCTTGTTCATTAATTTTCTTGATCTCTGACTTCTTGTTTATAAGGTTAAAATATCGAGTTAGCTCAAGGTTCAACTACTCTCCTCGCAGGTAGGCGTGCGTAAAGTTTGAAGAAAGCTGTACAAGTTACTTTCGAAACATATCATCACCTATAAGTCATTGCAACCAATTATAAATAATTGCATTCTACAGATTTTAGTCTTTATAAACCGATCATTCTTAAAAGTTTATTGAACATTTATTACATTTGCAAGAAAGATTTTGTTTTGGATGTAAAATTCCCTATGCTAGCTTGAATGTTGTTGTTTAGATATACGTTTTGATCTTTTTCAAATATTTTGTTTTTCAAGAATAATCTTTTATCTGTAGTGATCTTTGCATATTTGAAATGACATGTTGAATTATTTTTGTGGGTATATATAGGGATAGACCTATGAGGGAGGGGGGGGGGGTATGTGCACCCGCTTAATTGATTTTCGCAAGTACTTTTTTTGGGGTACAAAAGGTGTATATGCTAAACTTTAAGTGTTGGTATTGAGGTAACATTCTAAGAGAGTCAGTGGATGATATCCCTGACTATCCGGATTCGAACCTTGCGGTACGAATGTGGCGATATCCACATTATGGGTCTGCCACTTAGTGGTACCCTTAATTGGGCTGGCACGTGGTCAACAAAGATTAGTCGGGTGACACCCTTAAGTGGGAGCCCGGATACCATGGGAAAGTGTGTGTGTGTGTGTTAGCTGCCTTTAAAAAATACCTTAAAGAAGTCTCTCAATAGCAACAAAAAGTTAATGACATAAAGTCTTTTGAAAAAGTGGTATTTGACTAAAAATATATTGGACTTACGCCTGATATATAGTTTTACGTTTTACTCAAAAGGTCGATTTCGTTCAAAAAATGTATCTTATTCCCTAAATCAACAAAATTGACTTTCATCATGGTCAAACCGTGTTAGCTACCTATTAATTGATATTATTTTTATTGCCTACCTTCTAATTGATATATTCCTAATAATGTTCATAGGGTATTTAAAACCATCTTCAACTGGGACACAAAATATTTACATCATATACTAATTTGACGTCATATCACTTCATTTTGAACCCAAAATGTTACATCAAATTTTGTGTAATGAACAATAGTACACTAAATTTGATGTAACAATATTCATTTACAACAGTTGAAGAGCATAAAATGAAAGCGTGGATTAGATTGGTGGTCTATGTGGTTTGCCTAAGTTTTATATTTGGTCCTAAATGAAATTATCTACACAGATGATCCCTAATCTTTAAATTTCACAACACTTAAGGTTCTTTGAGTTAGCACTTTCAGTTAGCAACTGTTAAAAAAGACAAACTAGTCTTTGGGAAAACTATAGGAACCAAAAATATAATGTAAGTCACTCTAAATTAATTGTGATTCATCTATATATTTTTTCAAAAATTATTTATTTAGAAATATTTTAGTATGATTAACAAAAAAAATATTTTAATTATTATATCAATCTAATTGATATAACTTATTCACACTTATTTGATGATTCAACTTAATAATAGTCTCATAATATTTCAACTTTTAAATCATAATTGTTTTTTTCATAACAAAAAAATTATCTTACCCTTTCATTTGATAAAGTAACTTATAAATTAGTTGTTCATTGATAAGTTAATTGTTAGTTGAAAAATTAACTAGTAGTTGAAAAATAACTGATGAATTAATAACTAGTCACAATGGACAAAAAAATAAGTTTATACAACACACACACACTCTCTTTCACACACACATACACATACCTATATAGGGTCAGGTTCAAAGGAAAATGCCAAAAAAAGATAAAACTGAAGAACATTCTGGGAGCCCTCCATCTGGACGGTATGCACTAATGCATACCGGTAATTTGTAACATGCATTTGTGAATATTCATCAATGCATATGTAATGATAAAAGCATTAGTGCATTGGAACAAAAAACGTTTGTATGCATTAATGTATACTGTCCAGATGGAAGACTCTTAGGTTGTTCTTCAGTTTTTTATTTTTTTAGAGTTTTCCCTTGAACCTCCCTATATATATACATATATAATATTTTTGTTTATATATATAAATAATAAAGATAAACTAAAATAAACTTATGGACCAAAATAAAATAAACTTATCTTTAAATAGACATGATTGATAGATAAAGTAAATTAAAGTTACAAAACAAATATTATATCTTCTATGACATTTGAAAAATAGAAAAAAACAATACATTGTTTAGACTTTAAAATATAATTACAGAAATAAGGCGTTGTTAAGATGATCCAATTATTTGGATCCATATCTTATTAATAAATCTATGCTTAATGGGCCGGCCCATTATTATGTGGGCTTAAAATATAAATACAACCAAATAGCCCATTTGAAGAAAAAAAATACTATATATAAACCACCACAATCCAGCTTCAAACTAGGGTTTACGGGCTGCATCGATTGGAGGCATTTTGGGAGCATCAGCCGCTAGGAGAAGGAACTCACAATCGCAGCCATGGTAATCCTTAATTCCTTTTTCAAATATCTCTCTACCGCCATGTTTGTTGTTTAATTGAGATCTCATTTTAAGCTTATATACCTACATATATCGTTTATATAAACGATTTGAGCGTGTATTGATGTGATCTAATTTTGCAGTCGTTGGTAGCAAATGAAGATTTCCAGCATATTCTTCGTGTACAGAACACGAATGTTGATGGAAAGCAAAAGATCATGTTTGCTATGACTTCGATCAAGGGTATTGGTCGTCGTTTCGCTAACATTGTCTGCAAAAAGGCTGATGTTGATATGAACAAGAGGTAGTTTTTTGTTTTATTTTAATTGTTTCTGTTTTAGTACCTTACTTTTTTGTAGTTTTTTGTTTGTTATAGCTTTTGTTTAGTTTTTGTGGATGAATCTATCTTCTTTTTAATCGTTTATGTTCTGATAATGATTTTTAAACCATCGTTCTTAGTGTAAATTAGAGTGAAGTAAGGCAATCATATTAAACTTTTGGCAGTAGCAGAAACATGAAGTGTAGAAAGTGTTCACTTTGATAAACTAGAAGTAGGTGTACCAAAATGAAATCTTAATGTTTTAGTCATAAGTGGATGTATTGAGATAATATGAATCAATCAACATAAGTGTTAATTAACTAATTTGTTGTAAATACACGAGTTTCTGGGTTTAATTTGTATCCAAACATATTGACTATATCAAATCTCTTTCTTGCTAGTAATCCAAATAAAAGTGGGCATAGACAGTATATACACTTCTGTTAATTTTGACAAAAGTTAAAAAAATACATTGTTTATGAACTTTTAAGTATTATGCAATTAAATTTAGTCTTAATAATAAATTGGTGTAGAAGATGTTGCATTTAGGGTATATTTTATCTTTATTATACATACTTAAATTTGTCTGTTCATACATAAGATATTGATTTATGTTCATAGGTTGGAGTATATGAAATAATATTTTTAAGAAAAAAATAGGAAAACATATAGGATTATAATAGGGTTGTCTCTACCAACAATCTCTTATCGCTTTAAGAACAACAGAAAAATAGGAAAACAGAAAGGATCATAGAAGGTATTGCATTTAGGCTATATTTTATCTTTGTTAAAACATAATTAAATTTGTCTGTTCATACATAAAATATTTATTTATGTTCATAAGTTGGGAGTATATGAAATAATATTTAAAAAAATAGGAAAACATAAAGGATCCTAATATGGTTTTCTTCACCAAGACAATCTCTTATCACTCTAAGAACAATACAAAATAAGTGAATTTTGGTGTTCAAACAAAATGTTTATTGAAACCTCTGGGTTCACTCTTTATTGTTTATGGCTATGTTATTTTGGCTCACTTACTTGGAACTATGCCAATTTTCCATGGGGCATGATTTCAAGTTTTTTTGTGGCTTTTGGCACTGTTTTATTGACCACTGCTTACGGTTCTCTCAGAATGAGGTTCGATTTTAGGAACCCACAAACCAATCTTTTTGTGAGTATTCATAATGAATAACATGGTAAAACGTTCATGATTAATGTTGTGACGGATATTCATCATGAATACTCACAAAGAAGTTGGTTCCTGGGTTTCCTAAATATTATTTAAGGTTCTTAAATGAATCCACCCTATTTGGATATTGTTATATGTTTAAATGACTCTTATTTGCTTAACTTTTTCTTAATCTCATAAGCTGAAATGAATGTTTGTCAACTTACAATTGCAGGGCAGGAGAGTTATCGAATGCAGAGATTGATAATCTGATGACAATTGTCGCAAATCCACGACAATTCAAAATCCCAGATTGGTTTCTTAACAGAAAGAAGGATTACAAGGATGGGAAATACTCTCAAGTCACATCTAATGCTCTTGACATGAAGCTTAGGGATGATCTTGAACGATTGAAGAAGATCAGGTTCATATTATCTTTTATTTTTCCTTTTAAATATTCATTTCACAACCGAAAAACTAATTCTGATAGGGCATAATGCAATAAAGTTTTGTTTAAATCCTGTTTAGTGTAACTAGGAATATATATATTTTTCTCAAATTGACATGGCAAAGTTTCAAAAAGATTAATTTGTACCCATTTTTACATATAACCTGCTGATTTTGTAACATTTTAATACGAAAAACTTGGATTTCATGTCATAAAATGTTACATTTATCAGTAAGTTTTGAAACATTTGTTAAATTTTCTCTGTTTTATCTATTTTCATTGGTAACTTGCTGATTCTGTAAACATTGGATGAAATGTTTATCAAGTGTGTCATTCACTTTGTTATATTTTTTTAATCTTTTTTTATCACTCTACCGATTGTATTGCCATCTAGATAGTGATTTGAACTTTTTTTTAAATAAATATTTTGGAAACGACCATCCAATTCATCAAATGTTATAAAATCATCATATTAATGGTCAAAACATGTACAAAATGGAAAATTTTGAAATTTGTTACAAGTAAAATGATTTTTCGTCATGCTAAATTGAGAGTTAAACCAAACTTTGTTATATTTCGATGCTTTTTGCTCTTATATATATTATATATATATATATACACATATGTTATTCTTGTTAAACTTTTGATTTTAATTTAAAGGAACCACCGTGGTCTTCGTCATTACTGGGGTCTCCGAGTGCGTGGACAACACACCAAGACCACCGGCCGTAGGGGAAAGACCGTTGGTGTGTCAAAGAAGCGATAAGTGTTTTTATTTTTGTGTTATGGTTTTAGTCTCCTTAAAAATCCTTCATTTAGAGTTTGGAGAAGTTATGGTATGATTGTACTCTTTTTTGGATTTTGATGAGTTGGTGTTTGTAGTATTCTAAAGAGAGTTTATTTACATTTTTTTGGATCATGATAATGAGTTTGACCCTTTTTCTCTTTCAGTTGTGTTCTTTTAATAATTTATTTTATTCTTCTTTTTGTGGGTCGAAAATGGGGGTATATAACCTTAAATAAGATTTTATTGACCTATTAAAACACAAGGGTTTTTATCCGTAGGTTTTGGTGGGTAGACCGAAAATCTTAATTGGATTTTGGGTTTGGACTTTTTTGTTTCTTTGGGTTAGGGTATAGTTTGTATCTAAAAATAATAAGATAAAATTGTGGTTCTAGGGTGTAACTTTAAATAAGATTTTAATTAAGAGTGTTTGGGAATTGGGATTGCTTGTAAAAATAACTTATGGACTTATTCCGGTGTGTTACTGGTAATAAGCACTTTTGAGTGTTTAGAAAAATAGCTTATACCGGTGTCAAACTGATGAGCACTTTTGTAGAAAAACAATAAGTTGTTTCAGGTAAGCAATCCTAAACGGGTTGATTAGTTGTTTTTAATTGTATAAACTTGTTTTTGATTGTGTGTTTTCAAAATGGCTCTAGTTTCATGATCCAATGTTGGCCTTGGCCATTGATTTTACAATGCAATTAGTTTTTCACAATTTTTTTTATGGTTTTTTTAATATGGTCGGTGTACGAGCTAAAAGTGGTGGGTATGAGTCGTTAAGTGATTAGAATTGGATCAGTTAAAGAGGAACCGATTGATTATAACTAATCAGTGTTGTGGTTTATACTCGATTTTGCTAAAAAAAAATGAAACATATATGTTAAACTCCTTTTAAATTTTTGTCTGGTTTTATTAGCTAAATATTTCAGATAAACAAAACATAAGTAGAAGATATAAAACATATGCTTGTATTCCATAATTATTTCAAAAAAGAAACCTGATACGTTATAACATGTAAACCACATGGACAAACATGTAGGTTAGTGGGACTGATCTGACATAATTAATGTATTAATAAGCTAATAGGTTAGTGGGACTGATCTGACCAGTTACACAATTAATGTATTTTTATTTTTATCCCGAGACCAATCCAGAGCAAGACCGGCTATAAAAGACTAATAATTTATAATTTCATTTATGATAAACTATAAATTACAGAAATAACAAATGTATTAGTAACGCTACAATAATTTAAATCCAATGATTAAAAATCAGCATAAATAATTTATAGTATCAAGTAATTGAAATAAAAATATATTAGTATGATGGTGATATCATCAAGAAAAATCAAATCGAATATATTGACCAATTTATGTGGGACGTTGTCAACAGTGTAATGAGATTTTTACAGTCCGATATCTTATAATGTCAACTTTAATTATTCGATAAATACAAGTCCCAAGTAATTTGCATTTCATAATTCGTTAGTCGATATATAAATGCGAGATCTAAATCAATACTTTAAAATTATATCGTGATTTTTCTATCATCATTACAATCATCTGTATTTTTTATATCATATTCTTATACAAACAGTTGTATATTTTACGATTATTTCACATGATCTCGATTATAAGTATATAATAAGATCCAAAACCATGGATTTTGATCAAGTTGCAAGCATTAAAAATTAAACATTTGTTGAATAAAACAAATCTTTTGAAATTAAATATTTGGAGTTAACAAAAACAAAATCAAAGATTCTCTTCATTTGTTCGTGTTAATTTCACATTTCCAAATCCAAATATTGTCTGGATTTCAAGATTCCAACCAATTATCTGTTTTATATTTGCCAACTCGAGACCATAAAAAATCCATTCATATATATTTAAGAATCATGAATTTAAGAAAATGTTAGAACCAGAAAATAATCGATTTTTTTTAAGAAAATGTTAGACCCAAAAATTAACAATTGATTTTTATTCAAAGAAAATGTTAGAGCATCTCTAACAGATTCTTTAAAATTTTTTTAAAATGGAGAACTAAAAATCAAAATCTCTAAAAAATTACATCATATCCAACAGATTTCATATTTTAGAGAAACCAACATTGATTATAATATTAAAATATCATCTCTCTTTAAATATTTGTTTTAAAATTTTCTATTGGTGGTTTCTCTTTGTAATCATTTTTGGAATGTTCTCATATTTGGAGAAAATAACACTCTCTATCATACTTTCTCAATTTTGGAGATTTTTTGAGGAAGCTGTTGGAGCAATTTTTTGTCTAAAAATCCCTATTTTCTCAATTTTCTCTATTTTGAAGAAGTTGTTGGAGATGTTATTATACCCATAAAATAAAAATCATTGTTTTTTTAAGAAAATGTTAAAGCTAAAAAATAAAAAAACTAAATGAAAAATCTAGAACTTATTCATCTTATTACAGGTCGTCAAGAAACTGAAAAATCATACAACCATTTAAAAAATTATAAGAAAGTTTGATTCCACGGTTAATTGTATTTGACGAAAACAAGACCATAGAACATGGTTTCATAAAACCATTTACAGTTTTACATAAACAATATTTGGCTTGATGTATTTCACGTTCTGATTTAATAATTTTTCTCATATCAATAATAACCAATTAATTTTTCTTACTTCACTATAATTGTTATGTTCATGATTTTCACTGTACCAGAGATGAGCACATGTCAAACCAGTTATATAATACAATGAACACTAAAAATCAAACGATTCGTTATACACTTTAAGAAAAGAAAAATCCCGACCACCTTATAAGTGTCAATCCCCTCTCCGTCAAGTCACTTTCTCGTCACCCAATACAACCCGACACCACCAACTGATAAATAAATCAATTCACATCTGGGTTTGACCGAACTGAATGAAACAAAAAAGACATCGTAAAGAAATATACCATTAAATTAAATACCAAATTAAAAAACACATGATTATTGTGGAGGTTAATACAAGAATTTAGTGCATAAAAAGGACAAAATTGGGAACTCAAAAATTTAACTAAAGGGGACAATGATATTATTATAGAATTGTACTTTTGTAAGCTTATAGTAAAGTGGGGACATACACCTATACAATATAAATTATTGTCCAAAAAAGACACAAAACTTTGTCACCACCTTTTGATCATTTCATGGGACATGGGTAACTAAACACCTTTTCAAAGACTTAACATTTAATTATAAGATTTGAATTCATAATTTTTAAACTATATAAGAAAATCCTAATGATTTGAAGAAACCCGTTTTAGTCAACATTAACAGGTTGTTTATTAAAAGATTATTAAAGCTGTAAACCTCTATCAAGAAAAGTTTGTTCTAAAAAAACTGTAAATTTGTCTGATATGCAAGATTCAAACTTGTAACTTGTAATTTATTATAAGAATGTCTTCATGACATGAAAAATCTATATTGGTTTTCCATTCTAAATGTTATGAAAGTTATACTGAAAGGAGATAACCTTCAGGTAATTTTATAAAACGAAATAATAGAAATTACAACCAATGTTATGAAAGTTATATATCGACATATGGAAAGCTTTTGACCCGAATTCCTCTAAAACTAAATTAAGGTCATCGAATTTTGAAAATTTGATTTGTAGTAAATTTAATAAATGTTATATTCCAACTATTTTTAAAAATAAATAAAAAAATGCAATTATGATATATGATTTCTTTAATCACAAATGGTTACAAAATAATTGGAGTTGGATAAGGTGCATCATTATAATTTTTATGGGACCAAATGTTTTAATCTTTTATAATTATTGAAACACCCCACTCTCAACCCCCACATGTTACTATTTCTTTTTCATTTGGAAAATCCCAACTAATATGAACAAATAAATATTATTTCATTTGCCTTAAAAAAATATTTGCAAGTAAAAAAAATAACTAAAATTAAATGACCTGTTTTATCCTAATTGTAAAATCTCACATTGGGGAAGATAATAAAAGTTGTCTTATAAGGGACTTGGATACCTTTCCTCTCAGACACGTTTTAAAACTGTGAATCCAAATGTGTGGACAAAACGGACAATATCCGGTACGGTTAGTCTGAAATGTTACAGATAGTATCAAAGCCGGGAACCGGACTAATGTGTCAGCGAGGACGCTGGGCTTCCAAGGGGGGTGAATTGTAACCCGGATTGTAAGATCCACATTGGTTGGAGATGATAACAAAAGTTGGCTTATAAGGGACTTGGATACCTTCCCTATCAGACGCGTTTTAAAACCGCGAATCCAAATGTATGGACAAAACGGACAATATCTGGTACGTTTAATCTGGGATGTTACACTAACAGTGGAAATAGATAATTTATTCATCTCATATTAAAAATAAAATAAAAAATTATATACTTATTTTTAAAATAAATATTTATTTTCGAACAAAACTAAAATAAAAATATTGAAACTTATTTTGCAACAAAACTAAAATAAAAATCGACACTTATTTTAGAATAAATCCAGTAATAAGTAAATATATAAATCATGATGATAATTGGTTTTAATATTAATTCAAAATCAATCATATTTGATAAACTACAAAAATTACTACAGTAATCACACACCCACCACCTTCAAAAAAAAACAAAAAAATCACAAAACCACCGCCGGAGATATTACAGATTCCGGCAACCACCGCCATCCACGGCGGCGGCGGAGGAGGAGGAGGAGGCCATGAGAGTAACAAGAAGATCCGCAAAAGCTCCGACGATGAACTTGTGAGCACTTTTCGGGTTCAAGTCAAGATAGCACGTGAGTAGCTCGTGCAAGTAATCCCAGTTGGCACGTACATCGATGAGGTCACGTGCTTCCACCATCTCCTGCATCGATTTACGGAAATCAAAGTACGGGTCCGGCGAGATCGTCGGAATTGCAACACCGCCGCCGGCGAAACCGTCGATGACGTCTTCCGGCGGAATTTCTAAGGTGGATGCTAGGGAGGATGTGGAGGGTGAAGATGATTCGATTATGGAATTTGATCGGCCGGGAGAGGAGAAGAAGAACCGATTTGATGCCATGACGGTGGAGAAATCAGGGCCGCCGCCGCTGCCGGCGGCGGCTGCGGTGGCGGTGGCGGTGGTGTTTGGTGGGTCGTCGGAATCGTAAATGTCGTAGAGGGTGTTGAAGTTTTTGATGAGATTTGATTTGGGGTTGTGGAGGGTGGTGTCGGAGTGGTGGCGCCGGTGGCGGTGGTGACGGTGGTGCGTTGGCGGAGGTGGTGGCGGAGATTGGAGGCGTTTAATTTTGTTGAAACAGAGAGTAAGATTCCGTTCAAAAGTGGTCGGCATTTTTTTCCCGGTTAACCGCCGGCCGCCGTGTATGGAGAGGGTGATGGTGTTAACTCCGGTGTGGTTTTATATGTTTATACGAATGAGAGAGATAAGAGATAGAGAGAGAGATCTTATAGCATTAAATTTAACTTGATACCTTTGCTTAACAAATATTTCTCTAATAATTAATTAAATATTTTTTTATTAAAATTAAATATTCCATCTGTTTGAAAATAAATATCTACAATAAAAATGACACGTAATATTATGAATTTATAATTATTATAGTTTTTAGTTAACTAGTGGATAATTTTAAGACAGTTTACTAACTTTTACATCGTAAGTGATTATTGGGTGTCTCTTACCTTACTGGTAAGTATGACAATGACTGGAAATTTTACTGATAATATAAATAACAAAGATTAAGAATCTTAATTGGTAAATAAATAAAAAAGACTTTTACTAGGTGAACGCTTCTCAGGTTAAAAACTCTTATCACAATCTATTTTAATGATCGAAAATGTTATCTGATAAGATAAATGAGGGTGGTGAATCTTGTTGACAAACATTTACACAGTAAACATTTTGTAATGATCATTTATTCTTAGAAGAAAGATAAATTTTATCCATCTTATAATTACGGGTAAAACGAGAAACTAAATATTTATTTTAATTAAAGAACATTTATTTTAGGACAAATTAAAATACAAATGTATTTACTTATTTTATTTTAGAACGTAGATAATATAAAACATTTATACATCAATTGTTTGTTTTATGTATCCAATAAATATTATGAAGTAGTTAGTAATGTAGTTGTTAGTTAAAATAGTTGGTCTTTTGTTAATAAATTAATTGTTATATGGTAAAATAGTCGTAATTGCTAAAGGTAGCTGGTAAATTAGATAATGATTTAAAGATACATAATAGAAAAGTGAGAAGAAAAAAAAATCCCAAATGAGAAAAAAGATTATTGGGAACCCGATTAAGGTGTTGATAAAGCATACTGGTTGTTGAACATCAAACGCCCAAATATGGAGAAATATTATTGCATACTCGATGAAACTGTGATAAAGTGTACATGTTGTTGAACATAATTAAGCTTCTATACTTTGTTTAGGAACTTAAAATTTGTTGCATCTTTAATAACTATAGTATTTTTTTTTTTTTTGGAGATTTAAGAAATGTGTCCTCTAACAATTATGTTAAACACTCTTCTAAAATAGAGGCCTGCAATAAACAAGTTACTAATTTATCATCCCAATACGCTTTATAAAAAAAGATGAATGTAAAATGATAAAGATTTATCATCCCAATACGCTATAATGGGTAAATTTTTCAAAGTACAATGCCTTAATAAAAATTAATTTGAAAGTACATTGCTGTAATAAGTAAAACTGAAAGTACAATGCTATAATAAAGAAATTTATGAAAGTAGGTTGTTATTTCTTGCATTTTACCCTTGAATAAAATAGTCATTTCTCTCTCCCACCATCAATTTTTAGAGATTTCTCTAAATTTGGAAAAATTTCAAGTTTTCTCTATCATAAAAAACAATATAGCAAAGCTGTTGAAGATGTTTAAAGAAAAAAAATACACTCTTTTCTATTTTAACAATACTGTTGAAGATGCTCTTAGATACTCGGTATTGAATATGAAACCAAACTTGAGGGTTTATAGTAGACAAGTTAGGATTTTGTATTGAACTTTTTTGTCACCATTGGTTAAATATTTTTTAATAGAATACACCAACAATTAAAAAAAATATTTAATTTTGAAAATTTAATAAATATTTATATCAAAAGGCATAAATGTTGGTTTAGAAATTGTTTAACCTCTAAACAAACATATTAAATAGTTTTCTTAAAAAAACACATTAAATAGTTAAAAATAAGGTGTTTAAACAATTATTAAATCGTAAACAAACATTAAAAAAATGGAGCCAATAGATGTACATAAAGATAAATGAAACAATTCGTCCACATAAATAGAAAACTAGATTTGCTAGGTCTATTATAAGCTTAAAGTTGTGAACTACCAATAACTTTCATCATGGTTCAAACCTAATTTTTATGTTATTGGCTCAGTTGCTTTGAGTTTAGAACATTATAAATATATCAGAGTCAATGGTTGCACAATCTAGATGGTGGATTAAACCTCATCAAGTGTGATGAGTTTTCACATTGTCGACTGTAAGGAGGACTCTGGAAAGTTTGCCAGTCTGGTGATAACTTCAAAATTTAAGTAAAAGGGTTTGTAATAACCCGTCCAACATGGTTACTTTAGGTTTGGGGCATTACAGTAATACCTAAGAATATAGGATAGTATCCAAACATTATCTCCCCTTCACTGTTTTCCTTAAGAACTTCTTACATACAAAATAACAATTTTTTTATCAGTATTTGAGTAAAAACTTGATTACCATAACCTCAGCTGGTCTCCACGGAACCTGTCTCCAAGAACATCAATGTGAAATGTATTTTTTGCCTTATTCAGCGGTTAAGGCTAGCAAATGGCAATCTGGAGATCGAACAGGTCAACAGAAGACATATCTTGTATTTGGGTAAAGTCGTTTCATCCCTTTATCAGTTAAGCTACGTGTCAGAATCATTTTTTTATAGTATTATTCAAATTGATATATCTTTTGTAAGCTTAAACTTATGTCTTAATGATGAAATTAAGAAATAAAACCAAAGTTGTAACCCAAAGGAAACCGGTTTGTGTTGGGAATCTAGAAATGGTCAAAAAAGGACATGATGTGATAAAGGTACAGGGAAAATGAAGCATGAAAGAGGAGGGTAAAGTTGTCTCCTAACTTTTATTTTTATTTGCAAAGAGATCCCTTGAGAAGGACAGTTGTGGCATTCTGGGCCCTACTAAATTTCATGGTTTGAGCAGCCATTTTCATGTAAGAAAAATAAAATGTTTTTTTGTGAAAAAATTATTTCAAATAATTCAAATTTGTCAGAATGATTCTATTCATTTATTCTTGTTTTTTCATGTAACTTAAATATGCTTGTCGACAATTTTAACTCATTTATTTGGTTTTTATTTTATTGTTAACTTATCAAATAAATAAAATTAAAAAAAAAATGAGTCTAATGGATATTTTTTATTTTAAAAAATTACAATATTAATTAAAGATGAAAATGTTATCAGCAAGGATGGGTACCCGACCTTAATGGGGACGAGGGTTCAGGAGTCCCCCCTTTGATGGATAACAGGGGCAAGGACGAATGTTTATTTCATATCAGAAGCAGGGTCCGGTTCAAGAATGATATTAGTTGGCCATAATGCAATTCCGATTAAAATTTTATTTTATTATGTGTATGTATATATATATATATATTATATCTCTAGAGTAAGTTCAAATGCGAACTCAAATTTGGTTGTGAACGTGATTACAAATTAGAGCGCACACGTGTCTGAATATAGAATTTTCAGACTAAATAATCAAAGAAATATTCAGACTAAATAAAACTGAATATAGTGTTTATTCAGTATGAATAATGTTTATTCAGTCTCAATAAGCATTATTCAGACTGAATAAACACTATATTCACTTTTATTCAGTCTGAATATTTCTTTGATTATTCAGTCTGAATATAACACGTGTCACACTCTCATTTGTTCTCACGTTCACAACCAAATTTGAGTTCTCATTTGAACATGTCCCTATATATCTATTATCATATACACTATATATTTGATTATATTGTAAGTTTACCTAAAATACATTGTTTTTTACCAATGGGTACCCAACGGTTCCCTGAACTCATCTGGAGGTCCTTCATTTTAAACCGTTGGGATTAGTCAGGATCAGGGAATGGATTATCTTTCCAATATATGTTCCATTTCCATTCCTAATTCCAATACTCCCCTCAAACAAAAATAAGTGTCAAGATTTTTATCTATACTTGTTCCAAAATAAATGTTTAAAACTGTGTTATTTTTCTTATGGATATTTGTTTTTTGAATGAAAGGAATAGTAGTTATGGTAATTTATAAATTTAATATTATTTTCTGATTTGTTACCAACATGTCTAATTTACCATCTATATTTTACATTAAAAAGAAGATAACAATTTTTTTAAGGTATATTTCTGCTTTTTTAATGTGTGAATAATTTATTTTGTTCCTTTTTGCAAGATTTATTTATTTTATTTTTATCAAAACATCTGTTAGATATTTAATTTACATTTAAAATAATCTTTTTGTAATAGATTATATAATACATTTATTTGATATGATTTGGCAAAATTATCGTGACCATTAAAAAAATAGGTCCAGGAGGATCAATTGTGAAGTACAATTCAGATCCCACAAATTATTGACTTCAAACAATAATTCAACAACAATTAGCAATTATATATATTTATATATTAAGGTGGTTTAAACAAGACCATTTATAATTTAAGCAAATGCGATAATATTTAAAAACCCATCATTATGTTTTAATTCACAATTTTAAAAAGATTGAAATACTAATAAAATATTAAACAAATATTTACCCATTTTAAGAACATCAAATGCATACAGAGGTAAAATGGAAAAAAAAACTGCAAACATAGGCCATGTTTGACAAAAACAGCTAATAAGGTACCTTATGACTTATAAGGTAGCTTATCAAAACCTTACTTTTATTAACTTATCAATAAAATATCTTATAAGGTACCTTATACACTTAAAATAAGGTACCTTATGGTCATCCAAACAACTATACTAAAAATAAGGTACCTTATGGTCATCCAAACAACTATACTAAAAATAAGGTACCTTATAAGGTGACTTATAAATCACCTTATTTTTGCCAAACAATGCCATAGCCAATAATTGTGGATGATCATCACATGTGTTCGATTTATCACAACAAAATCACATCATAAGAAGTTTTCTCTTTATCGAAGTATTATGATAACAAAATCACATTATTATCGACATTTGAAGGTATCAACATAAGAAACTTTGGTAATTTCAGTAACATTTAAGATAAGATTTATTTTATTTTAATTTTTATTATGAGTTAATTACTTTGAAGAAAAGTGTTATCGTATTTTCGTAAAATATGGATGCTCTCGTTTGAACCTCTGCACATATAAATAGAATACTTTTGAACCTTTGAATAAATTGATTTTTTTGATGATTTAGAAAAACGAAGGTCTTCATCTACCTTTATCTGATGGTTCATGAAGAATGCAGATGAAGACTTCATCTACTTTCACCTTCACCTTCATCCATCTTTACTCACTACTTTGAACTTCCACATACCACAATCACCTTTACATGTATTAATTTGTTAAACTTTTATAATGAAACAAACAAGTAAATAAAGACAAAAAAGTGTGAATGCCAAGTGATGCAGGTGGACGAATGTAGATGAAGGTTTGTTTCTCATCAGATAAAATATTTCTTCTCACCGATCCAAACCCTATATATAATCCAAAATACTGATCCAAATGATGTTTTAATATAGAATTATGATTAATGTTGATAAGTTTTTGTGTATAGTTTGTGTTGAGTCTAAAGTTTATGTTATCATAATGAAAAACGATAAATATTTAAATTTTATTGTTCTATAAATTTTGAATAACATCCAGATGAATTCAAACACGAAATCTAATGCCAAACACCCGTGTTTTAAAATCTCTTTTACTGTAAAAGACTATTGAGAACATTATATATATATAGAGAGAGAGAGAGGGGAAAGTTCAAATGTGAACTCATTTTTTTGGTTGTGAACGTGAGGACGAATCTCAGCCACTTATCCGGTCAATAAAGGCGGCTTTGACCTTGTTCCCCTCCTTTAATAATCTTCACCCTCCCATGAATCGCGTCAATCCTCCGTGATCGCGTCCACCATAACCGAAGATGTGTGGCTGAGATTCGTCCTCACGTTCACAACCAAAAATGAATTCACATTTGAACCTAACCCTATATATATATATATATATATATATGGAAAGAGATTTATGTGAGGACGGTAACTATTTACGAGAATGCGAGGACAATCCTCAGCCAATCATTTTGTACATGAAATTTTTCATGTACAAAATCATATATGATTCACATACAAAATCATATATGATTAGCTGAGACTTTTCTCGCAGCAAAAGTCGCGCATGTCATTTTTGATGCTGGTACAAAATCACATATGATTTTGTACATGAAAAAAATTTCATGTACA
This sequence comes from Silybum marianum, assembly GCA_036898165.1. Lineage (NCBI taxonomy): Eukaryota > Viridiplantae > Streptophyta > Magnoliopsida > Asterales > Asteraceae > Silybum > Silybum marianum. Next base: position 1,071,629 of record CM072530.1, read on the forward strand.
AAATGATTGACTGAGGATTGTCCTTGCATTCTCGTAAGTTGTTACCGTCTTCGCATGAACCCGCCTCTATATGTATGACTGTAAACAAATATTAAATTATAGACCAGTAAACATGATACTAAAATTCCAATTTTTTTTTTCTCAATGTCATTTATAAAAAAAAAGTTCAACAAGTTTAGTGTTTAACTTATTTTTTTTTTTATAATTCTACTTGCTAAAACTATTATTAATGATAAAATAGAAAGTAAACTACAAATTTAGTCCCATGTGGTTAGTCGACAATAACATTTTTCATCCTTCTAGTATTAAAATTACAAAATGGTTATCATGGTTTGCAAAAACGTTCTTTTGATCCCTCTCTAATGTCCGTCAAAAAAATTCTATTAAACGAGGAACATTTTTGTCATTTTATTGAATTCTTTTGCCATTTACCCAGTTAAAAATCATAAAGACCAAAATTCATAAGACAAATTTTGATTGGGGAAATGACAAAAAAATCAATAAAAAAACAAAATGTCCCTCATTTAACGGAATTATTTAACGTTCTTTAAAAGGAGCGATCAGATTCAAACGTTTTTGTAAACCACAATAGCTATTTTATAATTTTAAAACTATAAATACAACAAATGTTTTTTTCAACAACCCACAAAAACCAAATTTATAGTTTACTCTAAAACATATAAGTTAAGTTTACATATTTTTTTGAATAAATAAGTATTGCAATGCATACATAGAAAGATAGCACGTGCGAATGATAAGGAAAACTGGAAAAGGGTGGTTGTGTGGGATTTTATCGTATCTTCCGATCCAGATTGGAAGTCTACTTCAACATGTGTCATGTTTTTTCTTTATAAGTATGCATGCATGCATACATACATACGTACATACATACATACATACTGATACACACATATACATATATATTATATATATTTATAAACTTTAGATCATGTTTTCGTTGAACCCGTGAAACCATAATTTTACACTTAAAATTTCACAACAAAACACTGTAAATATTCGGATTTTTTTATCTTCATACTGTTTTGTAAAAAATAAAAATGGTCTCAAGGGTATCATAAAAACATAATGTTATCACGTGAGCCCAACCCTATACTTATATATAATAATTAGATATTTTGAAACGAAGTGTTGATGATAATAATTACCTGGTAAATATATTCGATTGATGATAATAATCACCTAATAATAATTAGATATTTTTTTTATCTTCACAATGTTTTGCTGTGAAGTTTCAACGTAAAAAAGTGGTTTCACGAAAACATCGATTTTTTACCTTCATAGTGATTTGCTGTGAAGTTTGAAGTGTAAAAATGTGGTCTCACTGGTCTCACGAAACAGACTGGTCTCACGTGATCCCAAGTCTATATATATATATATATATATATATATATGGAGAGGTTCAAATGAGAACTTTAAGTTTTTAAAAGAACAAATGGCCGTTTTGAATGCAATATGATGTGGGGCCCACAAATAAAAAATCATTTATGATTTTTTAGAAAAAAATCATAAAATCATAAATGATTTTTTATTTGTGGGCCCCACATCATATATGGTCCCAAATTAGTTCTTTTGTTCCTTTATATTGATAGTGTTCTTGCATGATCCCTTCCCTATATATATATATATGTTGTGTATATATAGGGAGGAGGGGGGGAGTTCAAATGCGAACTCACATTTGGTTGTGAATGTGAGGACAAATGAGAACGTGACACGTGTCTGAATGTAGATTATTTAAATTGAATAATCAAATAAATATGCAGGCTGAATATTTCTTTGATTATTCAGTCTGAATACGACATGTGTCACACTCTTATTTGTTCTCACGTTTACATCCAAAATTGAGTTCTCATTTGAATCTGTCCCTATATATATATATATATATAGAGAGAGAGAGAGAGAGAGAGATGAAACACCGAGAATACTTTAGAGTATTTGAATAATATACAACAATAAGGTCAAAATATATTTTTACATACATTATTACATTGTATAAAATTCTTATAAAAATTTGACTTCACCCACAACAATCTGGTTAAATTGGAAGTAATGAACAAATACCGTTATTAGACATAAAAAATTTATTGACTTCTTGTAAGCACGCATGTATATACCCGCTAGACAAGAATTGACGCTAGTAACGTGACATTGTTGTAAAGTGAACTGTTTATAACCCTAGACAAGACAAAATAAAATTACGAAATTCATATGAGAAAGAAAATGAGAGCGACAAGAGTTGGTATTCTGTAATCGTGTGCGTTTATGATATTGCATCATGTCTTTTGTAACTGGAGCATCTCAAAGAGGCCCATATTATCCTGAGATTTGAAGTGCATGTGGGATTGTGTTGGTTCTTCTTTTTGACTCTTTCGAACTTCATGTGGTATTTATCATTATAACTAAGGGTTGCAGATGACGCGTTAGTTGTGGTCATTGTACCCTGACGATGTAGTTAACGTTGCCTTTTTGACGTCCTTATGACACTGTTGTTGTCATTAAGCAAAGATATTTACCTAACAATAACCTAGAAAGTAGACAAGTCCACATATGTGAATCTTCCATTTATATCAAAGTTAGAAAATTTGGATCCGACTTAGTAAGCACTCGTGTAAGAAATTTGAATATGTCACTAATCCTATAAAAATGTATGCACCACCATGTGGAATGCCTCACAACATCGACACAACAATCATAATGGAAGAAACCCGCAACATCCGGATGACAAATTGATAGCATCATATTTGAATCTCAAAAATCACATGGATTCTCACTGTACCTCCTTACTGGTAGGGCAATTCGACTGCCACCAACCCCAACCCCCACCAAAGTTGTTCTTTAGCATGTTGAATGTTGATTTTAATCAGTGGCCCATAAAAATTTGGGGCCAAAATTTTACATTACTTAGTGTTATTCATCAACGAATGTAAAAATTAAAGCGTGCCCTTAGTGTCACTTTAATTTCTACCAGAAAACAAAAGTAGTACGCCTTATATTGCCTTTGTAATTTGTATATATGCATCTTTGTTATCTCATTTTACAGTGTAAGTTTAGGGGTGTAAACGAGTTGAGCTCTTAACAAGCTACCGGAGCTCGAGCTCGAGCTCGAGTCGATCTTGAACATAAAGTAAAGATCGACTAACTTAACAAGACGAGCTCCATAACAACAATGTTCAACTTGACTCGTTCGAAAGCTAGATCAAGCTTTAGAATTGAGTCGAGCCATTCGAGCATACACTTTTTTCAGCAAACATATTTATATTTTTACAAATTATACAGTCCAAATATAAAAACCATCGAACTTGAATAAAAAATATTCAAGCTCGAACTGGAGCTCAACTTTGAAAAAGTTAATCGAGCTTAAGTCGTCGAGTTCGAACCTGATATTATTTTTTCGAATCGAGCTTAAATAACCTGCTATTTAACTCGAGTCAAGTGGACTCATTTTTTTTTACCATCGAGTGTAATCGAAAAGTTTTAGGAGTAAGATAAAATCATATAGAAATATAATTTGGGCCATAAAATAGTTTTATAACTCAACTTTAATGGAGTTTACGTAGGCCCAAATAAAAGCCATTTTGATTTTGATCGGAGAAGCTGGCGGGAAGTCAAATAAGTTGTTTCAAATAAGCAAATCCCAAACACACATACACAAGTAATCGTTATTCGTTAAATTGGTCACCGGCGGAGCTATGGAATATGGTGGCGGCTGCGTCGGCTTCGTTCAGATGGATACTACAAAGATAACCGAAAGATGCATTCTTCTAGGTCACTTCAAATTCTATATATCGATCACACACACTTATGCTTTTTTTGATTATACTGGCTGAATTTTTCCATAATTCTTAGGGTTTTACGTTGAAATTTGGTTATCATGGAATTTTGAATCGAGTGATTTAATCGTCATTGCGACGAACAATTGAAGTTGCAGAACATATTTCTTCTACCAATTCGATTCTGATTTGGATTTGGATTTGGAATTCAAAATGTGTTTATGTTCTACTTAAGATGATTTGAAATTGAATACCAAATGAATTGTAAACACAGTTTGTTCCTGGAAACCATGTAACAGATTATTCCGGTGTCAATTTCCAAATGATATTAGATGATTCATGATGCTTTCAAGACATGATAGCAGTGTAAAATAATTAGTGATTGGTTTGATGGTATGATATTTCAAATTTGGATGTCATACCATCAAACCAACCACTGATTGCTTTACACTGCTACCATGCCTTGAAAGCATCATGAATCTATTGTTTTTGTTGGTTGCCGATTTGATTAACATAACGTAGGGCCTGGGTGAATAATAGTAGATTTAGGCGCTGTTTGGTTGGTTTTCCATTAAGTCGTGTAGGGATAGAGCTGTCTGTGTGGATTAATCTATCTGTATAGATTGCAAACATTTTTTGGAGGGTTTTTCTCATATATGGTGGGAAAACTTGGCTTTCTGCATAAAGCTCTCTCCTAGAAGCTTACTTAACAAGCCACTTTCTATATCGTTAAGCCACTACCAAACAGTCATGTATAGGCATATGGCTGACTGAATAAGCTGTGAGTCTCATTAAACTCATTAAGCTGCTAACAAACAAGCTCTTAAAAAATGCTATTTGAAAAAATAGTTAATGCAGCCACAGGTCAACAGATAGTCTCCTAAGCTGAATTCTTACAAACGTAAGTATTTCAATCACTTGTTTACAAAGAATGAGAACCAATCAAACAGAAAAATTAGCCATATTGTTCGACATAGTAATGCAAATGAATATATGTAAAAACAGAACCACATCTGGTACAAGTATTTAATAAACGAACTCTCACAAGATCATACCTGAGTTTGGAAATCACTACCTGTCACAATGTTTCCAACAGTTCCAAGAGCAGGGATGAGTACATAAGGAGATGGATGACTGCAGTCTGCACATCAGACAAATTTATCAAAAATCTAGATCATGTCGATGCAAAAGGTGGACCAAATGAAAAAAATTAACCACAATTAAGCACAACTCATGTGAGAAGCTCAACAAGTACACGATAATAAAAAGTTACATAAACAAACTAAATAGAGACAAAATATAGGCAGCAGACCATTTTACACACCTTTTTTAACTTGTTTATGTAACTTTCTATTATCGTGTACTAGTTTCTTCAATTATTTGCTTTATCTTTCTTTTTTTCTTCTAAGGACCACCTTCTATGAATACACACGTCACATTTGTCTTGATGCTATTGTCTTTGGCTTATGTTCTTATGATTTAATCCTAAATAAACTTCTCTTCAGAATGCTACATTGTCCCATATGAAAATCACATATATAGTTTTCTTGTATATGCGAATAGACAATAACCAAAAAATATTGTGATTTGTGACGACTTATGGTATCATATGTTACACTTCTTTTCCTGTTAAAATATCTTAACTGTATAATCTAGCATGATTAGTTAGACAAGATAAAGCTACTCGTTCAATTTTGATTGGCAATATGACTAGCAAGTGGCTATATATGTTCACTGTGTAATCATGTCATTGCCATTCTTTTTAAACTGAAGTCATAGTTTATAAATATAAAGAGTGATAGTGGGAAAAATTATAACTTACAAGACTATTCAAGCATTGAACTGCTATATATATTTCAAGCAAAATTATCATAGCATAAGAATTATATAGACAATAATCAAATATTATAATTGCATAAGATCATGATACAAGCAAACTTTTACAATCATCAACACAACACAACACAAATGGACTTCACACTCTACACATGGCTTTTGATGGAAGAACTATATCCAGTCTGATCATCATAGTATTTAGACCACAACATAACACCTCCATACTTAGCAGAACCTTTGATTGCCGGAAGAACTTGAGATGTTAAATCACCAACAGGGATATATCCACTGCCCGCAGCCGTAGGTGCTGCGGGTAGCCCCAAGAAAATCTTGGTTGTTGGTACATCAGAAGTCCATTGTTTCCATGAATCTTCAAGATTTGTAACACCCCCAGAGTATTGGCAAGGAGGGTTATTATAGAACTGAACCCAAACATAGTCAAAAAGGCCCGTTTTAAGTGCAACCCCAATATATGCATCTGGGAACGGACACTGGGGTGCGGCCGTTAAGTATACCTTCTTACCTTGACTACTGTATCCCGAAAGATATCTGGCAAGATCATCCCAATGTTGTGTAGTTCCTCCTTCGATATCAAAGTCAATTCCATCCAACACAGCGTCACCAAGAGGACGAGTGGTTGATTTCCCACTTAAAAAGTTATTCCAAAGGTAAGTGGCAACTTGTTTAGCATCTGTAGCAGAAGTGAGGTAATAACTTCCGGCTGCTCCTCCAATTGTGAGCATAACTTTGATTCCTTTAGCTTGACATGATTTGATGTCCGATGTTAAATTGGTGCACCCATTGCTATATGGATCACAATGACCAGCAAGATTGATCATGGGGGTTTGGCCGTTACCAAATGTTGAAAGAAACGCTAGGTTAACATAATCATAGTTCCCAGTTGAGCATGTCTCTGCCAATGTGCCCTCACCACCGTTTTGACCCCAGTAAATAGCAATCCCGCCAGCATTGATACCCACCGTTAGTAAGAGCATTGTTGTGGAGAATAATGCTAATTGGGATGTCATCTTTTTAACTGTAGTGTGGGTGTATTAATGGAACTTTAGATATATTTGGTGTTTTGAAGTGTGTGATAAGTTCGCTTTATATAGTAAGAGGTAGATTCTACATGGATGCTTTTGTTTTCAAGCTTTCAGGGAGAGGTGCAGCTTAGAGGTCACGCTGTTGAATCCTCTTTTGGCTATCAAAGGATCAATTGAAATCAAAGAATGTATTTTATATAAGGTTTGTCATCTGTTTCGTCCTTTTTTTGTTATCCTTTACTTAGAAAAAATTTACAACCAAACAAGTTTGTCTTTATGCTATTGTTTTTGGACTTTGGTCTATGTTCTTATGAGTTAGTTCCAAATAAGCTGCTTCAGAGTTCTACATTATCCAATATGAAGTTTACATGCCTCTCATTTAAATTTGGACTAGATGGTAGATAGTACTATGTGCTAAATGTAGTTTATTTTGGATTTATTTTGAAATGATTTATTGACAATATGGCTGCTACTTTGCATTTATATGAAGTTTCTAAGAATTAGAAACCATTGAACAAAAGTCATGCATTTAAGTGTAGTTTTTAGAACTCCAAAAAGTTTATTGTTCTTTTTCTTTAATTTGAGGCAGTGTGTTCACATTGGGCATCAAAAACCTTAGGACCGGCCCTGACTAGTGGTGTTCATAATTTTTACTAATGTTCAATATATTATGGGGAAAGCATTAAGGGTATTATAGGTTTGATCTTCAATGTTAACTTCATGGTGAAATTATACTGTTCTGATCAGAATGAATTTATTACGATATATGTTTACTAATGTTCAATATATTGAGGACGCGTTTGGTATGCGGGATAGGACAGCACAAAAACTTATTGTCCAACGTTTGGAGTGTGACAATAGACTGGTACAGGACGGGATGTGACAAGATTGGTAAATTACTAAACTACCCATGTCCAAATAAAAGGCTAAAACCTTCCATAATTCTTTCACTCGCCTATGTGACTCTTGCTTGTCTAGGATCAACAATCAAATTGCCAAACGACACAATCATTTCAGTTCATGGTATTGGTATAGTGATAATAAATGACACTTTTGTCCTTGATAAAGTGTTATACATTTGACAGTTTCATCTAAACCTTATATCCATAGAACTTACATTTCACAGGGAATTGTGATTTGTGAAGTTCGGTTTTACAGATATGGTGATATTATTCAGAATACAACTACTTGACACAGGGACTGGTTACGTTGCTGTGCTTGTTTATGTGGATGATATAATTCTTGCTGGTACTTCATCAACAACAATTGATCAGGTTAAGCACATCACCAATATTTGAGGTAAAATAGCGGCCGACAATATAGATGCTCTCAGTTGGGCCTCTTTTGAATCTAATGCTTACAATTTTTGTCCCTTTTGGGGCTTTTATTTTGACTATAGCTCGTTTATGAACACTTTTCCTATTTTGTTTTGTGAAACTTGTTTAAGTTGATGTTTTGATGTTGAAACTATATTTTTAATTAATGCATATAATATGTTTATGTATGCATACATACATAGAGGCAAGATCAAATGAGAATAGTATCTATTTAAAAGAACACAAGAACGGGAAATCACGTGCAAAATCACATATGATTTTCTATCAACGGTAATAAAAAATAGTGTGTGGGCGACTTGTGGCTGCTTCTTCCGGTCGCGGGGCAAAGGTCTGCTGAATCACATGTGATTTTGTATGCGATGTTAGTGTAAAATCACATATGATTTACCCGTTCTCGTGTTCTTTTGAATGAATACCTTCTCGTTTGATCCTGCTTCTACATATATATATATATATATATATATATATAATTCTAAGAAATATTTTATGAACCGCTATTTTTGGACCGTTATACCTCCGTGATAACCGCTATATTTGGACCGTTATGCCTCTGCGATAACCGCTATTTCAAATATTAGTCCTAATGTATTTTGACCGCTATAATAACATAAGATACGAACATGCAAGTGAAATTATACAAAACGTGTAGGAAAAACATTCAGAAATATTAATAACAAACATTAAACAACTTCTATACATTAAGTCTTTAAACATCCTTCTTAATAGAAGCACTATAGCCAGTTTGATCATCATAGTATTTAGACCATAACATTACACCTCCATACTTGGAAGAACCCTTAATTTCTGGAAGCACTTTAGAAGTAAGATCACTAACAGGAATAAAACCGCTTCCAGCTGCTGTAGCCGCTGCTGGTAATCCCAAGAAAATCTTTGAGTTCGGAATTCCAGAAGTCCATTGCTTCCAACCATCTTCAAGATTAGTTATATTTGCGGAATACTGGCAAGGAGGGTTGTTATAGAACTGAACCCAAACGTAGTCAAACAGACCCGTCTGAAGGGCCCCACCTAGCCACGCGTCAGGGTACGGGCATTGTGGGGCCGCGGTTAAATAAACCTTGTTACCGTTAGTGTTATAAGCAGACAGATACCTTGCCAGATCATCCCAATGTTCGCTTCCTCCTGATTCAATATCAAAGTCAATTCCGTCCAATGATACGTTGCCAAGTGGACGGATACCTGAAGTTTTTCCGCCTAGAAAGTTATCCCAAAGGTAGGACGCTACTTCTTGAGCATCTTCTTTTGATGAAATCGAGTAACTACCTATCCCGCCTCCAATAGATAGCATCACTTTGACTCCTTTATCTTGGCATGTCTTAATATCGGAGCTTAATACGATACAGCCGTTGCTATATGGATCACAATGGCCAGATAAGTCCATTCTTGGTGTCCTTCCATTGCCGAATGTCCAAAGAAAGGCTATGTTTACATATTCATAGTTTCCAGTGGCACAAGTTTCAGCCAAAGTTCCTTCATTCCCATTTTGACCCCAATATATGGAAATCCCACCTGCATTAGAGCCTGCCACTAGTAGTAGCAGTAGTGAGACCAAGAATGGCAGTGATCTTGCTGAGTGAAATGACATTTTTACCCTTTACTGAGTTGGATCTAAACTTAAGCTTGAAATATGTTTTTATGTACCAAGTAGGGCTATAGGACATTCTTAAATACTATGGAAGTTTGATGCAAGTTTAGTAGCTAAAGTTTGTTGTCTTGCTAAGCACCGTAGCTTAACAGCTGCTTTATTCATACCCGTAGCTTAACAGTAGCTAAACTTTGTTCACTTAGTTTCGTCTACTTTCTGTTGTCTTGATTATATGGGTTGATCTTAGTTTTGTCTGCAAGAAGCAAGAGTAAATTACATTCGAAAAATGTAATTTATTCAAGAAGAACTGATTAAGACATTATGAGAATAAGACCAAAGGGAAAAGTCTGAATGACACAAGATAAGAAAAGGACATGGTTGAATCACACATGACATGAGAGAATAGATCAGAAAACAAGACTTAAGGGGCTGTTTGGTTGGTTTTCCATTAAGTCCTATATGGATAAAGTTGTCTGTGTGGATTAATCTGTCTATATAGATTTGGAAGTTTTTGTTTTGGATAATTGGAAGGAGCTGGTTTGAAAAAAAACTTGGCTTTCTACATAAAGCTTCCCCTTAGAAGCTTACTGAATAAGCCACTTTCTAGTTTATAGGCAAAAACAAGAGTTAAACATACCGAGATTCTGTAACATGTCATATGTTCTAAAGTAGTTATTTTGGCTCCCACAACAGTTACCAAATAACTACAAATGGATACGGATGGTTGCATCATATCAGGGTTAAGGGCTTAGGGCTGTTTGGTTGGTTTTCCATTAAGTCCCGTATGGATAAAGTTGTCTGTGTGGATTAAACTGTCTGTATGGATTGGTAAGGTTTTTGTTTGAGAGCGTTTTCTCATAGATGAAAAACGCATGTTTTTAATTGGATTTGGAAGGGGCAGGTTTGGAAAAAAAAACTAGGCTTTTTGCATAAAACTCCCTCCTAGAAGCTTACTGAATAAGCCACTTTCTACATCATTAAGCCACTACCAAACAGTTATGTATAGCTGACTGAATAAGCTAAGAGTCCCATTAAGCTCATTAAGCTGTTAAGAAATAGACCCTAAGTGAGGGCACTCAGATGCCTTTTACCAAACGCTTACCCTGTAAGCACTTACCAAGTGACCATGGCAAGAACCAAGAATCTTACCTGGTAAGTGAGGGAGAAGACCCTTACCCGGTTAGTGCTGACCGGGTAAGAGATGCATACCAACAATTCATTCTAACGGCCAAGAATGTTACCTGATAAAGTAAGCAAGGGTGGTGACTCATGCCGGTAATCACTTACCGGGTAAGTGTTTGGTAGACGGGCCCCTGACTTGTTCAGTTTCAGCGACATCACTCTCTGACTGAAGACACATGCTGAATCACTCGTATTAATATTGGAGGAAAATTCTTTAGGTTGATCATTCTTTGTGTTGTAGGAGTTCAACCACCTTGACTTACCAGCTGCTTATTGGTTCATCTGTTTTGACCAAAATAAGCTAGGATTTGTATTCAAATTAGGTACAACTTTCAGCAGTTAGTGCCATTAGATTAGTGCTAAGAAGCTGTTTGAGTTTCACATTGGCTGGATACATTCAGCAGTTACATTCTTAATCTTTTTGTCATTGTCATTGCCATTGCCATCTGAACCTGTATTATTGTATAAAACTTGGAGCAAAGCATTAATTTTATATTACTTTTACATGGTTTTTTAATATATATATATATATAAAAAAGAGTAAATTACGTTTTTTGTCCCTGTGATTTTGAAATTACAATTTTCATCCCCATGGTTTCTAATTCAGTATTGTTTTTGTTCTTATGATTTAAACTTAATTGTTGTTTTCATCCCTTTGTGGTTTACAATTTTCATCCTCATGTTATTTTAGTCTCTCATACTTAAATGTAGAAGTTAGCCACACGGTCGAAAATAGAGTTGAATTGCAAATCATAGAGAAGAAAAACTGCAAATTCAAAACCATAGGGACTAAATCCACAATATTTAACAAACCACAGGGACTAAAAATGTAATTTACTCAAAAGAAAAAAAACTATCATTGTTCCAGAGTTGATCAACCATATACCAATAAAAATTGTCCTTTTTCATATTTGGAACTATTAATATAAGCTCCAATTCCATACCCATTATTCTCATCTTTAGCTTCCAGATTTCTAGCATTTCTGCATTATAAAAAGGTCCCAAAAACACTTTTTTCTGTTTATTAGAATAAAGAAAGAAAAAGAGTGATCAAGATGGGTTGCAAAATGATTGGGATGGTTCTAGCCATGGTCCTTGTGGTCTCATTATGTGGTGGAGCCATGGCTCAATCAGGGTGCACCAATGCCCTTATGGGCATGTCTTCCTGCCTCAACTTTATTACTGGAAACTCATCCACCCCTTCATCTTCGTGTTGCTCGCAGCTCGGGAACGTGGTTCAGTCTCAACCGCAGTGTCTTTGTCAAGCGTTGAGTGGGGCCGGTATCTCGCTCGGAATCAGTATTAACCGAACACTGGCTCTAACTCTTCCTGGTGCTTGTAATGTGCAAACTCCACCCGTCAGCCAATGCAACGGTTAGATTCTTTTTTTTTCTTTTTCCTTGGTAACCGTTCATCTGGATGGTATGCACATGTGCATAGAAGTAATTTGTAAGCAATTTGTCTGGTACGCACATGTGCATAACATGCATACGTGCACAAAAACCAAGAAATAGCTTCAATTACTTATATGCACATGTACATAGAAGTAATTTGTAAATCAATTTTCTGGTGTTCACATGTGCATAACATGCATACATGTACAAAAACCAAGAAATAGCTTCAATTACTTATATGCACATGTGCATAGAAGTAATTTGTAAGCAATTTTCTGGTATTCATATGTGCATAACATGCATACGTGCACAAAAACTAAGAAATAGCTTCAATTACTTATATGCACATGTGCATACCTTCGAGATGAATGGTTGGTTACCAGAGTGTTACTCAGTTTTTCATTTTTTTGGGGGGTTTTCCCTATCTATCTATCTATCTATATACACACACACACATATACGGCAAATACTTACGCCCACTACTCACCTTCTGTGAGGTTTGAAACCTTGACCTTCTGGGAATGTGGGCGGGTGGGTGGGTACCGTTGAGCCAATGACCTTTGATCAACGATTAGATTCATTGTCTTCTTTCTTTGTTGAATTGGTTTATCGGGTTTCAAATATCTCAACATATTTGGGTTTGTTTTTGTTTCGTGTATGCAGCTGCAAATGGACCACCCGGAACTTCTACGCGTAGCCCGGTTGCTTCTCCTGAAGGGTCTACATCGGAACCAGATATATTGCCCGAAAGTCCATCTGAGTCGGATACTCCATCAGGTATTTTCTTAAATATGGTCGACAAATAAAGACTAGCTTTGGGACTACTCTTCATATATTGTCGGTTTGAGTCTCCTTATGGGGTCACCGGTAGTAGCAGATCTAGGAATTTTGATGATGAGGGGCAGAAGTTAGTGAACATAAATATAAAATATGATTAAAGTTAAGTAAAATAGTATAGAAATGAGAAAACAAGACATTTATATATAAAAAATAAGATTATAATGTAAAAAAAATATAAAGTTAGAATTTATAATCTATAGGGGTCAAACTTCTTTTTTTGAAAGGGTCCTAGACGGCAAAAAATTAGTTCTAATAAACTCAGTGGTCATAATTATTGTGTACGCCTGGAATCAAACAGATGAGATATTTCACCAACATCCTGCAGGACCTCAATCACTACGTCACAACCCTTGTTTATGGGGTCAAAACAAGACATTTATATATATATATATATATATATATATATATATAGAGAGAGAGAGAGAGAGAGAGAGAGAGAGGAATTGGTTGTGAACATGAGGACAAATGAGAGCGTGACACGTGTCTGGATGTAGATTATTCAGACTGAATAGTCAAAGAAATATTCATACTGAATATAGTATTTATTCAATTTGAATTCAAACGGTATAAATACTATATTCAATCTGAATAATGCTTATTCAAACTGAATAAATATTATATTCAGTCTGAATATTTCTTTGATTATTTAGTCTAAATATGACACGTGCCGTGCTCTCATTTGTCCTCACGTTCACAACCAAATTTGAATTCTCATTTGAACCCGCCCCTATATATATATATATATATATAAATTACAATCCTTTTTTTTAATTCATGGGGAGTAAAACAACACACGTCGACTATTCTGTTAGTCATCATCAGGGTCCATGGGATTAGTTGAGGTGTACATAAAATATCTCAGATGTCACAGTTTTAGAAAAAAAAGGTTGACAAACACTCGCAGCTAAAAAAGGTGGAACTTTTATTAGCGTTTGTGTTAATAAGGGAATGGATTAATGATTGCAGGATCAGGATCAAAGACAGATGGCTCCATATTTAACGGAAGCGAATCAAGAGCGCCAATTCATTTGTTGGTGTTCGTTTTGTTTGTGGTCTCATGGGCTTCCACTACTGCTAATTTCTAAATTTTACCGTTATTCTTTGTTCTTCCAAGTTTCTAAAGAAGTTCGATTTCTTCTTGATGTTGGAGGGTGTGATTATGTATTATAGGAGCTAGCGATTTTGTTATTTTGATGTGATGAGGTTGTGTGATTTGTATTGTAGTATTTGTTTTCATTATCGAATCAAAGAAGTCAGTTTCTGGCAGAATAAGGTGGCATTTGTTTTTTAAGAGGTACTGAAGTCTGAAGTCTAATTTTAGTTTTGAAATGATTACGAAACGTCTAAATGAATCAGACATAAGTGGTGATTAAGAGCTTAAAATGAAAAAAAAACAAACAAGGCCTAAACTTGAGGAAAATGTGAATCTAAGCTCATTTCAAAATCTTCTAGTTAAAAGAACAAGTCAAAGAGGAAAATATGAATCTAAGGCTTTGCTTGTTTTTTTGATTTTAAGCTCTTAATCACCAGTTATATCTGATTCGTTTAGACGTTTCATAACCATTTCAGAACTGAAATCAGACTTCAGCACCTCTTAAAAAACAAACGCCAGCTAATACGCGTTTCCTTATCATTAATCCATTTAAGACTCGTTTCTTGATGATAAAATTGATCATTAATCCATTTATAATACGAATTTGTTGCTTCGTGCCACTTGGGAGATCAAGCCATATTTCATAAGTTATTCTTTCTGTAATTGTTTATAAGAGATCAAGAACCTACGTTTACAATCTTTTGGTTTCATGAAATCCACTTTGGGATAATCCAAAATTGCACTCTAGTTTTGTAGGCAAAAACAAGAGTAAAACATACGAAGATTCTGTTACATATCATATATTCATTGCTATTTTAGTCCTTCATACTTAAAAAAAAAATAGACGTTAGTCTTAAAGACAAAAATAGAATTGACATGCAAACCATAGCGACTAAATCCACAATTTTTAACAAACCACAGGGACAAAAAAGTAAATTACGTTTTTCATCTCTGTAGTTTGTTAAAAATTACGATTTATGTTAAGTGGTTTATAAATTGTAGTTTTCGTCTCTATGGTTTGTAATTCATTGTAATTTTTTACAACTTATCGTTATTTTGCTCTTTGTGGTTTACAATTCTTTACTATTTTGGTCCATTGTACTTAAAAAGGTAGGAACTAGCCCCGGGACGAAAATAACAATAAATTAGAAACCATAAAGACTAAAATAGAAATTTTTAAACCACATAGACAAAAATCAAAATTATTAAGAAACCACATGAATGTAATTTACTCTAAAAAGTTATCACATATAGACCAATAAAAATTGTCCTTTTTCCATATGTGGAAGTTGGAACTATTAATAAGCTCCAATTTTTCATGCCCATTATTCTCATCTTTAGCTTCCAGATTTCTAACATTTCTGCACTATAAAAAGGTCCAAAAAACACTTTTTGTTTATTATTACAATAAAATTAAGAGTGTGATCAAGATGGGTTGCAAAATGATTGGGATGGTCCTAGCCATGGTCCTTGTGGTCTCATTATGTGGTGGAGCCATGGGTCAACTAGAGTGCACCAGTGCCCTTACGGGCATGTCTTCCTGTGTCGACTTCGTTAGTGGAAACTCATCATCGACTCCTTCAGATTCGTGTTGCTCACAGATCAAGGACGTGGTTCAGTCACAGCCGCAGTGTCTTTGTGAAGCGCTGAATGTGGTCGGTCTCTCGCACGGAATCAGTTTTAACCGAACACTGGCTCTAAGTCTTCCCGGTGCTTGTAATGTGCAAACTCCAACCGTCAGCAAGTGCGCCGGTTAGATTCTTTTTTTCTAAAAGTGTATATATATATATATATATATATATATAGGAGAGAAAACTGTAAAAAAAAACTGAGGAACACACTGATAACCGTTCATCTGGACAGTATGCACATGGGCGTAGAAGTAATTTTTAAGCAATTTGTCTGGTATACACATGTGCATAGAAGTAATTTGTAAGCAATTTGTCTGGTATGCACATGTGCATAACATGCATACGTGCATACATGAATGGTTAGCAGGTGTTACTCAGTTATATATATATATATATGTATATATTCTGAACCTTCTCTCTCTCTCTATGTGTGTGTGTATATATATAGGGTTGGGTTCCGGTGAAAAGGATAGTTAAGGTGAGAAACGTAAGAAGGCCTCTCCACCCTGGATGCACATTAGGATGAGATGCATCAAGATAAGGTGCATCGAGATGCACCAGATCAACTCCCTTCTAAGGCGGGTATGAGATTAAAAGTGATCATGGGTTCAGATCTCTTCTTACGCTTCTCACCTTAACTCTTCTTCTAACACGATCCTATGCACATATATATATATATATATACACACAACAAATACTTACGCCCACTACTCACCTTCTGTAAGGTTTGAACCTTGACCTTTTGGTTTTGGGAATGTGGGCTTAGATTCTTTTGACTTCTTTCTTTGTTAAATTGGTTTATCAAGCTCTCAATGTATTTGTTTTTGTTTCGTGTATGCAGCTACATTTGATCTGTTTGGTTCTCCTGAAAGGTCTATATCAGAACAAGATCTATTACCCGAAAGTCCATCTGAGTCAGGTATTTTCTAAAATATGGTCAACAAATAAATACTAGCTTCATATATTGTAGGTTCAATATATTGTAGGTTCGACCCTCCTTAAGTAGTAGTAGTGCCATATTTAACAATTTTGACGATGAAGGGCATAATTTAGTGAACTTGAATATAAAATATAATCAAAGTTAATAGAATAATATAGAAATGAGACATTTATATATATATATATATATATAAAATAAAAAACACACGACTTGTGTCGTACTGGTTAAGATTTGTGGGGGATGAGGTTAGATAACCCATCTACCCCATGTTCGAATCCTGGCGCAAACAACTTGTGGCAACTGGGGAATTATCCCAGGGCTGCATGTTTTAGCAGTTTTAAAATTATCAGGGATTAGTCTAGGCAAATGTCTAAGATACCCTTTCCAAAAAAAAAATTACAATCTTTTTTTTTTAATTGATGGGGTGCAAAACGAGGCACCTCAGACTATTGTGTTAGTCATCATCAGGGTCTATGAGATTAGTTGAGGTGTGCATAAAAATATCTCAGATGTCACAGTTTTAAAATGAAGGTTGATAAATACTCGTAGCTAAAAAGAGTGGAACTTTATTAGCGTTTGTGTTAATAAGGGAACTGCTTAATGATTGCAGGATCGAAGAAAGATGGCTCCAAATCAAACGGAAGTGAGTCAAGAGCGCCAATTCATTTGTTGGCATTCGTTTTGTTCGTGGTTTCGTGGATTTTCACTACCGCTAGTTTCTGAATTTTATCATTATTCTTTTGTTTTTTCCAAGTTCTAAAGAAGTTTGATTTCTCCTTTAGGAGCAAGAGATTTTTTTATTTTGATGTGATGAGATAGTGTGATTTGTAGTATTTGTTTTCATTATCGAGTTGAATAAATCATTTTTGGCGGAATAAATTTGATGGCAATCATTAGAACAAACTAAAACACCTACATGAACCTTGTAAATCGACCTATTAAAACAGTATATTAAGCATTGTGTACTGTTTATTAATGCATATGTATAACTTTTAAAGATTCATAAAACCCAACTAGGACCACAATCCCTTAGAGCATCTACATTAGTTTATCTAAAATGGAGATTTTGTGGATTTTTGACAAAACGGATTTTTCCAAAATGAAGAAAGCATGATAGAGAATGATCTTTTATTCATTCTACTACTAATAAGATTGCTTGAATTTAAATGTGTGGGAAATAGAAATAATATTTTGACTTGCATTAAATATTTTAATAACATAATTAATTGTGTAATCTCTAAAATAGAGAATCTGTTGGATATGAAGATAAATTTTTTTTTCTCGAGTTTTTATTTTTTACTTAATTTTGGAGAATTTGTTGGTGATGCTCTGTCATCTCTCAACTATACTCTCGGCGATGCTCTATTATCTCTCAGCTATACTCTCACACATCCCTAACCAAATGAATTTTTTATCTGTTTCACATTCTACATAAGATGGACCAAATTATGTGTTTTAATTCGTAAAAATGTAATTGTAATTTGCATTTTTTCCTTATGTCTATTTCAATTTTTACATTCCGTTGCATTTCACAGATACTGAACTAGTATATATGTATGCATAAAAATTTAATCAAAAGATTATGTGTCACTTCTCAGGAAGTAATAAATATTGTAGCTTTCGGTAACGTTAAAAGAATATAGTCTTATAGGAAAAACGAAAACGATTTTTCAAAAACAATATAAATAAAAAAAAGGGGTTGTCATATTCCATAAAATACATCTAAAAACAACCTCCCTACTTGGGAAAAAATTAGGCTACCATATTTTCCTATAAATTCACCCCTGGTTTTACCGTTCTATCCATAAAAAACAAAACCCCACAAAGTGTTTGTGTTAAACATACTAAAATTTCCAAAAAAATGGTTCCAAATAGGTTTGAGGTGGTTGGTTTGGCCGTGGTCGCGGTCTTGGTTATGTTATGTGATGGAGTCGTGGCTCAATCAGAGTGCAGAAGTGCAATAATGAGCTTGAGCCCGTGTCTTGGCTATGTGGGTGGGAACTCATCGACCCCAACGTATTCTTGTTGCTCGCAGCTAGCCAATGTGGTCAAGTCGCAATCACGGTGCCTTTGTATATTGGTCAGTAATCATGGCTCAGCGTCAGCCACGAGTTTCAAAATTAATGAAACTCTGGCTTTAGGACTACCGGATGCTTGTAATGTTCAAACGCCCCCGATTAGCCGTTGTGATGGTATGTTTTCGCAATTCAGATTATTCCTATTATGTCATTGAAATACACATTTTCACGTCTATTTTAGTATTTTAGCCTGATGTGCGTTAATTTGAATATGTTTGCATCATTATTTAATAGTACCCATAAAATAACTGAAATTATGACTCTTTCGATAAGCATTTATCTATTAAACGTTTAGTAAATAACTTTTTAACCTCATCTACAACCCTAAACCAAACCAACATGGTATTTTTGAGCCATGATAAAACCATGACGGGTTTAAACGTACTCTCATATTTACTTTTTTGTTATTTAATTAATTAAATATTTTTTTGGTTAATCAAAAGGAGAAAATAAGCTAAATGCATCATTATATATTGTTAAATGCACCTTTACCTACTAATTTCCTACACATATTAACTTTTAACACTTACTTTTTACAAATGTACAGTTTAACTTGATTCTGATATAAATAAAGATACATATTGTAATTAAAATTTTAAGTTTTGCAGGAAATGGACCACAAACTCTGCCAGGAACATCTGAAGGGACCACGACAAATTTGTCATTATGTTTCAACTTTGTTTTTCTCTTGGTAGCTTTAAATTTGTTTGTTTGATCAAACATTTGCATTGAAGGTATCTAATTTAAGTTCATGTTTTAAATAACTATATCTAAGAAATTATGCGTTTAAATCTTCTTTATTTTTTAATGTTTGGGAAGTTATTCATAATAAAAAATTCTAATATCTTTTCATTAAAGTGGGTCGGATTATAAGTTATTTATTGTATGATAATTTAAATCTTAATTTTGATATGTCCAATTAATTACTAATAAACAAATCACAATGAATCTACCTATTGTATTCTTTTTTTAGAGTATCCTAAGCTATGTCTAAATTAATCATGATAAATGGTGGCTGTAAAAAATCAATTTTGATAAATTTAATGGTCATAATTGTTGTTTATATCTGAAATTGAACACTAGATATATGAGATATTCCACCACATCCCCCAGGACCTCAACCACTATGCCACAACCTTTGTGGTTAAATTAAATCTACCTGTTGTATATGGTTATAACAAACGATATCATAGTCCTATGATCGTATATGAAAATTGAATACACTGACCGCATGTCTAGTTTATGCCCACATGGTGTTGATGTATTATTTGCGTTTGTTGCAATATTGTATGCTTAAAGATGCAAAAAGTACGGCCTCTCAGTGCCCTAGCGTGGTCCTTGAAGGGCTCTGTCTGCGATCAAGTGTCAAGATCTGATTAGTGATGGAAATTTTACTAGTCGGGTCGTTTACCAAACTTTTATCGAGAAGCGTTTATTGGGTGTCACTTACTTACCGGGTAATCAAGACAATGATAGAAATCTTATCCAGTAAGAAGCATAATAAATACCAAGAATCTTATCTGATAAGTGATGGAGAAGACTCTTACCCAGTAAGTACTTATTTGATACAGTACGCTTACCAACAATTCATTCTGATGCTCGATAATGTTACCCAATAAAGTAAATGTATATGGCGATTATTGTCGGTAATTCAGTAAATATTTACTTAATAAACGTTTGATAAACAACTCTTAAAAACTCAATTATTTAAAATGTTATATATTTTGTATCAAAACAAAATTTAAAAAAACACATTTACACAAAATAATAACATTAAAAATAAAAAATTTATTTAATTATTCATAGGCCGACAACTCTCGCCCAAGCCCACATTTTGTATAAAGGAAAAGTTATAAAAATATAGGCCCATCTCAAGCCCACCTCCTCTAAAATGGCCAAAAATGGGTCTCGGATCAGGACGATACGACCCTTAATCGGTCCCGGTCCTTAACTTTCTTCGCGGTCCTGGTCCTAACCAAAAACCCATTGCCGGTTCTCCATGTTTGTAATTGGTCCCAGTTCAGGGGCGGGCCCAAACCTTGACACAACTCCCCTACCAATCACTCGCCACATCCCTGCCTCTTTGATCGCCTCTCCGTCCAAGACTTAGATGCTCCCCCCCAGTTGCTCTGATCCAGTTATCGCTTGTCCAGCTTTCCCAGCCTTCAACATGTAACTACGTTTGATTTGTTTTAAAATATTTTAGGCAAAGAGTGAACCCTAACTTTTTGGTTCTTCTCTGTGATGGATTCTCGATAGATATAATGCTACCTTCCTATATGTTTGATCCCCTAAGGAAGAATTGTTTGTTTTAAAAAACATGTTACTTAAAAGTTTCTAATAATCCGACCTTTCTAACTTGTTATTATTCCATTAATTTTGTTATCTAAATTCAACATTGATACATAGATTATTTGATACTTGTTGATGATCAAAAAAATATAATTCTATGTTCGGAATGATGTGCAATAGTCGAATTTGTGGATCTTATGTATTATGATTTTTTTCGAAAATGAATATGTTTTTGACTATATTGATATAGTTTTCTTCTAATATTGAAGTTCAAACTCAAATTCCTAAATATTTTTTAGCATCCAAGTTTGTTCAAATTTAACCCGAGTTCGAAAACTTTGGTTTCATTTTTTGAGTTTAAAAAGAATAATAATTTCAACGTTAATTATAGAGTAAACTACAAATGTGGTCCCCGTGGTTTTGAAAATAATACTTTTCATCTCTGTAGTTCTGAAATTTGGTCTCTCTTTCTGACGACCTTAAATAATTTCCTTAAATGATGCATTTTAGTCTTTTTATCGATCATTTCATGTTTTTACTAGTGTTTTAAACATTTTCTTTTATTTTGGAGGCTGGACTCTATCATTATAATTTATAATCCGGTTATTGTGTGATCAATGAGTCTTTAGTATGTGGCGGTCCCTTTTTGGGTATTAATATTATATGGCCTATTAAGGTGTCGTTATTTCTATCTAATTTGATGTTTGTTTAACCCTAATCCAGTTGTAAACTTATTATTGTTTTTTACAACATTTTAATATACGGTCTTTATGTTATAAATTTACGTTATGTTATTTTAATATCCAGTTTTGGTTAGGGTTAGTTTCGTTTTTTTTAAAACAACGATCGATTTAGATCCATCAGACTTGATTGGGTCATTAAATAAAAAATTGGATGATGTTTAGTAACGTTTGCTTTGTTTTTTAGGATGTTAGAAAGTGATAATGGATATTTTAGATGCATTGCTAATGCTTGGAGTACATGGGAGAATGATGGAGAAATGGTTACCTAAATGTTCAATATTATATATATATATATAGAGAGAGAGAGAGAGATAGATAACATAAAGTGTTCTTATATTTTATGTTAAATCGATGAATAATCAGATTATTTTGTCTTTCGGATATTGTTGTTAGTCAAAGTTATGTTACATCATGTCCTGATAACTTTCAATTTTCAATGTTCTTTAATAATAATGACGACATTTTAATGTTGAATTCCTAAAATCACACAGACACACATATATATATATATATATATATAGGGTTAGGTTCCGGTGAGAAGTTCAATATATGGTGAGAAGTGTGAGAAGTGGTTATTCACCGTTTGATAATAAATGGACGCACGTTAGGATGAGATGCGTAGAGATAAAATACATTGAGATGCACCGAATCAATTTCTTATAAAGCGCAATCCATGGGAGTGCATGAGATTAAAAGTGATCAATAGTTCAGATTTACTTTGCACGTGCATTAACTCAACTTCTCACATGATTCTACGCCGATATATATATATATATATATATATATAGAGAGAGAGAGAGAGAGAGAGAGGAAGGTTCAAATGTGAACTCATTTTTGGTTGTGAACGTGAGGACGAATCTCAGCCACTTATCCGGTCAATAAAGGCGAGCTTTGCGCGGTTCCTCCTTTAATAATCTACCTCCCTCGTGAATCGCGTCGATCCTCCGTGATCGCGTCCCATAACCGAAAACGTGTGGTGAGATTCGTGTATTTCACAATAAAAATGAGTTCACATTTGAACTTAACCCTATATATATATATATATATATATATATATATATAGAGAGAGAGAGAGAGAGAGAGAGAGAGAGAAGGAGAGAGAGTGTAATTAAGTATTAAATTATATGTGTTTTATTACAAATTAGTTTTTTACCGATAATAAAATAAAAAGTATTACTTAACCAGAATTTTTTTTCCTATGAAATTATTAATGATTAAATTGAAAAATAACTTAGATTGATAATTTCTTGACGAAATATATGAAAAGATCGCATACAATTATTTATTGATTGTTGGCAATATGTCATGGTCATGGTCATGGCCATGGTCTACATGTAATTAGTGGAAATAGACTAAATATTTTTATACGAAAAAAAAAATCATAATTAACTTAATATGACAAAGACAAACAATTGTTATATCAGTTAACTTAATAAATATTTTTAAAAGTTGAATATAATATATTCGAATCAATGACTTCTAAATTTAATCGGCAAGAAATCAAATATTACAATTGGTCGATCATTATTTTATTTTTTACAGAATGTATAAAATGATAGATATAAATAAGCGTTGTTATCTGAGAGTTGGATTTCAGTAAAAAAGTGAGTTAAAATGAAAAACGAAGAAAGACTCCTTACCGTTTGATGCATATTTGGATGACATGCTGTATCGAGATGAGATACAACTCTTTCATAGATGAAAAAAAAAAATAACATAGTGTATGGTAGGGTTCTATTAACCTATGTTAAATACCCATATCACAGTTATGAAAAAACATATAAAATTAAAATTGATTTACGATCCCATTTTTTTTTTTTACGGCTTCTCACCTTAATTATTTTTTTACATGATCGTATATTGTTATTTGGGAACTAAAATAGAACGGACCTCTTTTTCCATATTAGATACTCTTTGAATAAGATATGACTTGTCATTTATTTTTGAAATTTTCTTACCAACCTTTCATCTTTATCTAAAAGACAAATAGTACAAAAATGATATACTTTTTTATGTCTCTCTTCACTTAACAATTTAATGGTTTATATATATATATATATATATATATATATATCTTTTATTCCTTTAAATTTACAAAGTTCTTATTTGAACCTTCTCCTTTCTCTCTCTCTCTCTCTATATATATATATATATATGTATAAGGTTGATTTACGTTACAAACCACGTCAATTCATACAAACCATACAAACCCCATGCAACCAATATATTTTTTTTTTAATTTTTTCACTTTTTCTTAATTATTAGGGTTGATTAGTCAATAATATATGAAAAAATTTCATCAAGAATACATGAAGGTTGGTGAATCAAAAATACGTGAAACCAGATTCATCAAATTGAGAGTTTCATGAATCAATTCATTTTCATGTAGAAAGAAAAATAATTTCATGAAGAAAAAAATTATATGAAACAAATTCATCATATTAAACACTTTCATGAAAAAAAATTATTCAAAGAAACAATGAAACACGCGGTTTGTACGAATTGACGTGGTTTGTATTTGAAATCTCCCCTATATATATATATATAAAGGTAGAAATACTAACACATTTATTTTACGAAAACACGAGAATACTTTATCACGTATGATAATTTACGTGAGGGCATTTGCTGGTTATGGATGACCTGGCCCGTGACCTAAAGTCATGTCAAAGGTCGTTTGTGTCACTGATTTGGTATCACATGTGTATCGTATGTGATTGACTTAATAAAAAGCGCATTCCTGCGTTTTAGTATAAGGATGTTTTGTTTAAACCCTTCCTATATAGACATATAAATATGTTTGTGTTGGGTTCCGGTGATAATGGTTGTGGTGAGAATGATAAGAATGGATTTCCACTATTTGGTGAACCTCGATTGAATATCAACACTAATGTGATACACACAGATGCAATTGATCAATTCTCGTGATAAGCGTAATTCATGGGGTGGGTTGAGATAAAAGTGATTAAGGATTAAAATCTCTTCTTACACTTCTCAGCTTAAATTTTATTCTCACACGAACCTACGTCTAATACTTGTTATCTGAACAGATAAGATGAATTTCTAGCCCATTGATTTGGGTTGCTTCAAAACTAATAGGAATTTTCCTTGATGTTTTCTTCACGTTTTATGGATTTAGTCAGGCTGCGTACTAGCACGCTCGAACATCCATGGTTAAAAAAAAGTGTAAATTCCAAACGTAAATGATGAATTTTTAATACGAACCATTAACTATCACTTTTATATTATTTTTTACTCTAACAGTTATAGTTCATCTGTCTCAAAATAAATTTCAATAATAAAAACACACTTTCTAGGAGTATATAACTATTACGTTTTTTAATTAACAAAACAACAATTTTACCATTAATTACAAAGAGAGGTGTTATCAACCTCAAAATTATGAGCATCTCCGACACTTGTGCTAAAATAAAGATTTTGAAGATTTAAATTTTATTTTTGTTCCAATAGTTATGTTATAAGGGCATCTCCAACCCAACGACTAAAAACACAAAAATCGATCGATAGTGGTAATGGTTATGGGGAGGTGAGGTGGCCCACGGTGGTTGTGAAGGTGGTGAACGAGGTTGTTGTAGAGGAGAAGGTGGAGGTGGCCAGCGGTGGCGATGGATGATGGTGGCTACCGGTGGCCGATGACGGTATGTTATATATCAAATGTCATATTAATGTTATATATATCAAATGATGGTAGATCTAAATTAATGATATTTTAGTTTATGTCTCATTCTTGTCTCATCTCGTTCCACCTATTTTGGTGGAACAAGAAAAAAACCTTTTTTTGTCCCGTCTTATCCTAGTTCCATGGCGCTTCAAACATGGCCAGTGAATTATTGTCCTGTACTATGTCATGTCAAATATAGAACAACAAATTATTATTTTTATCATATCTTGTTCTATTTTATTGTGTCCCATGTACCAAAACGCACTATTATAATATAGATAGTTGTAAAAAAAAAAAAAAAGTTTTAAGAAACTCCATAATGTTAAATTTCTCTCTCTTTCTTTTCTCTCTTTTTAAAAAGCCTTCGAACTCCAAACCCCATTTCACGCAAACACCTCTTTCTCTTTCGCTTTCTCTTTCTCTTTCTTCTCTCTATCTTCTAAGATGTTTCATGGTGGCGACATCTTCAAAGCAAAAGGTTACAGGTGTTGATCTTTAATTTTACATCAAAAAAACCCTAAATTTCAAACATTCATATTCTCATATATTGATTTGATTAAAATGGGTAGATTAAATCACAGAAAATCCAACTTTAATTTCGTTACCAACACCTGGGTTTTAATCCGAATCACTTCTTGTTTCTCTTGACCCACACCCTCCCATGGAAGCTGCTGAACAATTATTCCTTTCTTCTTCTTCTCTTTTTTATTAATTCTTCTTCTTTTAAGTTTTAATCCTCAGAAACCAGAAAAAATCAATGGCGGATCAACAATCTTCTTCTCTTTCATCACCCACCACGACCCGACCCGTTTCATCTTTCCTTCCTTCTCCAAGGTTCTTCAATGGCTTCTTTTCATCCCCCAAAATCCTAACCGATTCAGAACCTTCACCCACTTCAATTCTCGATACCCACAGAAATTTCAACAAAATCCGAATCAAACCCACTAAGATCTTTCAAGAAATCAAAAACCCATCTGAGAAATTGGATCATGAAGGGATCGCTTTAGCCCTAATCGATGAACAACCCGATGATGATGAAACCATTAATAATAAACCAAATACGATTAGCCGTAAAGTTCTGTTTGCATCAAATCTCAAGATTCAAATCCCTTTGTGTTCTAATCTATCTTCTTCAACCGGATCACCCGAATCGCCAGGTGATTATGGAATCAAGACCCGGAACTCGCAGTTTTCGGGTACTCCGACTCCGACTGGATTCGGGTCGCCTCGAGCTTTCACGGGTCCTTTGTTGTCTTTGAGTGAGATGGAGCTTTCAGAAGAGTATACCCGAGTGATATCTCATGGGCCAAACCCGAAAACCACCCATATTTATGATAACTGTGTTGTGGAGAGCTGTTGTGGTGTAATCGGGTCGCCCGAATTCAAGAAGCCTGGTCCGAAATCGCCATGTGAGAGTTTCTTAAGCTTATGTCATACCTGCAACAAGAATCTTGGAGAAGGAAATGATATCTTCATGTACAGGTGAGTAAAAGTCTCAAAATCTGTTTGATTATTAATTAATATTTTTTTTTATTAAGTTTAGTTTTTAAATATTCTATAAATAGCAAACAAAATTATTGATGAATAGTACTATAGTAGCAATTTGGGGTGTGATTATTGAATAATTCACATGTGAATTGATATGGTATTAACAAATTAGGGGTGTTATTATTCAATAATTCACATGTGAATAATTCACATGTAAATTGATATGGTATTAGCAAATTAGGGGTGTTATCATTCAATAATTCACATGTGAATAATAATAATATGGTTTTTAGGATTTAGATTCAATATGAATATATATATATATATGTAAAATAGATATATAGATATATATATAGAGGTGCGGATTCAAATGAGAACTCAAATTGGTTGTGAAAGTAAGAACAAATGAGAGTGCGACACGTGTCTCAATCAAAGAAATATTCACACGGAATATAGTGTTTATTCAGTCTGAATATAGTATTTATTCGGTATGAATAATGTTTATTCAGTCTGAATATTTCTTTTAATATTCAGTTTAAATAATCTATATTCAGACATGTGTCGGACTCTCATATGTCCTTACGTTTACAATTAAATTTGAGTTTGTATTTGAACTTTCCACTGTGTGTGTGTGTAAAATAGATGGTGACGAGGGTAGTGTTAAATTACAGGGGTGAGAAGGCTTTTTGCAGTGAAGAATGCAGATGTCAAGAAATGGTTTTGGATGGATTGATGATGAACTCATAGTAACTCACTATATGTAAAATGACTATTTTGCCCTTTTCTTGTATTCAGTGTTCATTCAAGTTCACAGGTCTTTTTGACTATTGATGATGACCAAGATGGGAATTTTGCTATGTTTGTGCTTTGATTGGATTGTAATGTTAGTAATTTTAAGTAGGGTCAGTGGATGATTATTGGGGTTGGGTGGGGTAGGGGTGTTGGTTTTTTTTTTTTTTTTAATAATAATTTTTGTTTACCATTCCACTATCCTTGTAATGATTTTGTAGAAAAAGAAAAAGGAAAGTTGTGGTGATGATGTTATTTTGGATTTATTTGATTATAGTTTACTAGATAATTTAATTTAATTTTTTAAAAGTTTAAATCATTTTGTAATAAATATTACTTAATTGATGATAAAAATATTTATGATATATTTAGTAAATTAATTGTTAAGTTTGTTTTAGGTTGATAGACTAGAGTTCATGTAAAACCATGTTGTTTATGTGAGATCTATGAAACTATTGTTTTATATTTAAAAATTCACAACAAAACACTGTAAATGTAACCTTTAAAGTGTTTTTACAGTGAAGGTTCAGATTCTTATTATTTTTATAATACTTTGTTGTAAAATTTCAAGTGTAAAAAATAGAGTCTTACAGGTTTCATGAAAACAGATTGGTCTCACGTGAATCCAATCCTAGGTTGATGAGTTAGATCTTAGTTGATAAATTAGTCATTTTAGTAAAAATTGTGTATAAATATATATTGAAAAATATTAAAAATATATTAAAAAAATGTCATGGGAATTTACTAATTCATTATTTAAAAAGGGAGACTAATGACACCCCGGCCTATATATTATTAATGACACATCTACTAAGTGAATTAATATTCACATACATTTACATCAAAACCAACTTTTTATATTTTTAAAGTTATAAATTACAAAAAATTCATTACATATGGATGTCTATAACATTCTTCTGTTTGAAATTATTGATAAATTAATAATGTAAATTTACCTATAATAATGATAATGAATTTATTTAATAATTTCTATGACTATCTTTTCCAATCTAAGGAAATAATGTTTACAAATTAATTTAAATATTTAATATTCATTGTTTACAAATTAATATATAATATGTTTATATTATATATTATGTTGTGCACCAACAATATTATTTTATGTAGTTTCTTTTGAACAATTTTACTTCTTATAATATGTATCTATGATAATTTATGCAACAAGGAATACCATGTTTTATCTCAAACATAAACATAAAGATCAAGTTTATATTCCATAACTACAAACAATATCACTTTATCAAAAGACTATAACAACTTCAACAGTTATGTTATATATATCTTTAATACAATACTAAAAACAAAACTCTTAAAAAAAATTTACAATCAACTCCAACACTTTTTCAATTTGTAAGAATTTTAGTATTAATTATATTATTAAAATATTATATAAATTTATCATCCTAATGCATTGTTAAAAGAACTCTTAAAAAAATAATAAGACATTTAACTTTATTGATGAAAATAATTAAAATAATACATATTTTTTTTTATATATTTTAATAAAGATGTTAGAAGGGAAAAAAACTCTTAAATCTTTAATTTCGCTTTAATGTTATTCTTTATAAATTTCAATTATAATAATTAGTTTTAAATCCAAAAAATCATTATAAAAAAGAAAGATAAACAAGTTGTAATTATTATAGTATTTATATATGAGCAGTTGGAAGAAAAAGTGATAAAAGTGGGGTCCATTTAACCAATAATTTTATGAATTCACAAAATAACAATTGAGTCACCAGATATGACCATTATTGATGCCAAGTCCATTCTATACTTATTCATCTGTTTTTTTCTTTGCCTTTTAAATTATACAGAAATGATCCATATTTTTTTAAAATTGACTGTATTACGTAGGCATGGTTTTTTTATTAAAAAAAAGCAGAAACTTAATTATTTAAAATAAAAAAAATTGTTGGTTTTTTTTTATATTTAATGGTTTATAAATCAGTTTTGTTTTAGAACGTTATAATGTATGTGGATTCTTTTTACCTTGTTATGAAAGAAATGAGAAAACATCTATCTATTAATTAGACAGATCAAATGAAACTAGTGAAACTCGCAATTTTGCAATGCATAATGATAAATCCAAAATTGATTCGTTTATTTTTAGGTAAATCTACCTATTATGTTTTCAAGCAAATCAGTGTATGTATTTATGTATTTATGTATTTCTTTTTGATCCGGTTGTTCCATTTATGATATTATGGATTAGCACTATAGCAGAAGACATCATGGTTTATTTTAGGGGTGAGCATCGAAACTGGGTACCCGTCTTTAGAACTGGAACCGCCTCAAAACTGCCGGTTCCGGAACCGGAACCGACCTGATTGGTTCTGGTTCTGGTTCCTAAAATACGGAACCGATTAGTACCGGTTCCGGTTCCGGCTCTCATTTTTTTGGAACCGTTACCCGCTGGGTACCCGCTACCCACCACTTTTTAATAAAAAAATATTTTATATATTTATAAATAATAAATAAAAACTCAAACTTTCTACTTTGTTTATGTAATAATTAATTTTTATCGGATTAGTTTTGACTATTTGTTGTATTTATTACTTTAAATCAGTATTTTGTAGTTTATAATTACATTTTTATCGTATGCAATGTAAAAAAGATTAAAAAAAGTCAAAGTCGGGTACCCGGTACCGGAACCGGTTCCCATCGGTTCTGGTTCCGGTTCCAAAATATAAGGAACCGGTGTTAGCGGCTCCGGTTCCGGATTTCCAGGAACCACCGGTTCCAGTTCCATGGAAAATGACCGGGTACCCGATTATGCTCACCCCTAGTTTATTTGGTTCTCTTCAAGGGATTTCAGATAAATTAACCAACACGTAAATATCAGAAGTTAAAACTCCTGATAAGTCAAACAAAATGATACAAAATTTACGTATAGGCCAAAAACTAGGATGTGGTGAGTTTGAACAAGCAGTCTTGACCCAAAAGTGTGTTGGTTCAGCTTTTTCAAAACACACTACCTCTTGCTTCTTGGCATATATCTGAATTTTGTATCACTTTGCTTGACTTGTATGAAGTTTTGACTTTTGATTGTTGGTTATTTTTTTTGAAACCCCTCGAGGAGAACCAGATGAACCATAATATGCAACGACTAGTTAACACGTTTAACAAATAAAACAGACAGAAAAAATGTCAGAATTCATATATTTTTATAGTAAATATTTATTTAGTAAAAAACAAACTTTACAATTCATCTCACTACATTCACAGTTGAAGGGTAATGAACCGTAACAATCTTACAACTTTCAAACGCCTTTTGTATTACATTTTAAAAAAATGTAATACGACACTTTATTTCAATAATGTTCTAATTTTTTTGTTAGATAGCCCAAAATGATCTTGTAAATTTATCGCAACACTTTAACAAAAGTCATGAACAATTGTTTGTTACTATAAATTTAAGTCCTATAAAATAGTTTATTAGAATAATTAGGCATTTTTGAGGTCCTGAAACCTGATTTTTATAACTTCATTTAACGTTTTTAATTAAACCAGATATATAAAGTATCATTAGTTTGTAATTTCAATCATCTTAATTCGTATTTATATTTCTTATACATTATAACATCTTGAGGATACTTAATTATATGTACTTGCATACACTGTATTTGTGAATTATGAAATATACTATATTTTAGATAGACATATTTTTGTGGATTTTTTCGTTCCTCAATGATTAATTATGACCCCATTTTGCAAATGCATACCGGACCTTCGATAATGATTGATAGTTATGGCTTTACAATTCGAGATTTTTATTTCGTCTGGTTTAAATTTTATTTTTAAAGCATCTACCTTTTTAAGTCGAACAACTTCCGTTAAATGTTTAATGGGACTAATGAAGATGTCGTAATCTTTTATACTCGCCAAATATCGCTAGGAAACGTTGTGTAGATGTCACAAGCCCATGTACATGAACATCCAGATGCGTACATTTATGAAAAGGTTCGGGTTTTTGTCTATTAGACAATGCAAAGCCAGTTTGGAAAGTATGACGTGGCCGTTTGAGCTAATTTTTGGAGACTTCGAATATAGATTGGTCCTTGCCAACGGTAGAATCGATCTTTGCGGACAACTAGGATGCAAAGACATCATATTTTCAAAAAAACTCTATTGAAAAAATTAGAAAAATTCTTTTGTTCGTAACTTTTCAACAAATGAAAATCTGATTTTCTCACATAAAACAAAAAAAAAATTTCGTTTCGTGTTTACTACAAACACTTGCGCACAAAACCATTTTCTATTTCCCTAAAATATTTGAATTTAAAACTAATAGTTTTCAAATAAACTTTATAAGGTCATCCAATATATCATATTTTGACAACAAACGTTTGCAGTTCAATAAAATCTGTGAACTTATAAATTATTTGTTACTTGTCTCGTTTTAAATCTTCAATTAATTATGTAACACGTTTCCCAATATATTAATTTTAATAATCCAGTTGTATGAAAGATTTTTCTATATGCAATGTTTTTGGCATATCGTTTTATTTTGGCAAATCATACTTTTAACGTCTTTGTGAATTCGTGAAAGACTTGACAAGAGAACTATTCATAAAATTGAAGATGACGTGACGATGTACATCATTGTCTTTGAGCCTTTTTTTATTATTTACTGTGCATAATTCTACATCATAGTAAAAGACAGATGATCATTTGACATATAAATACCAGTAAAACGATTGAAAGCCTGTCAATACTGAATCACTTGTTTGAGTAGAAGTTTCAATATAAGTACAACATCAGTCTCTTGTTTTTTTCCTTCACAATGAGGTGTCTCTGAAAACGATAAACAACCTTGATGATGGTAAATACGTAATACATCTCATGCTTTTAATTATATGGTTGATAGTTTAAATGGAATCATGAAAAAATTAAATTTCGATATATAACTCGTAATTATAAAGAAATACATCAACCACAATTAAAATTTCAAAAGTAGAACAAACTTATATAAAATGAACTTCAGAAAAGAATAAAAAGGTTCCGCTCTTCATAAACGTGTTCTATTTTTACTGTGAGTATCGCAAGGCTCAAAGCGAACATCAGTTTGGAATTGTTAATTTTTGTAGTTAGAGCATCTCTTACCAATCTACTATATTTTCTCTTTTGTTCTCAAATATGAAGATTTATCCATTCTCTCTTCCTTTTTTCTCTCTCTATTTTAGACGAGAATTAGCATTATACTTTAACAAAATCTTCTCAAATCTCCAAATCTGTTAAAATAACATAGATGTTGGAGATGCTCTAAAGTCTACCGCACATATACTTGAATTTGGCAACAACAAAAAAATTGAGAAGTCCGTTTGACATATAGAGATGTTAATACCAATGAGACTCAAGTATAAGATCTTTCATTTATTATGTTAAGATATTCTACTGTTATCTAGTTTCTCTTCATAACGTAATAATAAGCTAGTATGTTAAATATTTTTAAAAGACTTAAAACTTATAATTTATAATGTATTGTGGAGTCATTCTTTATGAAGGAAAAGGGGGAGGGTGGGGGGTTGTGATACCGTGTTTTCAATATTTTTTTAGGAGGAAAAAAAGAATATGGAGTAAAAGAAGACTACTTTTCTCTCAAACCTTTCCTGCCAAGTATTGAGAACGAGAATGAAAGGAATAAAAAACAATTAAAATTATTTATAAAATTATAAATATATCTATCAATTATAATCTGCTTGAGAGTAGGAAAAACTCTACAAACCAACTCTATCAAGGAAAACTTGTATCCATTTTGTAGTTTTAAGATATATATATATATATATATATATATGTATGATGACATACAACAAAATGATACGGCTCCACCTTTCACAAACCTTAATTTTTTACCATTCGCTGGAGAAATAATACGATGGTCCGTGTCACAAGCACCAGTATAGGTCCTCCCTGTATAGAGAGAGATCATTTTAAAAAATATTTTCAACTAATCTGATTGCCTTATTAGTTTTTTAGCTGATTTAAAAAATTATTAAAGGGTATTATCGTCTTTTATGTGATTAATGGATAAGTAGGTTTATTTATGGTGTTTATCCATTTATATAATTCATTGGATTTGATGGCAATTTGATTATGCTTTTGGTAACTGCTTAATATATATTTTATCGGAACCGGATACCCGCATTTGCAACCGGAACCGCTTTGGAACCGTCGGTTTCGGAATCGGAACTGATGTGATTGGTTCCAGTTCCGGTTCTCATTTTTTTGGAACCGTTATCCGCTACCCGTCACTTTTTAAATAAAAAATATTTTATATATTTATAAATAATAAATAAAAACTCAAACTTTCTAGTTTGTTTATGTAATAATTAATTTTTATCGGATTAGTTTTGACAATTTGTTTATTTATTAATTTAAGACGGTATTTCGTTGTTTATAATTACATTTTTCCGTATGCAATGTAAAAAAAATTAAAAAAATTGAAACCGGTTACTCGGTACCGGAACCGGTTCCCAGTGGTTTCGGTTCTGGATTTCCAGGAACCGTCGATTCCGGTTCTGGTTCCATAAAAATTGGCCGGGTACCCGGTTATGCTCACCCCTAAATATATATATATATTCAGTTTATTGAAGTTTCAATATATATTTTAGGTTTTTATTGTTTTTTGTATGGTAATCGACATCAATTTAAATGTGGTATACATCTTGATTTCTTTAAACTTTGTTGTCATTCAATTTTTTAATTTTTGCAGTTGATGACATTTGTTTTCAACAATGAAATACAAAATTAAAACATGAATCCGTCACTATTTCAGCGATGAAGCATGAATATTCAACTACCACTATTTTATTATTTTAGTAATAAAATATATCAACTTACAAAAGACATGAAATAACCTCTATTTCATTTTTGTGTTTTTATTCTGATTTCATGAATGAAATCGAGTTTTGCGTATTTGATTTAATATCTCTGGTTCATGAATTAGATGAGAGTTTATTATGGTTTTTAGGAATGAAATTGATTTTTGTACTACTAATACCAAAACAACCGTAAAATCGAAAAAAAATATAGAAAGATATGAATAAAAAATAGATAACCATTAATGAAAAAACAAATATTCAAAATATATATATATATATTTGACTATTTTACCATTTTCAGTTTAATATAATTAAAACTTATTAATTTTTTCTTTAACATAAATAACTCCTATTTAGAGGGTGTTTGGATTAACTTATTGACTTATAACTTATTGACTTCTTAGAAAAATGCTTATCAAAAGTTGATAAGTTAAAATTTTTGACTTTTAAAAAAATGATTTATTACCGGTTTGACACCGGATAAGTTATTTTTGCTAAACACTTAAAATGACTTATTATCTGTGCCATACCGGAATAAGTCAATAAGTTGTTTTGATAAGCTAAAATAAACACCCCCTTAGTTTAGTTGATGAAATCAAAGGTGTAAACGTGTATTAAACGAATACAATTAAGCAATTTCAACCGTTTTTTTAAAATAAAGATTTTGAGGAAATTTTTTACTCTAACAAGATATCTAAAACTATCTTTAAAATTAAGAAAGTAGAAGAAAAAATAAATTTTTTCTTTAAATACGGATAACATCCCAAAAATGATGAACAAATGACACCCACCAATAGAAAACTTTGAAAACAAATATTTAGAGAGAAATAAGATATTAATATTAATATTATAATTAATATTGACTTCTCCAAGGTTAAGAATATGTTTATCAAAACTTACCTGGTAAACGCTTACCAAGTCATATTACTTACTGGATAAATATGACGAAAGTCTTACCCTGTAAATGAAAGCGAAAGCTCTTACCATGGTAAACATTTAACGGGTAAATTATTATATAAAATATCGTTTTTATGAACTAAGGGGGCGTTTGGTTCCGACAAGGGAATGAAAATGGGAATGAATTTTCATTCCCCCAGTTTAATCAGGAATGAAAATTTGGGCTTTTGAGGAAAAGAACCCATTATATTATATATAACCAAACAATTTCTTTTATTATCATTTATATTAATTTCTGCTTAACACCCCCAACTAAACACACCCTAAATCTTACTCAATAAGTAAATAATAATATTAAATTTATCAATACACATTCATCAGATAAGTGTTTGGTAAACAGTCCATTAATTTTTTATTTTTTTTAAACTTTTTGGGAATGAGAAAACCCCCAAGCAGTTGGAATGAGAAATAACGCGTCTTAACCGAGATCATTGATATGGTCATGGTGGTAGTGTTACTGTTTTACCTTCTGCAATCTAATTTTCATTTCATGGAATTTCACTCATAATTCCCCTCTCCTTCCACTCTCACTTTCATCAATATATACATACACCATATCTATACGTATACCTCCCTCACCATCACTCCTCTTCCTTTCTCTTCTGATCCATTTTTGGGATCTGTAACTGTCTCCATACCTAGGGTTTCCTGTTTTTTTTCTCCGATTCCATTATCCAACAACTATGAAGGTTCATCCTGCGCCAAATAGGCGGAACATCACCGTCCGCTACGATTTTGGTTCACAGTCTAACGCCGCTGCTACTATCTGCCGTCAAAAGAAGCTCCGGCGGCTCCCTCACATCTTTGCCAAAGTACTTGAACTTCCGTTCTACGCCGACGCCGACGTTTCGATCGAGGAAACGTCTGATTCGTTGATATTCATTGTTGATACGGACGACGATATCGGAACCGACATCGCAGCTCATACTATTGAGATCTATCCTGGCGTGACGAAAGTTGTTGTGAGAGGGACACGTGGTGTTGGTGATTCTGGTGGTGATGTTAACGAGTTGTTGGAGGTAGATTTATGGCGGTTTAGGCTTCCGGAGTCTACGCAGCCGGAGCTTGCTACGGCAGCTTTTAGTGATGGAGAGCTTGTGGTTACTGTACCGAAAGATGTTAATTTGGAGAGAAATCAGGAAGAAGTTTGGGGTGAAGGTAACGGAACTGGACGGCTTGTTCTGGTACAGTAATATGAATATCTTATTATGTTGTTGGAATTTACTATTTCTATTAAGTTCAATCGAATGTTGTTTTAGGTTGATGATCATCTTCCTCAATGAACATGTGCTAAGCGTTTTTTTGATGTTGATGATGATAGCTGGTTTCAGACCTTCAATTCTTTTAGATTTTTTCTTCTAATATTTTCTATTTCGATTATTTGATTTATGAGCTCCTAACTATGAGCTTTATCATGCTAATCGTTTGAATCGAGTGACGAACAATGTTATCACTATCATAATTGATTTAATCATAGTTCATTGTCAGTGGAACTACAACAATGGTATCTTAACCAGGAGCTTTATCAGGCTAATTGTCTGAATCAAGTCGCTAGAAGTGTTTATCATAATTGAATGGATCATATTTCATCATTAAACGAACTGCCATTAGGTAGAGGTTTGAATCCTGTGGACTACAAAGCAAAACCAACTCAACTTGATGAATTTAAATCCAAGTGTTTTAGGTTTGTACTTGTATGCAATTTATTAAAGTCGGTTATCACCTTCAGTTATCACTCAGTGGGGGTATCAATAGATTACATCCTCATTTATCTTTCATACATACATGTTAAAGCAAGTTTGTGTAGTAATACTCCCCCACCCTCTTAACTTTGATCACCCTTTATTACATCATATCTTTCTAGGCCATTTAATCACAACGACTTACTATCCATAAAGGTGTAAATCTAATGGCATGCTCTGCATATGAACCTGCAACTCCCCTGAAAAGAATCCTAGTTATCCATATTGATGAATAAATTTGTATGAGTGAATGTCTTTCTTCAGATTAATGAAATGTCGATGATATTGGGTATTGTTTACAGTAGTATTTCCTGTCTACTATGCTTTCAGGAATGCTATAGCCAGAACTTATTAGTTTTTTTAAGTATCAAGTATAGAAGAACTTGATCCTGATTGCATATCTTACTTAAATCGGGAGAACGTCATGTAGCCTAAGTTTTGTCAACAAAATATCGAAGACGCCCTTGACTTATAGAATTCCCAAGTATGTCTAACATAATGCTTTTAGCAGTACTAAAAAAGAGTTGCAAAACATTCTTGCCTCCATTCTTCACTTCAAGTAAATGAAACCATGATCACATCTTGATTCTCCTTCCACTTAAGACAAAACTGGAAATGTTGAACTGTTAAATGGTATAAAAGAATAGCATCATTTGTTGAACTGTTAAATAGTATAAAAGAATGACATCATTTACCCAGTACAACTTAGTGACTTACCCATATACCTAATTAAGGTGATTCAGACAAACTTGTAAATTGTAACATATTTGTTATTCACACCTCTAATTAGAGTTTGGCCAAAACCTTCAAATACATCCCTATTTTTAAGTCTTTTGGATGTTTATATCATCTGGTGCTTCTATCCCTGTGCTTACTGCATTTGTGTTTGTCCCACTTGTTATAGTTTTTTTTGCCAATACTTCCAACTCATCCTTGTTTTTATGCCTGTTGGATGTTAGTATATTACTGCTACTGGTGCTTCTGCCCTTTGGTGATCCTGCAAACATGCAACTGCTATTCATAAAAGTAGCTGAAGTATTTATTCCTTCAATGTTTGTTGCAGGCCTCCCTCTAGAAAAAATCTCTATTTGAAATACAATGCAATATTTGTCTCATGACATATTATTTCCACTAAAAGCAAGAAGAAAATTGTTGATGCTATTATGGTTTTAATCACTAATGTGAAAAGAATTAGTACCTAAACCTTTTTCTTGACCATGAGAGAAAATATTTATAACAATTATTTATTATCTTTAGACAGTAGCCTGGGGCCTAATCACATAGGGTGCATGTGGTATCTAGGACTGACAGGACAAAATAGAACAAAACAGAACAAAACAAAAACTTATTGTCCCATGTTTGGTGCGACATTAGATGACATGACGTGTCATCTGGTTGGACAAAAAAGGCATTTTCTTTTTTGTACCGCCAAAATAGGTGGAACAAAAGTCAGGAAGATAGGACAAGATTGGTAAATTACTAAACTACCCATGTTAAATTAAACCCCTAAAACCTTCCAAAATTCTTTCACCATTGCATGGGTTGAACTTGGAGAGATGATTCTAAAGTTTGCTTTAGTTTGATTTAAGATGGCAGTTGTCTTTTTGTGTTTTCTATAAGGCTATGTGAATCCAAGCTTCTACTTTTCTTGTGTTGTTTATTCAAGTAGGTTTGTGTATGAGGGTGTTCTAATGTGAGATATACATGTTTTAGCTTTTACCCAATTATATATGTTTTAACCTTTAATCGATTATACATGTTTTAACCCAATTATACTCTTTTAGGCTTTTAGTCACTGATTTGACATATTCCCAAATCCGGATTTTGAAAAATGTTGGACAAAATGATTCTATTTAAGTGAATTTATATGTTACTTGGTCATTTAAAGACTTCTTTGTTGTTTTAATTTGTAAGACTTTTAATACTATAATAATATATACGGTATGAACTTTTTTATATTTTGTTTTATTTATTACCCATTTTGTCGATCTATATAGTCTTGGCACAGGTGTTACAGGGTCTCTCTGAAAGGATTGGAATGACCCCTGTTGGTTATGTTTCTCATGTACTCATTACATAGATGGTAGTATATCAGAAATTTAACGGAAGAAAACAGCATCGACTCGTTTGTTACTTTAAATTCTATAATGATATATATATATATATATATATATGGTTGTAAACGTGAGGACAAATGAGAACGTGAGACATTCTGAATGAATGTAGATTATTCAGACCGAATAATCAAAGAAATATTCAGACTGAATATAGTATTTATTCAGAGTGAATAAATACTATATTCAGCCTGAATATGACACGTGTCGCGCTCTCATTTGTCCTCACGCTCACAACCAAATTTGAGTTCTCATTTGAACAAGCCCCTATATATATGTATTTCTTGTTCAAACTTATTTGATTATTGATGTAGGACAGTCTCTCTACCCTCCGCTCGCCACTTTTCAAGGTGCCCGTAATCAGATCATTTCTGGTACTGCTTACGACAACTTCCCGGCTTTTAAGCTATTAGCAAATGTGCACATGGAAGTATGGGTTCCTTTTTGGTTAGTTTCTCGGTACTCTTTCTTATCTTCATAAATTGCTTCGACCTTAACTACTTTTAGAACCGAAAAAGGGATTCCCGTAGTACTTAATTGTTTGCTACCACCAATAGAAATCAACTCAAATCTGACCTGAACTCAAGTACATTAATTTAGATTAGCAAGCTTATTGAAAAAGCTCTGTTTGATAAGAGCCATAGATCAGCTTATAAGCTAGGTTTTAAGAAAGCTACTTTACTCCATTAGTTTGTTTTCTCGCTTTTTCCTATTATGCCCTTTATATTTTTACATAAATGACCAAAAACCTTATCATTTTTGGCAATTTTACGTTGTCATCTAGTTTATCGGCTAGTTTTTACCAAACGTAGACTAGCTTATTGAATTTAGATTACTAGCTGTTTGAAAAAGCTCTATTTGATAAGCCATAAACGAGCTTATAAGCTAGGTTTTAAGAAAGCTACTTTACTCCATTAGTTTTTTTTCCTCACTTTTTTTCCAATTATGCCCTTTATGTTTTACATAAATGACCAAAAAGCCTATCCTTTTAGGTACTTTTACTTTGTTATCTATTTTTTCGGCAAGTATTTACCAAACGTGACTAGTTTATCATCTAGCTTATTAGATTCTCTATAATTAATTATTATATAGAACAAAAACTTCACATCTCTGAAAAATTACATTCAACTGCAACATATTCTCTATTTTAGAGATTTCAGCATTGATTATATTATTAAAATGTTTTATAATTTTACCTCATTGCACTTCTTAAAAAACTTTATTTAATATAATGATAATTTAATCTCATTGGTGGGAATGAATTAAAAAATTATTCCTCTCTCCTCACATCAAGTTTTAGAGAATTCTCTAAACTTGAAGTTTTCTCTGTTTCTGTATTTTAGGGAACAATATAGAGAATCTGCTCGAGCAAAATAGAAAATAAAATCTCAGTTTTCTCTATTTTAGAGAGTCTGTTGGAGATTCTCTAACAACTAGCCTAAAAATCTTTATTTAAAATAACGATAATTTAATTTCATTGGTGGCAATGAATGAATAATAATTATACCTTCTCTCATGAAGTTTTAGAGAACAATGTATAGTATATGTCCGAGCAAAATAGAGAACAAAATCTCAGTTTTCTGTATTTTAGAGAATCCACTGGAGATTCTCTAACAACTAGCTTATCAGCCAACCTAAATATCAATAGTTAAAAAGTTTAAAATTGTGGGCCAAATGATTCTTGTGGTCAATGCTTATTGCCATTCTTTTTGGTTTGTTGGGTATGTGTCAACTTTTTGGCAGGATTTCAATGGATCATATGGTTTTTTCTTTGCATCTTTCTTGTTTGCTAAAGTTATACCTCAATTTCCGGTCTTTTGCGTTACAAGGGTCGAGTGCTCAACTTTTTTCGGTCTCATTTTGGTGGTGTTTTTATCTTTATTTCAAATCAAGTAATTCGGGTATTTCGGAATCTAATACCCGTGGCCCGTTCTTTCATGTCTTTTCTACATGTGATCATGTTTTTTTTCTACTTTCGGATTATCGGTTGCTTGTGAACCTAACTTGATCATATCGTTCTTGTGTCTTGTGTCGTGTATTTTAAATTGATTTCTAATGGGCCCAATTTGAGTCTATTCAAGGCCATTGAGGACTTTTTCTATATAGTTATCTTCAGTGCGCCATGAATATTTCGGAATTTAATACCAGTGAACCCGTTCTTTTTTGTCCTTTTTCCACATGTGATCATGTTTTTTTCTACATTTTTGGTCTAAGTTGCTAGTGAACCTAAGGAGTTGTTTGGTTGGTATTTCATTGAGTCCTGTATGGATAAAGTTGTCTGTGTGGGTGGATTAATCAACCTGTATAGATTGTGAAGGTTTTTGTTTGTGAGGGTATTTTCATATAGATGGAAGGAGCATGTTTGGAAAAAAATTGGCTTTCTGCGTTAAGTTCCCCTTAGAAGCTTGGATAAGTCACTCTCTATATCATTAAGCCACTACCAAACAAGTCATGTATAGTTCGATCAAATAAGTTGTGAGTCCTATTAAACTCGTCGCATACAAATAGGCCTTAACTTGATCTTGTGCTTGTGCCCATGTATTTTGAATGGGTTTCTGATGGGCCCAATTTCATGGGATCATGTTGGGACTCCTGCCTATAGGTCACTGGTACGAATCTCCTCAGGACCACTGAGGATTTGTTTTGTTGTTTTCTTCAGTACCACATGAATAATTCAATCTCTAATACTAGTGACGTGTTTTTTCCCCCGTCCTTTCAACATGTGATAGTGTTTCTCTATATTTCCGATTTTCGAAGTTGCTTGTGAACCTAACTTAATAATCATTCTTGTGCTTGTGTCTTTGTGAGATTGGGAAATTTGTGTGTTATTATTAGGCTTCAAGAGGGATGCATTTATAAAAAAGTTTACAAACCTATCAAAAGTATCAAAAGAAAAGATAATAACGAATATTTACCAAATTTATCTAGATCTATATTTATGTAAACTTTCAATACTCGTTTGCATCTTGGATTGGTTTATGATGGACCCTATCTCATGGGACCAGGCTAGGCCTTGGGGCTCCTCTCACATGTCACCAGTTCAGTCAGCTCCGTTTA
This sequence comes from Silybum marianum, assembly GCA_036898165.1. NCBI lineage: Eukaryota > Viridiplantae > Streptophyta > Magnoliopsida > Asterales > Asteraceae > Silybum > Silybum marianum. The sequence continues at coordinate 1,114,103 of CM072530.1, forward strand.
GATTAATTGATATTTTTCTGACTGTTATTTTCAGAGCCAGAAGGATTAGTTGGGATGTACCCAAACCGGTCCAGACACTTTGGTTACCTAAAACATATTCATTGGACCAATGATTTCTAAAAACTAAGATTTCTAAAAAATTACAACCATTTCGAACATTATATAAATTATTATAATATTTTATAAAGTCTATCGTCTCAATATACTTTTAAATAAATTTTATAAAAAAGTTATAACACACTGATTTTAACAATCAAAATAATCTCTCTCTCTCTCTCTTCTCAATATTACTTAGTTTTAGAGATTTTTACGAATTTCTAGAGATTTATACATTTTCTTTCTTCTTTTTTCTCTATTTTAGTATATGCTTTAGTATAATTGTTAGTGAAAAAAGCTCAAAGAATCTTTAATATTTGTTTTAGCTATAACTGTCTGGACAAAAAAATTATAAAATCTTTATTTTAATATAATTGTTATATGGAAGATAATCTTGATAGAGTTGCAAAGTTAGTTGGGAAGTTTTGTTGGTTGACATTATTGTTGTTCTTTGGTAATGGTGGTCCAATGAAGTTTGGGTCCGTGAGCCATGAACAAGCTCAACGAGTGCAATAAAAACGTACCTTTTTATATTTATCGTTTAATATAAAATCATATGTGATTTTGTACGTGATTTTAATTAAATTCATAGCTTTATGGTCTAGTAAAAAATGCCTTTATATTTATTGGATTCAATTAAAATCTTAATTTAAGATTATATAGGTAAATATTTCCTAGGATAAAAGTTATAGTTATATGATTTTGGTGTTTTTAATTTTATGGCCAAAATAAATAGATATGGAAAAAGTAAAAGAAAGTTTTGAATTGATAAAATATAATGAAAATAGTACTTGATTTTAATTGGGTTATTTGAATGATTTACATGTCGTCCAATGAATATGATTTTGGATAAAAAGTATTTTTGGCCATGACTTTATGAATCATCACATTTTGCTTTTTGTTGCAAGTAGGGTTGTCCATGGATAGATTCGAGAGCGGTTTGGAAAAAATCCGTCTGCATAAAATCTGGTTAATACGGTTTGAGAAAAGTCTCGGATCGGTTTGGACAACTTTATGAATCATCACATTTTGTTTTTTTGTTGCAAGTGGAGATGCCCATGGATTGATTCGGGAGTGGTTTTGGAAAAAACCCGTTTGAGGACAAAACCTGGTCAACACGGTTTGAGAAAAGTCTTAGCTTGATTTGGAATCTTGCAAGATAAAGATTGGACCTAGACCAACGGTATAGACTCGTCCATAATCGGTCTGGTTAGTCTGGTTGGGGCTTTTATTTGGTCTGTTTAAAAAGTAAAATTAACAGATTGATAAAAAACAGAAAATTGGGTTAGTTTTAATCCGATTTGACTTTATCTACTTCAAAATACAATCTTTATCCATTAAATTGATTCAAAAAATGATTAGCAGTCCAAATTGATGACGTCGCTGACCATACTATATTAGGTTCCGTCCAAATACCCATCTCTAATTGCCCAAATACAAATGAAAAGGCCAATTACTTTCCAAAACAAATGAATCATGATAGAAATGAAAAACAATCTCTGCTTTACATTTTCATAATATCTACTTAATCATTCATTTTTGGTAAAGATTTAATAATCTTTTCTCCAAACGACGATATTTAGTTTGTAACCAAAAAAATAATTCCTTAATCAACATGAAATTTATTAAATAAAAGTGAAATAAAATAATATCAGTTAAAAAATTTTAATCAACATATTAACAGTGTTAAGAATGTTGGTATATGTAATATCACGATTTTACTTGTTATTTAAATAATTTAACAACATAGCATTCGTAAGGTCTCAAATCAGAATAATGCGTTGCCTTCACATTTCAAATCAATAAACAAATCAAATGAAGTAACCTGTTGATGGTTGGGGAAAGCTGGAGTGCTGATAACTGGATCAGAACAATTGCAAGGGAGTATCCAAGTATTGAATGGATCGGTGATCGGAGAGGTAAGGATGTGTCGAGCTATCAGTAGGGGAGCTACGACATTGTCTAAGGCTATGTTTGGCAAACTAGCTGATAAGCCAGCTGATGACTGATAAGCTAGCTGGTAGCTGATAAGCTAGCTGATGAACAAGTTATGTTTGGCAAAAGCTAGCTTATAAGAATGTAAAATGACCAAAAAGGACATCTTGAAAGAAATAGTCAATTATAAACATTTCATATTATAATTAATTAATGTTTTTCAAAAAATATAACTAATAATTAAATTACATATTTTCTTATAATTATTTAACATGTTTTCATTATTTATAGAATAAAATAAGTATGACTTTAATATTTATGTATCTTACATAAACATTTTTAGAATTGTTATATTTGTTTTTTGATATCTAAATATATTGACTAATAATTAAAAAATAATTTATATAATAGTTAACAAAATTATAAATAATTACTATTTATTTTTAGTATTTTATTGTATAAATAAAATAATTAATAATGTATAATTAAATTAATTAATTAATAATGTATAATTAAATTAATTAATAATTAATTTAAATTTCTATAAATTAATATTTATGAATAATTAATATTTATGAATAATTAATATTTATTTAAAATTAACATTTATTAATAATTAATATTTATTTATAATTAATAATAATAATAATAGTAAATACATAAATAATATTAATCAAGGGTATAATTGGAAAAAGTGTCAAAAAGTTTCGCTAGCTTATAAGCTGACTTATAAGCTAGCTTATGTACATCCAAACGATTACTCAAAAAATAAGTTAGTTTATAAGTCAGCATATAAGATAGCTTATTTTTGCCAAACAATGCCTAAGTTGAGGGTGGTCTGAATTTTGATAGTTTTTTTTAGTAAACTACAAATTTGGTCTCCGTGGTTTGTTGGAAGATCACACTTTTCATCCCTTATATTATAATGATCTTGATTTGTAAAAAAAAAAGGTTCGAATTTGGTCCATTTTTCTAACAATTGTTAAAATCGTCCATGTATCTCTTGCACCTTGATTTTTCCTTTGAGGTGAAACGAGAAAAAATAGATGAGTTTGTAAGTTTGGCATCATTAGATTAAGCATGCAAAATTTCTTTACAAAGAAAACAATTCTTGCTTTCTAGGGCTTCCATTTGTTTTACTTACTAGTTATTTGGATATCTTTCTTATATTTTTAAATGGTGACAGTATTTGACTATAAGAAACAAACAGGTGGAAACTTTTTCAAACGAAGTCATCATTTGATTTAAAAAATGACATTAACAAGATTTAAACTCAGGGTCGGGGGTGAAAGAAAAGCATTGCAAACCAAATCCACCGTATAAAACTTTTTTCATTGTAATTTTAAAATATATACGGTGGTACTTTATTGTAGGAACAAAAACACTATACTATCAATTTGAGAGTTTGTAATATTCTTTTTGCCAACTCCCATTCATGTTGGGTAGGGTTGTATCTCATGCAATCAAACTTAAAAGACATCCTTTTATCCTAGTGAAATAGGGATAGACCCAAGGGCTTTTGGGCTTTTTTATAATTGTTTTTGGGGTATTATGAATAATGGGTTTGTTTTTTTCATAGTATATTACAAGTTGGCTCATTTTGAAGACATGATAGTTATGCTACCCATCCATGTTGTGAATGCTATGTTTTTTTTTGACAAACTTTTCAATACAACAATTATATGTAATTAAGATTTTGTACATAAACAAATATTATTTTATGTATCATGACTTGTTTTAAGACTATCTTAAATATGATTTATAAACTAGTATAGATCTAAAGATTTTTATAAATTAGAATATAAATGATATAAAGTTAAAATGATAGGATGTGAAAAGTCTGAAAAAACTATGGAAAAAACTCGGGTGAAGTTTTCAGATAGTGGAGCTATGTTGAAGTTTTTACTTTATGTTGGCGATGAGGCGGAATGAAAATTAGCGGGTGTGCAGGAAATCAACCGACCAGTCTAATTAGAAGCGTCTGATCATAATTGGATATCCAATTGTAATTGGATCGGATCGGATTGAAAATTTTCAGCATCCAATTTGAATAAGTCGGTTGATGGCAGTTCAGAACCGATCGAACTGACCAACATTCAATTACCCATCCAATTAACTATTCGATGACCATCTAACCATCATCTAATTAATTTGTTTTAAATCGGAATTTGTTTTGTATTGGTTTTTGGCTTTACTTGTATTGATCTTAACAACTATTTAAAGTGATTAATTAAGTTGCTTCGTTGTTGGAAAATTAGATTGAATTAACACCATGAATGAATCCAATATATATCAGATCATACATTGAATACCCAATAAAAATATCTGATGAACCGAACTGATCCAATCATCCATTGGATTGGTTGTCCAATATTAACCGGATCTAGATCGGTTGGCAAAATCCAAAATGTTATCGGTTACATGCCCAAAAACTTCAAACATGCCGGATGCTATAAAATGATTCGAGCGATTTTATAACTACGTTTGCAAATTGCAATTCCGATAAACAATCTGCAAGGAGAAATTGATGTATTTTGTAGCTTATTCAAACAGGAAGAATAACTTCGATCGAGATAACATTTAACAACATACCAATTTCATAATTCGTGTTTCCAATTCTCTTCTTCGATCTTCAAATTGACGAATCCGTTCTGAATATTGAAAGAAAATGGAGGAGATTTCATTGAGAGACGATCGGTAAAGTGAAACCACCGGAAAACGCCAGATATCAACCGGTAATTTCGAAAATCGCCGGCAACAGAAGTCGGAAAAGTTAAAAGGTTTTCGTACGCGCTTTCTAACCTCGTGCGTGAGACGCGCTGACTAATCGATGTGATGTTCCTCGATTCATCCTCCAGAAGTTTCGTTTTATCTTATTTCTTCTTCGTCAACTCCGGAATTCATTGAACATATCTGAATCCGGAACCCTAATTCTTCAATTCGGTCTCGAATTCGTAATTAAACTACTGAAATTTCATCAGATCTGTTTACGATGTGGAATCAACAACCGTTTCTGAAAAACGACATCGAATCAGGGTCAAGAGAGGCTCTGTACCCGATGATGTTGGAGTCACCGGAGCTACGGTGGTCTTTTATTCGGAAGATATACTCAATCGTCGCTGTACAGTTACTCCTCACCGCCGCCGTCGGTGCCGTCGTCGTTACGTATCATCCTATCGTCAATTTTTTAACCACCACTAATGCTGGATTCGCTTGTTATATTCTTCTGATCATTGCTCCCTTTATCAGTATGATCTCAAACAATCTCGTTTTGAATTTTTGTTGCATTTTTGGTTTGATTATTTGTATGATTTTGATGATTATTGTGATATACAGCTCTGTGCCCGTTATCTTACTATTATCAGCGTCATCCCATCAACTACTTGCTTCTTGGGATCTTCACCATCACTCTTGCTTCCGCAGTTGGTTTGACATGTGCATTCACTAGCGGTAAGTCTATGGTTAACGTTTTGTTTAGAATTTTATCTTCAGAGTCGGAACCACAACTCTGATTCAGAGGAGAGCTGAGAAGCTTCTGAAAGGAATCAGAGCTGAATTTCACTTAGATCTTTCAGAAGCTCATATTCACCAAACATTCTTTTCATAAAATTGTAGAGGTTTCGGGGAGCTGCCCCTAGGACCCCGCAACTGCGCCTAAGGGGTTGTTTGATAGTTGCTGAATGGTTTGGTGCAGAATGATTAAAAGACTCTTATGATGTAGTACAACATGAATTATAATTGTTTGGTAATTGTTCAATGTGAAATGGGGGCTCTGAATGGTTAAGGGAGGTCCAGGTCCTCCAGGATACAAAATGATTGAGAGGGTTTTGGAACCGTTAAGAGACAGACTTATTTTTTGCCAAACAGAATTCACCTTTTAGTGCTTCAGAGACTGCGTCTTAATAGAACGGTTAAGAGGTAAACAAACAACCCCTTAGGGTTACAGGAGTATGCACTTCACGCCTACTATCCATGTTATAGCTTAACAAACAATTCCATATTCTCTTGTGAATCCAATTACATAGAAATGAAACGTTATTTCACTAAAATCACCAACAAGATATGATCACAATCACTGTTGTTAGTGAGTCATAAGTTGGACAAATTTGGCAAATGGAAGCTTAACTGAGGGTTCTGCATTGCCTGTCTTTGTTTTATAGAATAAATTAGAGGGTTTCTCATTCCTGTGATTTTTATGAAAATGCGTTCAAGTTATCTCTATGCTTATGATCTATCCAGGAATTGCTAAAAAATTGATGGATTTGAAAGCATGTCAATGATAAACAATAAAATTCTGAAGAAAATACTCTTTTTAGGATTTCATTTGTTAGAGGCGTTTACCAAACGATTACCGGGTAAGCGCTTACCGGCAAGAGTCACCTCTTTCACTTACCTTATTGGGTAACATGTCGACCATCAAAATGGATTGTTGACAAGTGTCTATTACCGGGTAAGTGACACCCAATAAGCGTTAAGTAAACGGCCCATAAGTCTCCACATTGATAGGATATTAGGATTATATATAGGGTTACTTGGAAGAATAACCTTCCAAGATAATTTTTTAGATGTATGACCTTTTGACATATTCCGAGGCATTTTTGTGTTAGGCAGATGCGTTCTTAAATCTGTTTGAAAATCATGCATTTGAAAAAGAAAAAAAAATCAATTAGAATGTTATTTTTCTAAATAACTCATCCTATATATATATATATATACATGGGCTAATGCCAATTATTGCCAAACATGGACATGATCAGCCAGCTGGTAGTTCATTATGGACAGAGTCTTCCATTTATGTTTTCTTATAAAAGCTTAAGACTTGCAGTCAAGTTTGATGAACGTATGGCTCTTTCAGGACTAGATTCTTTAGTAGGTCTATAAGATCCCACATTAGTCGGGGAAGGAAACAAAGGTTGCCTTATAAGGGGCTGAATACCTCCTCTATCAGACATGTTTTGAAACCTTGAGTCCATGTGTGGACAAAACAGACAATATCTAGTACAGTTAGCCCACTTGGGTTTGGAAGTCTTGAAGTATAGTTCTTCAATGGATTACATCATGAGTGATATTTGCCAAAATAGTTTCAATATGTAACCCAATAACCATGGTAGTTAGAAGATAAGGTGTTCGATGATATGCCATAAAGAAAATTTCATCCAAAGGGTTATATGTAAGAAGTGTAAACAAATCATATAATATCAAAAACGACTCATCGGGCTGCTCAATCTGTTGATTTTTATGCAGGGAAAGTCATTTTGGAAGCGGTTATTTTGACGGCTACGGTGGTCGTGAGTCTCACTCTCTTCACATTTTGGGCGGCAAAGAGAGGTTACGACTTCAATTTCTTGGGACCCTTTTTGTTCGGTGCGGTTATGGTGCTTGTTGTCTTTTCATTCATTCAGGTTTGTGGTTTGCCGCCCTAGTTAACTCATTCATCCCTTTAGTTCCATATTTAGTGTAATGAAGATTTTTTTTTCTTAATCGATGTAATAGGGTCAATATTTTCTATTTTCTACACATTTTGACCAGTAATATTTGATGACATAGATACCCGTTTACTAAACGGTTACAACAAACTGAACGATAAACTTGACATGCACGTCATCAAATTTTACAAGATCAGTAGATTACCGGTCAAAATGGGTAAAAGAATAGGAAAGTTTGAAACTTTGTTACATTAGATAGAAAATTTTGGAAATATATATTTCATTGATCGAAAATTCTTTGTTACACTAAGGTAGTGTTTGTTTTTTTAAGAGGTGTTGAAGTCTAAAGTCCGATTTCACTTTTGATTTATAAGAGGTGGTGCTGAAGTTTGAAATCTGAATATGTTAGACTGTTTGTTTTTACGTCTTAAGTCTGAAATCTAATATGTTAGATTGTTTGTTTTTACGTCTAAAGTCTGAAATCTAATATGTTAGACTGTTTGTTTTTACGTATGAAATCTGAAATCTAATATGTTAGATTGTTTGTTTTTTCGTATGAAGTCTGAAATCTAATATGTTAGATTCGTCTTAAATTTGAATCAGTCATTGATTTAAAAAGCCCTAACAATGCGGGTGTACGCGAATAAGAAGAATTAAGTGGTGAGGTTACCACTTTTTTTTTAGCCAGATGATTTACAGACAAGAGAGTCTGAAAAAAAACAAGAAAACAAAAAAACAAACGCTCTGAATTTAAAAACGTCTGAACGAATAAGTGATAAGTGGTGTCATTAAGAGGTAAAATTGAAAAAACTAACAGGGACTAAATAGAAACTAAGGCGTCGTTTGTTTTTTCATTTTTAAGCTCTTAGCTCTTAATCACCCACTTATGTTTGACTCGTTTAGATGTTTCATAACCATTTCAGAACTGAAATCAGACTTCAGACTTCAGCACCTCTTAAAAAAACAAACGCCACCTAAGACACTTTGTTGCTTTTTGATGCATTTTGCACAGTTTCACGCATGGTTTTTTTAAACTCATTTGCTGATGTCTTTTGCAGGTCTTCTTTCCTATGGGCAAGATTTCTGTGATGGTTTACGGTGGTTTATCAGCCATCGTCTTTTGTGGATACATTGTCTACGATACCGATAATCTAATCAAACGATACACGTATGACGAGTATATCTGGGCTGCTGTGGCTCTATATCTCGATATCATCAATCTTTTCATTTCGTTGCTTACCATTTTAAGAGCTGCCGACAGTTAGAAACGAGATCATCATCTTCACCCATCATCGTATCATATATACTTCCATTAGGTATTAATTCTTTTTTAAAAGAGTTTGTTGCCCAAAGTGTTGAATCTTTGAATAGATTCCATGCTTGGCAACAAACATTTATTAAAATTGTTATTTGTTACAAGCTTTTTAATTGCTTTTTGTGCCAAGATAGATTTAAGTTTTGATTATGTTGAAAAAGAAAACCCAAAAATTATGTGTTGGAAACGACTTTTATACCGATGATTTGTGAAATGAAATAAAAGACAAGGTTATGTAATTATGTTGCATCGTGTCGTTATGATGTGTTTTTTCTCTCTTTCACACACTTTTCAATAGCCGAGTGTCATCATGGAAACAACTGTTCTACTCTTTAGGGTTGAGGTTATGTCTGCTTACATCGTCCCCAGATATACCGGGTTCTTTTTGACTATGCCGTTATTATGTGTCTCTCTTTCACACTTTTCACTAGTTGGGGTCACGGGAACGGTTGTTTTACTCTTTAGGATAAATGTTAACTCTGTATACATCATGCCCCAAGGGGAATGACCCCACTTCCGGGTGGGATATACTGGGCTTGTTTGGCTACGTCGTTATCATGTGTCAAATTTATTGTTTTTATATACCTCTTTTTTTAAATTATATGTAGATAGTAGACCAAAGTCGAACATGGGTCTCTTTTATGTAAGGATAAATAACAAACCACCAGATCTATTTTTGTGAAAAAAAAATATTTTTTATAGTCAAATCATGCTCTACTAATCGAAAAAAAATCCGGGTCCGCCTTTGTTCACATAAACAACTGGTAGAATTCTTGTATGTGTATATCCCTAGGGAGTGTAAACGAGTCGAGCTTTTAACAAGCTACTCGAGCTCGTGCTTAATAATTCTCAAGTTCAAGTCGATCTCGAACACAACAAATCGAGCTTCATAAAACTAACGTTCAACCAGGCGAGCCCGAGTCAAGCTGAATAGAGCTATTCAAGCATATACTTTTTCGAACCAAACATGCTCAAATGTTGATAAATATTACAATAAAAAATATAAAGATTATAAACCTTGAGCCAATAAACAAGTTAGAATGAGCTCGAGCTCAAATATTGCCGAATGATTTGGTTTAAGTGGTCAGAATGATTAAAAGGCTGTTATGATATAGTACAGAATGAAATATAACTGTTTGGTAATTGTTCAAAATGAAATTAGGGGTCTGAATGGTTAAGAGATGTCCAAGATACAAAATGATTCAGAGGGTTTTGGAACCACTAAGAAGCAGCTTTATTTTTTACTAAACATGATTCACTTCTTAGCGATTTAGATATTGTCTCTTAATGGAACTGTTAAAAGGTAAACAAACAGCCCCTTAGTACCGGCTAAGCATATAATATATCTGAAAACTAGCATTATATTATAATTATATATCACAAGAAGTAGGAATATGAAGCTAATTAAGTTATGAGCATTCAAAACCAGATGCTTATAAAAGGTTTATTACTACAATTTACTTACCTCCACACTTGGTGGACTTCCTTTCATCTACTATGGAAAGAAGTCTAGAAACACCTTGAGTCCACATATCGTATTCTCTTTGTGTCCTGCATTCAAACTCCACCAATCCACGACCGATTGTTCTCAGCCCAAAATAACGCCTTTCTTCACCACCGTCGAACAAATGCCGCCCTGGCCATGCCGCCATGTTCTTGCACACCTCCAACACCACGTCTGCAAACAACCACCCCGTTAAAATGTTTAATTACTAACTTTGTGTTTCCTCACCGTGAAACCGAACATTAGTTTATATATATATATATATATAGGGGTAGGTTCAAATGTGAACTCATTTTTGGTTGTGAACGTGAGGACGAATCTCAGCCACACATCTTCGGTTATGGTGGACGCGATCACGGAGGATTGACGCGATTCATGGGAGGGTGGAGATTATTAAAGGAGGGGAACCAGGTCAAAGCCGCCTTTATTGACCGGATAAGTGGCTGAGATTCGTCCTCACGTTCACAACAAAAAATGAGTTCACATTTGAACTTTCCTCTATATATATATATATATATCACTTACTTTTCTTCTTTTTGGTGATGGTAGAACCAACGTGTTTGCTTTTCATCTTTAGCATCACTTGACCCGTTCGATGGATGTAAACAGACACAATTTTCCAGTGGAGATCACCTGCATTTCATTACCCAAATGATAGTTAAATGCTATGTCTGGAAACTCGTGTTGGTTTCGAAGTCAATTGTTAGTTGAAAAGCTAGTTGTCGGCTAATAAGTTAGTTGTTGGCTATTAAGCTGGTTGTTAGATGAAAATCTATTTTTGTATGATAACTGAAAAGTTGGTTGTTGGCAAATAAGCTAGTTGTCTAAGATCTCCAACAAATTTTTCAAAATAAATGTGTAAAAATCTCCAAATTTGGATAACACCCAAAAATGATTACGATGCAATAGAAACTTTGAAATATCTATAAAGAGGAAAATAATAATAAAACTTTGAAATATCTATAAAGAGGAAAATAATATTTTATTAGATGAATGAAATATTTTATAAAATACACAATGTTGTAGTCTCCTAATGGAAAATTTGTTGGAGTTGGATCTATTTTTGTTTTTCCATCCTCCAATTTGGAGAAACTTTGAAGATTTTGCTCCACCAGATTCTCTAATTTGGAGATTGACTTTTATGGAGAATCTACAGAAGATGCTAATAAGGTAGTTGTTAACTGAAAAACTAGTTGTCGGCTAATAAGCTATCTGTTTCTCTGGTAAAAGTAGGTTTTGGTTCCAAACATGACGTAAGATTGGTGGTTCTTACCATTACGAGTGCGTTTGAGAAGCTCGCTTCCTCTTGCTAAGAGTTCTTGGTTACAGATGCCCAGAAAATTCTCTTCGGTTGGAAGCTGGTCGCTATAGCCGCTGCTATTTCCTTGGCTTTTACTTTCTTTAAGTCCTCGGTCCACTGGTATTACCGCTGCAATATTCCATACTTCCTTCAACGCCCTTGCTTTTAAGGTCGCTGCACCTCGTAGAGCTGAAACACACCTCACACAGTTAATCACGGAAGCTCTAAGTTTTCATCCTCAATACACACACACTACGACAATTTCGGCTTTATAAGACGCCAAATGTGTCTATGTCTAAATATTCTAACAGACTGATTTACAAGACTTAAACGTTGTGTTCTTGAATTTGAAGGGAGAAAAAAATAGATGGAGAAAAAAAGTAATGTTATTTCTATAAATATACCTTTTGAAAATATATTTTTATAATGAAAGGTCGGGTAGTTTTGTAATTTTAATAAGAGTAACTTACAGATTTGGTCCCTAAGGTATGTCAAATTCATCATTTTAGCATCTCTTCCTTATTTTACCATTTTTCAAATATAATTTTATAAAATATGAATACAGATTTTGTCCCTATGATTTGAAAAATGGTAAAATAAGGAAGAAATGCTAAAAAAATATTGAATTTCCCCTCAAAGTTAACAGAGAAAGTGGATGGCCGTTAGTACGAGGGACCAAATCCATAACAAACTGCATATGTGGAGATTTCTTTTGTAATAAATTAAGTTAAAGGACCAAATCCGTAATTTTTCTTTTGTTTCTTTCCTCTTCTAAAAAAGTTACGAAAACACAATTTTTTTACTTTCTCTCCCTTTCCTTAAAAAAAAGGTTTCAACATCACAACGCTTTTATTTAAGATAAAAGCGTTGCAATAAGTTGATAATAAGTTGATAAGACACTTTTGGGCATTGTAACAAGATTTTATAGACAGTTTTTGTCTTTTTGAATAAAGCATATTGTTAGAATTGTCTGGTCCTATAAATCAGTTTATTATTATGATATTTAGACATTTTTGACGTCATATAAAACTGATTTTGTTGTACTGGCAAATCGGAAGAAATAATGCAAGGGTTTAGGGTTCACCTGTTGCTGCAGCAGCAGTGAGAGTTAATATATCTCCATGCGATTTGACATTAACCGCAGAACTAACAGCAGCAACAAGGTGTTCACGTTCCGCTCCCATCGCCTCCGCAGTCTCCACACACTGAGCGGCAACCAATGTGGCGGCCGACGCCACCGCCATATTGGTCTTCGCCATTTGCTCATCCTTACTAGACGCCGATGCTGCCGCCGTGGCGGCTGCAATCGTCGCCACCGCTGCCGCCACTCCAGCAACCGAAACCGCCGCGTGTAATTGTGCATTATGAGCTCGGGTCTCTTCTTTCTTCTTCTCTCTCCTCTCCTTCAACCACCTCCCCACAGTCTTTCCGGCAGGGGTGGTGCTACTACCACCCGCCCCATATCCGCTCCGACCGTTGGCAAACAACGGTTGGAGCGTATTGTTGGCGCGCAGAAACTGTATTTTAAATAAAAATTTATATATTATTTTCTATTCGACAACGACAGCTAGTTTGACGGTCAAAAAATTACACCAAAAAAGAAAAGCTGCACAAAAACAAAAAGAAACCTTGTCCCCTGGACTGGAGGGATAGATGATAAAGTTAAAGTTATAGGGGGGCGTTGGAGGTGTCACTTTATTTTTCTTTCCCTTCTGATTTAAAGCAGTTAATAATAATTTGTGTCTTCCATTTTACTTTTCAAATTAGAAAAAAAGAAGGATATATATATATATATAAATAAAAGTTTATACCCTTCGTCCACTTTGTAATTGAACCAACCAGCCTCTATCTATCTATCTATATATATATATATATATATATTCAAACCTAATCATATAATGGTGTGTGACTGTGTTTGTTATACATCTTTAAAGGAGTTTTCAACTAAATGTGTATGGTTTTCTAATCTTTTTTTAACTTACTGATATTCATCTGACATGTATAATGTGTCAAAAAAGTGTCTCTCTGGTTTAAGACAGTCCAGTCTCATAAAACACGAAAATATACTTTAAAGTTAGATTATCATTATTAGGTCGTTTGGTTAAATGAACATCTAGTTTGAAATTTAAAAAGCACTTATCAAAAGGTGATCTAGTTAAATAACTCATTATGCATATCAGCTTTGTATACAGATGTATCAATGATTGAAGATATATACATCATGAGATGGTGTCCCTTGGACGAATGATCTTAAATGGGTTCTCATTTTTCAATTAGGATCAAAACCTTTTAAATTTTTGTAGCTCAACGATCAACATTTAAAATGAGTCTGGTTCAAACAGCCTAAGTCCTCAATAAAATATACAAATATACTAGCCGAAGCTAGCAATGACTGATAAGCTAGCTAATAGCTTATAAGCTAGCTAATAGCTTATAAGCTAGCTAATAGCTTATAAGCTAGCTAATAGCTTATAAGCTAGCTAATAGCTTAAATAATGTTCGGTAAACTAGCGTATAAATGTAGAACACCAAAAAAGACGTATTGAAAAACATAATTAATAATTAATATTTAATATTAACGAGGGTTATAATTGGAAAAAATGACAATAAGCATCCAAAACGCTGCTTACGCTACTTCAAGTAGCATTTGCTTATAAGTCAGCTTACAAGCTAACTTATTTTTACCAAACGTACCCATGATCTTAAATGAGATTTTAATTATATCTATAACTTTGTCGTATTTTTCCTTAGTAAAAAGGTCATCGATTAAATCAAAAATTGAATTAACCTTTTAGGAATGATATTATGCACATAGTTTCTATCATGAGAACAGATAAGGGCAAAATGCGAGGGAAACGAAAGCAGGATATTTTAACGGAGAAGTAATACCTTAACGACGTCGTCGTACTCGTCGGACGGTGAGATATGTGGACTATCGATTTCCTCCATGTGCGATGGATTCAGTGGTCCACTACTGTGTGAAAGCCTCCCTGACGCTAATGGCGATATATCCTGCCACAATCATCAATTCATTAAATAATCATTCAAAAACATTAAATACCATCACCACCTCCATGGCGTGATCTGTGATTCTGTTAGCACACGAAAATGATCTGATCTAACGATTACGAATAACAAAAAAACGGTTTCTAAACTACCTGAACTTAAATCGTATTTTTCCTAGAGACGAAAAACTCACCGATTGAGACATGATTCGTTCAAGCACGAGTTGTGAAGTGGCGGAAGAAGCGAACGAAAACGTAGTGCCGGAAAGTGAAGACGCTGTCGTCGTCGTCGACGACTCCTCCGCCGCGTCGACGCCGCCGAAAACACTGTTGTTTTCCGGCGGAACATTGAAATTTGTGGCGGTTGTTGTTCCGGCCTTAGAAATCAACGGTGACGGAGGAGAATGCAGAGTTTTTGAGACTTGATGAAGAGTAGCATCACTCCATGACCTTGATAAGAACTCCATCGGCTTCCGTGGACTCTCCGGCAACTGAAATCCACCGCCGGAATTCTGCTCCTGCCATAAACTGTCCATTTTTCCGGTAGTGTGGGGGTTATGTTATCATTTGGTTTTGGGAGTTTTACTTTTTATAGACGATACTAGTGTTTGAAGTTTTCGACACTCATTGGATTCGGGTCGGGTCAACCATGTTTGGAAAAAGGTTTGTTTTCTGGATCCGCTAAAAAACTGAAATTTTTTTGAAGAAAATGTAAAGAAATAATTTTCATCCAATTATAAATTTTAGATTATTAAATTAAATAATAGAAAACCAAACAAGACTCATCCCATCGATGGATTATAAATATGATATTACTTAGATCCCTCGTTCTTCCATCAAATATTCTGCTTTTCCCTGGATACTTGGGTTCAAATACCCATGGATTCGTTGTTTGCTTACTGGCTTCATATGATCTCTCAGGCATGCTGACCGAACAACGATGACTCCATGCCCTGTAGCTTGGGTAGCAGGGAAGTTAATTTCAGTTAGCTTGCCCCTTACTTAAAGCACTTCTTCATTCTATCCAGGCAAGAATCACGGTGAGAAGCAGTCACACAAAATAGCCCCAACTCATATTTCAGGTTGTGGTTGCCGAAACTATGGGGTGCCGAACCCGAGAACGTCAAAGATAGGTTCTTTCTGTTGGATAGTCGAGCTTATTCAATCATTTCATTTTCCCAAGTTCAATGTTAGCAAGATTAGTCAACATTTTTATGTTTCGAAAGAAAATGATGCTCTAATCTATTTAGAAATAAGGAGATCCTTCTATATCGAAATTTCAGTTTCTAAAATCATAGGAAAATTCTTGGTATCTAGAATGACTGGAAAAGTGGAAACAAGGCCAGATATAATTTGATCATTATGAACAAATCCAAAATCTGACTAACCTTTCTCTGTTCTGCATGAGAAAAGGTTATCAAAAGGTACTTTCGAAGGATATCGTGACTCAATTCAATTTAGTACCACCCTTCCCGCCAGTCTGCCCTTCCCCATGTCTTTCTCTTTCTTTTTGGAGTCTGTATGAATTAATATGTTCGGATAAATTGAAATATTTTTATTTTGAATGATTTTTTATAGATGGAAGGAGCATGTTTTTAAGTGGGAGAGACACGTTTGAAAAAAGAAAACCTTGATTTTTTGTATAAAGTTCATCCGTAAAAATTTATTGAATAAAGGGAATTTAATTAAAATGACCATTTTATAAATGGCATTTATCAAAATAACCAAAATCTTTTTTATTTTACCAAAATATACTCGAAATACCCCTCGAAATCACTTTCGCCCAAAACCTCCGCCCCATACCCCAAAAACCTCCACCAAGACCATTTTCACAATTTCTAATTTATATTTTACATTTTATACCCTTAGAGTTAGTTAATAAATTACTTTAGATACTTTACTTTTTAATTTTTCGTTTTACACTCTTATCACATTAACACACATACTCGTATATCAATTAAAATACGTCTAAAAAATACGTTTTTATTTTAACAACTTACACCATTATAATCGTCTCGACAATACCTTCAAAATGAGCCCAATATTGAATATTTTTCGATTTAATTATATATACTTTTAAAGCCAATTATCCTCTTGATCGGTGAATATGAGTACTTTTCATAAAATTCGGAATATTAATTAAAACACAAACTTCGTGTGGGGCTAATAGTTTTCATTTCTCATCTCATGGAAAACCCTTTTCGCTCCGCTTAGCCTTATCCCTCTATAATGCTATTATTTTTGTAAGTTGATCGTTTTTTTCGGTTATTAAAATATTATATTGAGGCTGAAAAATTTACTCATTAAAGGTCTTGGAGAAGGAGAACATGGAAATATGTTTGAAAGATTTCTGTATTTTATTTCAGTAGTCCCCTCCACACTGTGTATATATATCATTGATTCAAAAATGGGTTAATTATAATATATAATGTAATAACCTTAAAAACTGATGCATTATGTGTTATTGTACATGAGTATTAATTTATATGAGTTTTATTATAGAAATGACAATAACACAAAATTAGTACAAATTTACTATAACTTATATCTTATTTCTTTATATATCCATAATATTATATTTTGTCGTTAAAAAATAATAGCATTATATTTTAATTAATATTCCACATTTTGTGAAAAATATTCATATTCACCGATCAAGAAAATAATTGGCTTTAAAAATATATAATTAAATCGAAAAATATTCAATATTGGGCTCATTTCGAAGGTATTGTCGAGACGATTATAATGGTGTAACTTGTTAAAATAAAAACGTAATTTTTAGACGTATTTTAATTGATATACGAGTATGTATGTTAATGTGATAAGGGTGTAAAACGAAAAATTTAAAAGTAAAGAACCTAAAATAATTTATTAACTAACTCTAAGAGTAGAAAATGTAAATGTAAATTACAAATTGGGAAAATGCTCTTGGCGGAGGTTTTGGGGTATGGGGCGGAGGTTTTGGCCGGAAAGTGATTTCGAGGGGTATGGGGCGGAGGTTTTGGGGTTTGTGGCGGAGGTTTTGGCCGGAAAGTGATTTCGAAGGGTATTTCGAGTATATTTTGGTTATTTTGGTAAAATAAGAAAGATTTTGGTTATTTTGATAAATGTCATTTGTAGAATGGTCATTGTAATTAAATTCCCTTGAATAAATCATTCTTATCTTTAAACAACTATCAAATAATTATGTATAACTAACTGAATAAATTATGAGTTTTATTAACTTCATCACGTTGTTAACAAGCATACCGTTTTTCATAAAAATAAGCATTGTGGTTGAATAATTTAATTCAGCTAAAAATTAAAGAAAATGTCTAAATCCCACCAATGGTTCGTGTAGATTTTACAAATAATTTAGTTAAAGATTTTTAGGTCACAATTTATTTATTTTCTTTTAACAAAGGTGTTTCTTTTTAGTTGATAAAATTGACAGTTTGAATTTTTCATGCTTTGAATTTTTCATGCATAATTAAATGAAAGATACTAATAATGATTAAATAAAAAATGTTTTTTAATAAGTTAGAATTGAAATATTGTTTGACCATATTCTATTAATATCATATAATACCAGTGACAAAGTTTAAGGATAATATTATTGGTCTTTCTTTTTAATGTATATAATTAATAAATTAAACAAACTTAGTACATTATATTAAGATATATGATTTTGAATGATAAAATGTACAAAAACTTTACTTTTATTTAACAATTATTTTTGAGAAAACCTTCGATTTGAGGGAAAAGTTTTACTAAATATATAAAACTATCTATACAATCAATAGAGATATTTTTTAATATGGTATTAAATAATTCTCCCTAAAAAATAATAACTCCTCCGTTTCAAACTCAATGTCCGTAATAATAGAAAAGTATAAATAATTACTATAAATCAAACTTAAATAACACTTCGTTCATCTCAAAATAAATATCCACAATAAAAATAGCATATAGTTTCTAAAATTTGTGATTATTATACTATTATATAATTAAATTACACTTTTATTCTTATAATAAAGATTAAAACTTTATCCATCTCATGATTGAGGATAAAATGAGAAATTTGAAATCTACTTTTAAAAATAAACAATTTGTTTTTAAGATAAATTAAAATAATAAGATAAATAGACAAAGGAAGTAAGAGCATCTCTAATGCAAGGTTCTTATAAGTAAAAAGTGCATTAGCTTATAAGAACTACCATTGTGGAGAGGTTCTTATAAGATCCTAACAAGATATAGGTACCCCAACAAGAATTTTGGTTCTTACCATGATTTTTGTGAAAAATGTCATTTCACTCATGTTTTATTTATTTCTTTGACTTATTTAATTATTAAAATATAACTTATTTAAATTGTTGATGTTAAAAAAAATCAATTGGACCCACAAAAATGAAGTTCTTATAAGAACCTTCGTTGTGGAATTTTTGATGAGTTATTAATTGGGTGATTCTATAAAGACACCCCCTATTTACAATAAAAGACACCTCCTATTATCATCATTATGTAATTATTGTTTTGACTTTTATTTTATTGGGTGAGACATCTCTTTATTTAACACTTCCTATCATTAATTATTAAATAATTACTTTTAGTTTGACTACTAATCGTGATTACTTATTTATTTTTATTTTTTTATTTTCTATAAGAAATAATTATGTCAATATTTTTATTTTTACCTTTTTATTTTATGAATAAATATTATGTTATAATTAATCTATTTTTTTCTTCTTATTTTTTAATTAATCATATATTGTTTTTATTTGAAGTATTATTGTTTTTATTTGAAGTATTGTTATTATTTTTAGTAGAAAATTTTTGTTACTAAAAACTCAAAAACTTAAAAACTCAAAAATAAAATAATAAATAATTAATTTTTTGTAATTGTTATTACTTTATTTTTAACTATGATTTTAACCTTTTAACTAAATTACTATAACCTATGTTAACTAATATAGGTTTTTTATAGCTCACAAATCCATATTTTTAACATTTCAACATAAAAAACTAAAATAAATAATATATATTATAATATATATTATTATAAAAGTAATAATAATATATACAATGTTCTAAAAACTCGCGGCGACAGCCGCCATGGTACGCCGTGGCTTAAGGCTTGTGTCTGACGCCACGTTATGCTCATGGCACGCCATGACCCAATGCGTGATTTTTGTAACACCATATTTGATTTTTCCTACCCTTTCAGTGTCTTTTTTTTTGTTTTTAATATATAACATAATGTAAAATGTTTAATAACATTAACTCATTGAGTAATATAAGAAAACAAAGGTTTATGTATGTAAAATACTATATATGATATACAAATTTATCGCCAATAGACACGCCTTAAAAAACGTCATGGCTCGCCATGGCTTCTAAGTCTTAAGGCTTGACCTTGCCGCCATGCCACGTCTCACGTTATTTAGAACCTTGTATATATATAATATAGTTAAAATACATGTTTTACAAACAAATATTATTGATTATAAAAATTAATAAAAACATAAATATAAAAAAATTCATCAATTTTTTTATGTAAAAAATAAATTTAAAATTAATTAATTTATATAATAATAAATCATTATTCATATATATCATATAATAGTAATAAATATAAAAAAGTTAGATAACACGTCTTTTACGCGTAAATATTAATAAATTATGAACATAACTAAAACATAAATATAAAAAAATTAAAATAATTCATTAATTGTGAGTATATATAATTTAAGTTAAATAGTATAATAATAATAAATAAATAAATAAATAGTAAAAAGAGATGAGAGAAAAACTAATGATTAATAATAAATATTATTAATGATGGTTATAGGCTATAGGATATAAAGGGGTGTTCTTATAGTAACATCTATGAGATAGCATTGATGTGACAAAAAAAAAAAAGTGTAAAAAGAGTGGGTTTTATAAGAATTCCATTAAAGATGCTTTAATATAAATATAATTTTTGGAAAGTAGGAAGTAACTAAAACCGATGATTTTGTCTTTCTTTCATAAATTTTGTAAGTAAACATAGTCTTTATTCTTTAATTATGGTAGAGTTGTTATTGATTGGTTATGGAAAAGGAGGTTTAATGAAACATCTCCATGGCACTCGTGGGATATAGTTTTTAATGGCACATGTTGTCATGTAATCATTACACACATCACATGATTGAGTCTTTAATTGTAAATTATTATTATTTTATTATTATCATTACAAACAATCACTTTCGTTTTAGGTTTTTGGTTTTGTTTTTTTCAAATTTTTTTGATCGTTTTTAACAAATACTTTTAAAATAAAGTGTTTGGT
Organism: Silybum marianum; assembly: GCA_036898165.1. Lineage (NCBI taxonomy): Eukaryota > Viridiplantae > Streptophyta > Magnoliopsida > Asterales > Asteraceae > Silybum > Silybum marianum. The sequence continues at coordinate 1,134,988 of CM072530.1, forward strand.
TCATGTAAAAGAATGAAAATGACAGAGAATAAAAATAAGAATAAATTTCCATTCCCCATTTAATCAGGAATGAGAATTTGGGTTTCTGGAGGATTGAGTTTATTATATTATATATAAACAAACAATTTCTGTTATTATCATTTTCATTAATTCCTGTTTAATACCCCTAACCAAACACACCCTTAAACTATAAGAACATCTTCAACAATTTTTCTATAATTTTTCTAAAATAAAGAATAAAAAGTCAAAATCTCTAAAAATAATTCTTTTCAACTCCAACAGCTTATATATTTTAAAAAATTAATCATTAATTATATTATTAAAATATATTTTTTTTCTTCTATACATTTAATTTTAACAATTTTGATTGGTTTGATATTATTTCTCTCTTCTACACGTTTAACTTCAAAAAATATGATTGGCTGTATATAGTTTCTCTCTCCTACTTTAGAGATTATAAATATTTCTCCCGCAATACTGTTGTAGCATTTTAGAGAAGAAAACATATTTTTTTTTCTATTATAGCAATGCTGTTGGAGATGCTCTGATTCTCTAAAGTAGAAAACATTTTAGCAATGTTGTTGGAGCACTTTAGAGAAGAAAAAATCTTTTTTTTCTATTATAGCAATGTTGTTGGAGATGCTTTAAGCATCTTTAATGCAATATTTTACAAGTAAAAAGTAAATTGATTTGTAGAAACTGACACTATAGAAAGTTTATACAAAAAATCTCAACTTAATTTAATTCTTCAATAAAAATATCAGTCTTACCATAAAATTTATGTAAAATGACATTTTCTAGTTATTTTATATATTTTATTGATTCGGTAATTATTAATATTATATATATATAATAATTAATTAATTATTGATGTTGAAAAAAATAAATAGGAAGCATAAAAGGAAGATGTTTATAAACCCATATTAGTCGTGTTATTTCAAATATGCAAAAATAAAGTGTTATTTTTCATAAACTATATAGACCAAATTTATAGTTTTCTCATTTTAATTAATACAAATGTTAAAGTTATAAAAACGGCTATGTTTTTAAAAACAATAATAAAATGTTGGATAATCTAATACAATTATATATTATTGGGTCATGTGTTGCACCATTTTGGGAATGGATCTTACATTCACACTTTCAATGGCCATATTTTCTTCCCACCAACTTTGTCCCTATGTTGTTAAACTAATTTAGAGAATGTTTGGGATTTTTTATTTAAAACAACTTATGTTTTTTTATAAAAATGTTTATCAATCCATATGGTGTTAAATTGATAGTTTATAAAAAAAATGTTTGGATTATCTTATGATAGTATCAAAACATAATAAGCTGATAAGTTGTTTTTTAGTTTTTGACAGATTTTGTTTATCGATGTAAAATGTCCAAAAGAACATTATTTCAAAGAGCGGCGGCATAAAAGCAGCAGAATAGCCACGATGAGGAAGAGCAGCGGTGCCGGAAAGAAGAAACAACCTGACGCCATCGATTAGAAAGAGCAATGGTGCTGAAATCCTCCCACAATAAGAGATCTTGATCCCATTCCAATTCTTAGATCTTCCCAACATCGATTCCATAGATCGCCAACGGTGATGTTGATGTTGAGTAGTCTGGATAGGACATGGTTGTCGACGATCTCATGGGGTGAGTTAAAGGGTAAAAAGGTAATCTGGTTTTCAAATGTAATAAGTTATTTCTGATAAGTTAAAAAGGAGTAACTTATCAGAAACTCTCTATTATCGGTTTGGCACCTTTTTTTCCATTCAAACATAAAAATTGTTTACTACCGCTACCATACCACAACAACTCAATAAACACTTTAAATAAGCAATCCCAAACACCCCTTAGTATATAACTTTATGCTTCTTTTTTTCATAAAAAACTTTACGGTAAATTTAACAGTAGTTTTGATTCAATAATGTTTTTTATCAAGTATAGAGGTATGATCAAAAAGAAGGCGTGGCATTATGCTTAGTAAACGAGCTAGGAAATGGATGGAGACAAAGTTTTAAGATTTATTATGATTTTTATTTTGAAAGGAACATCTGATACCTTATTGTTGTATAGATTTATATATGTGTGTGTGTATATATATATATATACAATCATAGAAATTGGAGGGAAAGCAACTTCACCTACTAGCCTATCATTCGCTTCGTTACTGATTATGTTTCTTACAAAGTTTTCAAGAAACTGTGTGTATGTTTATGTTCTTTTATTTTCGGTATTGTTTTGTAATTGTGTTAATGACAATTCGACAAAACTATTATTTTAATAACTTCCTATCACTATAAACTACACTTATAATTAATCTTGAATTATAAAAGATGAATAACATGAATATTACACCAATAATCCTGTAATTTTTTTGTAATTAATGATATAAGTCTTAACATTAGAATAGATAATGCTCATGGTTTTGTGATGATAACATATGATGATGATGATTGTAATCAATAAATATTAATGACAATAATAATGATCATCATCATTTATAAATATATAAATATGCCTTTAAGCCATTGCTTATACTTTTTCTATAACTACATTAGTATTGCTTTAGTTATTTATTTATGGGTGGGTTTAAAAGAGAATAAAAGAAATGAAGAAATTCATCATATTCATTCGTCTAAACTTTATTTTATATATAAGAAGATTCTTTGAAGAAACGATATTTAAGATATTTCAAAATTATTGAAAAACTTTGAAGGTGTTAAAGGAGAAAGTAAATAGAACAACAAGAAAGAGAGAGAGAGAGAGAAGAGATCTGTAATTCTCATTAATCATAAGCCTTTTAAATAGGGATACGTTACAAGTAGATAACTACGAAAGATATCAGTTCTAATCTATCTCTAATATGTTTATCTCTATCTATATCGTCATATCCATTAGACGATGACACATTTATCCTACAACACTCCCCCTTGTGCCGAGTCAAAGGAGTGATGGTGCACAACTGTTGCCTCGTTAAAACCTTACGCCAAAATAAAAACCCAGTGGGAAAAATAAAAATCGGACGAAGGAAAGAGTACAACGCACCAGTTTATTTGCATTACATTGACTTTTCCTTTAGTCTAATAATCTCTCAGATTGTTACATTAATCATGAGAATTAAGAAAAAAAAAATGGAATATAAACTGTTGCCTCACTAAAACCTTACACCAAGGAACAAAACCCAATGGGAAAAATAAAACCTTGGGTGAAGGAAAGAGCACAACATACCAATACTACACATATAATAGACTCCCCCTTTTGTCTACTACTCCCCCTGATTTGTACATCAATCAAGGGAGTTTGGAAAGCTTCAATATTCCAATACTTTCTATATGTTTCCCAAATATGATTTTAGTTAATGATTTGGTAACCAAGTATGTCAAATTCTTCTCCCATTTTGCTTGATTCACTCAAATATATATGAGAGTTTGTTATTGTTGATTATATATAAACTTAAAGCAGAATATGCTTTGTGTTATCACCCTTATACATTTTAGGAATGAGCTTTTTGTACGAGTCAAATAGATAGTTAATATCAGCAAAGACATATCAAGACAATATTTTATGTTTTTCTATAAGGGCTGGTACTTTTGCCTTTCACATTCAACGTAGGTATTGAAATTCCATTATCAATCCTATTTTACTCTTTGTAAGGGAAGTATAAGCCCACATCAATGGTTCCAAAAGATTAATTTGATATCATTCCAATGATGTTGCGTTGGCGCTGAGCTAAATCTAGCTAACGAGTTCATTGAGAGATACAAAATACGGTCAAGTGTATTGTTCTAAGTACAATAATGCGCCTATTGCACTCAAATAAGGAATTCCAGCTCCCAATGCCTCTTCGTCATCATCCTTCAGACGAAATGGATCTTTCCTTTTATCCAACACTTCGACTGATCATGACAGTGCTAGCCGGATGCGCTTTGTTCATATTAAATCGCCTGATTATTTTCTAGACATATGCGATCGGTGAATTAATATCACAAACTCGGTGTCCTAGATTAAATAGATACATAAAACCAAGTTTTCCCAAGATCTTTCATCTCAAATTCAGATTTTGAATAGAATAAAGTTTCTCTTATTTCATCAAGAGTATTTATTATGATCATTACATCGACATATAAAGTTATGATTGAACATCTGGAACTCATTTTCTTTATAAATACGCACGGGCATAGTTCATCGTTCTTATATCCCTTCCCAATGAAGTATTCACTTAGGCAGGTATCCATATCCGCCTATGAGCGTTTCAATTTCATGGAGAACGCATTTCGTGGTTTCTACTAATATAATGTCATAAAACACTTTTATATATCTCTTAATCTAGATCCCCATAGAGATATGTAGTAACCACATTCATGAGTTGCATTTCCCGTCCTTCGGAAATTACTAGGCTAATTAATTAGCAGAACGTTATAACGTCCATCACGAGAGAGCAAGTCTTCTCGTCATCAATCCAGGGCGTTGTGAGAAACCTTGCGCCAAAGGAGAGTCTTATACATCATGACTTAATTATTCTCATTACGCTTTTATGACAAATGAATTATCTATGTCTTACGGGCTTTATACTTGGTGGGTTAGCACTACCGGACCAAATACCCGTGTATTTGTCAAATGTAATTATCCTGGATTGCTTCTATTAGGTCAATTTGCTCTTTGTTGACATTTTTCAACTGAGCATGGTTCGATGTCATAGTGCTCTATCATCTCACGAGCAACAATATATGTGAATATCATCAATGAGTATGTACGATCTGTCCATCGACTCGTATGCACTTTCATAATTCATTTGAGATTTATTTGATCTCTGGAATCAAATATTAACTTCGGAGCATCCTCCAGTAATGATTCATAGACATAGTTTTAATCAGAGATAATCTCATGAAAGGTTTATGTATTGATGATAAATGGTTGTGTCTTACTCTTCTTTTTCTTTAGATGAGTGTCTATCGAACCAAGTAGCCTCCCCCATTTCCTTTTGGGAGCCACGACCTCAACCACACCTCCACCATGTGTGATTGCAACGCTCTTTCAATGGCGTTGTGCCCTTGTTTGGGGACTTTTAACCTTGAGGGTATATTTGCAGTTGGTATATGTGATCTTGTCACTTCTATAATAACATTAAACGTATCAGGTATCGAGTCTGATTCGTTTGGCTTCAACTTTACATTGTGAAGTTTGGGGATCAAAATGAGACATAATGAGAATATTCTATGACACTTCCAGTCGTTCTCATGAAAAATCCTTTTTCCTATCTCCCCCTAACGACGGGAAGAATGTCTCATTAAAGTGACAAACTCGCTAATCTAGCGATAAAGAGATCACCCGTCAAGGATTCTAATTAGCGGATAACTGTTGGGGATTCATATCCAACTAAATTGTTTTTAAGGACCCATTTGGTGCGTTGTGGGGGCGCAATTGACACATATATACTACACAACCAAACATGCGTAAATATAAAATATCAGGCTTATATCCAGTTACCAACCGGTACGCATCATACTGGTTGGCTAGTAGTGGGTCTAAAAATAAGTAAGGCTGCATGTAATATTTGCATAACCCCAGGAAAATGCGGGTTAATTGGTGCGCATAACCAATTCCCTATATACCATCTATATTCTTATGATGATAACTTCTATGAGACCATTTTATACATACACATGGGGTATAGAAAACTCTACATTGATTGCAATATATATGCAATAATTATCAAATCCTTATGATGTAAATTCTCCAGCATTACAAGTCATATAGACTTAATGAGATAAAGAGGGAGGTGAGCCCTTAAACGTATAACTAGTGCTTGGAGTGCAGCATTTCATGTGGACAATAATGCGACATGCGTTCATTGTGTCGAAACCATAACCATAAAATACTTTAATGGCCCGCATTCTGGTTGTTTATGTCCATAAATATTACCTTGTTATTCATTGTAAGAATGAAATATTTTTGTATTATGTCCTTAGCTTTAGGATGGTCTCATTCCTGTCTTGGCTAAGGATCAGGGTTTATTAAAATTCTAGGTATTCAAGAGGGCTTATTATGATGTTGGTGTTACTTCTTGTGCTGTAGAAGTCAACAGTTGCAATATAGTTAATTAACTCATTTTGCCTTCCACTCGAAAAAGAATGTGTCAATGTGTATTTTTCAATACATAGATCATTATGTTATGACCATGGTGTCCCACAAGGTCATGTCGAAACATATATGTGTAATTGTCCCAAAGTTCTTTATTGGTGACATAATATGATTTGATGACCTAGATAATCCACTAGTGTGACACATTAATTTCTCTAATATACGTTCCTTTCATATCATTAGAGTTGATGTACATATATTCCCATTTCCATTCTTATAATACGATTTCCAGTTAATATGAATATTTTAACAAGGTTCTCATTAATATAGTCCTTTAATGACTATTAATCTTGTACTAACAAGAAAATGACAGTTCATCGTCTAAGTATTTTGGTCGGAGGAGTAAATATTAGTCTATCTTTTAAGATTGTGTGGGAGGTCCCACAAAAACACTCAAGTTCTCCTCGATACATTCCAACATGGAACGGAGAAATTGAGAGTTTTATACTTGTAATTTTGATGTATTTCTTTAAATTTATAATAGTTAAATATTTGGGTTTTCATTGGTAAATGAAATTTATTTAATACTTAAAGTAAAATTCAAACAAAATTATGCTCAATCAAAACCTTAAATTAATTTGATATAGTTCATTTCCAACTTGTTCTTTTTGTATGAGTGATTATTAGCACATTTTTCTTCTTATATTGTCCATTATCTTTTAGGCAGTAGTTTCATCTCTGCTCCAAGAATTATAAAACCCTTTTTGATTCTTTCATGACCCTTACCATTTCAATGGTTTTGTCCATGGTGTGTAGAGATGTCACCTATGTGAAATTGTCTTTAACTCACTGTCCTTTAGAGTTGTTTCACCTCTAACACTTTCATTATTGACCACGAGAATTTTCTTTGTCCCAAAATGTTTAGTGATCTGAAATAACCTTGTTATATCCCTCAACCACTTACAGTAGGTTGATGAATTTGTCTAAAGGTTATACTTTAGCTCACATTGGTTCATTAATATGATTACTGCTATATGAAAGGTGAAAATCTTCTATGAGTTCCTTGTCATGAAAATTGAGATGTATTTTGAGCACAACATTTCTTTGTTGAAACAGTCATTTTCTTGTAATCGAGTGGGTTTCATTCCACTATTTGATTAGTTTGGAAAATACATGGTACTAGATACTCCTGATTTTTCTTTTCAGGGTGTCCCGTTGTTCTTAGAGGATTCTAGTTAATGGTATTCCATATGAAGGTTGTGACTGATGTATCGTCTCAAAAATCTCAAGATATTTACATGTATTTTAACAGGTGACTTTTAGGGTCAATATGTTTTGATGGGTTTTACATATTTGCCTATCTTATGGTACTCAAGTTCTTTCGAGTCCAGGTGGTTGTAAATAATGGAGAATATATGATTTTCTAAAATCATGTTCTATAATTATTTATGTTATGAATGAGATTTCATTATCATAATATTATTGGATTTTTGTATTTTTTAATTTTTAATTTTTTTGTTGATAGTACTTCATCAATATTTCAATATTCGAAAATAGATCACAAAGACACTTTTAGATTTCCAGGTAGGAGGGGAATCACGTGGATTACTTAAGTCCCTTCAACCTTAGGGTTATTTACACTCGTTTGACAAAATCTTTCAGTGTTATGCAATTATTTCGTTTCATGAAATACATGAATAACATCAATAATTTTGAGAGATTTTGCCATTAAGCAAAATAAATATTGGTTTTGACATAAAGTCAAATTTAAACTTTTATTATCTTAATAATATTTTTGGGGCATTTGGTAAGAGACCAAAATATATAGGGGTTGGAAGTGTAACTTCAAAATACTTGTTAAGATAATAATGAGTAGGAACCCACAATTAAGATAAGCATTTGAATAATAATATTTTTACAATTTTATATCATTAGAAATTGTAATTTGGATAAACATTTGAACATGACATGTATAAATCAATTCAAAAACTAAAACATGATTAAATTAACAAATATTTAAATAAAATAATCCTACTTATCTCATTCAATCATGATTATACATCCATATATAATTTTAGATCAACAATTTTGTTTTTTGTTTTTTTTTATTTTATAAATACATATATTATGGTATGAGATATTATGCAAATTCTATTAACTAATAAACATATAAAAAACGTGGATTAATAGGTGGCAAATCATCTTTTATTGGATAATGTAATCAATTTTAAAAAACTTAATTAAAACTTTAATTAAACAAATATAATTTAACAAATTCAATGGATAAGCCTAAATACAAATATGATAATATCATGTTTAAAGTAATTAATTTTTTTTTATCATTCCAAACAAAAATAAATTACAGCATTTTAATATGTAAAGTTGCACATTTAATAAACAAATAAATCAATTAAAAAAATTTGGAGCATTGATTTAAAATGTTAACTAAACAGATTAATAAACACATAAAAATAAATAGGATAGGCAAGTGATTTAGGGTAAATATGGTTAAAAGAATTACAAAACACCTAAAGAAATCATCTAAAAAAAAATTAACAAGTATTTATGTATACGAAGCATGGGAATATATAATCAGTTTGTATGTAGTTTGCAACACATATTTTTACATAGAGAAACGACTTAAAATAATGTTGTATCATACGATCACGTAAACATCATAAAAAAACTTAAAAACATGAATAAAAATAGGATAAAACAATAAACGAATTATACTTACTTGGATAACGATGGCAGAGGATGGTAGGAGTTAACAGTTCCCGATCTTGATGATATCAATTCTCAAACTAATTTTTTTTAAAGAAACCACTTACCCGTTCATCAAATTGGTGAATTAGTTTTAAGAGTACCGACTTCATCCAAGTTGATCTTTCAATTCTTCCCGTTCGTAAACCATGTTTTATAATCTGGTGTCAAATTTGATAATCTTCCTAGAGCATACGTGCTGATAACGTGTTAAAGGAGAAAGTAAATAGAACAACAAGAAAGAGAGAGAGATAGAGAAGAGATCTGTAATTCTCATTAATCATAAGCCCTTTAAATAGGGATACGTTACAAGTAGATAACGACGAAAAATATCAGTTCTAATCTATCTCTAATATGTTTATCTCTATCTATATCGTCATATCCATTAGACGATGGCACATTTATCCTACAACAGAAGAGAAATTACAAAGAATAAAACACATTCGAAAAAACTCCTCACCAAAATTACAACAATCTCTCTCTCACTCACACACACACACATAATCATGAATTCATGATCCATTTATGATGAATAACCCATGAACATAGCTGACACTTGTCGTGCTCTCCTTTATTCTCACGTTTACAACCAAAGCCCGGTTTTTATTTGAACTCGCCAATATGTGTGTGTGTGTGTAATATAATATGATCAAGACGAAAAATTGTTTGAGAATAGGAGTCAAGAGCATCTCCAACAGTTTTTCTATAATTTTTATAAAATAGAAAATGAAAAGTCAAAATCTCTAAAAACATTTTATTCAACTCCAACAGTTTTTCTATTTTAGAGAATTCGTCATCAATTATATTATAAAAAAATATTAAGTACATTTAATATAATATTATTTCTCTCTCCTACACATTTAACTTCAGTAAGTTTAATTGGTTGTTATGATTAAAATATTGTTTCTCTCTCGGAATTTAGAGATTTTAGAGAATTCCCTATATGAAGAGTTTTCTCCATAATTCTAGAAAATAGAAAGAATATACTTTATCAATGTTGTTAGAGCATTTTAGAAAAAGAAACTCATTTTTTCCCCCATATTTTAGCAATATTGTTGGAGATGCCCTAAGGTGATATAAAAAAGAATTTAAACCTTTAATCACTTTTAATCTCACCTCACCTTATTAATTTAGCTTCTGACGGGACTTGATCTTTAATTATGATTGATCTAAGGGTGAATATCTTTCTTACCTTTATGATCACCATAATTTTCATTTTCACCGGAACCCAACCATATGATCATGGTGTAGTTGCATTGTTTTAGTTGGTGTCATATTGTATTCATAAGTTATACCAGACCTCATAGATTCACAGTGTGCGTTCCTAAACTATAATAATGTTACAACAAAAGTGTTTACAATTTATTTAATCGATTAAGATTGTAGTCCACAAAAAGAACATCATATGCAATAATTCCCCGATAAGCGCTTACCATGGTAAAAATCATCGTTCTTACTTACCGGGTAAGCTCTTACCATGGTAAGAATCATCGTTCTTACTTGCCGGGTAAGCGCTTATCATGGCAAGAATCATCGTTCTTACTTACTGGGTAAGACTCTTGTTCATTGTCTCGTTCTTATTGGATAAGATTATTAGTCCTTACCATATTCATCCAGTAAGTTAACGCGAATCAATAAAAACTTAACCGGATAAGAGTTTGGTAAATAACATGTTAACTTGTTTTTTTATATAATTTATTATATTCTATACAGTAAAACACCTAAAAAGTAAAGGTGTAAACAGTAAACGAAAGGGAAACATCGACGGACGGAGGATTCCAAATCAGCGACAACAGTCAGCGACTGAGTCAGAATCGCTGTCTAGCTGCCTGCGGTTACATCCATATAACTAGTCAGAGGCGTGCCTGATGACGTCATAATCGTCTTCTACCCTCGAACGGATGGATCTGACCAATCAGAGTGAAAGAATATTATTATTATTATTATTATTACTTGCAGAACAACAACATCAACTTTCTCGTTCTCCAAAACAAATAAAGCGAATTTTTTCTTCCCAATTTGTGAATCCAAGGGACCCTGTGTTTCTGTACCATCCAATTCTTATTTTAATTTTTAAATCATATATATTGAGTGAAGAAGGTTTAAAGAAAAACATTAAAAACAGAGAAAATTGAAGAATACCTTGGGAGCCCTTCATCTAAACAGTATACAGTAATGCATACAAGTGTTTTTTTTGTGCATATACACAAATACATGTATAAATTACCAGTATGCATTAGTACATATCATCCAGATGGAGGCTTGCAAGATGTTCTTTAGTTTTTTTTTTTTTTTTTGACGTTTTCCCTTAAACCTGACCCTATATTGAGTAATGTTACATTTATATATTTTATATCAAAATCAGTTCAAATTAGGTATTGAAAATGTAAAAAGGTAAAAAGTCGTTTACCTAAATGCTTACCTTAATAATCGTTTTTTTTTTGTAAGTCTAACACTTTAACTTACTTTATCTATTAAAATTGTAGTCTATTAAAGCGGTATTGTATGCAACAATTTACCCGGTAAGCGTTTACAAAGTAAAAGTCGTCACTATCATTCACCAATGTTCGTCTCTTTGTTCATATCATTGTTCTTGCAGGGTAAGATTATAGTCTCTATCATATTCATTTGATAAGATAAATGATACAGTAAACACTTACCAGTAGTAAGCTTGTACTAACGCTTGCTAGGAGTAAGAGCTTATAAATCATCAAAATGGAACGAATTTGTAAGAGCTTACCAGTAAACGCTTACCAGTAGTAAAAGTCGTCACTATCATTCACCAATGTTAGTCTCATGTGATTTATAAGCTCTTGAATATGAGAACCGTTAATTTGTATTTGACCTTCCTTAAGAGTTAAGACCCTGCAATTCTAAGTTCCACAATATTACAATTATTGATATATATAGAGTCCAGTTTCGATCCACTGGACTTCCCAAAAGAACACCAGTTATCGACTAATATCAAATAACCGGAAACCGATCCACGGAAACCTATCAGGCTTTTGGCCCAACTTGGGCCTAGACCCAAACCCGGTCCTAAATTCAGGGTTAGAGTAAAGTTCACTTTTGGTCCCTAACATTTGTCCATTTCAACGGTTCTCGTCCCTTAACTTTATTTTAACAGATTTGTCCCTCATGTTTGACACCCTGCAACGACTTTCGTCCCTTGCCCTAATGGCTAAAATGAATAAAATACCCCTCATTAAATTTAACTTAACGGAAAAAAACCAACAGCCATTAAGGGGAGGGATGAAACTTGTTGAAAGGTGTCAAACGTGAGGGATCAATCTGTTCAAATAAACTTGAGGGACGAGAACCATTGAAATGGACAAATGTTAGGGACCAAAAGTGAACTTGGGCTTTCCGGATTGAGCATCTGTCCAAGGCTATTTTATGCAATCTCTAATCATGATATTGGGCCTCACCTCGATCGAGTTACTCTAAGGCCTTATTTGTTTTTTTTTCATTTTAAGCTCTTAACCACCAGTTACGTCTGATTCGTTTAGACGTTTCATAACTACTTCAGAACTAAAATCAGACTTCAGACTTCCTGCATCTCTTAAAAAACAAACGCCACCTAAGTCTCTAATACTAGGTTACATGAACGATTAGTTCATAAAGACTTCATTCAGATTACGCTCTTCTTAACCATAAAAAGTACGCACCAGAATGGGAAAGAAAAAAAAAGATCAAAAAAACGTACTACGAGTTCCCACTGATTCCAATTCCGGTTCCGATTCCAGTTCCGGTTCCCTTGAAGCTCTTCGACAACCAAATAGCAGTTTCTCTAGGTGACACCTTTTCCGGCCCAAATGGTTTCAATAAAACCGCTAATTCCTCTATTCGTTCTTGTTGCATAAGCTGTGCACTGAACTCCAACAACCCTTCCAACGCTTCGGCTCGTTGTTGGTACGATGACGTGTCGAACCGATGTCTCTGCCCTCGTGAATCCAACGACGACCGGCTCGAACCCGCCCCTGTCGTGGCCTGGTTCGGGTCCAACCACTCGACACTCCTGTTTATCGAGTGGGCACCACCGCTGGTGGTTGTTTGGTGGGTCTGGCTCACGATCTTGACGGTGCACTTGTCGATTGTGACTGAGCGGTCAGGGACGGTGGTTGGGGAAGTACCGGAAGAACACTGAGCCGATGTTGAAGAGGTTCTACGGACCGGTAGGATCAAGGGTTCATCACGAGAGGTTAATAGAAACTCGGTCATTTTGTCGATCCGGGGAGCGTTGACGGATACGTTTGGAGATTCGAAATCCAAGTGGGGTTTTGAAGTTGTTGACGATAAGGGTAGAGATGTCCTACGGGTTGTTCGAGAAGAAGATCTGCTGGCCGGAGTTTGCGATACCGGAAGCTGAACACAGAGTACAAATCACGTTAATGAGTATATCAACAATTCAACATACACTACAACAAAATCGGGTTTATAAGCGCCAAAAAATTGTAAGGTGGCGTTCGTTTTTTAAGAGGTGATGAAGTCTGATTTCAGTTCTGAAATGGTTATGATTTATGAAACGTCTAAACGAATCAGACATAAGTGGTGATTAAGAGCTTAAAATGAGAAAATAAACAAGGCCAAGTGTCGTAATAGAAACCCTTTATAAAATAAAATTTATAGGACCAAAAAATAAAGCGTCCTATCTAAAAGTGTTGTAAACTTGTAATAGGGTTATAGGACGCCTTTGGGCGTCTTAACAAGTTTTTTAAAGACATTTTTAATACAAAATGTATCATTAGCAATTTTATAGGACATTATTAGAAAAGGTGTCCTACAAAAAGGGGTTTACAAGACTAAAGAAAAGTTCAAATGCGAACTCAAAGTTGGTTGTGAACGACAAATGAGACCGCGGCACGTGTCTGAATGTAGTATTTATTCAGACTGAACATAGTATTTGTTCAGTCTGAACAATGCTTGTTCGGTCTGAATAATGCTTATTTAGACCGAATAAATACTATATCAAGTCTGAATATTTCTTTGATTATTCAGTCTGAATTTGACACGTCTCATGCTCTCATTTGTCCTCACGTTCACAACCAAATTTGAGTTCTCGTTTGAACCCGCCCCTACAAGACTAATTCTCAAAAGTGTCCTATAAAATTGCTGACGTCTTACATTAAAAGTGTCCTGAAAAACTTGTTAAGACGCCTAAAAACATCCTATGAACTTATTATGCCTTTAGATAGCACACTTTATTTTTTTGGTCCTATAAATTAAGTCTTATAAAACAGTCTGTTAGGACGCTCAAAAACTGGTGGGCATCCTATAAACTCAATTTTGTTGCAGTGACATATATATATATATATGAATTTCGAAAATGAAATATTTTCACTAGCATAATATTTACTTATCAAGAACATACCAAATCACGATCGGAACTCCCTCTTATCTTCGCTAAAGCGGTTTGTCTTCTGGGGGTAGTAGCGGAAGGTTTTGCAGGAGTCGATCTCGGGGTTCTGAGAGCATTTGATGTCTTAGCAGCAACTAATTTCTCGGTATGTATATATTCTTCGATACTGCCAATAGACAGCTTTCTAGTTGACGATTCTGAAAAATCGTGTGTTTTCCGAGAACACGAAGAATAGTGATCGTGTTCAGATATACTTGGATTCAAAGCCCTATCACTGCTAAACGATTGACGTTTCTCGTTATGAAGACGAATGGTTCGAGGTTCAGGCTCGATGAAAGTTGTTTTCTTTTCGTAGTTGTAATCTGACCACCGGACCGGAAGGGTGTGGCGTCTCGGGCCGTTCAAGTTAAGATGGAGCTTAAGGACGTATGGTTGAAGAAGTGAATTTTTAAGCAAATCAGCAGCCTGCAAAATTAAAGCAGATAACCTTGAAGGTCGGCTCAACTGACAGATAAATGGATAGACCTTGGGCCCACCTTACAGGTAGTCAGTTCGAGTTTCCTTTAGGCCACTAAGGATTTTCAACTTTCAAGGCTAAACATCTCCAACAATTATGCTAAGATAGAGATTTGGGAAATTTAGGGTATATTTTTGTTCCAACATCTATGCTATAATATTAATATATGCTAAAATAAACAAAAAAGAGAATAGAAATTTGTAAATTTGGAGAAATCTAAAAGCTCCATATTTAAGAGAGAGAAATAATATTTAATTCATTCTAACCGATAGGAGACACGAAATTAAGTGTTTAGGAAAGAGATAATATTTTTATTAAATGTGTTGAATATTTTAATAATAAGCTAATGATAGAATTGCTAAAATAGAGTAGATGTTGCAGTTGGATGTAAGTTTTTTAGAGATTTTAATTTTTGATACTCTATTTAAAAAAAATTATAGCATAGCTATTGGAGATGCTCCAGTGCCACATAGGATTACTCGCAAGGCAGCCAGACACCCACAATTACCGAAAAAGTATTAATAAGAGTAAATTACCTTTCCGTCCTGTGGTTTGTTAAAAATTGTGATTTTCATCCCTGTAGTTTAAAAATTGTTGTTTTCATCCCTATGATTTGTGATTCATTGTTATTTCCGTTCTTATGATTTAAAACTTGTTGTTGCTTCGGTCCTTGTGGTTCGGGTCCTTTGTACTTAAAGGTAGGAATTAGGTCAGGGACGAAAATTGCAATTTCTAAACCACAGGGACAAAAATAGAAATTATCAACAAACCACAGGGACAAAAATCATAATTTACTCTAATAATGATAATAACAACAAAAAGCAAAAGTTTGAGATTTTTAATGCAATGGTAGGTACACCGACGAGACTCGATAGGATTGAAAGGGACTGGAATAGACAAGACAGAATGAGCAAGAGTAATATAGATTGGTGAAAATTTGTGGAAGATTTTAGGGTTTTAATTTTACAAGGATAATTTAGGAATTTACCAAGTTTGTCTCATCTTCATGATTTTTGTTCCACCTATTTAGGTAGGACAAAAACTTTCATTTTTGTCTCACTCAGTCATGTCAGTTCCAATCTAACAAGTTTTTGTTCTGTCATGTCCTATATTGTTTTGCATGCCAAAGACATCCTAAGGAAATAAATTAGAATAAGAAATAAATATACTTACACTTGGTCTCATTTCTGGGTTTTTCCGCAGCATACTCTTGATAAGCCCTCGACTAATATATATATAATTGAAAGTTAATAATGTTATAAAAACCCGATAAAATATGAATAGAATTTGTATTTCAAATTAAATAACTCACAATGTGCCCGAATACATGGTTGGAAGTGGAGATACTATTGATTTATTTATTTTGTTGATCAAAGATTGCATATCCTGCTCAAAAATGAAGTTTCAAAGTAGACAATTAAAAAAATTCACATATGAATATAGAAAAGATCCAAGAAAACATAGCTTATGTTAAGCCGTCTACTACCCATTAACACGGTTAACATTAAGAGCATCTCCAACAGATTCTCTACAGTTTCTCTGTGATAGAGAACCAAAAGTTAAAATCTCAAAAAAGCATTACATTCAACTCCAACAAATTCTCTATTTTAGATATTTCAACATTCGTTATATTATTAAAATATTATGTAATTGTATCATGCCAAATTCCCAGTACACTTTTTTTCAAAAACTTCATATAAAATAATAATAATAATCCAGTCTCATTGGTTGAAATGAATAAAATATATCATTTCTATACAACTAGAAGCGTATTCGCCCAATGAAGCTAGATTCATCTCGCTTGTAATGTTTAGCTTTGTTCTTTAACTTTGTCAATTTTATAATACGGTTTTGTATGGTTTTGAGAACACTATAATATTTTTGTGTTTGAAAAAAATATAAATTTGAAGACCCCATAAAAATTTGAAAACAATATATCGATACTAGCATCAAATTAACAATTTAAAAGTTGTTGTTCTTTAATAATTTTTTAGTTCAATTTTATTATTAAAACTTAATTCAGGTTTGATATAATAAAGTAATTTATTTTAAGTTTATAATATAATGCTTTTTATAAAGATAATAATTAAGTATTATGTTGGAACTCAATGATTATCCTAATTTTATATTAATTGTATTTAAAATGAGATGTTATTCTGTATTTGATTATGTATATCAGTTAGTTATATGAATTCAAACATACAACTTTACAAAGTTGTACTCATGTACCATTACTTGTAATCTTGAATTTTAAGTAATATGCATCATTAAACAATACTTGAAGCATTGATGCATAATGCATTAAAAATGGTCTTTAAGTTTTTGTCTCAAATGCTTTATAATATAGTATATAGATATAGAGAACCTGTTGAAGCAAAATAGATAACAAAATCTCCATTTTCTCTATTTTAGAGAATATGTTGGAGATGCTCTTAAGCTAATAAAACCCGTTAAGTTTTAACAGAAGAACAACTCATAAGTTTATAAAAAGCACACGAGCTAACTTACAAAAGCTTTGAATGCAGTCTTGAAAGCGGTCATTTCATACATACAGCATCCTGGACGAGTTGTGAACGAGAATTGTGTAAATTAACCAGGAAAAAAAACGATTAAATGGAACACAAATAAAAGGTTATCGGAAATACCTAAAGACCATATGTCTGATTTAGAACCATAAGGTATATCTGCAAGTAGTTCAGGGCACATATAGCTAGGAGTTCCCACAACCTGAAAATTAAAGAATTTATATAATGTAAGTTAAGCCATTAGTTAAAACTTACGTTAAAATGCATTAAAATACAACAAAATTTGGTTTAGTTTCGACTTAGTGTAACTAAAAAAAATCTCAATTGATGTTACAAAGTTTCGAAAATTTCCCATTTTTTATCCATTTTGACCAGAAATCTGTTGATCTTGTAACATTTGATGACGTGGATACACATTTACGGAATGTTTATGAAAGGGGTATGGCGAGTGGACGATAAACTTGACATCCACGTCTCGAATGTTACAATATTAGCATGTTACTAATCAAAATGAGTAAAAAATAGGAAATTATTAAAACTTTATCATATTGATTGAGAAATATATATATTTATGCATGAAATAGGAACTAATAAGGCAAACTTAGTTGCATTTTAATGTGTTTTTCCCTTCAACTTATACACCCCCCCAAAAAAAAATCTAGAAAATCAATGATGGAAGCAATTATCAAATACCGAGGATGCAAGATCTTCAGAAGTCAACATTTTAGCAAGACCAAAATCACCTGAAAAGAACAAAAGCAACTCAGACTAATATGAAGCTATAAAGGCGCATGTTCCTATAAGGTTTCGAGATATTAGGTAAAAGTGGTTATTACCAAGTCGGATATCCTGATCTCGTGTTAAGAATATATTTGAACACTGAAATGAAATAAAAATTTCATCAAATTCAGATATATTGTAACGGAAATGGTATCATATTATCAATATCAGCTAAAATATCGTAGAGGGATATCATCACGCACTAACCTTAACATCCCGATGAATAATATGATTAACATGCAAATAATCGAGTGCCACCAGTAGTTGAACGAGCCATTTGCAGAGTTTCTACACATTTTTCCCAAATAAAATTGTCAACATGAAGACACCGTGATGCCAAATTTAATAAATGAGATTTACAAAATAACACAAAAACAAACAAAGAACTAAAACCTCTTCTGGAAAATGAACACTGTTGGCTTTTTTTATTGCTTCCGCCCTATAATGAACAAATGATTAGAAAGATAACATCTTGCGGAAAGAAAAGAACAGTAATTTTTAAAGTGTAGTTGGTTGAGAATGTAACTTACATATCTCCTCCTTCACAGTATGCTATAACAATGCATACATAGCATCCCTGAAAGAAGGAAAAAAAGATCCAAGTTTGAAAACTTATACGTCTTGACAACCAATTCAAGGTGTGTTTGGTAAGCAGACAGGACTAGATTGGATGTTGCTGAATGGTTAAGTGGTCAAAATGATTAAGAGGCTCTTATGATATAGTGCAAAATGAAATATAATTGTTTGGTTATTGTTCAGGATGTAATTAGGGCTCTCAATGGTTAAGGGAGGTCCAGAATACAAAATGATTCAGAAGATTTTGGAACCATTAAGAGGCAGACTTATTTTTTTGCCAAACAGGATTCACCTCTCAGCGATTCACAGCCTCTTAATGGAACTGTTAAGAGGTAAACAAACAGCCCCTAAGACTGGAAGGATGAGAGTGATGTAAGCGGGTGAAAGAATTATGCAAGGTTTTAGGGTTTTAATTTGTCATGGGTAGTGTTGTAATTTACCAATCATGTCCCATCTCCCTGATTTTTGTCCCACCTATTTTGCTGGTTTTTGTCCCAGTCATGTCATGTCCCAATCTAAATGTCGAACAAAACATGGGACAACAAGTTTTTGTTTATGTCCAACGTACCAAACGCACTTAAAAACATAGTGTGACAATAATTTAAAGAGCACGAACCTTTTCAACCCATGAATCTTTGTACTCCACTATAAAAGGATTTTGCACGGTGGAAATAAGTTCCATCTGCATTCACACAACCAGATAAGCTCTGCATATTCAGTGATGTGAAAATGGGGATGAGATCTTTACATGATATTTTTCGCCAAAAAAGTTAGGGTATAATCGCTTAGTTATGTACTTATGTTAGATGATATGCAATTAACAGCAATCCCACAGTAACAATATTATTCAACGGAAATCAATGAACACCAATTAATATAGTATACATAATAAATCATTCATATATTTGATTGATTTAGCATAACTTCTTCCGTGACCGAAGCATTAGAGCGTTCCAACGAATTCTCGATAATTTCTCCAAAACGGAGAAGCAAAATGTAAACCTTGTAAAGAAATTATATTCATTTCTAACCGTTTCTCTATTTTTTGGAGATTTCAACATAAATTATATTATTAAAATATTCAATAGATTTAATATCTCAATAAACTATCAAATGAGCTTTATATAAAATGATAATACATTCAACTTCATTCGTGGGGACAATAAAAAGAATTATCCCTCTTACGCATTTAAATTTAGAGAGTTCTCCGATTTTGGAGATATTAATCCTCTTTCTCCTACCTTCTCCATTCTGGAAAAATGTTTTGGAGGATCTAATGGAGCTAAAAAAAAGGGTTAAAAACTCCAAATTTTCCATTTTAGAGAATCTGTTAGAGATGCTTAGTTTGCTCTCAAAGACAACTTATATAAGTATTTTATCCCTATGAATCATTCTGTTCAATATATAAAAAGAAAGACCAACCTCCAAGAGAGCAGATCGACGGGTCCTATCAGATTGGCGAGCAAGCCGAATCTTCTTCAAAACGTACCTGAAAGGGTGAAACTATAATCAGTAGAAAATAACCAATAAAAACTGTTAAAAGAGTCCCATATCCGCTAGACTTGGACCATTTCGCCTCAATATATGTTGGAATCTCCCTTGTCTCCTTACAGGCTCTTTTGGAGAGTAATCTAACGAGATTCCATATATTCCAATAAAAACCATATATTTTGCCTAACCACAAGGGTTGTGGAGTAGTTGTTGAGGTCCAGTGGAATGTGGTGGAATATCTCATCTGTCCAGGGTTCGACTCCATTCCAAGCGTACAAAACAATTGTGGCCTCTGAGTTTATCAGAAGTGATTTCTTGCGGTCACAGTTTGCTGGGATTTGTTGGGATTAGTGCAGACATAGCCTGAGACAGCGTTCCAAAACAGACCAATAATTATGAGAATAGGATTAAACCAGTAGATAAAAAGCCTCACCTTTTCTTTTCATGTTTATGCCTCACAAGTAGAGCAGAAGCAAAGGAGCCTTTCCCAATCTGTTCTAGAATTTCATAATTCTCCATTGATGAACTCCCTCCTCTAAATACTTTCTAGTGAGCTTTAATGGAATCAATCCCAGCTAACATACACTAAAAATTCAATAAAAACATCAACATTCAAAACCATTTCCAATGACAACAACAACCCAAATGACTAATTGAAGAAATAGTAAACAACTATTGATTAAAGTGTGTCTATATGGCATAAGATTCAGATTAGAATTAACTTCTAAAAAAGCCAAACTAAAAATGGATTATAAAGTAGTTTTATGCTTGCAAGAAATAGAAAGGGACTTCACTAGGGTCAGGTTGATGGGAAATTATATCAATCATAGAATAATTTATGCACAAAATTTAAACCTACCAATATACATCAGGTCATTACCTAATCATATGTAGCACTGACCCTACAGAAGAATATTATATTCTCACCCATAAATAAGCAAATAACGATCAATCACTAAACTAAAATATATTAGCACTAATATGTTTTTCTTTATAGACAAAAGACATCAAAGTATAAAGTAGGGTTCAATTAAAAGATACGATTATTTTTGGAAACCACACTTTAATCCATTAATTTTAAACTCCAAAAAGCTGATTACAATTTACAAATAGATATTAAACTAATTATTCGCAATTAAAGTCACACGGAAGAAAAAAAAAAAGGAGTAATCCCTAAATCAGTAAACAACAAGTTAGGTATGGAAAATTAACAGTAAAAAAACAGATTAAAAACCTAAATCATGATTGTAAGAACATGTTGAACGAAAAGTTAAACAGAATAAATGATTATATAGAAGAAAACGGAAGAATAAGATGATTTGATACCTGAAATCGAAAGCGAAGATAATCATTAACATCTGTTTTCGAATTAAACAAATAATTTGTTGATTCAACGATCAGTTGCTTCAAAATAAGAAGAAGAAGACGATGATTATGATTATGATGATGACGGTTGAGGATTTGAATGGAGCTTCAGGTGAAGATAGCAATGGCGGTGGATGAAAGAGAAGAAGACGAAGAAGAAGGTGGGAGGCGGCAAAAGAATTGGAATTGAAGGAAAGCGGAAAAGGTTAATAGACGATTTCAAACTTCAAAAACGTGCACTCAATTTTCTATGCCTCCATTTTCGGTAGACTTTTTATAATAAGGTCAAATGTGATCATATATAATTATGAAAATATAAAAAAATATGTTTGAAAATTATATCATTCTTTATCGAATTCTAGGGATGTTTATTAAAGGTTTACCAAGTAAATGTTTCGATAAAAATCATTATTTTTAAAGGTAGTTTACTAAACAGTTACTTTGGTAAAATATAGTTATTTTATCTGGTGAATATAACAAGTCTTAAAAATCTTATATAATAGGAGGGAAAACGATGATCAAAAATCTCACATGGTAAATGGGGGTGATAATTCTTACTCGATAAGCTTCTGTCGGATTATAAACATTTACCATTAATTTATTTTGATGATTGGGATTGTTACCCTTTTAAGGTAAATGGAATTGTGACTCTTGCAGGTAATAGTTTACCCAGTAATTATTTGGTAAACGACTCCTTGCTTGTTTTATTAAGTAACATTCTCAATTGTTAAAATGAATTGTTGGTAAGCGCCTCTTACCCGTTTAGCAGTTTTTTCTCACTTATCGGGTAAGAGCTTTCTTCTCGCTTATTGGATAAGATTTTCGACTATTGTCATGCTTACTTTGTAAGTAACCGACATCCAATAAACACTTATCGATAAACATTTGGTAAACGACATTCACTTATATCGCTTAATGAAAACAAACATATTAGGGGTTATTTTAACAAGCAGTACTAAATTTAAAGAAAGTTTGTGTGTTATTTAATTAATTAAACACAATACAGTTTTTTCCAATGCGTAAGGTTCGAGTTGAGTTTGTTAGGATATGGTGTCCCGATGAGTTAGATGGTCAGACTGACGAGTTGTCAATGAAATCGGATATGATAATGCCCCAATCGAGCAATTGGTCAATCAACCAATTAATCCATCGAGGGAAAAAGGACCATTGATTGTCTATCATGTCATTGTTGAAAGCCTACAAAAGTATGTATAGTGACAATATGATTAATGGTTATTACTAGATTCCAATATTTTGTCATGTCAATGATTCAAAAACGGAAAACCATACAAGTTAAACATTGTATGTGTAATATTAATATAAATAACATGTATTTCAAGAAAATTATGTAATGACTTCTAAATAATGCGATTTTGTGTGTGGATGGCGATCACAAATGGATTAATCTGCAGGATATGTTGTTTGTAACCCATAGTGGCTCGTGAATGGCGTGATAAATGTTTGTTTGTGTAAATTTTTATTTCTCACGCGTATATACTAACTATACCAACATGATTAAATTTAAGGAAATCAAAATGGGAATGAGAATGAAAATGGGAATGAATTTTCATTCCCCCCCCCCTCCCCAGTTTGACAGGAATGAAAATTTGGGTTTATGGGGGAATGAGCTCATTATATTATCCATAACCAAACAGTTTCTTTTATTATCATTCGTATTAATTTATGTTTAATACCCCCAACCAAACACATCCTGAATGTAATTGTAGCATTATCAATTTGGTTTAGCAAGCAGTTTGGGAGCTCAATGGTACTTGGTGCTTGCTGGATTAGAACCTCAATAATTTAAAGCAAGAGCTCGATATGGTTTTGTTGTTTAACATTTAAAAAGTGAAATTAATATATAATTGTTTTACAAGTAAAACAAAACATAAAGATGAATGATAATGGTACTTTGTTGTCTCTAATAGAATATTCAAAATTTGGAACCAAAATTCAAAATTTAAAAAAAAAAAACATATTTTTTTGTTTACGTCTTAACAGTTTCATTAAGAGACAACCCCTAAATCGCTAAGAGGTGAATCATGTTTGACAAAATAAATAAATCTGCCTCTTAATAGTTCTGAACGATTATCAAACAATTATATTTCATTTTTCACTATATCAAAAAAGCCTCTTAATCAATTATCACTTAATCATTTTACACAAAATCATTCAACAACTGCGGAATAGCCCCTTATTTTTTCAACTTTGAAAAAATCGTTTAGAAAGTCTGTTAGAGCAAAAACTTATATAATCTCCATTTTCCATATATTGTATGTTGGAGATCTTTTAATTTTTGGCATAATTTTTTTAAATTAAATGTTGAGATTAATGTTTTGAGCTTTTTTTAATAATTATTTTATGGTCTTCATATTTTAATATTATAGGAAAAAAGGCCTAGGCCTATAAAGGTGTAAATTACTGTTTTTTTTGTTTTTATTGGGGACAATCTTTTTGTAGGACACCTATAACCTATAAAGGATATTGATTTGACCAATATCATTATTTAAGAGTAAACAACAAATTTAGTCCCTGTAGTTTATTAAAAATAACATTTTTCATCTTTGTATTTTGAAAATAATAAGTTAGGCATTGTGATTTGTAAAAACGGCTGAATTTGGTCCTTTTTTTTTAACATTCATTAAAAAATTCCGTTAAACAAAGAACATTTTTTTACATTTTTTTTCCTTTTATCCAAAAGAAACCAATTTTATATTTTTTCTCTATGTTTTTTATACACAAAAATTGGTTAAAGAACGTAAATTCCTGAATCAACTGATTTTTAATGACCCTTAGAAAGAGAGACCAAATTCAATTATTTATGCAAATTATGATGATCATTTTATAATTTCAAAACTATAAGGATAAAAAATGTTATTTTCAACAAACCACAAGGATCAATGTTGTAGTTTACTATTTATTTAACTTTGACATTTTATCCAAAACATATAATAATTTTATCAACAACTAAGAGCATCTCCAATAATTATGTTAAATTTTTTTTAAAATAGCATATCAAAAGTCAAAATTTCTAAAAAAAAATTTGCATCCAACTTCAACAACTACTCTATTTTAGCAATTATATCAGAATTATATTATTAAAATATTCAATATATTTAATATCCAAATAATTTTTTTAAAGAAACTTTCAAACAATTGGTGTGAAACTATTAAAATAATTATTTATCTCTTAGAGATTCTCTAAATTTAGAGATTTTTTTCTCTTTCCTCCCATTTTTCTACTTTAGCATAACGGATACCATAGTTGTTGGAGCACTAAAATACCTAAAAACCTTATTTTTTCTATTTTACAATAGCTGTTGGAGATGCTCTAAAGGCATCTCCAAACTCCAATGGTAAAAGTGGGGAGTGCTGATGGCACCCTTTTAATAGGGTGTGTATGAAATTTTATGTACTATAATAGGGTTTGATGTAGATAGGTGTGAGAATGAATTCACTTTTTACGGGTGTCACTAGCAATAACTAGGGGTGCCATTAGCCTCCCCTGGTAAAAGTTTATGAAAAACTTGAAGGTATTAAAAGTATATAAAAATAATCTATGGGCCCACCATGTATATCTTTTCTCTCTCTTTGCCTCACACAACAATGTCTTCAAATACTTCACAAAGCTCAAATCACTAGATGATTAAGCCATCTTTTCAACCTTTGCATTCCAATGCTCAAGTCTTCTTCAACCCTTATTCAAACATGCATTGAAGATGCTCTAAGAGCATCTCCAACAGCTTTGCTATATGGGTTCTTATATTTGAGAAAACTTGGAATTTTTTCAAATTTAGAGAAATTTCTGAAAATTGGTGATAGAAAAGACAAATGACTATTTTATTAAATTCTACCAATAAGATTAATTTATTATTATTTTACATTAAGTTTTTTTTTAAAGTGTATTAGGATGATAAATTAAAGAATATTATATTAATATAATATGTGTTAAATTTTCTAAAATAAAAAATCTGTTGGAGATGAATGTAATTTTTTTTAAGATTTTAACTTTTGGTTTTCTATTTTAGAAAAACTTTAGAAAACCTACTTGAGATGCTCTAGTTATGCAAATTGTGAAACTGTAAAATTTTATTGCAACTCATATAAAAATTGAATGTAGATTTTTGTAAAAAAAAGAAAAATCAAAACTACGAGAAAATTGTGGTTATGTTCATAGAGAATGTTTTAAATATGAATTTTGTAATTCGTAAGACTCAAACATAAGTGGTGACTAAGAGCTTAAAATGAAAAAATAAACAAGGCCTTAATCTCGCCCTTACCCCATGAGTTGTGTTTGATAAGAGAACTGATCCGATTAAAGTTGATCAAGAATTCATATATCTTCCTACATTTCTCATATTAACTTTCATTCTTACATAGTCTCATGCATATAATAATACATGTCATTTTATTTAATTTTCTAATTAAAAGTTAAAGAAGTCTTACATAACCAAAATGTTTTTGAATTAACGGAATTTTTTAACAAAAACTATATAAACAACAAAATTTAAACCACAATAACAAAAAAATGTAACTAATTTAAAGATAGAAACGAAACTTGCTGATTAATGGCAGCCACATAAATAGATAAGTCTAAATTAAAAGTAAAATTGATCGATTAATCAAATGATTTATTAATATATTCAAACGTCATTATCATGGTGACGATGACGGATACTTCAAATCAATAAATACATATATATATATATATATATATATATGTGCAGGGCCGTTCCTAGGGTTTTTGATGCCCTGTACGAAAATGTTAAAATGATGTCCCTATGTCTATTTTTTAAGCGTAACGACAAAACAAACAGTTTTTTAAAGGGCTTGGAACCTAGTCAAGTTACGTGCATAATAAAAAGATAAAACTTGGATTAAGATCGTACTTTCTTCTTTTTCCAGTTTTCTCCTTTCCACATTTAAATTATCACAATAAAACTTTTACTTCAATATATGGAACTTAAAAGACAAGTGGTTAATTATAATTAGTCTTAACTAAAATAGGAAATTACAAGTTAGTTAGTTGAAAGATGAAAGTCTAAATCTAATGCGGTAATGTCAAATCTCAAAGTAAATAAAAGTCAAAAGAACAATGATAAATTATAAAATTCATAATTTAAGCTACTTTGCATTGCAAAGAACAAGTACGCAATATCGCAATATGTTGTGTCGTGCTTGTGTTGATACACTGATGTGCACATATGCATTACAAACTTCAATTTTCAAATTTCAATATACAAGACTATGGTTGTAAACGAACAGAAAGAACATGAACGAAGACTTGTCGTGTTCGTTCGTTTAACTTAACTGAACAAACAAACAAACACGAACGATAAGCAAATATAATTTTTTGTATTCTTTTTCGTTCGTAAAGAAATGTGTTCGTAAATGTTCATTCGTTAAGGTGCTAACCGAACATAAATAAAGAACTTAAATAAACATAAGTGAGCATAAACAAACAGACACGAATGAACAAAAATCAACCACTACTACTTATCATTTCATGCGTCTAAGATTACGTAATAAATGTAAAATCGGGTAAATTTAGGGGGAACAAAAAAGGAATTCTAAAAAATCTAATTTAATTAAAAGTTTTACATATTAATGTCAAGGGAAAATCAAGAGAGAACCTTGAGAAGAAAAAAACCCCGATAACCACGAAAAAACAGATGAAAAATATATCAAAATGGATGCCAAATTATAGATAATAAAGTGATCGTTTTTGGTGCAATTTGTTTCGCTTCAATTTTTGTTTCGTCAATTTTTAATTTAATGTTCTGTTCATTTACATCCCTATGCAAATATTGATGACAATTTGATGCCCCCTTGGGCTTTGATGCCCCCTTGGGCTTTGATGCCCTGTGCGGCCGTACGTGCTGCACATGGCAAGGGCCGGCCCTCTGTGTGTGTGTGTATATATGTATTGGCTTCGTGCAGTCAATGTAGGTCTACCAAATAATTCTTCAATTTAATAAAAAAGTTATTTAATTATTCCTATAAGAACAGCACCAAATTATATATAGATAAAAGAAAAGATTCCATATTGTTGTTAATTAATATATTGTTAAGAATCCGTAGTTTGAAAAATATATTTAGAGGTCTATATATAAAAATAAATTAAGAGTCTATAATTTAACAAATGTCTATTTTGAAAAGGTAGCATCTTCGGTAGATTATAAAAATAGAAAAAAAAATGAAAAAAAATGAAGATTTTTTACTTCAAAATATCCTCAAAACTAGAAAAATAAAAAATAGAAGGTAAAAATATATCACCAACTCTCAAAAATATATTTTTATTTGATTTTCATGAACGAACGTTATTTTTTTTGTATTTTTTAAATTTGATTTTTGAGATTTAAAACTTCTAACTTATTCTTGAAAATACACAAATGAAGAATCTAGGTAAGTTTTTTTTTGTTCAACTAGATTTTCTAAACCTGAAAAGGTGGTGAAATTCTCAAAATTTGAAGAATTTTCAAAAATCATTAATATATTTATTTTTTTATATATTCTTATCAACAATAAATCTTGAATTTAAATATGTAAAAAATTAATATTTTGTAATATATATATATAATATAATTATAATTAATGTTCTAATTTTAAAATACAAAAACTATTTAAGTTAATATAGTTAATTTTTGAACTTTTTACGTTTTAAATTTATGTATGGAAGTTTTATTGGCTAAGAGCATCTACAAGAGCTTACCCAAAATGGAGAAATGAGAAATATGAGGATTTTGAACAAAAACTTTGCTCCAACAGTTTTCCCAAAACTTTCTCTAAAATAAAGAAAGTAGGAAAGAGAAATGATTTTTCTACAAATATAGAGATCACTCAAAAAATGATTACTAAGTTTGACCATCAATAAAAAACTTTGAAAACAAATATGTAGAGAAAAAAAATAATATTTTAATAGATTAATGCAATATTTTAATATTTTAATCAATGATGAATTCTCCAAATGAGAAATTTGTTAGAGATGAATGTAATTTTTGTTGAAAATTTTGAATTTTCATTATCTATAATAAAGAAGTTTTAGAGAATTTGTTGGGAATGCTTTAAAATGGTCTTTATATTTTTACACAACTCCAAAATAATTTGTATGCATTAAATTTTATTGGAAAACACGTGCTGAAAATAAATTAATTTTTGAATTTATTTATTTAAATAAAATATTCAATCATACTCTGTCGGTGTAACAAAACAATCCTATATAATCATGAAGATACGTGCAAAAGTCGTATGTTAATTATTACGAGTTTGTTCCGATGATCCCATCGTTACAACCAATATATTTATTTCATAAATACTATTATTATGCAATATATATTAAACATATAGTTCAAGGTTTAAATAAAAACATTTTTATTTGTGAAGGTATGATAACATTTTTATCATATGTGATGATATCTGTAAGGGTACATGGTGGTTGCAGATAACTTGGCCTATGACCTGAGTCGCGTAAAAGGTAGTATATGTTTTTTTTATTATATAGTATCACATCAATAACATATTTATCACATGTGATAATACACGTGAAGGGGTCTACTGGTGTACAGGCAAAGGTAGTACGTGCCTCTGATTTAGTACCACATGTGATAATACATACGCGTGAAGGGGTTTACTGGTGTACAGGCAAAGGTAGTCTGTGTCTCTGATTTAGTACCACATGTTTGTAATGTGACGGAATATAGTATCATATGTGATTGACTAGTAAAGGTGTATTTTTACGTTATCGTAAAATGAATATGTTATCGTAAAATGAATATGTTAAATAAAAAAATAACATAAATAATCTAAAATAAAATTACATTAACATTTATCTAGAGGTTGTTTGTTACCGGCTTAAATAAGTTTAATGGTTCACGACTTATTTAGTCGGTGTTCAAAAAAATCCGTCGCAACAGCCGTGATGACACGCTGTGACTTATGGCTCGTGTTACACGCCTTACCCTAATGCACGGTTTTTGTAATGTAATATTTATTTTTTCTTATTTTTTTTAATGTCTTCTTTGTTAATTTATGATATATAACTTAATTTAAATCATTTAATATCATTGACTTATTGAGCAATAGTATAAACTATATGTTTATATGTATAATAATTTATATAATATAAATATTTGTTGTTATAAGTCACGTCTTAAAAACATCGCGGCTTCGTCGTGACTCCTAAGGCTTGAGACTTGACCTTGCCACCAGGTCATGTCACGTCTCACGCCATTTTGAACCTTGGTTATACATGAGTGTTTGGTAGTCGCTCAATTATTCCGTTAGCTTTTAGGGGATATTTTTTTACAGAAATCCATCTAAAAACACATTATTTTCATCTATGAAAAACTATTTTAAGCAAAAACGTTATCAATCTATACAGACGGATTAATCCACACATACAGTTGATTTCATATAGAACTTATGGAAACCAAACCAAACAGCCCCTTATTGTTCTTGCATTTTTAAAATTAAAAGATCAATTCACTACTTATTGTTCTTGCATTTTTACTATTTTAATTCGCAGTGAGATAATTAATTTATATAATATTTTAATAGGGTGTTACCATATACACCTTAGTTTATATCATGTCCCCCAATTTGATTAGGGTATATATACATTTACTTTGACTCTTTTTTTAGTGTTACCATAGAATAAGATGTATTTGAAAAAAACCATTTTAATATTATAATAATATTCAAATATCTATAATAGACAAGTTTACCGGTGACACAAAACCCAACGAGCCCTTTTCAAATCCGTCCATCCAATGGTTATAGAACGAAAACGATATGAATATTTTTTTGATTAACCTGTATATTTAACTCGTTATACGAGCTAACTAATCCCAGATGGACCACCCGCTTTACGGATAGCCTGGAGTGACCACATTTGAATCTCCGTGGCCACAAGGGGATTTTATTTACTCTTTGGATTTGAACCTGCGGCCTGTAGACACTTTTAACCTTTGGAGCTCAAGCTCTCTGAGTACCACCCTTGTGGTTAACAATATGAATATTTAAACGTCTACCAATGGTTTGAAGTCTAACTAGTTAATATGAAGAAAACGACCACAAGTTAAACATCAACAAGGGCTCGGGTATCTCGAAACCAAGACCATATACTCGAATAGGGTCGGACTTGATCAATTCAAACTTCAAAAATCGAAAACAAGTATCAAGAATTAAAAAAACCGAAGCCAATTAACAATTTCACAACGTTTTTTAAAAAACAAGCTCTCTAAAAATAGCTTCTCGAGATCATATAGGAACAAAGGCCTCGTACTCTCTCTCTAAACCAAAAAAAACGACAAAAAGTTATTCATAAGTATAACAATTATAAAAACACGCACTAGATTACTTCATAATAATTTATAGACGAAAAAAAATGTTCTTTATGAACTCTACCACCAAAGGAGACTGATCGATCAGTCTCCTTTAGTTGCAGGCTCAACACAGGCGCAAAAATGACCTTTTTTGCGCCTGCTGCTGCTACTGCTTAATGTGGTTTTTGGTCTTCCGCCACCGTAAAGATAGTCTTTCAAGAGAACGCGTTTTTTAGTGTCGAGAAACCGTGTTTTTCCTTTGGATTCTTGTTCGTCATCGAGTTTTAACAACACGAACTGAATCTTTTGTACTTCCAACTGCAACCGGCCGATCTTTTCCGACACCCGTCGAGCTTGTTCCGATACTTTCTTCCTTCTCATGCTTTCACTTTCACTTTCACCCGATTCTGAATTGCCTTCGATGTGCTTAACGAGCTTCCCGTTAAGCTCGTATAGTTTCTGAATGGCTGATTCAGCATCCATAAGCTGTCCTTTTAACGTTTCACATTCGATCATGCTTTTCCCCCTTCGGGTTTTTCCGGTTATCTCAACTTTCCGCTTTAAATCCTCAATTGTTATTTGAAGATTCGTTAGCTTTTGGACGTCTGAATTGAGTCTTTCCAACACTTTTCTCTTATTTCCGTCATCACGAGATGGCTCCCGGAATCTTCTAGAAACCTCGAGTTTGTCCACCACATCCGGTTCTTTATCGAGCGACAAATCAGAGGCGGTCGGATGGTGTCTGAATACGATCTTAGAAGAATCATTAAAATTCATATCGATGCTACCGTTTTTATCGGCTGATTCCCATATCTCACCGTCGATTAATCCTCTTTTGCTAACTCCATAAGATGAACATTCAGACGCTTGATCTAACATGATGTCTTTCGGAAGGATTCCGATGTCTATTTCCGAGATTTCGGATGTTGAAGTTCGTTTACCGTTTGGTCTTCGGGAACTTTTTTGATGACTTAATTCATCGATCTGTTTCATTGCAGACTCGAGCTTTGCGTCTGAATCTAACTTTTCTTGCATCGAGAGCATCTGTAATTCAGCCACGGCAGTTTCGATGGATTTGACCTTAATTTGTAGATCCTGCAACATAACAGATGCATCTGGGTCTGTGGTTATGGATTCAGCACCCTGAAAATAGTCGTTACAAAAACACATCGTTAGCCTTTGAACATTATATGTGATAAATGATTAGAAATATAAATTGTCATCACAAGCCATCCCGGTTATTAAGACGTCTGGATCGTCTTCGTAAGTTACTGGGTAAATTAAGTTGTCAAGTTGAAGAATTAAGGGCCGTTTAACAAGCGCTAAGTGAGTAAAAGCACGATCTAAATGGGCATTAATAATTAATGGGACTCGGAGCTTGTTCGGCCAGCTATACATGACTGTTTGGTAGTGGCTTAATGATATAGAAAATGGGTTATTCAATAAACTTCTAGAGGGGAGCTTTATGCAGAAAGCCAAAAAAATATTCCAAACTTGTCAATTCCCAATTAAAAAGCATGCTCATCTATGAAAAAACCCTCCCAAACAAAAACCTTACCAATCTATACAGACAAATTAACTCACAGAGAGACAACTTCATCCATTCAATACTTAACGAAAAACCAATCAATCAGCCCCCAAAACAAAAGTCCCTCCCTTGGCTTACCAGGTCAGCATCTCGGTCAACATCATGGACCAAGAGGGGATTAGGGGCTGTTTACCAAACGCTTACCAAGTCACATTATCTTACCGGATGAATACGGTAAGGACCAAGAATCTTACCCGGTAAGAGCGAGGCAAAAACAAAAAGTCTTACCCGGTAAGCGAGGACGATACAGTAAGCGCTTACCGGGTAAATCTTTGCATACTATGCCGTTTTTGTGGACTAAAATCTTACCCGGTAAGTAAATGATAATGTTGTATTTTACTGGTAAGCGCTTACCCGCTTACCGGGTAAGTGTTTGGTAAACGGACCCTTAGTAAACAGTGGCATCTCTGACCAGGTAAGCGCCTCTTTACCCGGTAAGAGGCGGTAAATAGGTGATAAACAACCCCTTTATGTGATACGTCAGAGAAAGAACCAGACAAAAACCAAAGAAACCAGTATATCACATATAGTTGTAGGATCTGGGCTACATATTTAGGTATATAACCTTAAATTATATTTTTAATTTTAACATGAACTCATTTGTGTTAATCGGTTAAGAGGTCATGCATTTAATTAAAATCCCATTTAAGATTATATACCTAAATAACTCGTTGTGGGTCCTATCACCTATGGACATTATGACCTTAAATGGGTTTTCAGTATAAGTTTAGTAAACGACCCCCAAGTCTAGGATCATCAAGAAATCTTTTCTTTTTGTGTGTGTGTGTGATGTTACTAGATAACTGAAAACATTACCTTCCCTTCTTCGTTTTCAGAATGTTGGACTTTGGTTCTGATACACGTATGATTCTCGAGTGATAAAATGCAATCCCTCAAAGACACAAGGGCCGGGCCGTATGCATCTAAACGAGCTTTAAAATCTCCATTTTCACATTCCAAAAATTCCGTTCTTTCTTTCAGCAATTCGGTATTCACATCTTTGGACGTGTTTTCTTCTTGAAGGCTCAAACAAACTTCAGTAAGTTCACGAATCCGCTCTTCTAATACAACTTGACAAAAGCTCGATGTCTGCAAATCACCATAGACTTCCGATGCATCTGTTTCCAACGACCGAGCTTTCCCCTTTTCGTTATGCAACTCGAAAAGCAGACTTTCCTCTGTTTTTTTATGGTCTTCGGTCAATTGGACCATTTTATGATCCAAAATCCGGGTTTCTTCTTTTAAGCAGTTACGTTCGTTGCTTAAATGATCGTTATCTTCTAGAAGTTTCAGAATCTGTTTCCCTTGTTCGTCTTTTGTTGTTTTGACCTCTTCGTTTTCTCTTTGGAAACGAGATAAAAGCAAGGACAATTCCGTCTTTTCACACTCCAAAATCTCGAGTTTTTGGATTGCTTCCTTGTGTTCCATTTCCTTTAAACGCAAAAGATTATTTCCGGTCGTTAACTCGGAATTCAATTCATCACGGAGAAACGTAACGGTTTCCAACTCACGCTCAGATTTTTCTAACGTTTCTTTAAGAAAAAGATTCTCCATTCGCACCTCATCAAGTTTCTTCTCGACCACCGACATTTCTTCGGAAATCACTTTGTTGACACCATTAAGCTTTTGTAGATCTCCATCCAGCCCGTTGATTTCGACATGTTTTTCGTCAAGATATTTCTTCAAAGTTTGAGAGAGGATACTTTGGCTTATGACATCACCAAATAAGATGTCATTTTCGTCTTCTAGAAGACGAATCTTTTCGTTCATGTGAACATTATCTTTCGTTAAAGACTCGTTTTCTTCAAGGACCACGGAACTGTCCATCTGTAAAGCATCGTAAGCTCCTTGAATAATCGAAAACTCCGAATGTAAACTCGCGAGTTGAGTCCTTAGTGTTAACTCCGTGATATCTCCTTCGGTTACTTTCGATCTTAATTCTTCGTTTATTTCTGAAAGTTTCCGGGTCCCGGTTTGCAACTCGAGAATCTTTTCAGACCCGATTTGTAACTCGTGATGAATCCCGCACCTTTCGGCTTCGAGATCTGCCATTTCTGTTTTTAGTTGCTTCAGGAGCGTGACTAAAATCGATATCTCAACAACCAATTCCGTGTTTTTATCTTCGTTTTCAACAAGAGCGTAATTTGTGCTTTCGAATTTTCTCGCTATACTATCGAAACATGTTTGAATTTGATCGTTTTCGAATCCGGAATGTAAAGAAATATCGGCAACTTTCAGCAACTGGTGCATTCCCGTTTTCAATCTACTGTTCTGACCCGATAATGATTTGATCTTCATCTGGTTTTCGGTTTTTTCTTGCTTTAGCAAACGAACGAGATTTTCAGATAACGTCGATGCTTCTTGGAGTTTACGGCAATCGTTGAAAAGAGACAAGTTCTTTTCTTCGAGATCTCGTACACAATTCATTAAGATAAAGATCTCGATATCAGATTCCAGACCTTTATCGAGCTCTTTTTCGAATTCTTTGCTTCTATTACGATTCTCTTCTTGTAAAACTCGAATCTGGCTTCTCAAACTCTGCAATTTTTCGTCGTTTTTTTGAGCGAAAACGACGTGTTCTTGATTTTGTAAAGCCAATGATACATGTAGCTCTTCGACTTTCCGAAGTGTAGATTCTCGTTCTTTTTCCATCGATGAGTATTTCTCTTCTAAATCCGTGTATTTTACCTCGAGATTTTTCAAGCTTTTCTCGGTGATTTCCATTTGTGAAACTAGATTACCCTTTTCGGTTATAAGTGCAGATTTTTCATCGGAAAGCAATCGGCATGAATCTTCAAAGCTCGTTGATTTCTGCTTCAAAACTTCGAGTTTCACATGTGCATCGAAAAGGGAATTCTCAAGAACTGTGTTTTTCTCCGATACTAAACTCAAATTATCGGTCGTTACTTGTAACTGGCCAAGTAGATTTGCTTTCTCGACATTGAGAGTAGATTTCTCTTCTGAAAGAGATTGATATGAACCTTCTAGAACTTTCAATTTACCACGAACACCTTCTAATTCAGCACCCAAATCCGAAAGCGAATTCTCCAAAACAACATTTCTCTCAAGAAGCTGACCCATGATTTCGAGTTTTTCAAGTAGAGCAGCTTTTGCACTTTTTTCGGTTTCCCATTCTTCTTTCAAATTAGAATTCTCATCCCGTAACTCCTTTACAGACGATCCTAACCTTTCGGGGGTCAAACCCACGGAAACAACTTGGTCTAAAAGACACCGGTGATTCTTATTCAGCTCGTTCATTTCCTCTTTCAGACAATATATTTCTTGCTGAAGAGCGTTTCTTTCATCGACTCTAAGTTCGACTTCTTTCTCGAGCTTCCCGTTAGATTCTTTTAAGCCACCGATCACAGATAAGTTAAGCTCGTTGAGATTCTTGTTCTCCTCGATGTTCTTTTCTATCTCTTCCTCTAAAGCTCGGTTTCGGGTTTCGATATCGGTCAAAATCCGAGCTTTGTTCTGTAGCTCGGCAGCTAAAGATCGTAATTCTTCTTGAGATTGGGAGTGTAACTGTTGTAAAGTTTGGAAAGCGGTTTCGGCTTCTAGAAACCGAAGTCGTTCTTCTTGTATACAAGTCCAGAGTCTTCCCAATTCCTTTTGTTTTTCCGTTATTTCTTCGGTTTGAGAACCCATTTTCAACACCATCGATCCTAATTCCGTTTGAAGAGTTTCGTTTGATTTCTCGAGATTCAGACGTTGTTCTTCTGCACTTTTTAACAGTGAAATCCCGTTTTCGATATCGTTCTTCAGCTTTTCGGTCTCTTTTTGGGCATAAGTGAGTTTAGACTCGAGATCGGAAATAGTCTCTAAAGATTGCTGGTATAACAGAGCTTGTGCTTCCTTTTCGTTATTTAATTTATCGATAACTAGCTTTAAAGTTTCGACTTCATTTTCGGCTTTCTCAGCTCGTTCACGGAAATCACTCGTTTCCTTCTCTGTTTCTGCTAATTTCTTCTCCAATTCCGTGATTTCTTGCTTCAAATTTCGTGTAATTTTTTCACCTTCCGTTGCTTGCTCGTTGAGTTCCTCAACTTTCTCTCGGGAATGTTCTAGAACATTCTCGAGATCGGATATCTTCTCTAATCCCTCGTGGTATAGCTTAAGACTTTCTTCCTTTTCGGTTTCTAAT
Organism: Silybum marianum; assembly: GCA_036898165.1. Lineage (NCBI taxonomy): Eukaryota > Viridiplantae > Streptophyta > Magnoliopsida > Asterales > Asteraceae > Silybum > Silybum marianum. Next base: position 1,171,497 of record CM072530.1, read on the forward strand.
CTCTGAAGAACGTCTTTTAACGTTCGAGCTTCAGCCTCGGCTTCGTTTGCTCGGTTAGCAAGTTCTCGGGAATCCTCTTGTGCGTTAGAGATCTCCGACTCCAGTTTCGATAATCTCTCCAAACTTTCCTGATACTGTTTCCGGCCAGATTCTTTCTCGTCTTCGAATTTGGCTACGGATTCTTTTAACAATAGGATTTCTTTATCGGTTTCGAATTCAGATACGGCTCGAGCGTTCCTGTAGACCACGTCTGAATTTGATTTGCCGTCGTCTGAATCACCGAATTTGAGACCACGTCTGACCGTTCCTGTAGACCCGACTGAATCAGATTCTGAATCCATTCCTCCATTTCTCTTCAGCAAATCATCGGGATCAAAACAAGCACGTATTGTGGTTTTTGGGGTCTGTGGATCACTGTCGTAGGGAGAATTAGCAGATGGGTCATCGGGCATTAACGGGATTTGATTTGGAAAGGCTTCTGTCATTGTTTTATGGGCTTGTCGGAGGGCCCCAGTTGCATGATCGTATCGTTCAGCCAACGCACGATAAGCTCTGTACAACTCTTCGACTAGTTTCATAAGCTCGGGACGCTTTTTGTAGTACATTTCTGCACGTCTAGCAAATGAATCTGCGTCTTCTTCGATCAGCTTTATCATTGCTTTCACCTTGATATCGACATCTATTCAATCACACAATGAAAAAAATAATTAACGAGCTGCTAAGTTAGAGAGAGACGAAAGAAAAGACGAGAAAATTCACAAGTTTCCACTAGTAAGTTTTTTTTCAGAGTTTTTTTTTGTTGTTTTGTTAGTTCCGTGACTTCTGTCATTGTAAACACATGCTGATTTTGATTGATTGTCTAGTTGAGAAACTGGGTTTTGTGGTTACAATCACTTGGATAGTTCTTGGATGGTGTATGTATTGCACTTTCTAAATACTATAGTTTGACCCTTTTATGCCTTTGGTTTCACGAAATCAATACTGGGTTAATCCAAGAATTCACTCTCGTTTTAAGGCACCAACTGGGGTATTTATATTTATACGCACAAGATTAACCGTTTTATGTATTTATAAAAGAGTTCGACGACTTTGGGGGGTTAAGCACCAGCGGTTGACATGTATCTTCACAACAATTATAACCGCTTATGGATAAGATTAAAAAGGGTTAAGAAGCTCTGGAGTCAGAAGGCTCATGGGACCACCATCAGGGGTGCTGCCCCTTGGACCTTGCAAAGGGGCGCAACCCTTTGACCCCAGCCTTATGCCTTTCTAGGGTGATGGGGGCAACATTTTTGTGAGTGTACACTCCTCGTAACTCGCATTATGTTCGCCTTTGTCGTCTAGTGGGTCCTTACCTCTTAACAGTTCCATTAAGAGGCAACCTCTGAAACGCTAAGAGGTGAATCTTGTTCGGCAAAAACTAAGTTTGCCTTTTAATGGTTCCAAAACCCTCTGAATCATTTTGTATCTTGGACCTCTCTTAACCATTAAGAGCCTTAATTGCATCATGAATAATTACCAAACAATTATATTTTATTTTGCACTATATCATAAGAGCCTCTTAATCATTCTGCACCAATGACCAAACCATTTAGCAACTGCCAAACAGCCACAATTACACCAAAATGATTAATGACACTAAAATCACTAACATCGACTTCCACCAGAAACAATATAAAGTAAGAATATATTTCCAGGGGTCAGAAAGTTATACCTGTAAGATTTTCTTGAAGCCATTTTGAATTCTTGGGGCTAATATGGCTGTTCCACCACCAAGAATACATGCGCCTCGAGTCCGTCTTTGATAAGGTAGCCATGGTTCCAACCTTCCAAGTAAATAAGAATTTGTAAAGTTCGACCTGATTAACCTTAATTTCCTTCTGTCATTCCTAGCAAACGAACAAGTATGAAATCATTCAAATTTAAGTCATCATATGTATCATCACAGACAACCGTACCAGATATTACCGGCTTTGTCCACACCTAGACTGATGATTTTTAAAAATTGTATGACTTTGTTCCCCTTACCAACTGATGTAGGATCTCACATCATATAACAGTTGGATAAGTAATATATATATATATATATATATATATATATATATATATATATATTCAAAATGAAGATAATTACAGAGTTTTTGCTCAAATAATAGAAATAACACTCCAGATTTGCTCGAAAATTTTCAAATCCTTCGACTGTAAACAGGATCAAACACAAATCATAGACAGAAAACTAGAATCATAGTCAGAAAACGATTTTCAAACTAAAATAATCATGAATTGTATAAAAATTCAGTCATATTTATGAACTATAAACCAATAATTCCATTTCATAAGTTACACCTAACTCATCAAATTCACAAACAACCGGTAATCAAACCCTAAATTTCTGAGATCCAAACCATCACATCACCAAACCCTACTCCGATCGGTCGTGATCATAACAGAATTGCGATTAAAACACACATAATCAAACGCTAACTAGTTCATCTCACTCAACAAAACACCTAAAAAAACTAATCAACATCACCGTAAGTTTGATCATACAATGACAGAAACCATGAAACTAACAAATCAACAATAAAAAAACTGTGAGAAAAACTTACCAGAAGGATCAAAATTCAGTTGCGATTTCCGATTTGCAGCTTCATAAACAAAAATTATATAAAAATCACAAAACTCTAAACCTCGATTTCAACCCATTCCAGCTTGATCTCCTTGCGTTACTTTCTAGAATTAATAACTGTAGTTCACCTTTTTTGATTCTATGTTGTATTGATGCTGCTGCTGGCTTTTGGGTTTGTGTTTGTGAGAGGAGCTGTCTGCTAGGGAAAAAAATAAAGTAAAATGTACGAAATGGGCCCAATAAACACAAAACCCAAAATGAGACAAATTATAGAATACTCCTTTATATTTTTTTACCTAATTTACAATTTTTGCTATGTTATGTAAAATTACTAAAATACCCTTACAAGAACCGAAGACGAAAACCGACATGTGAGTAGTAGGTGATGTTTTTTATGTTCGTTTTATTCGTGTGTTTCTTGATAATTATTATGTACTGGATAGATGTATGTATAAACTTTGTTGCTGTTTGAATTGGTTTTTGTTTGAATCTGTTTATTTGATATTATTATGTGTCAATGTACTGATGTTTTTAAATAAAATGAAAATTTGAAGTAAAGTTACACGGCATTTAAGCTGTGATGTTACTTCAAAACTATAATGTTTACGGTTATGTGATTAGTCTTTGTAAGTCATTATCGAATTACTTTATTTAATATAAAACTGTATTTTTTTTAATTGTAACTGTTTGACGTTGAGTTTTATGGATATTGTTGTTATGAAAGTGGATATACATGTGTATGTGTGTCGAGTATCTAAGAAACAAAGGTTTCTGTTGTGTGTTAAGAAAATGACAATCAATCATGATGCAGTCGTTATATGTGTTAAGCTATTCAATTCAGTGTCAACAGGTCCATGTCGAAAGCCGCAAGGCATTTGTTACGGTGTTCACCTCATGGAATTTATGACGTGCTTTACCATCGATGAAATTCACCATCAGTGTCGAATATTGTTAATAAAACAGTGATTCATAAGTTGGTGAAAAAACACAATCATAAGATAATCATATCAACAACCATGCAATTGTCTCTTACCAATAGTTTGTTAGTTTGTTACCTTCCATAACAATAATATTTCACCTTGACACAATTACTGACTTGTTGTTCTGTTTTTTTAAATAAATATTGTTTCAAGAAACGATAGCTTACTATTGTAAAGTTCATCAAGTTTATTTGTTATTTTTCATGGTAAATATTATACTTGTAAAAAGAATAAAGCTTTTACACACTATTGGAAGCTCTTACGAGAATTTTAGAGTTTTAATGTAATAAAAACTAACATTTTTGAGAGAACAAACAAGAGAATTAAAATATCAGAGTTTAATTTCTGAAATTCAAGTTGAAAACATAACACAGGTTTTAACTATAAAACTGTAATTTTATCGGTATCTAAGCATTTGTTTAGTATCAAATCATTCAAATGAGCTTATAATTTATGTTTATCTTACTTAATATGATTAGTTTTTCATTTATGAATATAAAATTGGTGATTTGAAAGGAAAGTATGATTAAATTTGTCTGAAGGGTAAAAGGTGACAGTTTATAAGAGTTTGGGGGCATGTATGACAAGTAGAGAAAGTTAAGGGGGTTGGTTAGGTTAGGAGTCAATTGGACTAATGTTGTTGTTCGAGAAGGAGCAAGAGGCGCCGCACTCCATGACTAACCCAACCCAATGGTTTAACCATGGTTATATGGTCAGCGTGTCAACTTTGACTTTAGAATCAGGTGCATTGATTAAATCATGTGCCAAGATAATAATATATACATATTATTTTTATTTTTTAATTAAAAAACGTATTTGTAAAATAATGCTTAAAATTGTAATGATTACAAAATGAGATCTTGAATACCAGAAATATATGAGTTGCTTATCATTTTTGCTTTGAAATACAAAATATATTTAGTTATCTTTTAAATGTATTTGTTAATTAAAAAGTTTAAAAATTATAAAGTAAACCACAGACTTCTAACAATTCAACAAAAACTACGTTTTTCGTCCCTATAATTTTGAGATTATAAGATGGTCATCATAGTTTCTACAAAAACGTATGGATTTAGTCCATTCTCTAGTAATCATTGAAAAAGTTCGTTAAATGAGCGATATTTCTTATTTTTATCGCTTTTCTGTTGTCTTTTATCAAATCAAAAATCACATGAACCGAAATCATGAAATCGATTTTGATTGGGTAAAATTGTAAAAGACAAAAAAATCGATAAAATGACGAAAATGCACTTTGTTTAATAAATTATTTTTTATAATTTTAAAACTACAGGGATGAAAAGTATTATCTTCAACAAACCACATACACCAAATTTATAGTTTACTCAAAGTTATATAACTTATCACAATTCATTTCTCACTTTCAAAATTTTCACTAAAATTTAAGGACCAAAATTAAGGTTTATTAAAAAATCAAAATATTATTCATAAATGGTCTTTGATATGGATTTTGAGAGAGATTGTCTAATATTAAATATCGGTTATTTTAGACTTCTAGGACATACTGTAAGGAGACATTGTTTGAATGTGTTTTTATACAATATGAAATTGTAAGTCTTTCTTATGATGTTGTATGTTTGACAAATTATAATTATTTTAAAGTTAATAAATGAAACAAGGAAAAAATCTAAGTATATAACAGTCGTATTAAATTACTTACCGATCAATTTTATGAAATTAATTATTTCTAAATTATTGGATAATCAAAGTGAATACGATGTGACCTAACAAATTTGAGATATTCACTTATTATAAAACGCATACCTAAAAACATCTTTATTAAAATCCTCAAAATAACATATCACATTTTATTTTAGAAAAACCAAACCAAAAACAACATTAAACAGAGAAAAAGGAAATACATACATCTCATTAATCATGAACCTCATTAATACGGATAAGTTACAAGTAGAAATATCAACTAATATGTCTATATCTAACTTTATCATCAATATCTATTTGATGATGACACGTTTATCTTCAACACACACACACATATACAGGCCCGGTCCTGAGGGAGGGCGGGCCGGGCGTACGCTCAGGGCCCACAATAAACAGGGGCCCAATTTTTTATATATATACTATATAGTATATAGTAGTAGTTCAAAAAAAGTTAATAATTAATAAAAAAAACAAATTTTTTTATTATCTAATATGATCCAAAAAGAGTTTAGCATTATATTAAGAATATAAACATGTAATAATTAATTACATTAGAGAAGAAATTTGTAAAAAAAATTAATTGGTTGTTCATTTTATAGTATTGATTGTTGTTGTGTCTCTAAGTTTTTTTAATTTACTACTAAAATCTAAAACTATCTTCTCCAGAAGACATTGATATACTGTCCATCATTCATCTTCCAACTGCATGAATTTATATTTTTGTATTAGGATATAATATATTTTGTTGTTATTAATTAAGCAACTCCTGCCTTTTAGAAGAAAAATAATTGTTAACCGTATAAAACGATCAAACTTATATCTATATTTAGGATTTCAAAACTACTGTTGTCTTTTCATTGGTGCATGAATCTTAACTTCTATCCTGTCTCTAAATCACCAATAAGATTTCAAACTATAATAAACATGGACTTTTAATTCTAAGATTGATGGTTCCTAAAAAATATGTTTTAACCCTAAAAGTTTAAAATAGTGATGAAAACATTAACATGATCTGACATTGAAACTCAACTCATTTATATTGATTTACATAAAGTATTACTCTAAATCATCAACATTGTGACCCTAAATGTGTTTGGCAGTGGAATGGATTCACGATGCTCTGTAAAAGTTATATGATATATAATATTAATTTAAAATTATTATTGATTGATTTTTCGTTTAGGAATACTAAAAAAACGGTTTTATATGAATTATTAGTGTTTTTTTATTTCAGTGTTATTTTTGATGATAAAATAAACATATTAAATGTTTTTCATACTTATCGAGGGCCCATTTTTTCATCTTGCCCCGGGCCTAAAAAATGTCAGGATCGGGCCTGCACACATATATATATATATATATATATATATTATAATAAAAACATATCTAGTCCAATGGTAAGGTAACATTTTGGGTGGTCAGTGGATGGTATCCCTGACTACCCGGATTCGAACCCTACGGTGTGCATGTGGAGATATCCTGATCATGGGCCTACCACTTAGTGATACCCTTAATTGGGTTGGGTCGTGGTTGACGGGGATTAGCCGTATGACACCCTTAAGTGGGAACACGAATACCCCAAAAAAATGTGTGTGTTAGTCTCTCTTTCAAAAAAAATTATTATATATCATATCAAAACAAATATTATTCTTATTTTTATACCTACAAGTGCTAAAATACAAGTATCAAGTTGAGACCGATAGATACATGATCCAATAATTATTTGCAATGTATATTGTTTTTCATTTTTATTTCTTAATCTCAAACAAAAAACAACTACTTAATTTTTTTTTGTATAAATTAATGTTATTTTATAAGGAAAATAAGAGAAAAAGGGAATAAAATGACGTCATGAGGGCTAACTTTTTTAGCAATAAAAATGAGAAACGGAATGCTTGGTTGGCTGTTGGTCGAAAAAGGGTCCGGTTGGTGACTGGGTTATGTGGGTGGCGTGGGGTGGACGGTGGTCCCACCTATCCTCATTCTCTATACGACACTCTTTCTGTGGGCCCAACTTCACATCCGCTTTTTATCCAGCCTCGCTAAAATGCACATGTTTATAATTTTATATAAAGCTTAATCAAATAAAAACCATAAAAAGATTACAAATTCGTAAAAATCGATATATAAATAATTTTTTCATAATTTCTTTTATCAAATGCTAGGATTTAAGATATTATTTTACATATATTTGTTTCATAAGGTGAAATTTTTACATGTATTTGTTTTATCATATGAATTTTTTTTATGTATATTTTTTGTTTCAGTATGTGAATAAAAAAAAATCACATGTAATTATATTCATAAGGTGAACACAAACATATATGTGAAACAATATCTTAAATTATAGGTTTTGATAAAAAAAAATCATGAAAAAATATATTTTTATATCGGTTTTTACGAGTTTGTAATTTTTTTGTGGTTTTTATTTGATTATCGTCCTGGGATTATATGAGAAATGAAGTTAAGGTGAGAAACGTAAGAAAAATCAGAACCATTGATCACTTCTTTTTAGAACGACAATAACACACACACATACGTTCCGGGATATCCGGGATCCATTCGGGCACCCGACTAATCTTCAGCGACCAGGACCACCACAGAGTAGTAAGCTAAGGTCTGGGTATCGTCACATGCAGCTGCAGGGATTTGAACCCGGGTAGTCAGGGATACCATCCACTGACCCCTCATAAAGTTGTCTTACCACTGGGCTTGACATGCTTTGATACCCTTGATCACTTTTAATCTCACATTCACCTATGAATTGCGCTCCTTATAAGAATTGATCCCGGTGTATCTCATCTCGGTGCATCTCATTCTAATGTGCATCCAACGGTGGAGATCGTTTCTTACGTTTCTCACCGTAACTTCTCTTCTTATCAGAACTCAACCCCATACAGTCATACATGCCTTAAATCATCTCATATCATATCATTTATGTGAGATCACGTAAATAACATTAAACTTTTACAATATTTTTGTTATAAAGTTTTGGCGGTTTCTTATATTCTTAATGTTTTCATATGACTTTTTAGTAATTTTATGGAGGTTAGTCTCACGTGAACTCAACCATACATATATAATACATACATAAGTGAGTAAACTATATTTTTAGTCTCTATGATTTGTTAAAAATTACTTTTTTTGTTCTTATGGATTCGAACTTAAGATTCTTGTGCTTATGATTTATAATTTATTATTGTTTTTGTCCATATGATCTAAAATTCATTGTTATTTTAGTCACTTGTACTTAATAGGTGTTAGCCATATAAACGAAAAATGATAAATTTCAAACTATATGAACGAAAATCATAAATTTGAAATCACAAAAACATAATCCGCAATTTTAACAACGTACGTGAACACAAATCATAATTTACTCCATACATATATACATATAAATATTGTTGTGCAACCATTTTGCATACTTATTTCCATTATTTTGGAGGTTAGTTATATTTTTTATCCATATCTTCGTGTTTTTTTTGGAATTTGTTTTTAAATTTCATTTATTGTGTTTTTTTTTTAAATTTGGGTTTTATTTTTCATTAACTCTATTTAACTTAAGGGTATTTTATATTTAGAAAGATATTTTTTTTAAAGGCAGACTAACATATCCTTTTTTGGGTTATTTGGGATTCCATTTAAGGGTGTCATCCGACTGATCTTCGTCAATCTCGGTCCAGCCCAATTAAGAATATCACGAAATGGATGGTCCAAGATCTAGATATCTCCACAGTTCGAACCCATTTTTTTTACAGAAATACATGCGAAATTTAAATTAAAAAAGAAAAAGAAAAAACAATGTCCTTCTCTTGCCTTACTACCTCCTCCCATTTCCATACTTTTACTGTCGTTGTCCTCTCCTCGTCCCCCTTTTCTTACCAACACCACGAGATGATGTGTCCTCCATCCACCTCTACTCATAAGCGGCTTTACATATTGTCCAAGGGTCTCGTGTCCCCACTTTGCCGTCTCGACGTAGTGGAATTCTTTTAACAATCTAAAAAGTTTATACGGTGATCGTTGTGATTCGATTAGTGCCACAATAAGTTATGAAAACCACCCGTGTGTTGCAAAAAATCACCTATTTGTCATTTTTATTAACTACAAGGGTGGTGCCTCAATGGTTTAAGTTTAGGCTCCAAATATCGAAAGTACTTGGAGGCTCCAGATTCGAATCCAGGAAGGGTAAAAATCTCCATGTGGCCATGTAGGTTCAAATGTGGTGACTCTGGGCCACTTGCAAAGTGGGTGGTCACCCTGGGATTAGTCGGCTCGCATAGCGGATTGGATATCCAGATTAATAAAAAAAATTGTGTCGCCGCTAAAACTGTTTCGTGCATTTGTCTATGTCACTATCCCCTTTTCCAAGTAACAACTCCTCCGAGATCACACCAACATCCGCCTCAATGTCTTGGAAGATATCACTAGTTGTACCACCTCTTTTTCTTCATCACTAAATAACATCTTTCATACATAATAATCAATTTCAATATCCTTCCGGTAGCTGTCTAAATCAAAATCAATAACCAAACATTTGGAAACCGAATATTTTAGGGGAGATTTTTTCGACGTTTATTTGTGGAGTTTTGCAAAAAAACGTAAATGGACTAAAAGTCTAAAACTTGATATGAATCTGATTTACAATAATATAACATCATAAATTTCAAAATTAAACTGTTATTATACAATGAAATAAAGTAAATGTACATAAATATCAAAATAATTTTCATTCAGTTAAGTGTAAACATGTGTTTGAATTGAATAAATAAATAGTGCAAACAAATATTTTTAGTGCAAGTTCAAGTGACTTCACCGAGTATGCTCTTACTGAATAAGTCACTTTGGTCTTTAAAAAAATGTATATATGATTAATGTAAATTTGTCGAATCACATGAATCCCTGTGATCAAGAAATCGAACGTGTCAATACGACAGTGTATGATAAAGTTAGCAAGTTGGTGTGGTTTCTTTATATCTGTGGGTGCACGATTCATTCAATGGTCATGTTGGTTCATGTTTTTCTGTTATAATATATTTATATGTTGTATTATTGTCATTTATGTGTTACACATGATTTACCTAAAATGTTGGGGGCATTTGTTTGAAACAGATGTTTTCAGGGGGTGGGGAGTTGGATGCATACGTGTATTTGCCTTAAATACATGGTTTATGGTTGTGATCTATACCGGACATGTTTTTGCCTTTACGTATAAAACTGCATATATGGAATTCTAAAACGAATAATGTTTGTTTCATAGTTACCAATTTCCACTTGCTGAAAACACAATGTCGTTCTTTTGAAGAATACCCAAATAAACAAGCATTGAATCATGTTGTTTATTATAATTGACTTACTTATGTTTAAAGTTTAAACATATAGTCAACTCAAATGAAAACCAAATCAGTTAGAGCCCCAATAGGTTCTAGATTGAGAAAATAAAGATTTTGGGGGATTTTTCTTCTAATATAGAAAGTAGGAGAGAGTATGATATTCTCTAAATTTGAAAAACTACAAAAAAAAATGATTAGCTATATATATATATATATATATTGTATTCTTTGCAATAAGAAGTATTGAAATGAAATACTTAGAAGAATTTTTTTTTATATTTTTATCAAATATATGAAATATTTTAATATCGTAATTAATATTGTAATTTATAAAATGGATGAAATGTTAAAGCCGAACTTAATTTCTTTTATTATTTATTCAACAAATTAAAAAAAAATTGTTGAATACAACACAGAATCACACAAACATATTTATCTAGATTAAAGTTTATAGTTTGCTTTAAAATATTGTTAGTAAATATATAATATATACAATAGAGTCAAGTTTACATGATAACAATGATCAAAAGAACATAAAAACAGTCGAATCACATCATCACATGTGAATTTACACTAAAATCACGTATGATTCACACGACTTTGATTACATTTAGAAGTCGTGTGATAGGTTGTCTACATATCTTTACGTAGGAATGGCAACGGGGCAGGTTCGGCCGGGGATCGGTATCCCCATCCCCGAAACCGATAAGGAAAACCGTCCCCGTTCCCGTCTTGATCCCTATCGGGGATCCCCGATCCCCGTTGGGGAACCCGTTAAGCAAAAACATCACCGTTACTCGTTGGTTTTATCCGAATCTGAAACTGAATTTAGATTGGGTTTTTAATTATTAGTATACTTAGCCCATTTATTAAATTTTAAAAATTATTTATATTATATATTATTAATATATATATATATATATATAATATTATATATATGTATATACACTATCAGGCCGGCCCGGGCCGGGCTGGTGAGTACCATCCCAGTCCCCGTCCCCGTTAAGATCCCCGATTCCCGCCCTGTCCCGAACCCAACCCAAATTGTTCTGTTTTTGGTTTTTACCGTCGATTTCAAGGTTTTTTTGCCATCCCTACTTTACGTTGATCGTTGGTGACTTAATATAAAATCACATATAATATTATACATAAATTAACCATTTTTAAATTTTCTTATTTAATTTATGTTGTCGTTTAAACACTCTTATATTATATATCCATATATGGTGATAAATGCATGGGTTTGGTCACTAACTGCAGCTTCACCAATTTAGTATTGAATAGTAGTATATTTTAATGCAAAAAACATATAGAAAAATAAAATGATAAAAGTGAATCATAAAGGTAATCACCTAAAAAGCACCATCATTAATACCACTAGTATTTCCATATTAAAACTTCAATTATTTTTAGTTACAATAAATTATATATTCAATTATTGAAAGAATAATCATATTTTGAGAAGACATTAGATATATTAGAGCATCTTCAACAGCTTCTCTAAAATAGAGAAAATAGGAATTTTAAACAACTTTTTTATTCCAACAGCATCCCTAAAACTTTCTCCAAAACAGAGAAAGTAGGAGAGAGAATACAAAAATCTCCAAATTTAGAAATATCCCTAAAAATGATTACCTTGAGCGAGAAATATTATTTTATTATAAATATATAATATTTTATTAATATAATGAATGATGTAGTCTTCAAAATAGAGAAGCTGTTGGAGTTGAATGTAATATTTTTTAGAGATTTTGAATTTTGATTCTCTATTTTATAGAAATTATAGAGAAGTTGTTGGAAATGCTTTTAATTTTAGGATATATAAAAGGAGTTTTTCAATTACACATAGTCTATTAATATATGGTAACACCAAAAATAAACATATATACCTTAATACAATTAGAAGACATAATATAGGTTATGGTGTATATGGTAACACCCTATATAAAAACATACACAATCAAATGAGAACCCTATATATTATAATAATTGTGATAGTTATTATTATAAGGTATTGTTTTACATTTATTTTTTCATCTAATACTAACATTTAATATATTGATCAACATATATTTATTTCATATTGTGTTTGTTTCATATATATTAAGTTGTATTTTTTATTTTATAAACATATAAAAAATGTCATAAATAGATATATTATATAAAAGGTAAGATCGTCTGAGAAAGATAGTCAATGTGAGAAGGGTAAAAAATAATTTGGACCATTGATTACCTTTGATGTTAAACCCACCAATGAATCGCATTTGATACGGAGATTGATCCAGTGCATCTCATCTCGGTGCATCTCATTGTGATGTGCATCCAACGGTGGAGATATTTTCTTATGCTTCTCATGTTAGCTTTTATTTCTTATTGGTACCCAACCCTATATAATTAATATATTGTTGAATAAATATATATTAATTAATACAATAAATCAAAGGTGTAAATTATAAAAATACATTATAAGATAAAACATGATGTATCAATTTTCAAAGTTATTACAATTTTAAGATATAAGACCACATTCATGATTCATGTCAAAAGCCAATTCATAGTTTTTAGATCATGGGAAAGTCTCATATCCAACGTACATATAATAAAAGAATATTTATAGAAAACATTTAATAAAATTTAATACAAATATTATCACAATATATAAGTATATCATCGTATTTCTAATACAATTTTTAATTGTACATATCCTAACAAAGAACTTATAATATTATACTTGAATAATCACAATCTCATGAATTACATTATGTTATTTAACTTCAATTAAATACCAGACGTAGACATATAATTAATTAGTTATCGATTAAACCGATTAAAAGTTTATTCCTTCGATTATATTTCTTTAAGTATTTTTTTACCGAATTACCTATTTATGTAGTTAAATAAGTTGGAATCAGAATAAAATTATCTATTTCAAACGATTATGAAATTATAATTATATAATTAGTACTTATTTAAAAAGGAGTAAAATATTGATCTATATCTATATTATATTAAAAAGCACGAGTTATGGTTTTCTTGAAAAATTTAAGAGGTACAAATTATAATGCTTAATGTACAAATTTTAAAGCTTGTACTAACCTCCCACAATTCTGTGACATCAAACCATTTTTAATTTCTAAGTTACACTTCACACCCTTAAAGTTAGGTATTTAATTTACTTTAAATGCTTTACTTTTTCATTTTTCATTTTTTATCTTTATCATATTGCATAAATAATTATATATTAAATTAAAATGCATTAAAAATACATTTATATTTTTACAAATTATACCATTATCATCGTATCGTCAATATCTTCAAAATGAGTCCAATATTGAATATATTTTGATTTAATCATATATTTAAATAGCATAAATACTTTAGATGAAATATATACTATCTATATGTACTATATCATAAAGGATGCTAATTAGTTAGTGTTGAAAATGATTATCTATACCTATATCTATATCTATATCTATATCTATACTATATTAAAAAGCATCAGTTACGGTTACCTTGAATTTTTTAAGAGGTACATACTTTATAATGTTTGGTATACATACATCTTCTCCCTATTTTAAATCTAATCATTTTTAGTTTTTAAGTTACAATTTATACGCTTATAATTAGTTTTTTAATTTATTTTAGATTCCTTACTTTTTTATTTTTCATTTTACTTTAAGTTACAATTTATACCCATAGTGTATATCAATTTGATTTTCATACATAGTTCCTATATGCAATAGGAAACTACAAAAAGCCATGAGTTTGTCCATTCATTTACTTTAAGTCTATCTTTCTGAAACCTTATGGTACTTTATATTTTCATCACAACAAACATAATTTTTGAGCATTGTTATTTATTACCATAAATTTTACTTTCGAGTTTGTTCAAACATAAGTTTCAGATTCAGTTTTTTCATAACAAGCTGTGAAAACTACAAACCCTAGGGGTGAGCACGGTTCAGTTTTTGGCGGAAACCGAGCCGTTCGGTTTTTGAAAATCCAAACCGTTTGGTTTCGGTTCGATTTTTTTTTCTCCCGATTCAGTTTGATTTTAGAACCGAATGGTTTAAAATATTTTGGTTTTTGGTTGTCGGAAAAAAATCAATTTAAAATTATTTAGGTTTATATATATATACATAATAATTTAAAAATATTTCATAGTACTATTTATATATATACATATATAATAATAATAATAATAATAATTAAAAATAGTTATATTTTTTCGGTTCGAAAAATCGAGGATTTCAGTTCGATTTTTTCGGTCTCGATTTTGTCGTAATCAAGATTTGTGAAAGAGAGCTGCATGACCACTAAGATTGCAGTAGTAGTTAAATCAACAGGGTAGTCTAATATTTTTGTTACCAAATGATCGTAGAAATAATTAGGTACATGTGGTTAGCTTTCTTTTTTAATAATAACAATAGACCTATGAATGCCCCAACAGGTCTTGTGCATCGCCCAACTGACATTTATACAAAATTTACACCCAACTGCATCGTATTAGTATCGGTACGAACTGAAAATAAAACAAAAGTAAAACATGATTAACATTTTAAATTATCGACTTTAAATCAATATACACTGCTGCACCGCGCGGGCACCTTACTAGTATGAAAAAACGATAAGGTGTCCACTAATCTTGTTAATTTATTACGATTCACAACATTGTGTATTTGTGTTGGTCTTTCATGGCCCGTTTCATACCTGGCCCAGTTAAATAAAACTGGACCTGGCCCAGTTATTGAAAAAATACTTAAAATAATATCGAATTAAATCGAAATATTTTGGTTGTTTAAAGAGGTTTTTAAAACAAAATTATCTTTTAGATTAAACTACAAAATTGGTCCATATTGTTTGTCAAAAATAATACTTTTTGTCTTATAATTTTTATATTATAAGATAATTATCATGGTAGCGTGTTTAGCAGTTGTCAAAAAAATTATCCATTAAAACCGACTTTATGGTTTTGATCCCTATGTTTTTTATTAGGTAAAAACAAAAAAAGAACAAAAATAACTATTTTTAGAAAATTTAAAATTTCTTCTAAACATTTAATTCAAAATTTATTATTGTTAGAGTAAACTACATACTTGGTCCCTAAGGTTTATTGGTTTTAACAGTCCGGGTCCCTAAAATGAAATATCTATGACTTGCATCCTTGTGGTTTCCATTTCATAACGTATTGGGTCCCTAAAACTAACTTTGTTAGACTTTTTCTGTTAAGTAGGTTAAGTAAGAGGGTCATTTTGGTCATTTTAAGTTTAGGGACCAAACATGTAATAAAAACCACAGGGACCAAACATGTAACTTACTCTATATATATTATATATATATAATTATTAATTAATAATATATATATATTATATATTATATATAATTTATCACCATAATTTTCACAATTTTTTTTATAACATTGTTTTTTTTATTACAACAATATATTTTTAATTTTGTATTTTTATTATGGCATGATAGTTATATTTTTCTTTATTATAGTAACGTATATTCAAATTATTTTTTTATTATGACATTATAGTTACATTTTTCTTTATTATAACAATATATTTTTAAATTATTTTTTTATTATAATATTATAGTTACATTTTTCTTAATTATAGAAATATGTATTCAAACTATTTTTTTATTATGTCGTTATAGTTACATATTTTTCTTTATTATACCAATATACTTTCAAATTGTTTTGTATTTAGCCATTGTACTTTTAATTTTTTTAATTAAATTGTAAGAAAATTATATATTTTAATGTAACATATATTTTAAACATATACGATTTTTTTTTCCTTTAAAACATATATTTTTTTAAATAAATTACGTGGCATAGATAAAATGGACCATCAATTTTTTAGATAGTTTCCTCACTTTATCTTCCGATTATTCATACATTTTTAAAGGAATTCTTAAAAAATAGATGAAAAACATAATATAGGTGGTATATGAATAATCGGGAGAGAAAGCGATGAAGTTATTTAAAATGTGTTTTACATTTTTTGAATAACTTCATCGCTTTCTCTCCCGATTATTTATATACCACCTATATTATGGTTTTCATCTATTTTTTAAGAATTCCTTTAAAAATGTATGAATAATCGGAAGGTAAAAATAAACTATCTAAAAAATTGATGGTTCATTTTATCTATGCCACGTAATTTATTTAAAAATATATATGTTTTTTAAGAAAAAAAACAATTGTATATGTTTAAAATATATGTTTCATTAAAATATATAACTTTCATACAATTTAATAAAAAAATTAAAAGTACAATGGCTAAATACAAAACAATTTGAAAGTATATTGATATAATAAAGAAAATATGTAACTATAATGACATAATAAAAAAATAGTTTGAATACATATTGCTATAGTTAAGAAAAATATAACTATAATACCATAATTAAAAAATAATTTAAAAATATATAGCTATAATAAACAAAAATGTAACTATAATGCCATAATAAAAAAAATAATTTGAATATATTTTGCTATAATAAAGAAAAATGTAACTATCATGCCATAATAAAAATACAGAATTAAAAATATATTGTTGTAATAAAAAAACAATGTTATAAAAAATTGTGAAAATTATGGTGATAAATTATACACAATATATATGTTATTAATTATTAATTATTAAGTATTAAGTATATATAAAATATATAGAGAGTAAGTCACATGTTTGGCCCCTATGGTTTTTATTACATGTTTGGTCCCTAAACTTAAAATGACCAAAATGTCCTTCTTACTTAACCTACTTAACAGAAAAAGTCTAACAAAGTTAGTTTTAGGGACCCAATACGTTATAAAATGGAAACCACGAGGATGCAAGCCATAGATATTTCATTTTAGGGACCTAGACTGTTAAAACCAATAAACCTTAGGGACCAAGTATGTAGTTTACTCTTATTGTTATGAAGATTAATAAAATATTTTTCTTTCTATGTAATCATTTTCGATGGCTTCTCCAAATTTGAAGAATTTCATCATCTCTATCTTAAATTATCCAATTTGAATAGTGTTTTGTAGAACCTGTTGAAACAAAAATCTTTAAACTCATCATTTTAGTGAATCTGTTCGAGATGTTTTTATATAAGATATTGAATTAACATAAATTTAGTATATGATTACATAAATTCAAATCCATAATACTAATTAAAATAAAACATATAACATCATTTTACATGTATACCTGAAGGTCACAAGTTCGAATACAGTGACGAATACAAATTCCCTTGTAGTCATTGAGGTTTAAATGTGATTACTCCAGGCTACTTGTGAAACGGGTAGTCGTTCTGAAATTAGTCGGCCCACATAACGGGTTGGATATCCATATTAATAAAAACTAGAAGGGTACTCACGCAATGCAGCGAGATATATTTCGATTTTAAGTTTTATTTTATTTTTTGTTTCTATCGGTGTTCTAACAATTTTATGTGATTTTGAGAAAAAGATTTTAGTATTTCAATTAAAAAATCTCTCTTTTTATTTAATTTCTTTAATTCAATTTTTTATCGTAATTTAATTTCGGTTTAATAACGAAATAATTTATTTTTGGTTTAATAATATAATTATTTTATTTGCTAAAAGTCATATTTTAGATTTTTTATATTTAAAAATAGATGTTTATCTTGTAGTTGATCATAGTTATCTGTAGTTAGTTACACGAATTTAGAGATGAAACTTTAATAGGTTGTACTTATGCATAATTTACTTGTAATCTTTAAAAATAAGTAATTAACATTAAATAACAGTAACTAAACTTTAAAAAGTTGTTTTTAAGAGTTTTTGACAAAATGCTTTATAATTAGTATAGATAATAATAATAAAATAGAACATATAATATAAGTTTAGCATGTGGGTTAGTTATATTGATTAATATATTATATTATTAATAATTTATTTTAACTATCTTATAAAATATTAAAATTGATTAATTTCTTAAACATTTTTTTCAAATTTTTATATGTATCAAAGTAATCAACCAAAAACATTCTGGCATTGTTTGGCAAAAATAAGCTAGCTTATAAGCTGACTTATAAGCTAGCTTATTTTCTGAGTACTCGTTTGGATGCACATAAACTAGCTTATAAGTCAGCTTATAAGCTAGCTTATCGATAAGCTACGTGGACTAGCTTATGAGGAGCTTTTTGACACTTTTTTCAATTATACCCTAACTAATATTATTTATTTATTTTCAACATGTCCTTTTTGGTCATTTCACATGCTCATAAGCTAGTTTTCGCTAAACATAACTTATTCATCGCCTAAATTTTATCAACTCCCAAAAATTTTTTATAAGTCATCAACTACCTTATAAGTCATACGCTAGCTTATCAGTTATAAGCTAGCTTATCAGCTAGTTTGCCAAACATAACCTATATCATGTTTGTATTCAAACACTATAAAATTGAATTTAAATACGTGATAATGCTAATCAAAACCCACGTGGAAGTGGAATGATAAACCTGCCACGTGATTTCCATGGATTCCTACAAATCTTCAATTATAAAAACATCAAAATTTGGTCCCTCTATTTAACAACTGTTAACTTTTTATTTTTATTTTTATCAGATAAAGGCAATTTGTCCTTTTAATCGTTTATTGTCTTTTACTCAATAAAAATCACAATGACCAAAATCATAAAATTATCTTTAATTGGAAAAAAAGACAAAAATAAAATAAAATTAAATGATGAAATACCCTTATTTATCGAACTACATAGAAGTATTAAATAGGTTTTATTTCTTCCTATAGTTGGTCCACTTGTGGCCTTCTTCGAGCGACTTGACACTTCAGTATTAACTCACCTCCTCTACCACAAAGTAGTTGGAGACCATAAAAGCTAGAAACCCCAAAGAGAACCCTTCACCGCGCAACACAATTCTTTCTCATGACACGGGCCGATGACAACCATACAACACCTATATGAAAAGCAGGTACCACCTCATTAAGGACGTCTTTGATTCATTGCCCCATACTTTGAGATGCCCCTCCCTGCCGATTAAGCACTGACACTGCTCTTAGATTTAAGCCTTCATCGTCCAGTTTAAATATGTCAAGACCTAGACTAGTTACCCGAGTATGGCGATTCAGTAGCCATTCAGTGATAACATGAGATCCTCGCTTCGATCTTTAGAGGGAGGGATTAAATTTGGATTTTTTTGCATACCACGACAGTAGTCTTGTAATTTTAAAACTGTAGGAACAAAAATCGTTATTTTTAACAAACCACAAGGACCAAATTTGTAGTTTAATCTAAAAATTAAATAGGTGATAATGGCAATCAAAATTGACGTGGAATGATAAACTTGCCACGTGATTCCCATGGGTTTCTACAAATCTCCGACTCCACCACCATTCGCAGCACCGCCGGACCACCACTCGCACCACCATGTCTATGGCGTCGATCATCTACCGGAAACTTCACCGGAACTCGAAGAATCGATTCAATTACATACAAGTAAGATTGTCATCGGCGGCGACGGATTTAAGCAATGACGAAAAGAGTAATCGGAAAATCGAGAAGTTGCTGATAGCGAACAGAGGGGAAATTGCTTGTAGGATTATGAGAACGGCGAAAAGGTTAGGGATAAAAACTGTTGCTGTTTATAGTGATGCTGATAGGTACAGTCTTCATGTGAAGTCCGCTGATGAAGCCGTTCGAATTGGTCCGCCGCCGGCTCGATCGAGTTATCTGAACGCCTCTTCCATAATCGAAGCGGCCGTCCGTACTGGTGCTCAGGTACGATCGGTTGTTTAGTGCTCTATTGAATTGCATTTTTTGTCATTATCATGGGAAACACTAGTTGTTGAGGCTTTTGATTGAAACTGTTTGAGGATTTGCATACCAATTCAAACGAGAATTCGCCTAAAAAAGAAGTTAACATTACAGTGGTGTTACAATAGATTAAAAGCTCTAGCTCCTGTCTATCAAGTGGAAATGCTTTTAATGAGAAGATGGTGGGATTTACATGATTTAGTCGCAACAAAAAGTAAATGAATACTAATAGTAGATATCCACATGCTTTGATTGATGAAATACTTTGAAACCATAGCACATTATTCAAACAGATGCTAGTTATCAGTGGATGATGACAATGTTACTAATACCCTAGTAATTACACAAATATGATCCTTAAGAATCATTTTTTTGTATTCAATTTAACCCCCAACAATACCATCTTTACAAAAAAATCTACACCGATGTACATAACATAATTCCGACAAGCCATGGGAACTTCAGTCATCATGGAACTGTTAATAATTAGGAGCTGCTGCAGAAAACTAAATTAATAACAGTTCCATGATGACTGTAGTTCCCATGGCTAGTTTGATTTCTGTTATATGCTTTGGTATACGTGGGTGTAGCTTTGTTATAACGATCCCCCATGATGACAAGACCCTAAAAAAGAAAGAGTTATAGCTGAGAAAATCATGTGACAACTCCTCAAGTAGAAGAAAACATGGAGGGTACTGTATATTGGGATGGGATGACTAAAAAAAGAAGAAAGGAAAAGAAAGTAAGAAACCATTGATGATTGATCTATCAAATTCTCTGGACTGGCTGTAATGCTTTTCAGAGAGTCTGATGGTTATCATGCTTAGGCTACGATCATTAGTTAAGATGAATTTGCAGGTGAATTGAGTATTGAAGTGCAAGTCAATTTACTAACCTTTGTAATTACTCATGTATTTTGAATGTCAACTATCTACTACATGCAAAAAGAAAAGTATGTAGTCCAGTTCGATGTACAAGCTACTACTATTATCAACAACCACTTCCATGTACTCTTATGGTTGTAAGTCATATCTGAACTTGTTTTTAATCTTCATGTCCCAGTTGTCGAAAAAATTAATTTCGATATAAGAAGACACATCTTTAGTTTATGAGCATGATTTTAGCATGTTTAGGTTCAAGTTTTTCTATAGGTGAATCGCGGTTTTAAATTCACCATACAGTGAGCTCATGGTTTATTTAGCTTATTAATTGTTTAGTTTCCGCACATTCAAGGACATGGTTCAGAGTGGATATCCTCTTTTGATAATAGGCTATACATCCAGGCTACGGTTTCTTATCAGAAAATGCAGACTTTGCTCAACTTTGCGAAAATGAAGGATTCACTTTTGTTGGACCACCTGCATCTGCAATACGTGAAATGGGTGATAAAAGGTACAAATATCAGTAACTTATTTTCTTGTGATTCTATACCACGGCCATAATATGGTATTCTAGTTCGTGGGAAATTGACAAAAATAGCCAATCCATCAAAGTCAATTCACTTTTTAGCCACGTCAGGAAACCACTTCCCCAAATAGCCATAGTTTATGCAGAATTACGCATTATGCATAAGGATTGATTTTGACCAAAAAAGAAAACAAATTAAAAACAAACCTTACGCAAAAACCTCTTTCTGCTTAAAGATTCAGTTTTCTGCGTAAGGATTCAAATTTCTGCTTTTTTTCCTTTATTTTTTTTTCCTGAAATCAAATTTCTGCATAAGGATTCGATTCTCTATGTAAGGATTCAAATTTCTGGGTAAACTTGGCTATTTTGGGAAGAGGCTCTGAAAAGTGGCTAAAAAGTGAATTCGGTTGATGGGATTGGCCATTTTGGTCAATTTCCTCTGGTTCATACTTAGCTTCTTGGTGTTTCCTGATTAGGTTTATACTTGTTCATGCAAAAGTGTCATTGGGGCAAAGAAGCAAGAGCTTCCATCCTCTAAAGTCTACTTGTTGAAATTTCCATTTTCGATAGCCTTGACATTTGTTGTATAGGCCTATGGCGAGCCCCACTAGCCATGACCGTGTGTATCACCAATATTGTGGGTCTGTTCTTATTGTAACCTTGCAATTGTATATGAATTCTTAATTCTAATTGTTCTTAGGGGCTGTTTGGTTAGTTCGCTATTAAGTCATGTATGAATAGAGCTGTCTGTGTGGATTAATCTGTCTGTATAGATTGGGAAAAGTCATGTATGAATAGAGCCTGTTTTTTAATTGGGAGGGGTAAGTTTGGAAAAAACTTGGCTTTCTGCATAAAACTCCCTGTTAAAAGCTTAACGACTAAGTCATTGTTTGTATCAATAAGCCACTACCAAACAATCATGTATAGCTGACTGAATAAGTTGCGAATCCCATTAAGCTTATTAAGTTGCTAACAAACAGGTCCTTAGTTGTTATACCTATATGGCCATTGGCTTAAAGGTCAAATTACCTCTTCTGCATTCATGTGTTCCGGTGCTTCATTTTCTTTACAAAATGTTTTTTTACGAATGATTTCTTTTATTGAATCGTTCCCATTCGATGCTTTTTATGTGTATTACAGTGCGTCAAAGAGAATCATGGGTGCAGCAGGTGTGCCACTTGTACCAGGGTATCATGGTCATGAACAAGATATTGATGTCATGAAATCAGAAGCAGAGAAGATTGGATACCCTGTTTTAATAAAGCCCACCCATGGAGGTGGAGGAAAGGTACCTTTCTAATTTAAGATAATAGCATAGCTCAAATCAGTTCACATTGGGTGCGTTTGGTACACTGGACAGGACAAAACAGAACAGGGATCAGTGTTCCACGTCTCCACGTCTGACAGTACTTTTATGTGGAACAGAGTGGAACAGGCGTGTTCCACCCTCACCCCATTGAACAAGGTGGAACAGACCTATATTTTACCAATATAACCTCAAAATAAAATTTAATTCTCTTTTAAAACATCAAATACGTCTCCCTCTTTACATATTAGTCATTCTTTAAAATTTATTTATTGTATTTTATGCTCTTTAAATTTTCACTTTACTTTCCTCAAAATATTATTTTTACAGTTTCTATATTTTGATTAATTTATGTAATTTTTTTAAATATTAATAATAAAAAATAATATAGAAAAGATGTAAAATAAAAATTGGAAACTACATAATTTTTTTTATTTTGGTTTCATTTTAATCGTATTTACGAGAACTTTCTAATAATATATTTTGTTATAAAAAATATTTATCTTATTATAATTTAATAAATTACATAATTAATCAAAATATATAAACAATTCATTAGGGTAAATTGGTTATTTTATCTATTATATCCTGTCCAATTCTGTCTTATCAAACGCTGAACAAACTGTTCTGTCCTGTTCTATCTGGCTGGATACCAAACGCCCCATAGTGATTAGATTGTGACTCCTTGCTCAGATGGGTACGTGTCTTTTCTGCAAAGGCTCCCATGGAAAACAAAAAATAAATCATTGCTGAGTCGTGCATTTGTTAAATGTTTTTTCCAGATAAGATATTTATGTCATTTTGGTGTAATTGTTTGTTGAATTTCAGGGTATGAGGATTGTGGAAAGTCCAAAAGAATTTGTTGACTCATTCTTAGGGGCACAGCGTGAGGCTGCTGCTTCTTTTGGTGTAAACACAATTTTGTTGGAGAAATATATAACAAGGCCAAGGCATATAGAAGTCCAGGTAATCGTATTCGGTGTTACATGATACTTTCAGATTAATTTTTTAATTAGTCAAATGTAATAAACTGGCAAGTAAGATCCAAATAAAAGTTTATCATCCCTCTTAGTTCCAATTTCGAAACTCATTGTGGTCTAAGGCTCTAAACGCTGGGTTCTTACAAGCTTTAACTGATTTTACTGTGAAGATCATGACAAATTGGCTATCTAACCAAGTAACCATCTAACCTTCATTCTTAACCTCACAATGACAGGTGTTTGGGGACAAGCAGGGCAACGTTGTGTACTTGTATGAGAGAGATTGCAGTTTGCAGAGAAGACACCAAAAGATAATCGAAGAAGCACCAGCTGTAATTCATATTCATATTTTAGGTTTATCTTATACTGTAATTCTTCTAAAATTGTGACAAAAACTTCTCTTTTGCAGCCGGATATCATTAGCGACTTCCGATCCCGCTTGGGTCAAGCTGCTGTATCTGCTGCCAAGGTAAGGACTAAAGGGGCCTACGACAATTTTGCACAAAACTTCATTATTGTTGCTAATATAAGTATAGAACGAGTTACTCAAATAAGATTTATATCTAGATTTTGCCAAAAAGTTTGTAGTTTATAAGCTTTGTAAGTACTGAAGTCTGCTATTTATGTGCAAGTAAAGTTTAAAAACGCTTGCAGAAAAGTAATGGACTGTGGATTTATCTGCCATTTATAATTTGATGTAAACCATTTAAAATTTTGTGAGACACCCTTTTATGTCATCCCTGAATTATTAAAATATTAATCTTATCTGATTAAAAATGTTCTATATCTTGGTTGTAATCGAAGGACGATAAGATATTTTCAATGATTTTACTGATTTGGCAGTTTCTGTCTGATTATTGAAGGCGGTTGGTTATCACAATGCTGGCACAGTTGAATTCATTGTTGATACTATCTCTGGGGAGTTCTATTTTATGGAGATGAACACGCGTCTTCAGGTACTTGCTTGTGTTATTTCTTTATATTCACATGTGAAGGATAGGTGGTAGTTAATCAGGGACACACTCGATTCTTTTTCAGGTTGAACATCCTGTGACTGAGATGATTGTTGGTCAAGATCTTGTAGAGTGGCAAATTCGTGTTGCAAATGGAGAATCGCTCCCCCTTGGTCAAGCACAGATTCCTATATCAGGTGAATTGGTGCTTGCTTTATATATATATATATATATGTGTGTGTGTGTGTGTATACATACATATATCTGCTCTATCCTGTCCATTTATGTCTTATCAAACGCTGATATGTTGTCCTATCTTGTCCTATCCTGTCCGGATACCAAATGGCAAACGCACCTGAAATGGTTAAAAGGGACTTTTCATTTTCTATTTTTGCTCCGGCTCTTCACCAAGGCTTTTGACATATATAGTTTCTTTGTTTAATTGCAATTTGCAGGACATGCTTTTGAAGCCCGAATATATGCTGAAAATGTGCCAAGAGGATTTCTACCAGCAAGTGGAGTTCTTCAACATTACCGTTCAGTTCCAGCCTCAGCAAGTGGTACGTTTTGAAGTGTTTGTCTGGTTAAAACACTTGACACAAAGTTATGAAGGAACTAAATTGTAGTTTATGACCACTACAGCCTTCAAACTCTGCATCAATAAGTAAAAGTGTAAAACCTCCTTTTCTGCAGAACATATGATAAGATGCATATTGGTATTTCTGTTAACTTCCTCAAATAAGTAGCAGTTTCATAATTCCATTGATGATTGATATAGATGAATCAAATGTCAATTTGACTGAAAGAATTAGGGACTGTTTGGTTGGTTTTCCATTAAGTGCTGTATGAATAAAGCTGACTGGGTAGATTAATTTGTCTGTATGGGTTGGGAGGGTTTTTTTTCAAAATCATAGATGGAAGTGGCAGGTTTGGAAAAACTTGGTTTTATGCATAAAACTCCCTCTAGAAGCTTACCGAATAAGCCACTTTCTATATCATTAAGCCGCTAATAAACGGTAGTCTATAGTTGGCCTAATAAGTTGTAAGTCTCATTAAGCTCATTAAGTTGTTAACAAACAGGCCCTTAGTTTGCTAATTGTCATCAGTAGGGGTTGCATATTGGGGAACTTTAATGGGATATAACTATGGACAACCTATAATGTGGAAACCATTACATGCAACCATATATATATATATATATATATATATAGGGGCGGGTTCAAATGAGAACTCAAATTTGGTTGTGAATGTGAGGACAAATGAGAGTGCGACACGTGTCCCATTCAAAGAAATATTATAGTATATATTCAGTCTGAATATTCCTTTGTATATTCAGACTGAATATATACTAGACTGAATATTCCTTTGTATATTCAGTCTGAATATTGCTTATTTTGACACGTGTCACGCTCTCATTTGTTCTCACGTTCACAACCAAATTTGAGTTCGCATTTGAACTTTCCTCTATATATATATATAGGTTCTCACTTTTTCTCTTTTACTATTATTAGTAGTGTGTGTCCGAAGGTTTACCCTCTATTCTCTTCCATATACCAGAATTCTTTCATAAAGGTCGTCGACACCACTACTTTCAGTGTAATGCAGCTTCCAGTTTATTCCTAAAATAATAAGACCCTTCTTAGGAACCTTCTATGATATATTATACTTGTTAATATTTATTGGAAGTTTTAATGTATATTAACATATATAGTTCGGTTTGGCCGAAATGCTAGTTTCTAACTCAGTGCGGACCAATCAAACTTTTGAAATCTCTTTTTCGTAACATTTTGATACATTTGATAACTATATGTTAGTACCCTTTTAATTTTCCTGTTGATTTCACTTTGCATCAGTTCGAGTTGAGACCGGAGTTGAAGAAGGGGACACTGTAAGCATGCATTATGACCCTATGATTGCTAAGCTTGTAGTATGGGGAGAGAACCGCTCTGCAGCGTTAGTTAAATTGAAGGATTCTTTATCCAAGTTTCAGGTATACTGCATTACTGAAATTTTACCACAATTAATTTAAATGATTATATGTTTCACTGACTCTGTTAAAAACTTGCCTACTCTGATGGAAATGGATTTGGACTAACATTTGATTTGGGTGTCAGACTATCTTTTTAGTTTTTTTAAGATTAGTATATAATAAATACAAATTATAACGTAATTCTTTTAGTGAAACTCATGGGGGGCAGCTGACCCCCTTCTTTAAATGATCCTAAAATGTGAACTATTTTCATTCTCGACATGATTTGCATCTTCGACTGCGGATTCTTGATAATATTGTTATTTCTTGTGTGCCTGCTTTTGCAGGTTGCAGGTTTGCCCACAAATATCGAGTTTCTTTACAAACTTGCTAACCACAGGGCATTCGAGAATGCTGAACTTGAAACCCATTTTATCGATCATTTTAAAGACGACTTATTCGTGACACCAAATGATTCAGTATCAGCAAAGACAGCATATGATGCTGCTAAATATAGTGCAGCCTTAGTAGCTGCATGTATTTGTGAAAAGGAGCATACGCTATTGAAGAAAAGTCCTCCTGGTAAACTTGGATCCCTTTTCCTTTCAGAACATTTTCATGTTACTCCCTCCATCCCAAAATGAAATGGAACACGGTTTTAATTAACTAGATGACACTTCTACCCTTAATAATTGCGAGATAATTTTCTCCATCTCATAATTAAGGGATTAATTGGAAGAGGAAATTTCAGGGGAAAACCCCCCAAAAAATGTAAAACTTAAGAACACCCTAGCAACCATCATTCATTTTCATTTGGACGGTATGCACATGTGCATACAAGTACTTGAAACTGTTTTTGGTTTTTATGCACTTGTGCATGTGCATATTACAATTTACTTGTATGCACATGTGCATACCATCCAGATGAACGGTTACCAGGGTGTTCCACAATCTTTTATTTTTTGCGGTTTCCCCCTGAACCTGACCCATAATTGGAAAGTAGATACTTACTTTTAAAAGTGGACATTTATTTTGGGACAAACTAAAATAAAAATGTGGACACTTATTTTGGGACGGATGGAGTATTTAAGAAATAGCTACTAATAATCATTAATAAATGCACTTTAGGGGGGTCGGCTGTGTGGTATACACATCCTCCGTTTAGACTCCATCAGCATGCCACACGTACAGTAGAACTAGAGTGGGAGAATGAATATCGTGATAACAACTCAGAGAAGTTGACACTTTCCGTCAGTTATCTGCCGAATGGGAATTACGTCATCAAGGTACTATCGTAAGAATAATAATTGGTCGAATTAATATCGTATTTTCTTTCAATGTCGATAGCGTGTTTTAATACTACATGCTTGTGAGAAAATTGAGTTTGCAACCACAAGGGTTGTGGCGTAGTGGTTGAAGTCCTGGGGGATGTGGTGGATTATCCCATCTGCCCAAGTTTCGATTCCAGGCGTACACAACAATTGTGGCCACTGAGTTTATCAGGATTCAGGGATGATTTCTTGCAGTCACAATTTTCCGTCATGAGAACGGTGAGAACACCTCTGAGCCTTTAGATGAGTTTGTTTTTTAATCTGATGGCACAGCATTTTTGTAAATAAATGGAACTTTGGTGCATGGCTCTAAGGAAGACCGAACCTTCAAATACCTTCAACTTCAGTCACCTTTCATGAGTTTGTTAAAAGTTTCAGTCATGGTGATACAAGTATGTATGTGATGGTAACTGAAGGTAGGTGAAGGTGGATGAAGGTCTGGTCTCCCTTGAATAAAAAGACGAAAATACCCCTCAACAATAACGTGTGTGATTAGGTGT
This sequence comes from Silybum marianum, assembly GCA_036898165.1. NCBI lineage: Eukaryota > Viridiplantae > Streptophyta > Magnoliopsida > Asterales > Asteraceae > Silybum > Silybum marianum. The sequence goes on from CM072530.1 coordinate 1,200,368, forward strand.
GTCTGATCAAAAAAGATCTACAGTTCCGAAGTGTTCTCACTGTTTTCACCAAAAAAGGTTGTTCTCACAGGAATCCAACCCTGTTTAAGGGGCTGTTTGGTTGGTTTTCCATTAAGTCCTGTATGGATAAAGTTGTCTGTGTGGGTTAATTTGTCTGTATAGATTGGGAAGGCTTTTGTTTGGGAAGGTTTTTCATTAATGGAATGAGCATGTTTTTTAACTGGGAAGGGCATGTTGGAAAAAACTTGGCTTTCTGCATAAAGTTTCCTATAAGCTTACAGAATAAATCACTTTCTATATCATTAAGCCACTACCAAACAATCATGTATAGCTAACCGAATAAGTTGCGAGTCCCATTAAGCTCATTAAGCTGCTAACAAGCAGGCTCTTATGCATGGTACATATTTGCAGATGCGGGAAAGCAGCTTTCCCGCTCTTGAAGTAACCGTAATACATTTGGGAGACCATGAGTTTAGAGTTGAGGCTGATGGAATAAGCAAGAACGTGAATCTGGCCAGTTATTTCAAGGTGCGCCACCTCTTTTTCTATTCTTCCTATGAAGTTGGCACATGCGTTTGGATGCTGTTTTATTACTGATTATGGTCCACTAAACTTTGGCTCGTAAAAATGTGTTTATATATAATTTTAGTGCTTGAGTGATGAGTATTTATAAAAAGGTTAAAAAAGAAAAGATGACTAGAGTGGGGATCTATAGCTAGCCTAGACGGGATGAAGGGTTAGGTTGGCAGTTAGATCGTTTTCTCAACTCTCAAGTTCTTCATATATATATATATATATATAGGGTCCGATTCAGGGGAAAACCACAACAAGAAATAAAATGGAAAACTGAGGAACACCCTGGTAACTGTTCATTTGGACAGTACGCACATGTGCATACAAGTAATTTGTAAGCTATTTGTCCGGTATGTGCATGTGCATAACATGCACACGTGCATAAAAAGAACACAAGAAACATCTTCAATCACTTGTATGCACATGTGCATACCGTCCAGATGAACAGACTAACGACTATAAGGATGTTCCTTAGTTTTAATTTTTTTAGGGGTTTTCCCCTAAATGCTTACAAAAAATTACTTGTATGCACATGTGGATACCGTCCAAATGAACAGTTACCTGGTTGTTCCTCAATTTTTCATTTTTTGGCGGTTTTCCCCACAGGTGTCGGAAAACGTCAAAAAAAGAGAAAACTGAAGAACACTCAAGGAGCCCTCTATCCGGACGGTATGCACTAATGCATACTAGTAATTTGTAACATGCATTTGTGCATAGAAAAAAAAAACGCTTATATGCATTAGTGCGTACCTTCCGGATGGAGGGCTCCCAGGGTGTTCTTCAGTTTTTTTCTTTTTTTAGTGTTTTCCCTTGAACCTCCCTCTTCCCCACATAACCCTATATATGTGTATATATCTGTAACAAGCCAGGGGTTTTCACAAAAAAACCACTCTACTCTTCGAGGTACTGGACCCCACCTTTGGGTGGGACATATAACGTATTAGGTGTGTTTGGTTTATTTTATTAAAAAAAAGAAATTTTTTAAAGAGAAAGCGAGTAACACCTGTTCTTTACAAGGCAGTTAACGGATGCTCTATTCTTGTTACAACTTGCAGGATCAAACTGAGCACATTCACATATGGCATGGTTCAGACCATCATCAATTTAAGCATAAAGTGGGGCTTGATTTGTTGGATAACCTTGAAACCCATCAACACAAAAATCACGAATCTGCAACCCATCTTCCAGGGACCGTGGTCGCACCCATGTCCGGTCTGGTCATTAAGGTTCTAGTCAAAGATGGAACGGCAGTCGAAAAAGGGCAACCTATGTTGGTCATGGAAGCAATGAAAATGGAGGTTTGAAATCAAAACCATTCTACTTGCAATAAAATTCAAGATGTCCCAAAATAAATGTCCGCAGTTTTAGAAATAAGTAATTATTATACTTTTAGGGAGAAGTCTGAAAAACTCATGTTTTTGAGTGGTTAAGTCCTTAAACTAATTTTTTGAACAAATAAATCCTTGAACTTTCTGAAATCGAAAAAAGAAATCCTTAAACTTACTAAAACCTATAAAATCCCAATGAAATTTCATATTTTGCACGATTAGGTCCTTGAACATTATTTTGAACGAATAAATCCGTACACTAACAAAGTGCAATAATCCAATAAACAATGATTAAATATCATTTTGATTATTCATTATTTATTTCTTAGATTCAAATAGGAATAATCAGGAAATCTAATAATTATTTATTTTTCAAATGCAAATTACAATCACAGGATCATAGCAAACACCTGAGATTCTCATTTAAATCTGAATAATTGGTTTGATGTACTTTTCTACTGATTTGTTGGTACATGGAAGAGAGGGTAAATTTCTTTCGTTTACAAGTGTAAAGATTTATTCGTTCAAAAAATGTTCAAGGACCTAATCGCTCGAATATCAAATTTCATTGGGTTTTTCTCTGTTTTAGTAAGTTTAACGATTTATTTGTTCGATTTTATAAAGTTTAAGGATATATTTGTTCAAAAAAATAGTTTAGAGACTTAATAACTCAAAATGTGGTAATTTTTTGAACTTCTCTCTTTACTTCCTAATCAACTAAATGACAATATTACCCTTAATAATAATAGAGAGAGTAATGAATTTGTTCATCTCATAATTAAGGGTAAAACAGACACTTATTTTGTGACGGAAGGAGTAATTCGATTTGATTTCGTTACTGATAGTTTTCCAATTTTGTCCCCTTGGTTATCGAATAGCATGTGTTGACGGCACCAACCTCTGGGGTGGTTAGCGGGCTTCAAGTCACTCCTGGCCAACAAGTTTCTGACAATAGTGTTCTCTTCAAAGTCAAGGTTAGGCAAAACTTATTTATGACTCATAACCATGGCCTTCAAGATTCATTATAATTATTATGTGATGTTTTCTTGTTAACCCCCTTTACTTTTGAAAATTTGCTGTCAACCCCCTTTACTTTTGAAAATTTGCTGTCAACCCCCTTTCCTTTGTACACGTGGCATACTCTCCGACATTCATTGGAAGTGAATCGTAAGTCCCATATAAGTCCCTCTATCCCAAAATATAGAACAACTGTTTTTGTGAAGACTCCCGATTTTTGCAAAAGTGTGAGCAAAAAGGAAAGAAAAACCAAGGCAATTTGTACGCAAGACAGAATAGAGCAAAAACTTGTTTCATGTTTGGATCAATAATTAGATCGGGACAAAAAAGCAGTTTTCTTTTTGTCCCATCAAAATAAGTGGGAAAAAAATCAGGAAAATGAAGAAAGATAGGTAAATTACGAAACTACCCATGTCAGGTTAAAACTTCAACGATTCTTTAATTTGCCTACCTCACTCTCACCAGTCCCATGTCTTCAGGTCCTGTTTGCATACTAAACGCACCCTAATGGACTGTTAATAAGTTCTCACCGTGATTTTAATTGACATACAGTTCTTACACCGGCCTTTTTTAACTGTTTTCGCATAATTGTGCATTTTTTTTGGTTTTAACCGATGAAATTTGTTTGGACAGGCGGCATAACATGAAGGTGCATATAACCGTAACGTACTACTATGGCGATGCAGCAGTCGTTTCCAAATTTCCGCTTTGGAAGTAAAGACTCGTGTGGTCGTGTATATTATAGATTATAATCTAAATAATCCATTTTCGTAAAATAACATTATTTCTCATTTAAATTATGTGCACTTTATGCTAATGTTTAGAATTATCGTTGTGCCCTTTAGCCTCTTGAATGTCTTTAATGTTCGATCCAAAAATCAAACCAAACTAATCAAGTATATCTCACACAAAAGTAATATCCAGGAAAGAATTGGGTTCCGGTGAGAAGGAGAGTTAAGGTAAGAAGCGTAAGAAGGGATCTCCACCCTTAGATGCACATTAGGATGAGATGCACCGAGATGAGGTGCACTGCAATGCACCGGATCAATTCCTGTATTAAGCGCAATTCATGGGTGAGTTTGAGATTAAAAGTGATGAAATGTTCAAATCTCTTCGTACACTTCTCATCTTAACTCACACGATCATGTGTCGTACGATGATATGTTATCTATCCCAAATAATAAAGTAAACAGGAGTTGTTTTCGTGAAAACCCTTGGTACGAAAACGTTTTAACCTAGTGATTTCATCATTTTATGTTTTATTTTAGAGGTGATCATTTACGGAATTGAACAGTCTAAGCATAATCGATTTGTTTTGTCCAATGGACTTAATACAGTAAACCCGTTTTTGCAAGCTTGATGACTTTGCTTGTACCCATGCTATAAACGGGTCTGGTTTGCCTAAGAAATCTTTTATAATCTAAAAACCAAAAACTTATATTAAATCATAAGTTATGTAAAATTATTTAAACTATAATATATATTTTTCCAGCGTAAATTTAAAACGTAAAAACATGATAATGTAAATAACTGAAGAAAAAAGATATAGTCCATTAAGCAGTCTAGTTTTTGATGAATAGCTGTTCAAATTCATTTGTGTAACTGGTCGGACATGCCAAGCCGTACTGTTGTGCTTGATCTGCAAGTCGATAATTGACCTCATATGGAGCACACCTTAGGGGTACCATTAGCCTCCTCCATTAAAAGGGGAGGCTTATGGCACCCCTAAGGGTGAATTCATACTCACACAAATGCATTAAATTTCGTACACACACCTATAAAATGCATTATATTCTATGTCCACCCCTATATTAAGGGTGCCATTAGCACTCTCCCTTTTAATATATGTGTTTGACCATTGGTCTAAAATATTATTATTTTTATGGTTCGTGCCTTTGTGGGCCTTACAAAGGTGTTTGAATAGACTTTTAATACAATTTTATGTGTGTACGTGTGTGGGTGTCAAATGGCTTTGTGGGGCTACAAGTTGTTAGAATTTGTATCAAAGAGTTTTCGTTACCCACCCCACTTCCCAATATATTATATTTAATATATATATATATAGGAAAGTTCAAATGTGAACTCATTTTTTGTTGTGAACGTGAAGACGAATCTCAGCCACTTATCCGGTCAATAAATGCGGCTTTGACCTGGTTCCCCTCCTTTAATAATCTCCACCCTCCCATGAATCGCGTCAATCCTCCGTGATCGCATCCACCATAACCGAAGATGTGTGGCTGAGATTCGTCCTCACGTTCACAACCAAAAATGAGTTCACATTTGAACCTAACCCTATATATATATATATATGTTTAGGATCGTGTGAGAAGGAGTTAAGGTGCGAAACGTAATAAGAGATCTGAACCATTCATCGCTTTTAATCTCATACCTATCCATGAATTGCGCTTGAGAAGGGAGTTGATCCGATACATCTAGGTGCACCTCATCTCGGTGCATCTCATCCTAAGGTGCATCCAATGATGGAGATCCATTGTTACACTTATCACCATAACTCTTCTTCTCACTGGAACAAGCGTAAGAAGAGATCTGAACCATTGATCGTTTTTAATCTCATACCCACCCATGAATTGCGCTTTGGAGGGGACTCAGGGGGTTGATCGGTACATCTGCGTGCATCTCATCTCAATGCATTTCATCATAATGTGCATCCAATAGTGGATATCTCTTCTTACGCTTCTCACCTTAACTCTCATTCTCACCGGAACCCAACCATATATATATATATACACACACGTGCAGAGACTTGGTGATGTGCGGGCGACGTGCCCTACGACTTAGGTCGCGCGAAACATCATCTGCATATATGATTTAATATCACATGTGATGGTCTTGATGGATTATAATATCATATCAAGAACACGCTTATCACATATGATAATACATGTGAAGGTGCTTAATGGTGTAAGGGCGACTTGGCCCACAACCTATATCGCGCTAAAAGTCGTCTACATCTTTTATTTAGTATCTCATGTGTATCATATGTGATGGAATAATAACATCACATGTGATTCTCTATAGTAAAAGGGAGATGTTCTCGTTTGAACCATTCGTCTAGTTTTTAAATAAACCAACATCTATATATATATATATATATATATATGTATATATCGTTTTTGTTTGTGACCGTGGTTTTAACATCGACCATAAAGAAGTTAAGGTGAAGCATGTCCAATTAATTTTTTGTGGTTTGACATTTTTTCTTCCAAACGCAACTTCCTGTCATCACCCACGGTTTGACATTTCCATCAAATTTGCTTTCTTTTAATAATAATAATAATAATTAATAAATCTCATCAAAATCCTTGCCACGGGAATTAATTTTGTGAAAAATATATTATTTTATTACTTACGTCATTATAATCTATACTATATTATAAAGCATTTGGTCAAAAACTCTTAAAAACAATCTTTTAAGTTTTAGTTACTACTATTTAATGCTAATTACTTAATTTTCAAGATCACAAGTAAATTGTGCGTAAGTACAACCTATTAAATCTTCATCTCTAAATTCGTATAGCTAACTACAGCTAACTACAGATAACTATGATCAACTACAAGATAAACATATAATTTTAAATATAAAAAATCTAAAATATGATTGAGATAATTATTGACTTCTAACAAATAAAATAATTATATTATTAAACCAAAAATAAATTATTTGGTTATTAAACCTAAATCAATTATGATAAAAAATTGAATTAAAAAAATTAAATAAAAAAAAGGAGAACTTTTAATTGAAATGCCAAATTTTTTTTCTCAAAACCACATAAAACTATTAGAACATTGATAGAAACAAAAATTAAAATGAAACTGAAAATCGAGATATATCTCGCTGCATTGGGCGAGTACCCTTCTAGTATATATATATATATATATATAAAGAAAAGGTTTTTTTAAATACACCTTAATATATGTTAAGAGCCTAATCTATTAGTATATGGAAACATTCAAAAAAAAATAAAAATAGACATATATATACCCTAATCCAATTAAAGAACATAATATTTAGGATGTATATGATAACACCCAGAAAAAAATTCAACTAATTTAATATGAGAAGTTTGGTTTGGTCTAATTTGACACCTGGTTGAAATCATGAGGTCCCTTCAAAATGTGAAGAGGACCCATCTATTGTTCGTTTGAAAGAGTCGGTGTTTTGCTATAAAATAAAATCTTTCTATTTAATATGATAAAATATGAAAAAAAAAATTGTTAAATCGAGAATGAAAAATTAACGTGATATATCATTAATTATAAGTGATGTTTATAATATATATATATAATATTTTATTACATGTACATAATATTTTAATTATATAACTAATGCTGTAGTTTTAAAAATATAGAACCTGTTGTATCTGAATTTTTTGAGATTTTGAGTTTTGGTTATTCATTTTAAATAAAATTTTGAGAATATATCATAAATGGTTTTATAAACTTGGTTTGTGGTAATAATAACTCCGATAAAATCTTTGATTATATATCAGATAGCACTTTCTAGATCTTTTATTTTTATCTATCAGATCATGAGTAGTTGAATTATACAAAACCTGTATTTAGGATAATCCCATATCTCACTGTCGTTCTAAGGCAAAAACTCAAGTATTCAACTTTTTTTTAATATATATTTTAACATAATGGTTAAAGAATCAGATAGTTAACTTCTAAAATTTTCACTTAAAAATAGTTGTTTGAAAATAACTGATTATTTTAGAGAATAAATGCTATTATGATGTCATGCAATTAAAATCAATTATTGCGGTTTACTATTAACAAAACTGTGACCAATTAGATGAAAACAAGTTGACATAAAAATAATTGATTAAAAAAACAATTGACATTTTAGAAATTAAAAAAATAATAAATAAATAAATTTGGAAGGGTGGACATTGACGTACAAGGAGATACCTTTCCAGTTGTCGTTTTGCATAGATCCGAATGTCGTTTCCGTAGCGACGGTCCTTCCAATGTCGTCGCCGACCCACATTCTTCCATCACGCCACTTTTTTATTTATATTTTATTTATTTATTTGTCCTCAAATCGATAATTTTAATTATATATATTATATATATATGGTCGTGAAAAAAACCACAATAAAATTGAAAATATTCTAAAAAGTCTTAATTTGGATAATATGTATAAATACATACTGATAATTTATACATGCATACATATATATTTGTACATTACATATATTCGTGCATAAAAAAACAATTTTAATTGTTTGTACACATTCATGCATACCGTCTAATGTCTATGCATCAATGCACACCATCTAGATAAAATATTCCTAGGATGTTCTTTAAAAATAGTTTAATATTTTTTTTTTGAGGTTTTCTCTTCAACCTCCCTCCCTCCCTCTCCCTCTCCCTCTCCCTCTCTCTTTATATATATATATATATAAAAAAAAGAGAGAGAGAGAGAGAGAGAGAAATAAAGAGAGAGAAAGAGAAAAAAATTCAAATGTAAACTCAAATTTGGTTGCGAAATGAGGACAAATGAGAGCACGACACATGTCCAATCCAATCTGAATAATGAAGGGCATTCTGTATGAATAACGAAAAACATTCAATATGAATAACACACATTCATAGTGAATAACAAAGCATTAAAAGTGAATAACACAATATTCAAATTCTTAATATATTCAGATTGAATGAGACACGTGTACATTCACAACCAAATTTGACTTTGTATTTGAATCTACCCCTATATATACATATCGAAACATATTTAAAACTCATAAAATGGTGACAACCTTGATAATCAATACATCATGTGTTAATTTACATACTTTTTTTTATCTACAACTTAGATTTGGTGTATTGAATTACTAACATAAATTTGTTTTGAAATGTTTTTGTTTAATATATATTTGTTTCATAACGTGAACATTCTTTTGGATGTTTGTAAAACAAAAAATATAACAAAATTGTTTTGTACTGTGAACCAAATACATATTAAAAAAACACATTTGTGAAACGTATATATGTTAATTAAACTATTAAATTCTAACCTTAGATATAAAATATCATATGAAACAATGTCTTACAATAATAATTCTTACAAGTATGACAATATATAAGGTTCTCAAATAATTAAGTTTCTCTGTATATTAATTAATAGTTATTACAAATTTAATTAAATCTTAACACTGTGTTTTATTAAATTATATTTAAAAAAAAGTTTTATATGAATTTTTAAAATCTTATATTTATTTATTATGTACATACCACGTAGACTTCCTCCACTTTAATTTAAAAATTGAAATAAATTAAAATTCAACGTTTGATTATTCGCTTTTGAAAATTGCCATAAGTAAAATTGAGAAAAAAATAATTCTATTTTATATAAACTATTGTCCTATAGAAGTCGATCAATTAATAAAATAAAATCGACGTCATTCATTTTTTTCTTTAAAATTTTGATTTGCATTTTTACCAAAAAAATTAAATTTAAGGAATTACATCCTCACAGATTTTGAAATTAAAAATTGATGAAAAAAACATTTCATTAAATATATAAAAATATTTTAATAACATAATTATAATATAACCTTACAATGAAAAAAAACTACTTGAGTTGGATGCAAATTTTTATTAATTTTTTATTATTTTTGATTACCTATTATTTTTTTTAGAAAATATGTTAAAGATTAAAACATTAATTATGTGATTAAAATATTACATATATTTAATAAAATATTATTTATATGTTATAAACATTCAATTTCAGAGTTTATTAAGGATAATATATAAAAAAATTTAATCTCTTATGTTAATCAATTTTGGACAATTCTTTAGATTTTGAAAAATTTTACATTTTCTTTTCTATTTTAAAGATAAAAAAATATGGCATAAACTATTAAAAACTTCATTTTTATTATTTTAAAAAATCTGTTAAAAATGCTATAATTTTTTTCCTCAAATATTCATGATTGGGTGAAAAATAGTTTAATTTTCCCCCAAGAACATTTGGTTTTCTTGTTAACACTTGACATTCCGTTTGGTTTTAAAGACTTCATTTTTTAATTTTTAATAATTAATTTATTATTGTTTTAATGATTTTAATTTTTTTTTTACATAACTAAACTATAATGAAACTTTAGATGGTTGAATGAATAAATAATAAATATACAATTGATACTCAATTTTCAAAAAAAAAAAGATAACAATTGAGTATGTTTGAACTTTGAAGTGAATGAGCTTCAAGGGATGTTTGAATGTATTTTTCATTTACGACATCCAATACTTAAAACAAAAAAAGATAATATATATATGATCAAAGAATATCAATAATTAAGTAACTTATATTTTTTTTTTAAATAAATTTTATTATAACAATTTATTAGAGGATTTCAAAATGAAGAACGAACATAACTCAGAAGGAAGAAATTTCTCATATTTAGACGAGGTATAAGAGATCCTCAAAATGAAGTGATTGGAAAAAAATATTAGTTATTATTTATATTTAAGAAGATGAAATTAAAATAATTATTATACATGAAAAAAACTATATAAGTTTTTTACGATAATAAATGTATTGAATATTTTAATAATATAATTAAATATAATTATTTTTTACAGTTTTTTTCTATGTCTTAAAAGAATTAATAATTTTTTAGAGATATTATATATTTCATAAAATCATAATCAAAACATCGAATGCTATAACTATAAAACTTCAAACACTCACTCGTAGATGTCTTAAAAATTGTGTTCTTATACTTTTTTTACAAATAAATTTTTTGAAAGATAAAAGAAGAGAAATTAGAAAAGAAATAAATAATATGTTAATTTCTGAAACTTTCATCCAAAATGTAAAAGAAAAATGAATAAATAACTTTTAAAACTAATTTATTTTCCTTCCATTTCATCTTATTAAAAACACAAAGAAAAGAGTTATCTATTTCCTTAATTAAAGTAATAACAACAATCATTATAAACATATAAATAAAATCTAAAAATGATATCATATAATTTTGTGAGGATTGAAGACCAGTGGGTGTTTGGATTTTGGAACAAGTTATCATTTTCTATAAAAATCCTTATTAACTTATTATAAGTTAGAAATGTTTAACTTTTAAAAAAAACTCTTCATTACCAGTATGACATTGATATAAATTATTTATTCAAATACTTAAAAATGTTTATTATTGGTGTCATATTAAAATAAGTCAATTAATTGTTTTTATAAGATATCTCAAACATCCCCCTAAGAGCATCTTCTCTAAAATAGAGAATGTAAAGTCAAAATCTCTAAAATTATTATCTTTCAACTCTAACAGCTTCTCTATTTTAAAGAATCTACTAACAAATTATATTATTAAAATATTCAATAAATTTATTATTCTAAAAATCTCTAAAATTATAAGTGTTGTTATTGGTGGCAAATCATCAAAAAAATATTTCCTTCTCATCATTTTAGGGATATAGAAAAATCTTTATATAAAAATCTCTATTTTAAAGAATAATATAAAGAGCTATTAAAGGAGTTTAAAGAAGAAAAACGAGTTTTTCTCTATTTTAGAGAAGCTATTGAAGATGCTCTAAGTATTTTTTTTAATATAAAATATCTTGCATTAATTTTAATAAATCCGCATTTATTTTTTTTTTATTTTTTTTAAGAGGAAATCCCCGTTTATTAAAGTTGAAAAGGTCATATATAATCCGATTATTGTTTATTTTATATGCTTAATTTCAAAGCTTTTTTTTGGGGGTGAGATCAAAAGCAGCAATTGTAAGAAGCACCCTCCCCTTCCTCTCTCTCTCTCTCTCTCTCTCTCTCTCTCTCCACTTCCTTTGCTGATTCTTCCTTCCACCACCAAATTCCCCTTCTCTCCACCACCAAAATCCCCTTCTTTTTTAGGGTTTTTCATTTTCATTTTCATTTTAAATCCAACCTTCATAAAATATCCATCTTTTTTCCGAAAATTGAGTTCACAATCCTTCGAATCTTTGAAAAATTCCACTTTTCTCCATCTGGGTTTTGTAATTGGTTTCTTAGTTTTGTTTCCAGTTAACCTTCAAATTTCTTGATTTTGAGGGTTATCAAGTCCCCAATATTTAAAAGGGTTTTAAGTGATTTTCAAGAAATCTTGAAAACAAAAAAAAATGATGTAAAAATCTTTGATTATTTTTCCTTATTTCTTACTCTACCCTGGCTTTTCAATTCTCAAACACTTTTCTTTTCTTCTTCTTCTTTAATCTTTTTTTGTTAAATAAACCATGGATTTGAAGAAATTTGAAGAAGTAATTGATGGTGAAATTGGTGTCAAGAAATCTGAATCCAGAAGTATGGGTTCTTCCCCTAAAAATTCTGGTGGTCAACTAAGTGGGTTAGGTTCAAAGTCAAAGGAATTGGGTAATATAAGCAGTAAAGACTTTTTGAGGGCAGATAAGATTGATTTCAAGAGTTGGGATGTTCAATTGGATAAACATTTGAGTAGGGTTTGGTCTAGAGATAGAGATAATAATAGTAATACAAAGAGAGAAGAATGGGAAATTGATTTAGCTAAATTGGATATAAGGAATGTTATTGCTCATGGTACTTATGGTACTGTTTACAGAGGTGTTTATGATGGTCAAGATGTTGCAGGTAAATATTTCTTGATTGATGTTCATTAATGGATGTTTTTTTTTGTGTCTTTTAAGTTTTAATTTTTGTGGGTTTTGATTTTCAATTGGTAGAGTTGTTACGATGAGATGATCATGTTGTAGATGTCTTAAAGATTTCTTGATGCTCATTAATGGCTGTTTTGTGACTTCAAGTTTCTATTTTCTTTTGTGGGTATTGGTTAAATTGATAAGTGTTGTTTTGATGAGATGATCGTGTGGTGAATTCTATAAAGATTTCTTGATGCTTATTAATGGCTGTTTTGTGACTTCAAGTTTCAATTTTTTTGGGTATTGATTCAATTGATAGAGACATAGAGTTGTTATGATGATATGATCATGTGGTAATTTTTTAAAGATTTCTTGATGCTTATTAACGGTTGCTTTGTGACTTCAAGTTTCGATTTTTTGTGGGTATTTTTATTCGATTGATAGAGTTGTTATGATGATATGATCATGTGGTAAAAAATTTAAATATTTATTGATGCTTATTAATGGCTATTTTGTGAATTCAAGCTTCAATTTTTGTGGGGAGTTGATCTGGTACACTTGTTATGATGAGATGATCATGTGGTAAAATTCCTTAAAGATTTCATGATCATCATTAATGGCTGTTTTGTGTCTTCAAGTTTCAATTTTTGTGGGTTTTGATTCAATTTGTAGACTTGTTATAGTGAGATGATCATGTGGTAAAATTCCTTAAAGATTTCTTGATGCTCATTAATGACTGTTTTGTGTCTTCAAGTTTAAATTTTTGTGGGTTTGATTCAATTCATAGAGTTGTTATGATGATATGATCATATAGTAAATTCCATAAAGATTTTCTTTATGCTCATTATAATTGTTATTTTGAATAAATGGCTGTTGGGTTGCTTTCATGTTTCAATATTTGTATGTATATGTGTATCTATAATTTCAGTATTACATATTTCTTACGTGTATAGAATTAAATCGGGCAATGGACAATACCCCTAAGTCACCAAAAATAAAAAACACATACTTATACTCAATTTCATATAATAGTATGTATATATATATATTTCATTCAATTTGAACGATTTTAAATCTTGCAGTGAAGGTATTGGATTGGGGAGAGGATGGTCTTGCGACCGCTGCTGAGACTGCCAATCTTCGGACATCTTTTCGACAAGAAGTTGCCGTGTGGCATAAACTAGACCATCCAAATGTCACCAAGGTTTATTTACTTATTAAACTTATAACTATACATCTAAAATTCCGATAATTTGTTTCAAGTTCTAGAATGATTTCAAGTTATTTCTAGGGTTTTGCAATCATATGGTCTTTATTTTGTATATGGTTATTGCTTACTCATATCTGGTTTCTCAAAGTTTAGCGTCAGAGGTAAGGTCTGCATACATCTTACCCCCCGGACCCCACCTCTCTGTGGGATATACATTGGCTCTACTTTTTAGGGTAGAGGTCAGGTCTGCTAACATCTTACCCCCCGACCCCACCTTTCAGTGGGCTATACTGGGCTCAACTATTTAGGGTAGAGGTCAGGTCTGCTTACATATACCTCATGGACCCCACCTCTCAGTGGGATATACATGGGCTATTGGGCTCTACTCTTTAGAGTAGAGGTCAAGTCTGCTTACATCTTACCCCATGGACCCCACCTCTCAGTGGGATATACCGGCTCTACTCTTTAGGGTAGAGGTCAAGTCTGCTTACATCTTACCCCATGGACCCCAGCTCTCAGTGGATCCCACTGGGCTCTACTCTTTAGGGTAGAGGTCAAGTCCGCGTACATCTTACCCCATGGCCCCCACCTCTCAGTGAGAACTCTTTAGGGTAGAGGTCAGGTCAGCTTACATCTTACCCCTCGGGCCCCACCTCTCAGCGGTGGGATATACTGGGTTTGTTGGTTATGTTTACGGTCTTTATTAGTATCTTCTCTTTTGATATTGTAGTTTGTTGGAGCTTCAATGGGAACCTCGGATCTTAAGATCCCAACAAACAACACCTCGAATGCCGCCCAAAATTCTCTACCCTCTCGGGCTTGTTGTGTTGTGGTGGAGTATCTTCCCGGTGGAACACTCAAGAAATATTTAATCAGGAATTGTAGAAAGAAACTATCTTTCAAGATTGTCGTTCAACTTGCTTTAGATCTCTCTAGAGGGTAAAGTTCGATTCCATTAATTTCTTTAAAAAAATGCGCTTTTTTATATACGAAATTTGGTTTTGTGACGTTTTTTTCTTGATTTTTTTTGCAGTCTAAGCTACCTTCATTCCAAGAAGATTGTCCACCGTGACGTTAAGACCGAAAATATGCTCTTGGATTTGAATAGAACCCTAAAGATTGCCGATTTTGGGGTTGCTCGTGTTGAAGCTCAAAACCCGAGAGATATGACCGGTGAAACGGGAACTCTTGGTTACATGGCGCCTGAGGTACGTATAAAAAAATAAAAAATATATTAAAAAATGTGAGGAGTGATAGTGAGTTTTGATGTATTGTACAAAGATTTTATGTGTGTATATATATATATATATAGAGAGAGAGAGAGAGAGGAGAAAGTTCAAATGCGAACTCAAAATGGGTTGTGAACGTGAGGACAAATGAGAGTGCGACATGTGTCATATTCAGACTTAATAATGAAGGAAAATACTCAGACTTAATGTAGTATTATTCGGACCGAATAATACTGAATGTAGTATTGTTCGGTGTGAATATTTTCCTTCATTATTCAGTCTGAATATGACACATGTTGCGCTCTCATTTGTTCTCACGTTCACAACCAAATTTGAGTTCTCATTTAAACTCGCCCCTATATATATATACATATATATAATATGAAAGAGGTTCATGCGAGGACGGTAACTATTTACGAGAATGCGAGGACAATTCTCAGCCAATCATTTTGTACATGAAATTTTCATGTACAAAATCATATATGATTAGCCGACTTTTCCTGTGACTTGCCCACGAAAAAAATCGTGCGTGTCTTTTTTGATCCTTACAAAATCACATATGATTTTGTGCATGAAATCATATATGATTTTGTACAAGAAAATTTTCATGTACAAAATGATTGGCCGGGGATTGTCCTCGTATTCTTGTAAATTGGTATCGTCCTCGTATGAACCCGCCTCTATATAATATATATATATATATTTAAAAAACATAATTAGATAATAATTTGATTAAGTAGGGATAGTTAGGTAATTTTACATTTACCTTCAATAATAATTGTCCGCTTTTAATAAGATGGAGAAATTCATTAATCCCTCTGTTATTAAGTGTAAAATTGTGATTTAGTTAATTAAATTTTGTAATAATTGCAACATTTATAAAAAAAATGTGTGAACTTTTTTCTTGTGGAAAATCTAAAAGCAGTAAATCTTGTTGTAGGTTCTCGATGGAAAACCTTACAATCGGAAATGTGATGTCTATAGTTTCGGCATTTGCTTATGGGAAGTGTATTGTTGCGATATGCCGTATGCTGATCTTAGCTTTGCGGAAGTATCTTCAGCGGTCGTTCGTCAGGTTCGTCACTTATTTTTGCGTTAATTTACTTCTATTATGTGTAATTCATTACTCACTCAATTATCAAGGGTAAAGTTATCATTTATTTAATTATATATATATATATATATATAAATTTGGTTGTGAACGTGAGGACAAATGAGAGCGCGGCACGTGTCATATTCAGAATGAATATAGTATTTCAGTCTGAATTATTCAAACTCAAATACTATATTCATTCTGAATATTTTTTTGATTATTCAGTCTTAATATGACACGTGTCGCGCTCTCATTTGTCCTCACGTTTACAACCAAATTTGAGTTCTCATTTGAACCCGCCCTTGTATATATATATATATATATATAGATGTTGGTTCATTTACAAACCGGATAAATCCTACAAACTCGTACAAACCACATATAAAAATAATTTGTTTATGATTTTTTTCATCAAATGCTATGATTTAAGATGTTATTACATATATGTTTGTTTCACCTTGTGAAAAAATTACATGTGAAAAAATTACATGTGAAAAAAATACATGTGAAACTTTTACATTATGAAACAAATACATGTACTTATGAAAACAGTGGCGGTCCCACCCTATGGGGAGGGGGGGTCCCGTGCTACCGCTCAACTGTTTCGTAAGGGTAAAAAGTATCGCGTTTCGTAAGTTTCACGTGAGGTGCACCCGCTCTGTCTTAAGGGAGCTCAACTTTAAAAAATCCATCGAAATCAACAAAAAAAAAACCTTAAAAAATCTTCGAAATCAACCAAAAACCTTAAAAAAATCCTTCGAAATCAACCGAAAAACTTAAAAGAGTCTCCGAACGGGGAATTCTGCTAAAAAATCCCTCGAAATCAGCCGAAAAATATATCAGACAGCTTTGCGGACATTTGATACAATTTAAGGGTACCCGCTCGGGAAAAATCCTGGGTCCGCCACTGTATGAAAACAAATACATGTGAAACTTTTACATTATGAAACAAACATATATGTAATAACATCTTAGATCATAACATTTGATATAAAAAATAATGAAAAAATTATTTTTATATATGGTTTGTACGAGTTTGTAGGATTCATCCAGTTTGTAAATGAACCAACCTCTCTCTCTCTCCTCTCTCTCTCTCTCTCTCTCTATATATATATATATATAATAACTATGTATTTTTAAAACAACCCATTACCATTATATTTGTTTTTTAGTTTTAACTTTTTAATTTAACTTCGTTTCAGAATTTACGTCCCGATATTCCAAAATGTTGTCCGAGTTCGTTTTCGAGCATTTTGAAAAAATGTTGGGATGCGAATCCTGATAAGAGACCCGAGATGGATGAAGTGGTACGATTGTTAGAGGCGATAGATACGAGTAAAGGTGGCGGAATGATACCTGAAGGCCAAGCTACCGGTTGTCTTTGTTTCACTACAACCCGTGGCCCGTGATTTTTATATTTTTTTACTTTCCGTATGTAAGGAATGTCACAAATACTTCATTTATCGTTGTTTTTTTCCCCAATATTTTGCATAAGTTTACGAGGATGTAAACCGACAATAGTTTTTTTGCATAATTTGGTCGACGATCATTCAAATCGTAGACGAGCGATTCTATGCGTATTTTTGTTGTTTAATATACAAATTTTGTGCCTTTTTGACTTTTTAAAACATTTTCTTGAATACGGGTCTTTAGGGAAACGGTTTATTTCTTTTTGGAGTAGAAGAAAGATCTATGTACATCTTACCTATTTAGGATAATAGTTTTGCTCTTTTGGCTGTTGTTATCTGGAGTAGAAGAAGGATATGCGTATATTTTACCTTTTTAGGGAAAAAGTTTTTCCATTATTTGGAGTACAATGAAGATATGAATATCTTTTATTTTTTTGAACTCTGCTTTCGAATGAGATATATTGTGCTTGTCTTGTTTATTTTATCAAACCCTATTTTTGAATGAGTTAAACTAAATATGTTTGAGAGACAATGTTGAAGACTAGAAGAAAGATATGTTTTATTTTGGAAGGGTGTTTCAGTCCATGTCCAGACTGATACCGTCAAATTGCGACTGTCAGACATTATCCCTGATAAACTCAGTTGCCACAATTGTTATGGATCCTTTAAATTGAACCCAGTCCCTTAGGCCTCAACCATTATGCCAGAAACTATATGGTTTACATTTTACCTTTTTAGGGAAACAATTTTTCACTTCTACGGAGTACAAGAAAGATTTGGGTATCTTTTTTTTTTTCAAACCCTATTTTCGAATTGGATATATTATGTATATCTAATTTATTTTTTCAAACCCTGTTTTCGAATGAGATATATCAGGTATATTTGATTTTTTTTTTTGTTTTGGCGTTGCATGAGTTCATATTCTCTCTTTTGTAAATGGAAAATTGCACATATGCTTGATTTTGTGCTTTATTTTTTATAACATGTGCTATATACTTGGAGGGTGATTATGTAATTTTGGTTTATGAAGCATGGGAGGTCTAATTTTCCTATTTTAGGCATCATGTTTGTTGGCTTGTATTTATTCCATTTCACCATCATGGTTTGTTCATTATGTGTTTTTCAAGATTATTAATTCACCACCTTATTCTTTTGAGCCATTTACATTCTTAGTACTACAAGTTTAATGATTGACAATCTACCCCTTTGAGAGTTGTAAGGTAGAAACTAGGATTTGAACTCTTTTTGGGGTGCATTTAGTGTGTGAGAGTGAGTAAGCAAAGAATTGAATTTGACACATGCAGTTTAGTAATTTATCAGTTTTGTATATCTTTTTGTTTTATTATTTTGATGGGACAGAAAGACATTTTTATATGATTCAGTCCCATTCAGTCTAATATCACGTTAAATGTGAGACAACAAATTTTTGTACTATCATGTTTTCATGTTCTGTTCTATCCAAATACAAAGGTATAGTGATGATATGCTTTGACCGGTGAATTGCTTATTGAATAATGTGTTTATCAAATGGTTTGTGGCAGGTGATGAGTAAAATAAAATTACCATTTAACCCTATGTATAATCATGTGTGAATGAAATAAACTTATTTACATCATTAAGTGTTAAATAACATGAAATTACTAAATTTTATAAATTAAATATATCTGTACAAGAAAATATAATGGAATTGATCAGAGTAATAGTAGTAACATATATGTATTATATACGATATATAGATTTGTCTTTATAAGTTACACCTTGAAAACGTCGTAACCTCTAAAACTTAAGACTTTATTTCACCATCACGTCACACTTCACGTTAATTCAAACTTGGAATTGATTGGTATTAACGATTTTTTACCTAACTTTTAATTCAAGATTATAAATCGATTAAAATACATTTTAAATAATTTTCAAAATTTCTCATTTATCGCAACTCATTAAATTTCATTTATTCAAAATCATCTTATTTTATTATCGTCGAAGAATATTTAAAAAGAAACTTTTCCACACTTTGTAATAAATCCAATCACATGAAAAATGAGGCTAAAATATATATATTTTGTATTATAATTTACAAAAGTCAATAACAAGATTAGAATATTTTGAGAATTAATTCGTGTTTTAGAAGGATAAGAATGTATAAAGAATCATATTATGATACCCATCAATTTGGATACTCTCAATTATTCTTTCATTTAAAGTCTTATGTTCAAATTTTTATATTTTCTCAACGTTACTTATATATCCATGTTTAACATACAAATCCACGTACCAATGTAACTTTAATATATATATATATATATATATATATATATATTTGGTTTGAAAGGGAAACAAAAATATGATTCGAGCTATTGTTATGAAAGGATATATATATATATGGTTTGAAAGGGAAACAAAAACATGATTCGAGCTATTGTTATGAAAGGGAAAGATATATCACGTTTCCCATGATTTGCAACGACAATTATATATGTCGTTAAGAACCAAAGATAAAAGTGCTTGGACCATGCTAACGGTGTTGGAATTGAATCAAACTAGACTAGGGATTGATAAGATTTTAAACTTAAAGCTGAATATAACTGATATAGTTTCTGATAAGTTTTTGGTTTCTTGAATTCAAAACGGTTTTGCCCAACCCTTAATATCTTTGAGTAGCTCCCCCACTTGTAGAAAAAAAAGATTTTGTTGTTTTTTATGCAAGAAAAAAAAATCAAATTTGGAGAATGATTCAAAATTAAACAAGGAGAGAATGACTTTTTATTTTTAAAAGAAAAACTCTCTAACCAATAAAAAAATTTAAATGAAATAAGAGAGAAAATGATTTATTTTATTCATATTATTGAATATATTAGTAATAAATCTTGTAAAAAAAGAATATTTTAATAATATAATTACTGTTTAAATCGTGGAAACACATTAATTGTTGGATTTAAATATAACTTTTTTATAATACTTTTATTTTTTATGAAAATTACAAAAACAAATTTGTAGCAAATGTTGGAGCAAAAAACTTAAGACCATCAAAATTTCTATTTTTAGCATACGAGTAAAAAATATTTAAAACCACTAAAAATCCTACTTTAGGTTTGTTGGTAGTTTCTCAACAACTATTTTTAATAGAAATTTTGATGATTTATGAGACTTTTGTGCTCCAATAAATATGTTATATCAGTATATTGTATGTCAAAATAGAAAAAAAAAGAGAAATAAGAAATCTCTGATTTAGAGAAATCTAAATAGAAAAAAATGAAGAGAGATATAATATTTTAATTACCCACCCCCCCCCCCCCCCCCCAACCCATCAATAATAGATATTGAAAATAAATTTTTAGAAGAGATAAATAATATTTTATTAAAAATATATAATATTTTAATAATATAGTAGATAGTTGGATATAATTTCTTTTAGTTATTTTGAATTTTGTTATTCTACTATAGAAAACTTATAACATAGATGCCGGAGATGCTATAAAATAAACTATAGGGATTGTTTGTAGATTGTATAAAAGTTCAGGGGGGTAGAAAGTGTAGGGACTATTTATGAATTATATGAAACTTAAAGGGGTAAAATGTGGATATAGTTTCAAATTCATCACCTCTTCCCGGCCCACTTTCTATAAATTGAACCTGGACCATTTGGACTTCCAATTCATACCTGATTACAGTTCACTTTTCACCGCCGACAGCCGACGAACGCCGGAAAATTTTCCGTTACCGGAGACTAACAAATTTTTTGAAATAAAGACAATGAGTAGCGTCGCCGTCGACACATTGATGTCAGATTTCCTCCACAAGACCGGCGGCGTCGCTGTAATTGACGGCGGACTTGCGACGGAGCTCGAACGATATGGTGCCGACCTTAACGATCCACTATGGAGCGCCAAATGCCTTCTGACTTCTACTCACCTTATTCAACAGGTATTTGAAAATAGCAACTCCATTTTTGTTGATGCTTTAATGGACATTTTTACATCAGTAACCGCCATGAAAACGATGTTTATGCTTTCCGTGAATACGAACTCTCTGTTCATAGTTTTTTCGTTCATTTGTGAGAAATGTAAGGAATAACACAGTTACTGAAGCTTTTTGGTAGCGAGACGAAAGTGTGTTTGTTTTTTAAGAGGCGCTTAATAAGAGGTGGTGATAAGGCTGTTTGTTTATAAATGTCCGAATTTGTTTAAATTGTCTGTTTTACCTGTTATAGAGTTGAATTTATAGATAAATTTGTGTAGTTTCACATATTTATTCAGTATCATTATGAAATTTACATCTAAATTATATAATTAGCATTCATTTAAACGAAAATATGCCAATGACGGTGTTTAACACATTTAGACCATATTAAAATACATCAATTGAGAGAGATGAAGATCGATTTTGTAAGGATCGATTGAGAGAAAGGATCTATTAAGGTTAATAAACGTCCGTTTGCTGAAGTTCTAGAGAATAATAAGAGAATGGTTTACCTCTTACCAGATAAGAGACAATAAGACATAGGTGCCTTTGAAAAATCGGAAAAAACAATCAGTCTGAATAGCCCTACCTCCTAATGAATCAGACTTAAGAGGCTTAAGAGGCTGATAAGAGCTTTTCTCTTAAAAAACAAACAAGGCCGAACTCATACATCCTAGGTACAAAAGAGAAGGAAATCATATACATCTTTTTTCTTCTTGTTGAGCCCTCTTAACTAGTGAAATGAGAATGAGCTACTGATTTCTTTATGATTACACGAACATCCATACTAATTTGTTTTTGATTAATTGCTTCTTTAGAATTACAGTAATCCTAATAGCTATATCATAGCCTTTGATAATTCTCGTGAGTCTAGTTTTTCCAAAACAATTTCTCTGTTGGAAAGTTTTCATAGTACCACACAAACTGCATAACAATTTGATAATTTTAGAAGATAAAAAGGAAATTGGACTGCTAGAATATTTGGCAAAACCTGACAGCATCACAGCATACTGAAATCTGATATACACAGGGTAACAGAAACAAATCCCATCATCAGACCATACTTTTGAGTGGCATATTAGGGATTCGTTTGTTTTGGTTTATACTCTCTTTAGTTGTTTGGCGGTTGCTGAATGGTTTGGTGCAGAATTATTAAGAGGCTTTTGTGATATAATGCAAAATGAAATATAATTGTTTGGTAATTGTTCAAAATGAAATCAGGCCTCTGAATGATTAAGAGAGGTCCAGGATACAAAATGATTCAGAGGGTTTTGGAACCATTCAGAGGCAGACTTATTTTTTGCCAAACAAGATTCACCTCTTAGTGATTCAGAGATGACTCTTAATGGAACTGTTAAGTTTGGCTTGGGGAACTTGATCTAATTTGTAAAACACTTTCAGGAAGTTCATAATTTTGATAAGAGTTCATGCCATAGCAGGTAAGCTTTATTACGTTCTATGAATAACAAGATATTAATGCCATGTTGTCCTAAGTTCATGGGTATTGTGCATTTCCAACCGAGGAACCTTTCTGGAATTAACTGTTATAAATGAAGTTTTAGCTTGTCAGTGGCCCTTTTTGTATGATATTCTAATATAGGATTTTAGTGAACTTGAACGTTTTTTTAACTATAAATACTATATAGTTTTCCTCGTCATCAGTATCATTACGATGATGGGCCCATTGCGTATAGTTAAAAGATCTATTTAAGGAACTAGCCAAAATGAACGTACTAAGAGGCTGTTTGGTTCACGGAATCCGATGGAATTGGAAGGAATTGGAATGGCGAAATCCATTGACCGAATTCCTTAATGCTGTTTGGTTCGCGGAATGAATAGACCGGATTCCATCGGATTCCACCGAATTCCATGGTTGATGGATTTGATCATTCCTTAACATATGTGAAGGATTTTGAATTCCATTTCGTATCAAATGCAACATAATTTATAAATTTCTTTTAGAAAGACAACAATAATTTTAACCACCACCCTCTCCCCGCCCCACCCTCATCGACAACATATCCACCACCACCGCCGACACCGCCACCGCCACCGCCACCACCACCATCAATTAATATTATCATTCCACCACCGCTACCGTCACCCCCACCCCCACCCACACCCACCACGTCACTATTTTTTGCCGGCATACTCATAATCGCCACCCACCCCTACACCCTACCCCACCCACCTACCCACCACCACCACCACCCACCACTAATGTCCTCATCACAATTGTCACCCCCACTCCCGATAGATGCATATTTCTATTCTTTTACGAGATTCCATTCCAATTCCTATCAACCAAACGCATGGTCAAATCCCATCAAATTTCATTCCAATTCCTTCAAAGTCAAATTCCTTGATGGATTCCAATTCCATCGAATTCCATTCCGCGAACCAAACGCCTTCTAAGTGTATTTTTCAATAGCAATATTGGAAAGATTCAATGTACCTATTTCCTTTTCTTTATATATGTACTCATATGTTTGGCAGTATATTGAAATTTCTAAAATAAAGTACATGTTGGAGTTGAATGTAATTTGCTTAAGGATTTTGAATTTTGACACTTTATTTTTTAGGTACACCTTGATTATCTTGAAGCTGGTGCAGATATACTAATCACAGCATCTTATCAGGTAATATAGTGGTCTTTTAAGATCATCTCCAACAGATTCTCCAAAATGGAGAAATTGGGTTTTTGGGCAGTTTTTTGCTCAAACAGATTCCTGCAGAATTTTCTCCAAAAAAGGAGAAAGTAGGAGAGAGAGTGTAAATTTCTCCAAATTTGGAGATATCTCCAAAAATGATTACCATGAGAGAGAAATGGTTTTTTATTATATTCCACCAATAGGTAACCTTGAAATGAAATGTTTATGAGAGAGAAATAATATTTAATTAAATGTATACAATATTTTAATAATATAACTACTGATGTAATCTCCAAAATGAAGAATCTGTTGGAGTTGAATCTCCAAATGAAGAATCTGTTGGAGTTGAATGGAAAACTTTGGTTCTCCGTTTTGGAGAATCTGTTGGAGATGCTCTTACTACTATTCTTTCCCTCTCTTAATTTTTTATTGAATGGCAGGCAACGATTCAGGGGTTTGAGGCTAAAGGCTATTCTTCAGAAGATGGTGAGTCCATGCTTAGAAGAAGTGTTGAAATTGCCCGTGAGGCAAGAGATGTATATTATGAGCGATGCCGTGAATCTTCCAGTGATTATACTGGTGATGGTAGAATTTTCAAGCATCGTCCTATCTTAGTTGCTGCATCGGTAGGGAGTTATGGGGCATATCTGGCTGATGGTTCTGAATACAGGTGCCTTCACATGACTAGTTTTATAAAAAATCGTTATCGGTTACATATCTATTTTATTCACATAATTTGAGATAAATGATGTTTGAAGGAAGTTAGGGGATGTTTGGTTGGTTTTCCATTATTTCTTTGTATGGATAAAGTTGTCTTTGTGGATTAATTTGTCTGTCTAGATTGGGAAGGTTTTTGTTTGGGAGGGTTTTTTAGTAGATGGAAGGAGCGTGTTTTTTAACTGGGAGGAACAGGTTTGGAAAAAAAAAACTTGGCTTTCTGCATAGAGCTCCCCCCTAGAAGCATATTGAATAAGTCACTTTATCATTAAGCCACATGGTAGCAGTCATGTATAGCTGACCGAATAAGATGTGTCTCATTAAGCTGCTAACAGACAGGCCCTTAATTTGTCTATATTGATTGGGAAGGTTTTTGCATAGATGGAAGGAGTGTGATTTTTTTAATAAGGAGGCCCAGGTTTGACCAAAAACTTGGCTTTCTGCATAGAGCTTTCCTCTAAAAGCTTACTGAATAAGCCACTTTCTATATCATTAAGCCACTGCCAAACAGTCATGTATAGTTGATCGAATAAGCTGTGAGTCTCATTAAGCTCATTAAGCTGCTAAAAAACAGGTCCTTAGTCTATTTAAGAAATTGTCTGCACAACAAATCGACTTCCTTTGAAATCTTCAATTGCTCTAGTTTTGCTTATTTAGTGTTTATGTTTAATAAGTGCGTCTTTCTTACTCTGCCCTCTTACAGTGGAGACTATGGCAATGCAATGAATTTGGAATTCTTGAAGGATTTTCACCGGAGAAGAGTTCAAGTTTTAGCTGAATCGGGTGCTGATCTGATTGCATTCGAAACCGTGCCAAATAAGCTAGAAGCACAGGTTGGAAAAATATCTTAATCAAATCCACAAGATTTATTTTTCATCACTACATAGAAAAACTCCAACCAACTTTCACTGAACAACAATGACTCAAGAGACTCCTTAAATCTTCATTATTTACCAATATAACCTCAAATAAAACGTAATACTCTTCTGAAACATCAAATATGCCTCCCTCTTTACATCTTATCCATTCTTTATATTTTATTTATTGTATTTTATGCTCTTTAAACTTTTACTTTGTTGTCCTCAAAATATTATTTTTATACGGTTTCTATCTTTTGATTAGTTTTTGTAATTTATTAAATATTTATAATAATAATAAAAAAAAAGATAGAAAAGGTATAAAATAAAAATTGGAAGCTACGTAATTTTTTTATTTTGGTGTCATTTTAATCATCTTGACAAAAACATTCTAATGATATATATTTTTTTATTATAATTTAATAAATTACATAAACTAATCAAAATATAGAACATATATAAACTACTCATTAGGGGTAAGTTGGCCATTTTATCAGTTATGTCTTACCAAACGCTGAACAACTGTCTTGTACTGTTATGTCCTATCCTTTCTGGATACCAAACGCACAGGAACAAACCAATCACATGACTTATTTATTCCCCTCTTGGAACTTAGCTCACAGATATTAAGTTACGGTAAGATTCTTGTTAACGATTCCGTTCTTGAACAGGCTTTTGCTGAGCTTCTTGAAGAAGGCATAAACGTTCCTGCATGGTTTTCGTTTAATTCCAAAGATGGTGTAAATGTGGTGAGTGGTGATTCTTTGGCTGAATGTGCTGCAATAGCCGATTCATGCAAGAAAGTTGTTGCTGTAGGAATCAACTGCACCCCTCCTAGATTTATTGGTGGTCTCATTTCAACAATAAAAAAGGTAATCGCCTCTTATTTCTTGCTTCATTAGCTAAGGTCATGTGGCTTTCTCCATCCTCAACACTAGTAGGTTAGCAAAGGAATATATATATATATATATGGAGAGGTTCAAATGAGAACTTTGTAAATTTAAAGGAACAAAGGAACACCTTGTGGACCACATATGATGTGGGTCCCACATAATATTAAATCATATTTGATTCAATGGTGGGGCCCATTGAAGCAACTATGATTTAATATTATGTGGGACCCACCCATTGAATCAACTATGATTTAATATTATGTGGGACCCACATCATATGTGGTCCACAAAGTGTTCCTTTGTTCCCTTGAATCATGGGTGTTCTTGTATGATCCCTCCCCTATATATATTGTTTTTCTCATGTTGTAGATCACAATGAAACAAATGCAAGCAGCTAAATAGTTTCAACTAGCAATGGTTTTTGGTTTAGACGACTGTGCAATTTGAGTGTTATACGTGTGATGTGGTATTTTTGTGACAAATGTGGATCCCCATTAGATTACTCTGCAATAGAGCTCTTGAGGAGAGGAGAGAGGTTTCGATATATGTCGAGGAGAAAGGGTCCACGTCTAGCAGATATGGGATTCCAACATATGCCCCCTCCAACAGAGGCTAGATGGGCATAGATTGTCCCAGAGCATCAAGTCCCTAGAGTGGTAGACCTTGGCTCTGATACCATGTGAAAATATGTGGAACCTTGAGTAGCTACACGAGGTTTCAATATATATTGAGGAGAAAGGGTCCAAATCCAGCCGATGTGGGACTTTAACACGCCCCCTCCAACAGAAGCTAGATGGGCATAGATTAGTCCAAAGTGTCGAGTCCTTAGAGACTGAATGGTTTGATGCAAAATGATTAAGTGGTCAGAATGATTGATATAGTACAAAATGAAATATAATTGTTTGATAATTGTTCAAAATGAAATTAGGGCTTCGAATGGTTAAGAGAGGTTTAGGATACAAAATGATTCAGAGGGTTTTGGAACCATTAAGAGTCAAACTTATTTTTTTTCCCAAACAAGATTCACCTCTTACCGATTCAAAAGCTGCCTCTTAATGGAACTGTTAAGATGTTAACAAACAGCCGCCTAGAGTGGTAGACCTTGGCGCTCTGATACCATGTGAGAATATGCAAATCCCCATTATATTACCCTCCAACAGCGCCATTGAGGAGAGAAGGGAGGCTTCAACATATATTGAGGAGAAAAAAAAATCAAGTCTAGCCAATATGAGACGCCAACAATATTGATGTATAAAATGGAATGCCAAGATCCATCATTCTACTCTTTGAGGGTGAGGTCAGGTGTAACATCCCAGACCAACCGTACCAGATATTGTTCGCTTTGTCCACACACCTAGACTCACGGTTTTAAAAGGCGTCCGATAGAGGAGGTATCCAAGTCCCTTATAAGGCAACTTTTGTTCTCCTCCCCAACCAATGTGGGATCTTACATCAGGTCTACATACGTCCCAAATCCCCATACCCCACCTCCACGTGGGATATACTGGGTTTGCTTAGTTTGGTTTTTTCTATTCTTCTTCTTCTTCTTTTTCTTACTGTATTTTGTAAAGCCCTAATATCTTAGTGGTCTTATTTTGTTGTCTTTCTCAGGTGACAACTAAACCAATACTTATATATCCAAATAGTGGGGAAAATTATGATGCTCAACTAAAGCAATGGGTGGTGAGTACTTCCTCTTTTGGGTTATGACAACAAATTAACCTCCTACTTTTAATAAACAAATAAAGGGTAGATAAGTAATTTCTACTTTAAATCTTTCCTTTACCCCTCGAGCATAACCCAGTTGGTTTCAGGGTGGTATACTTGCACAAACAGAAAATGTTGCAATTTTTTTACGTAATATTATATCTTAACTGCGGAGTTCTGACGGGATCAAGTGCATTAGTGCTGGTATAATTGCACCTTGTGATATTTTATATCTTATTTGTTACGATACAATGGCAGCAAAACACTGGAGTTCCCGATGAAGATTTTGTTTCGTATGTTAACACATGGTGTGAGATGGGTGCATCGCTTGTTGGCGGTTGTTGTAGAACGACTCCAGACACCATTAGAGCCATTTATAAGACTCTTCCCAGCAGATCTGCTTCTATACCGGTTGCCGGAAATCTTCAAATAGAGTCGTCGGGCCATTCGATCATCAAAGCCACTTAGAGGTTGGTTAAGTCTCTTCCTCTTTTTTTTTAGGTTTACTATGACCCAATTTAGCATTACGATCCATTGTAAGCGATGTTTGAATAATATTAAGTCCGCTAAATTACGTGTTAATCCTTTTATATGGCTTGTTCTCTTGCTGAAAACGAATTAAATAGGGTGTATGTATGTGCGTTTTCAAGGGGATTATTGCGGTTTTCGAGAGGTGGGGGCTGTTTATCGACATAAATTGGGTTACCTCTGAGTAAGAGTTTAATCCGGGTAAATGCTGACTGAAAATGGTTGTTTACCAAATGTCTGGGGTAAGCGCTGACTGAAGCACTGACTCAGCCAAATAGCAACCCCTTGTGGGTTGAGGGTGTAGGCTTAGTATTGTGTGAGAATAAGAGATAAGGTGAGAAGCGTAAGAAGAGATCCGAACCATGAATTGCACCTTAGAACGGAGTTGAACCGGTGCATCTCGGTCCAACTCATCTTGGTGTATCTCATCCTAACGTGCATCCAAGGGTGGAGATCCCTTTTTACGCTTCTCACCGTAACTTTCCTTCTCACCGAAACCCAACCCTGAGAGTGTATTTGTAAACATAGGTTGGGTTCCGGTGAGAAGCGTAAGAAGTGATCTCCACCTTTGGATGAGATGCACCACGACATATCGAATCAATCTCCGTATGAAGCATAATTCATGGGTGGGTTTGAAATTAAAGGTGATCAAAGGTCCAAATCTCTTCTTACGCTTCTCACCTTAACTCTCATTCTCACACGATCCCGTGCTTGTAAACATCAATTCTTACTGAGTAAAGGCGATCAATAGGTAGTAAACAACCTCTCGGATAATAAAATAAAGGATATACGCCACCGTTAGGAGCGTCAAACTGCACCGTTCCCAAGATCATGATGGGGCGGTTTTTTTTGCCCTCCAAGGATATACGCCACCATTCAATTATATATATACACACTATATTTCTAAAATCGATTCACTGTTTTGACCTACTTATAACCAAAACCAAAACCAAGTTATACTTAAACAAAAAGTTGATTATCGATAACTACAACTAACCTTACACGAACCTGCATGGGACATTTCCCTCTCCAAGGACACCTAGCTGTATATCATATAACCTTATTCCCATTACATCAACTTGTTATGATTTTTACAAATATCATAAAATTTCGAACAAATTCATTTATGGTATGTTTTCCATTTTGCTTTTTTTTAAACAAACCAACTTTTATTGATAAGCACCCAAAATCAATGTTTTAAAACCCGGTTTTTGAGTTGACCCGGAATGGTGACCGGGTTCCGGGTTAACTGGTTCAACCGGTTCAACCACCGGTTCAACCGATTTCAAATATAAGAGTTTTTGGCATCATAAGAGTTATCCAAACACTGATTTACCAAATAAAAATTGAATAGATCTAAATAAATATCTGTTTTTTTGATTGAATCATTGATTTACCATATACAAGTTTCTGGAAATCGTTTATTATATAAAGTTGGTAAATTATCCATATTCAAGAATCAAGAAACAATCATCACCAAATCGATATTGTGAAGAAAGATTTCAGATTTCTACCTGTGGAGTACGGAGATGTGAGCTTCGAGGGAGCTTCGATATACAGAGCTTCAATGGGAGCTTCTTTTTGGGTCGGTGAAGAAAGTCAGAAACGATTTAGGGTGCGTTTGGTAGGGTGAATTGGGTGGAACAGCATGGAACAGAACAGGTTAGTCCCATGTTTGGTGTGAATTTAAGGAAGTGGAACAAGGATTAAGTGGAACAAAGGTGGAACAAAGGTGAATTATCCATATTCACCCCTTACCCCCTAGAACTAACTAGAACAAGGAAATTGTTCCCTTTTTACCCTCTCCTCCCTCACGCCACCACCACCCCGGCGACCTCCTCACGAACACCACCACCGGCGGCGCACCCCCTCACGCCGCCACCACCGCCGGCGACCTCCTCACGAACACCAGCACCGCCGGCGCACCCCCTCACGCCGCCACCACCGCCGGCGACCTCCTCACGAACACCAGCACCGCCGGCGCCCTCCCTCACGCCGCCACCACCGTCGTCGGCGCCCTCCCTCACGCCACCACCGCCGCCGCCGCGCCCTCCCTCACGCCGCCACCACCGCCGCGTCCTCCTCACGAACACCGCGCCGCCGGCGCCCTCCCTCACGCCGCCACCACCGCCGGCGTCCTCCTCACAAACACCGCCGCCGCCGCCCTCCCTCACGCCACCACCACCGCAGGCGACCTCCTCACGAACACCGCCGCCGCCGGCACCCTCCCTCACGCCGCCACCACCACCGGTGACCTCCTCACGAACACCACCGCCGCCGGCGCCCTCTCTTCTCTCTCTCTCTCTCCTCTCATCTCTCTCTTCTCTCTCCCTCTCCTATCTCTCATCTCTCTCTCTCTTATATATATATATATATATATATATATATATATATATATATATATATATATATATATATATATCTCTCTCTCTCTCTCTCTCTCTCTCTCTCTCTCTCTCTCTCTCTCTCTCTCTCTCTCCTCTCATCTCTCTCTCTCTCTTTCCTCTCTCTCTCCTCCATATCTCTCTCTCTTCTCTTTTTTTTCTCTCTCTCCTCTCTCTTCTCTCACTCTTTCCCTTTCTCTCTCCTCACTCTCTCCCTCTACTCTCTCTCTCTCTCCTCTCTCTTTCTCTCTCCTATCACTCTCTCCCTTTATCTCTCCTCACTCTCTCTCTCTCTCTCTCTCTCTCTCTCCCCCCCCTCTCTCTCTCTCTCTATATATATATATGGGGGGGTTATTTGGTTAAAAACACTAAACAACTCACTGGGGGTAAATTGGTCATTCTGTTCTGTTCTGTCCTGTTCTATTCCGTCATATCATGTTTTACCAAACGTGTAACAGCTGTTTTATTCTGTCATGTTCTGTTCTGTTCCGTTATGTTCCGTTCTGTCCTGTCCTGTCCTGACTGCGTACCAAACGCACCCTTACTGATTTAGGGCTTCAATTTTTCAAACGCAGCGTTTGCCTTTGGGCTTTGTCGCTTTTTTTTTGTTTTAATTTTAACTGATTAAAAATGTGAAAACCGGGTTTTGAAAACGGGTTATATTGTTATAAGGCCGGTCCAACCGGTTTTTTGACAAACCCGGCCGGGTTGATCCGGTCCGGTTATAAGCTTTAACCCGGTAGTAATTAACCCGGTACCCTATCCGGGTCCCGGTCCGACCGGCCGGGTTGGGTCGGGTTTTAAAACACTGCCCAAAAGGCAAGCAAAGTTCATGCAATTGAAAAATATGAGCCGGTAAACTAGGATAAAGATAGCTTTGAAGTCTAATATTGACTACAAAATCAACAATCAGCCATGAAGTTAAAGGGATTTAGAATTAAATTTAGTTACAACTTATAATTTCATATTTGGTTTAAAGAAAAGTTTGAAATTTAAATTGTGGGATTTCATTAAAACCATGAATTTAAAAATTCTGCGAGTATAGTTGGTAGTTTTTAAATTATGATAATGTTTAAAATACATTAAAACGTCGTCTTGTATTAATCAATTAATAAAATATAATTATTTAAATTATATACAAAAAAATGAAATTCAATTCAGTTTTAAATCATATAAATCGAACACATAAAAGGTTCCAAATCTTTCAAACTAAAACGATCCAAAATTATTTCTGCAACAGAATAAGCGTTCATTTGATCTTGATCCTTGTGGATCGAACAGGAGCCTATAGCCGGACATAATTCACATTTTTAATTAATAATGTTTTAATTTATACGATTTATTTTTGGAGGAGTCACTGAATTGGTTAATTTTTAATCTTTCCCAAATTATTAGGGGTTGTTTATCAAATTTTCTAGTAAACTCTTTATGGAAAATAGACACTTAAAAGCTCTCTACTTTTGAAACTATTTTAAATTATAAATAGAGAAATTAATAAAATTAGCCGTTTTCAGACTTTGGATTCTTCTCTTAACCATGTCTTTCTCCAATGCCTCAAAAATATCACTACATTCGCAAATGACAACTCTTCATCTTGTTGATGGGTTAAAGTGTAAAAGGAAGAAGTTTCTGAACCAGATCCGCAAGTGTATGAACCATTTACAGATTTTTTTTTGAAAGGCATGGCGGCATCGAACCAACGAACGACTACCACGAACACATGCACGCACACCTCCACGACGGTATCGGGCATCTACGGGCATCCCACTAATCCACCGTCTAAGACTGTGCTGGGGGAAGCACAGTCAAAGACTGGACCAGCCGTCCAAGGACTGGGTACTCTTCGTACCCTCAAATTGACTCTCTTGGATTCGAACCCGGGTACATTGGGATACCATCCACAATCCCTCCCAGGATGTTATCGCACTGAGCTAGACATGATTTGTAAACCATTTTCAGATTTGGTCTCTACACTTATAAATCTGGTCCAAAAACTTTTTTTTTACACTTTGATACTTCTGTAAATTAAGGAATTACCACTCATGAACGAAAGTAATGAATATTTTGAAATATTAAGATTTAAAAATGGCTAATAAATAAAACTAAAGCCGAAAATGACTATTCTCATCGATTTTCTCTAGTAAATATATATATACTTAAATTACTATTTAATTTTTTTTTTCTATATTAATTTATTCTCTAACCCGATTGGGTTACTTCCATAATCCATGGTTCCATTTCCAATATTCTGAATATTGGATATGCCAAATTACAAAATTACCCATTCGTCCCATACCCAAACCCCAAAATCCAAAACCCTTCTGCTATCCTTCACGTTTATGTCCACGCCATTCACAAGGTAAGGTGCCTTCTCTCCTTCAACTGCTTTTCTAGGGTTTCAATTTCAAATCACTGTTTTTTGCTTTCTGATTAGTAATAACCAGTTACATAACTTAGAGTATTCATGGAAATATGGATTAGGGTTTTCGTTCTTTTATCATCGATTCACTTACTTTTTTATAGTGCATGCCAACTGTTCGATGAAACTTCCATTGTTTGAATTTGAAACTTGAGATTTTTGTTCTATGATGTGTAAGTAAACATGGATTTTGTTCAAAACTTGTGAATTTTTAGCTCTATAAAGTGTAACTAAACTTGAATTTTGTTTGAAACTTGGGATCTTTTGTTTTGTAGAGTGTTAAATAAACTTGGATGTTTGAATTCTGTTCGAGACTTTCGGGATTTATTTTGTTGTGTGAACTTGGATGCTTGAATTTTGCTTGAAACTTCGGTTTTTTTTTATGTGAAGAGTTATATAAACTTATTAGATGTTTGATTTTTGTTTCAAACTCGGGATTTTTTTGTTCTGTAAATTGTTAAGTAAACTATGAACAATTGTTGTTTCGTCGGAGTCGATTACCAATGATAACACTAATGTTGCTATCAATATTATATATATATATAGAGAGAGAGAGAGAGGAAAGTTCAAATGCGAACTCAAATTTGGTTGTGAAAGTGATGTAGTGTTATTCAGTCTGAATATATACTACATTCAGACTGAATAACACTACATTTAGTCTGAATATTTTCCTTCATTATTTGGTCTGAACATGACACGTGTCGCTCTGTCCTCACGTTAACAACCAAATTTGGGTTCTCATTTGAACCCGCCCCTATATATATACTATATATATAGTTATATATATTATATATATGGGGTCAACTTGGGGAAAAATCCCAAAAAAATGAAAAACTGAGGAACACCGTGTGACCATTCATCTGCACGATATGCACTTGTGCGTACAAGTAATTTGTCCGGTATGCACATGTGCATAACATGCACACGTGCATAAAAACCAAGAAACAACTTCAATCACTTGTATGCACATGTAGATATCATATAGATGAATGTTTACCAGATTGTTCCTCATTTTTTCATTTTTTAAGGGGTTTTCCCCTAAACCTCCCTCTCTCTCTCTCTACATATATATATGTTTTGTTTTATTTAAGAGGATCACCCTAGGTAATATTTCTAGCTCCATGCCCTTGACTACAGTCCTGATAAGGCCATGTTAGATTACTATCCCTAGCAGCAGAATAGTGAAACAAATGAAGCAGCTTCGGAAAATAAGGGCTACTTAATTTTAGGCCATTGACTTTTAATGAGAATGTCATTAACAACATAACCTTCTTACAAGTTTAGTGCCATTCTTAAATCTGTCGGAAGGTGATGGATTTAAAAGAAACTGTTTGTTTACCTCTTAATGATGTCATTAAGTCATTAAGAGGTAACCTCTTATTCGCTCAGTGGAGATTCTTGTTTGGCAAAAAAAACCCTCTGAATGATTACAAATGCCTTCCATTAAGAGGCAGCATCTGAATCGCTAAGAGATGAATCCTGTTTGGCAAAAGATAAGTCTGCCTCTTAATGGTTCCAAAACCCTCTGAATCATTTTGTATCATGGACCTCCCTTTACCATTAAGAGCCCTAATTACATCCAAAAAATTACCAAACAATTGTATTTCATAAAAGGTGTTTGTAGTCTAGCCTGATTACCCTACTGCCTACTGTTTTTTGAAGTCTCCATATTTCCTTTCAACATCCCTCATCTTGGTTTCTGATTACTCTTTATTAGTGTTCTTTTTCTTCCTTGAACACCAAGTGTTTGAAAAAATGCTTAAGAGAAATTATATGCTGAATGCTGCCTATTTTCTTGGCTAGGTCATATGGTGTTTGCTAGTGGTCTATTGTTGTGTTATTCCAATGCATATTAATAATCATTAGCAGATTAGAAAGCAAACCATTTGTAATGTTATATATATACACAATAATTATTTGATTAAAAAACTTACCAAACAGTTATGTTCTATACTTCTATTCAATACTGAATCATATAGAGGGTTAAAATGGTAATTTCCTATCATTCAGACTTATTTCAGAAAACTTACCAAACAGTCATTTTTCATTCTACACTAAATTATACAGAGTCTCTTAATCATTCTGAATCAAACCATTCAGCATCTGCTAAACAGCCCCTGAAAAGAAGAGGGTCTATGCAATTTTCTTAGATGTCTAATTTTGTGTTTTGTTTATTTAGGATAAGGTAAAATCCAAGGAAAACACAAGTGGTAGCAAATCATATATATATATATATATAGATATGGATACTGAAGCAAATGGAGAAGGTGGCTCTTTGGTTCTTATAAAGCAAGGCGCTGAAGCCGTGAGTTGATTTATTTTTATACTTGATGGTTTTGTTGTGTTTGAGAGCATAAAAGTTGACATTTGGAAGTTAAAGCTCATATTTGCATATTTGAAACCGAAACTGGTTTTACTCTGACTCCAAGCTTATACAATTTGGGTGCGTTTGGTACACTGGACAGGACATAACAGAACAGAACAACGATCATTGTTTCATGTTTGGCAGGACTTTTATGTGAAACAAACGTCTTTCACCCCACCCAATGAAACAAGGTGGAACAAACCTATATTTTACCAATATACCCTCAAAATAAAACCTAGTTCTCTTCTAAAACATCAAATGCGGTCCCTTCTTTACATTTTATACATTCTTTAAATTTTATTTATTGTGTTTTATGCTCTTTAAACTTCACTTTTATTGTCCTCAATATATTTTTTTATACGGTTTCTATATTTTGGTTATCTTATATAATTTATTAAATGGTAATAATAAAAAATTAGTTTTATCTTGGTGTCATTTTAATCATTTTGATGAAAATTTTCTATTGATATATTTTGTTATAAAAATATTTATTTTATTATAATTTAATAAATTAGATAAATGAATCCAAATATATAAAAGATCTAAACAAATCATTAGGGGTAAATCAGTCATTTTATCTGTTCTGCCTTACCAAACGCTGAACGACTCTCTTGTCCTGCCTGGATACTAAACACACCCACTAGAGTTCCCAAAAACGGACCCATATTTTGATATGGTTGTACGACTTGCATGCCATATGTTAATATTCATTATTCAACAATTATATATATATATATATATATATCTTGTGTTTCGGTTGATGTTTATCAGAGAGTTTTCGAGTCAACATTTGCCGGAAGGAAATCCGTTGTTAAAGAACGGTTCTCAAAGAAGTATAGGCATCCAATTTTAGATTCAAAGCTCACACTCAAGCGCTTGAATGCGGTTTGTTACTTAGATTTATACTATTTTCATCCATTTTTTCAAAAAAAATTCAAAAAGATT
Organism: Silybum marianum; assembly: GCA_036898165.1. Classification (NCBI taxonomy): domain Eukaryota; kingdom Viridiplantae; phylum Streptophyta; class Magnoliopsida; order Asterales; family Asteraceae; genus Silybum; species Silybum marianum. Next base: position 1,237,283 of record CM072530.1, read on the forward strand.
TCATCGGGTTTTCTATTATTCTTGATACATGATTTTCTTTTTTAGGAGGCTAGGTGTATGACAAAAGCTCGGCGGCTTGGAGTTTCTACACCCGTTCTTTATGCGGTAGACCCTGTATCACATGCACTAACTTTTGAGTATGTGGAAGGTCCATCGATCAAAGATGTATTTCTTGAATTTGGATTAAAAGGAGTTGTTGAAGAAAAGATGGATGATATTGCTTTGCAAATTGGGGATACAATTGGAAAATTACATGATGGTGGAGTCGTTCATGGGGATTTGACCACATCGAATATGTTATGGCGTAGTGGCAGCAATAAGTTGGTATGTGAGCTTTATTTAAACCGTCTTTTTGTTTTTATAAGATTGTGTATTTGTTGTGTATATGATTCGGTTTCTTGATCTATGCTAGTTGTGTCAGCGATATATTATGTATATACATATATTTATATTCAGGGGAAAACCGCAAAAAAAATGGAAAAAATTTAGGAACACCTTGGTAACCATTCGTCTGGAAGGTATGCACATGTGTACACAAGTAAGTTTTAAGCAATTTGTCCGGTATTCACACATGCATAAAAAACAAAAAACAAAAAACAACTTCTATTACTTGGATGCACATGTGCATACTGTCTAGATGTAGTTACGAGGGTGTTCCTAGATTTTCCTTTTTTTGGGGGGTTTTCCCTGAACCTCCCTCTCTTTATATACACACCTCCCTCTCTCTATATATACATATAGATTCTCTTTCTCTCTCTATATATAGACCCTCTCTCTCTCTGTGTGTATATATATATATATATAGATTTGCATATATATGAATGGTTACAAGGGTGTTCCTCAATTTTTCATTTTGTTTGGGGGTTTCCTTCTGAACCTCTCTCTCTCTCTATATATATATACATACACACACACAGAGATATATATAGATATATATATATATATATATATGATTGATGCCAATAATCAATAGCTGAAGCTGATTTACTGATGCAACTGGGAACATGTATGATTTAGCGACTGTTTGAATATTTGAAAAAATCACTCGTTTTTGTGTTTTTATAGAGTCTCTTTTGCTATCTCTTTCTCAGGTATTGATTGATTTTGGTCTAAGCTTCGTATCAACCCTTCCAGAAGACAAAGCTGTTGATTTGTACGTACTCGAACGAGCTTTGCTTTCAATGCATTCCTCATGTGGCAATGTGGTAAGCACTTACTGATATCACTTATTTTACCGATTTAAGCATGGAAAATACCAAGAAATCTTATTCAGTAAGAGGCATATAGCATGGACCAAGGGTCTTACCCAGTGAGTGAGGAAAAAGACTCTTACCCAGTAAGTGCTTACTGGGTTTAAGACGCTTACCAACAATCCATTTTTGATGGCCGAGGATATTACACGAAAAAGGTTTTTTTGTTCTGGCATGTACTGTCTTGTATACCAAACACGAGGAAAGTTCAAATGCAAACTTAAATTTGGTTGTGAACGTGAGGACAAATGAGAGCGCGAAACGTGTCTGAATGTAGACTATTCAGACTGATTAATCAAAGAAATATTCAGACTGAATATATAATAATGCTTATTAGCAATGCTTATTCAGTCTGAATAATCATGTAGATTATTCAGACCGAATAATCAAAGAAATATTCAGACTAAATATAGTATGTATTTATTCGGTCTGAATAAGCTTATTCAGTCTGAATAATCTTATTAAGACTGAATAAATACTATATTCAGTCTGAATATTTCTTTGATTATTCAGTCTGAATATGACACGTGTCGCACTCTCATTTGTCCTCACGTTCACGACCACAGTTGAGTTCTCATTTGAACCCACCCCTACCAAACGCACCCTTTTAAGTCACAAAAACAAACCTTAAACTGAAATCTAAATGCAAAGAGATGGTAAATTGGATTAAAATTGACATGACTATGGTTTTAACATTTTTGAACAGATGGATAAGATACTTGCAGCATATAGGAAGTCTTCAAAGCAATGGTCATCCACTTTTAATAAACTTGGTCAAGGTATAGTATTATTTCTTGTCTACATTCTTTTCATTTCTTCGGATTCTTGTGGTAATTTCTTTGTTTCCCAAAATAAATGTAACATTTCCTTTTCTGCAATCTTCCAAAGTAAATGCAACATTTTTTTTCCTTTTAGAAATGTGCAATCATTACACTTTTTAAATAACTGAATGACACTTTCTCCATCTCATAATTAAGGGTAGAATGGGAAATTGGAAGCTTACTTTTAAAAGTGGACACTTATTTTTTGACAAACCAAATTAGTAATGTGGACACTTGATCTGGGACGGAGGGAGTAGTAATTATTACTCCCTCCACCCCCAAAATAAGTGTCCAAATTTCTATTTTATTTTGTCTCAAAATAAGTGTCCACTTTAAAAAATTGTCTATTTTCTCATGCTGCCTGTGACGGAGAAAATTTCTCCCTATTATTAAACGTAAAAAATGCCCTTTAGTCGATTAAAAAGTGTAATAATTACACATTTTTAAAACCGTATCATTTTCATTGTTGACATTTATTTGAATACTAGTGAAAGGACATGTTAATCTGAGAACCGTGAGAACCAAACTATTCATGAATTATTCATTTATGATGAATAATGATAATGCATGATATTTATGAATATTTAGGTAGATTCATCGTGAATAATGAATCAATAGTTGGTTCTCAAAATATTTACAGTTGAACTTTCCTCTATTGAAGAACACCTCCATTATATTACATATCGAATCAAAACCTGACATATATATATATATATATATATTATATAGAGGAAAGTTCAAATGTGAACTCATTTTTGGTTGTGAACGTGAGGACGAATCTCAGCCACTTATCCGGTCAATAAAGGCGGCTTTGACCTGGTTCCCCTCCTTTAATAATCTCCACCCTCCCATGAATCGCGTCAATCCTCCGTGATCGCGTCCACCATAACCGAAGATGTGTGGCTGAGATTCGTCCTCACGTTCACAACAAAAAATGAGTTCACATTTGAACCTAACCCTATATATATATATATATATATATATATATTTGGGTTGGATCAGTATTTGATTTTGAGATTGCATCTTAACTTGCCACAGTGAGACTACGTGGCAGAAAACGAACCATGGTCGGATGAACCCACACAGCCATTTATGACTACCCACCGGTTACAAAATTCGTAAAACACCATAATTGTTCATCTGGTATGTGCTAGATTCTTTTAAGGTTGTATTTATACCGATAAACGCAATTGTTGTTGGTGAATTCAGATTTTTCATTTCAGATGATGACATTAACTACCATGTTAAGGTTTAGAGTAAAATTTATCTCATTTTATTAGGGTTTGTAATATGATCTTTACAGAAACAGTTGTTCTACATTTTGGGGTAGTGGTAAGTAGTAATGTTTGCTTATATCATACCTGTGTGTCAGATATACTGGGATCGTTTGATTTGGATCTAATTCATTAGAGCCAAATAAGGGCAAAAGATGGTAACTTTTAAGCCAAATTGTTGTAGTTTGATCTTCAGACAATTTCTTCATTCATATTAGCCTAGGTGATTGGATATGATTATGAAAAATTAAATATATTACTGAGTATTAAAATCTTTTGTTTATGTAATAAAGAAAATTTCAAAAATTTCTAATGAACTTTTATTTTTGATTGATCAAGTTATTGAACTTTTTATTATTCTCAAACCTAAATCAAGTTTTACCGTTTTTAAACCTATGTCATAAAAGCCTCTTAAACGTAAAACTATTGTACCCCCTTGCCACCCTTTGTTGCCTCATCATCAACCAATTAAGGGTCGTTAACCAAATGCTTATCAGGTAAGTGTTTTGTTGATAAAAGGTTACTGTGTGTCTCCAACAGCTATGTTAAAAAAGAGATTTTGGATATTTAACAATTTTTTACTATAACAACTATGTTAAAACATGTGCTAGAACATATATTGAATATTTTAATAATAAAATATTAAAACGAGGGATAGTGTGGAAACCTTCAAATTTGGAAAAGTCTCTAAAACTTTTTATAAATAGTATTTTAATTATTCCAACTTTTCCAAAACTTTTTATAAATAGTATTTTAATTATTCCACGAGTTAAAAGTATTGAAAATAAATGTTTAAAATAGAAAAATAGTATTTTATTAAATATTTTAATATTACTCTCAAATATTAATTAAATTATATATAATTACATTATATTATAATTACATATTTGATATATTAAATTGATAAATAAAATTAATGTTTTTTGTAAAATATTTAAAAATAATATTTTTTTTATTGAAGACACGGTTTTGAATCAGGACCGGTTATGATAATACACTAAACGGACTGACTTAAAATCGTTGGGACGGGCAGGATCGATTACAAAAGTCGGATGCGAAAATTACTTATCGGCGCGGCGCAACGGTCCGGCCCGAGCTGAGCCCGGTTTCTGGCCATCTCTATTAACCATAGTACCATACCATGATAATCCTAAACTAAGGCCGGGTCCAATCTGTACGGATTTGTGTTGGTGGTGTGGGCCCAACTTATTGAAATGGGCCGACCTAAAATTCCTTACGCTTCTATGGAAGCTCTTCTCCTTCATTCTCAAACGGACGGCGATCCTTTTCCCGCCGGAACCCTAGGCACCGGATTCAAACGCGATAGAATCCAAATAATTTACCGTCGACGATGGAACCGATTGCATCCCTTCCAATCTCTCGATTCAACAGATTAACCCTACTTATTGCCTAACAAATGTTCGATTAATTTCCGATGGCGGTTCGCAAACCCTAATTGGATACGGAGGTATTCCATCTTACCGTTTCCGATGTTTCAATTGCAAGTGATTCTAATTTTGATATTATATTTTGCTACGATATTGTACAGGATCTACTGCTCGTAAGTAGAGAGGCTATATGAAATTGATGTGGTGATCGTTTATTCAAATTATGACCTAATACACGTTTTTGAGGATATGATTATTTGGTAGTGGCTTATTCGGTTCAGCTATACATGACTGACTGATTGGTAGTAGCTTAATGATATGGAGCTTCTAAGGAGAGCTTTGTGTAGAAAACCCGAGGTTTTCCCAATCCTTATTTCCCAATTAAAAACATGTTCATCACCATTCCGAATAAAAACCTTCCCGATCTACAGAGACGGATTAATCCACACAGACAGCTTTGTGGGGGGTGTTTGTTTTAGCTTATAAAAACAACTTATTGACTTATTCCGGTGTGGTACTGGTAATAAGTTGTAACACCCCCCAAAGCCCAAAGTAATGGACTGACCCAATAATTTCGAATCCAACTTAAAACGTGGAAGTTATTGGTAGCCCACTACTTGAGGCTTATAAGGAGCTTCCAAATTCCTTAGTCCATCTATGTGGGACGAGTTGTTACAAACTCCCCCACTTAAACTCCTGACGTCCTCGTCAGGTCTGCCCAGAATCTTTCTCCTTGTCATCGGCGATGTGGGATTCGCCTAAGATGTTACAAACACCCCCTCTCGAGGACTCATCATACCCGATGAGGTTTGCCCCACTATCCCGATGGTACAAGGATCGGCTCTGATACCATTTGTAACACCCCCCAAAGCCCAAAGTAATGGACTGACCCAATAATTTCGAATCCAACTTAAAACCATGGTGGAAGTTATACTCTCATCGATAGAGCCCCTGTCTCTTTGATTCTTGTATACAAGTCTGGTAGTAGTGGCTTATAAGGAGCTTCCAAATTCCTTAGTCTATCTATGTGGGACGAGTTGTTACATAAGTCATTTTAAGTGTTTGGGAAAAACAACTTATCCGGTGTCAAATCGATGATACTTTATTTTTTAAGAAGTTAAATTTTTTTTAACTTATCAAATTTTCATAAGCACATTTCGAGGAAGGAAGTCAATAAGTTATAAGTTAATAAGCGCATCCAAACACCCCCTTAATGGAAAATCAACCAAAAGAGCCGAAAGAATGGAGGTTCCAACATATCCAAGTCTAATCAATGTGCAACTCTACCATTCCCTTTTTAACATAGGCTAAACAGGTGCAGATTATCGAGAGGTGTTGAGAGAGGGCTAAGATCAGGCTAAATGGATGAAGGGGCTAGAGTTATAAGATTTCCCCATAGTGCCCCGTACCTAAAATGGCAGACCTTGGCTCTGATACCATGTGAGATTATGTGAAACCTCAGATATTTACTGTCTAAAAAGAGTACTTGACGAGGGAAGGGAGGTTCCAACATATTTACAGGGGTGAAAAAAGAACATTGATTTTAAAAAGGAACCTCCCTTAGATTTAATGATTATCCTATAGGGGTTGGGTTCCGGTGAGAAGGAGGTTATGGTGAGAAGCGTAAGAAGAGATCTCCAACCTTAGATGCATATTAGGATGAGATTCATTAAGATGAGGTGCTCTGAGATGTACCGGATCAACTCCCTTCTAAAGCGCAATTCATGGGTGGGTATGTGATTAAAAGTGATCAATGATTCAAATCTCTTCTTTTTTTACACTTCTCACCTTAACTCTACTTCTCACACGATCCTGCGCCTATCCTACAGTTGGGTATAAATGGTGAAGTCATTTAGTTTGTGTAGTAGAAGAGAATTGTGTTAGATAGAATACAAAAACGATGTTCCTTTTTTTTCATAAGTTGAAAGGGTGAAAGACTTTTTTACTTGCCTCACCAACTTAGATCACTAAATTGACTGCAGGATCATAGTTTTGGATGACCAATGTGAATAAAACTAATAAGTTGGCAGAATACAATAAGTATGGAGTTATTTATTGATATCCATTTACATTTAGTAAAAGAGGAAGGGGACCTGCATCCACAACTTTTAGCTACACAGTTAAACCTAGAATTTACTTGGCCAAGATAGTACTAGATGGGTTAAGTATTTCTTAAATTTCACTTGTCTAGAGGTAATTCTACCAGACGTATTTTTTTAAAACTGTGAATCCAGATGTGTGGACAAAGCAGACAATTTCTGGTACAGTTGGTCTGGGATGTTACAATGGTGCTCATCCTTTATATGGTGGTATGTGAACTTTTTGTGTTTTCTTATTTGGTTTTTAATGGGAACGATTGTAGTTGATTTTGGGCGTGCTCTTTTGGCTGTCAACTACTATTAGGATACCCACACTACGTACCCAATTCATCAACTCCCTTATTGTCTTCAATACAAGACAATATATGCATACATAATGTTGTATTATATAACTATATCTTGTAATATATATACCAAAAGTGATGGCATAAAATGGCATGTGTAGTGGACCATAAGTAGTTGGTTCATGCCTCACTTCCACTTCATTTTAGGATTGCTAGCTAAGCATGAATTTTTTTTTAAATCATTGGTGCTATTTAGCCTATTTACGGTTTAAAAAAGATTTCCCATTTTGATCGACCATTTTTGTAGTATTTATTCATCGGTTATACGTGTGTTTTAGCGTTTTCTGGTAACTATCTTGTATTGTATGGATGAAAATTTAAGCTGCCAACTCATCATAATTGTTGCATTAATTGATTCCTAACATATTCATTGGTGAATGATTGTTGATAGATGATAACTCATACAAGTTTGCTACTAGTCTAATAATGCATGCATGCATACATAATAATACATACACTATGCTACTTCCCTTTTTACCCCATTGTCAAAGTTTTAGTGTTTTCTCATGGTTTCTTCCATATAAAGCAAAATAAACTGACACTGTATGCAAATCTGACATCTACCCCAAAAGAGTATCAGTCGTTTTTGTGGAGATATGATGTGGTTCCTTACATATATTTTTTTTTTGGAAGAGCGTATCAGGCTATGCTTGGACTGGACTAATTCTGACAAATTGTGACCACAAGAAATCAGCTCTGATAAACTCAGTGGCCAAAATTGTTGTGTAGGCCTGGAATTGAACCTTAGGTAAAGGTCAGTTATGTGTTTATCTTACCCTCCAAGAGACCCTACTTTTGAGTGTGATTTACTGTGTCAGTTTCGTCTGATTGGGTTTTAGTTAAACAGTCATTTGGTTCCCTCCTCCATCAACTACATTTGCTACATTTTTGTTTTATTCATAAAAAAGAATATGAAACTCTTTGTGTAAATATAATAACTTATCTTGTATTGGGTCAAGGGATATCATTTTATAGATGCACAATTCTCTTATTGGCCAAGTTGCTATAAAAGAATCTCAAGTAGTTATGGTTATAGAAAGTATATCAGATTGCATAACATACAAATTATGGGAATGTGAACTATGTCTTCTTTTACTTGTTCATGAGTGGGGGTGTGTGTGGGGGTGGGGGGATGGGGGGGTGTGGGGGGGGGGGGGCGGTGTCAAGATTGAAAGACATTGACAAGATCTTTGCTTAGAGTTAATAACCTGAATGGAATTGAACCCAACCAATCTACTGTTAACTTGATAACTTGATGGTGAGGGTGGGGGTGGCAGATGTGGAACTTTTTTACGAGTCTTAAAGGTGCATCTGTTTTATTTTGATTTCTGTTGCTTTAAGTTAACATCAAAGCGGATACTGTCTATTGGTAGTGTTATTCTGTTATTGTATGTGGTATTACAGGTGGTAAGTTCAAATATTTCGTTGTTAATTAAACCTAACTTTCAATAATTATTTATTTTTTATTGCATCTTTTTTCAAGAATGAGAGAGAAAGATTCCCCCACCCTTAAAAAAACCTCTCCAATTATATTACCTTGGTGAAAAGCTTCACATCAACTTAATAAGCAAGTTTCTTCACATCTTCTGTTTTCTTTCAAGTAGTCAACTATGCCCATCTATTAGTTTGTGTGCAAAGGTTGGTTTCATGCTCTTATTTTAAAATATTATATGTGACCCATCTTCATTAAACATGCTATATAATCATATATTTATTTATAAATATGACACACAAAAATGAATTTGTTATGTAGTCACTAAGAGCATCTCCAACAGTATTGCTATAATAGAAAAGAAAAATCTAAAATGCTCCAACAGTATTGTTATAATGTTTTCTATTTTAGAGAATTGGGGAGAAATCTATAAATATGGAAAAATCTAAAGTGGGAGAGAGAAACAATATACAATCAATCAAAGTTATTGAATCTAAATATGTAATAGAGAGATAGACAACATCCAACCAATCAAAATTGTTGAAACTAAATGTATAGGAAAGAGATAATATTTTAATAATATAATTAATGATGGATTCTCTGAAATAGAAAAACTGTTGGAGCTGGAAAAAATTGTTTTTAGAAATTTTGTTTTTTTATTCTCTATTTTAGAACAATTATAGAAAAACTATTGGATCTAAGAGGGTATTTGGTTTGATAGAATGGTTTTGTGGAACTTGGATTTTGTGAAAGAATTGGCATTGGAAAGATTTTGAGTCTTTGGAGTTTTTGGTTAGTATGATTTGGAATGGAACTGATTTTTATTCTTTATAGATAATTTATAAAAACAAATTATAAGTGATTAGATTATTTTTATTGATTGGTTATTATAAAAACAAATGTTTTTAATATATTTGGAAATATTATTACAAACACATCTTATGAGATCCCTTGAAATATTGAAATAACAACCACTTTCATGAGATTTTTTTCTATTAACCTAGATATCGAACGCACTATGTGAACCGACTAATCTCAGGGTGACCACCTGCTTTGTGGGTAGTACAGAGTCACTGCATTTAAACCTCCTTGTACTTCTGATCTTTAGAGCTCAAGTTCAAATCAATCAGGCACCACCCGTATGGTTGGATTTTTAAATCCAATATTTGTGGATTTTTAATTTTGGACTTTTCTTTAAACGAATAGAATTGAATTCAAAATATCACCAAATCCCACAAACCAAATGGACCTTTAGAGCTTATTTGGCTTGACATAATTTTTTAACAGATTTGGAATCTTTGGTGTGTTTGGTTGTACGATTTCGAATGGAATTGGATTTCATTCTTTATAAAAACAAGTTATAAATAATTATAAAAATAAATAAATTACCTTTTTTTTTAATTGATTATTATAAAACAAATGTCTTCAACAAATATAAAACATTATTACACATGTTCTATGAAATCCTGTAAAATATCAACAATCCTCGTGAAATTTCTAAATCCCATGTTTATGGGAATTCAAATCTATGCAATTTTTCAAACCAAACACAGAATTGGAACGAAATTGAATTTCAAATACCTTCATTCCTATCCAATCATACAAACCAAACGGGTATTAGAAAACTTCATAGATGGAATTATCATTCTACTAAAGTTTAAAAAAAAGAAGGTTTTAGATAATGTTTAGTGGAATGGAAAAATGACATCATAAATTAAAAAATTAGGGTTCAATTATGCATTGAGATTGGATAATTGGTCCCATAGTTCTTGTAGATCAATCCCATTATCAACATACAATGAATCCCAATCATAAGAAATCAAGAGCAAAGTACAAACCCATTGTACTTGGTCTAACTTGTACGTCTTTAATAGTTATCTGTTGTGTCGGAATTAAGTCAAACTTTATCAATACAAATTTAAGTTTGTAACGTATAATGAGCTGAGTTTGAGTTATTACTAAATTATGTATTTAGTTGATGTCTTTCAAAAGAAAATATATATGTATTTAGTCGACGTTTAATACAAAACTATATTAAGGTTAGTTTATTTACAACTTATTGAATTTAACTGATTACTTATCAAGGATTGCATTTCACCTTCTTCTTTTTTCAGTCGTTTCCAATTTTACCTTTTCATATAAAAAGAAGTATAGTACATTACAACTATTTCCTTCAAAAAAGAATTCAATTATGTCTTTTAATAATATTATCTGGTTATTATTTAAATTGACATCTAAATAATTAGTATCTGAGTGTATTAGGTCAATTAAATTATGAACATGTTTTTGGTTGTAAATTAAATAAGTAGTGATGTTTATGTGTATTTCGGTATGCAGAATCTAGTCATAATTGAAAAAAAAATATGTAGTTAAGGGCATGTCCAATGTAAAAACTAATTTTAATTTTGTACTATTTTACTGTAAAAAATGATGTAAACAGTAGTTCTTTTAATACATTTTTAAGCTCCTGAATTTTTCTCTAGTCGGGCTCAAGCTTGCACAAAAATGAAGCATCATACTATTTGATCAATTTAAGATATAATCAGGTTTAACTTCTATTCGACTTGGCTAGTTTGTAGCCATAGTACTGCATTTCGATTATTCTTTTTAGATCTGATAATAGAAGTGATTGTCTTTTTTTCCAAATATGTTTGTTGCTAGACCAAGCTTATAGGAGGTAGCATGCATTATTTTGATTTGAGGATGAACATTTGACACATCAACTTTAGCTTTTAAATAATGAGTGTCTTAAAAACTAAAACCGATGGTCATTGCCTGAGCATGCCTTTTGACCTTAAACTACAATCAAGACCGTGCCACGTTAAGGAACGATTACGAATTCAAACTGGTTCATTTGTTATATAAAGACCATTAATTTGTTATAAACCAAGCGAGAGATTCGCTTGTTGCAGAAGGGTTCTTAACTTAAGAAACTTTTTAATTATAAGTTTGTTTTCAACCACAATGAAATTAAAATGATGTATTATATAGGAGATTGGTTTTTCTTCAATCTAAAATTCATCATTTCTTGAAATCTTATTTAAATTTATAATTTATCAGTTGTATATTCATGCAATACAACAAGATCCGGCAAGTTAACAAAAAAGAGCAAAACAATCAATATCATAATAAACATTTCTTCAAATAATATGATAGAAACAGGGGATGGCAACCAAGAAATTTGAGTACAATGTTTATATAGATGTTAAATTACACTCAACAATAGTGGAATGCAGATTCCCCTTGTCTTCGAGGAATGAATATGTAATCTTGAAATAACGTATGTGTCTTAAATAACTACGTGAGGTGATAAATGATTCGATGGACATAAATCAGTAACAGTTAACTATAGAAAAGGCAACCAAACTGAACAAACCTCCACTTTTCGTAACTCACTTAGAAGAGGCTGAGTTGGGTTTGTAATAGTCAGATTTACATTAACATTCCCATATTGGGAGAGGGATGACCCACTATTCATTACAATGTGAAAGTTGGTTCAAATTAGGTACGATTATAACTACAAAAGGTTAGGTTCATTTGTTGTTCATATGTTATATCATTTTCATCCATTCTCCGTTCTCCATTATACCATTTTTTTTATTCATATATGCATACATCAAGTAAATAAGATAATGTCTACATGCTACAGTTGTACTAAGAAACCTAGCAGTATCCCGCTCTTTAATTGTTAGTATGTCAGGGGTTTAAACCTTACCAAGAATAAAAATGGTGATCGAGTTTATTTGTTGTATATAAATGTTTATTCAAATTTTATGATTTATATACAAAATTCTAAATTATTATAAATTATATTTTTTATCCAAGATATAAAAAAAAGTTAAGAAGACCATGGTTTTGGCTAGGTTTTACTTTTATAGTTGAATTGGTTAGAGATTTTTCTAGTAGTTGATGTTTTTTAGTTAAATTATATGTTAAATTTATTTTGAAATAGAAAGTAAATAAACCAAATAATAAACATATGTTTATTTAAATGTTTTTGGTCAAACAAATTAAAGATATGAGGACAAGTAGTTGACCAAGTTTCCCATAATTGTCAATAAATTGTACCTCAATACTTTTCAACTTTTGCCTATTTACTCTCCATCATTTTATGGGAATGCTACTTTTATAACTATTATCTTTTAATAATAATGTTGGAAACCATAAATACCTCTAAATTTTGAATTTTTAATCAATAAGTTTTCAAACTAATTATATTTTATAGCTTTTGTGAATTAATGCCATACTTATTCATTAAAAAAAAATTCATTATATTATACTTTTTGAGATTTTTTTTTACTCAGATGTGTACTATCATCAATAATAGCATTTTTTAACATTTGAAAACACAAAAAGAAATTAGTGTGTAGCATTACAGTTTAAAATCAAAATTGTAAAAAAAAAGCCCTCACGGTAAGATGTATGTTTTTCTATTAGTGTACCTAGCAGCTATCGAAATATATAACTAATTGCACAATATTTATAATCAGAAGTTCAAAACATATGTTGTGTGGAGCAGTTTGAACCTTGATTTTGTAATTCAAAACCACAAACCAAACCACATAATGCGGTTTGACAAAAATATAGACCATAAATGAATCATGAAAAAGTTTTAAACATCACGCTTTGGTGTGGTGCGGACAATCGGTTTGATGAACACCCCTAGTGCAGAACCTACTTAAAAAATGGATAGTCCACGATAAACTGATAGTAAACCATTTAACCATTTTATTTGTAGTTCATTGTAAAAATAGACTGGAAATTGTCTTAAATACATTAGTATTAACATTAATATATTGGTGTTGTAGCATTCTCTATATTTCACTAAGTATAACATTTAGTTTTTAATGAAGTTACAATTACAATGGTTGGAAAATCAGTTCACTTAAACATCATTATCCAAAATTTGTCGAATACATGAGGTGATCAAATACAACGACTATAAATGTGAATAATTTTACAATTATAAGACGTTTCTTGAAATTTTGTTAACTGTGATGACTCTTTTGATATAGATATAGTGTTAATTACAAAAAAACTATCACTGATTGTCGGATTTGTATCCTTTTGAAAAGAAACGACAATAATTTTAGCACATCAGTTTGTAACTTAAATACCTGCTTGTTCTCTTACAAGTTTAATATCTTTTGCGCTTATTAACTCTTGTCAAAAATGGTACACACGCTTGAACCGCATGCTTATGTTTTGTTATATAATTATTGAAATCATGTGTGAATAACATGTGGTAATTACTAAAATCTAGAAAAAAATGTAGGCATACAATAAAAAAAATTATATACATTCACATATATATATACACACACACATACATACAAGTGTAAGATCGTGTGACAAGAAGATTTAAGGTGAAAAAAGTAATAAGGTATTTGGATCCTTGATCACCTTTAATCTCAGACTCACCCATGAACTATGCTTGATACAAGGATTGATCTGGTGCATTTCAGTTTATCTCATCCTAATGTGCATCCAAGGATAGAGATCCCTTATTATGCTTCTCACATTAAACTCTCTTTCTCACGGAAATCCAACCCTCTCTCTATACATGCACATACATAAGTGTTAGGTTCTAGTGAGAAGTAAAGTTACCGTGAGAAGCGTAAGAAATGATCTCCATTCTTGGATGCACGTTAGGTTGAGATGCACTGAGATGAGATGCACCAGATCGGTCTCCTTATCTAGCATAATCATGAGTGGGTTTGAGGTTAAAGGTGATCAAGGGTTCAGATCCCTTCTCACTTTAACTCGACTTCTCACGTGATCCTATACCCATACATATATAAGGGGCCTCCTTTTGAGAACCCATGAAATTGTGATAACCTTGAAAACTTGTGCATCATGTGTTATTTCATATATTTTTTTTCATCTAATACTAGAATTTGGAATATTGAATAACATATTTTTTTCACCATGTGTTTATTTCACATGTACTTGTTTCACAATGTACAACTTTTTTGGAGTGTTTGTCAAATAAAAAATACACGTAAAAAGTTTCATATTTTGAAATGAGTACATGTGAATCAAACACATTGTGAAACAAATATATGTTAATCAATACATTAAACATTATACTTAAATAGAAAAAAAATCATATGAAATACACATGATGCACAAGTTTTCATCTCTCAAAACTATCACAATTTCATGAATTCTCAAATAATTAAACCTTCCTCTCTTTCTCTCTCAATATATTTTGTATGTGATCTTTGAACTCTTCTATAACAAAAAGAGGTTGTGATTTGTGAATCCATGTGATTTAAAAGAAAATAAAGGGAGATTGAAGAGATATGGTAGTAAAATCTAATACAAAGTACAAGCAACAAATCATCCTTTTGACCACTTCCTTTTGCCCATTTTTGTAACTTATTCTTGAATTTATTGCATTTTGATTTGATTTTTTTTATAATTTATAAAGTTTATGTATAATATTTAGTTTTTACTTTTAAAGACCCATTTATATCATTATAAATTAAAATGAAAATGATTTGAACTTTTCAAAACATGGTATCAATAGAGTATATCATATAACTTAAAAGTTTAAAACTTTATATAATGAATAAGAGAACATATATATTAAAAATTCTTTAAACAAAGTTATACAAGAAAATGTCTATCAATATCGCTTGTAAGAAAATGTATCAGTATCGCTTGCGAAACCATTCTCCTAACAACGTTTTTGGGTCAATAAATTTGTCCCTCCGTTTTTTTTTTCTTCCAGTAATATTCATATAATTAATATAAATTAGAAATATATAAATATATAAATTATTATTATTTTGTGTAAAAATAAACAATATGTTATCAAGATTTATTTAAAATAATGTAAAAAATTAAGTAATAATGCTTGATGTTTGTGATTTTGACCAGCAAGTTTTATGTTTCTTTTATTCCTAGTAATACTATTAATGAAATATTTTAATTAATTTATATTTTTCAAATAACATAAATATGAAATAAACTATACACTTATAAAATATCATGTTGTTTATGTATAATCATATTAACCATCATAGACCTTTTTTAAGAGAGTCCCACCACACAAACACACATAGTAGACTTTTCTTTTTTAGAACTTTTTATTTGTGATATCTAATTTAGGTTATAAAAAATTAGTTGAAAACCTAATATAATTTAAAAATCTCTCTCCCTCTCCTCTTTTCATCTCTTTTATATCTTCTCACTCCTATTTCCATAACATACATGTACATATATAATTGAATATGCACACATGGTAAACAAATTGTGAACATACTTAAAATTTACGATATTTGGAATAGCTTGTGAAGACCGACTAAATCAATAAAATTAAATTTAAATATATCACTTGTGATCATCATGTGAACCCTGTAAACACATTGTGAACACACTACTAAAAAATGTCTAAGGGTATGTTTGGTTGAATGTATTAAGCAGGAATTAATGGGAATGATAATAAAATAAACTGTTTGGTTATATATAATATAATGAGTTCATTCCTCTAGAAGCCCAAAAATTTCATTCCTGATTAAACTGAGGGGAATGAAAATTCATTCCCATTTTCATTCACTGTCATTTTCATTCTCATTCCCATTTTCATTCCTTTGTTAGAACCAAACACCCCTAAGTTTGTTTACATAGTCTTCACTTTATGTACACATTTAATTATGCGTGTGTGTTTGTTACGGATAAAGAGGGGAGGGGAGAGAGAGAGAGAGAGAGTAGAGATGTATGAAATTTTCTTTTAAAATGCATTAATTTTTATTTGGTAACGATAATCATTTTCTTAATTATTAAGAGTAGTTATATTACACCAGTGACTAAAGACAATTCTTATAAGTCTCATAAATTTTAGAGTTCTTAAATGTTTAATCCCATATAAAATATAAAGATATATTTTCAAAGTGATTATTACATTTTCAACAATTAGACTAAAAACAATCAACAATCTAATGCTATGAACAATTAAATAATTCTTTACTTATCTATATAATAATTAGTTATCATAAATAAAAACCTGATTTTTTCATAAACTAATTATTTTAACACAAACCAATTAATAAAAAACATAAATGTTAACCAATTTATGAAAATATTTAAAATTAATTATCACAAATTCCAAGAATAATGTTTTGTTTGTTTAATACAAAGTAATGAAACCAATTGGAAAGCGACTTGGTGGCATCTCATGTCAATGTAATTGAGATTCTCTCCTATTTTTCTGTGTTCATTTTTCCTATTTTCAAGAAAATCTTCCTTTTTTGACCTTATATTCTTGTAATTTTGTACCTTACAATATGTTTTCGAAATTAACGAATCTAATAAAAGTATCTACAAATTCGACGTATTTTTTTGTTTCAACAGAAAGAAAAACCTAAATATATATAGGTACGAAAATCTTATCATCTGAAAACATAGTCTCTGATTCGTTTTTATTAAATTACAGGTTTTTAAGTCATTTTAAACGCAAAACGTTTTTATATGTGTTGATACATATAGAATTTGAAAAATGGTAAATAGGACAAATAATTCCTACATAAATCAAAAGTATGTTGTTGAGTCAAAAATGATGAATTTTGTGTCAAAATTGGTGTTCATGGAAAACAAATATAATTTTTACAACCCAAAAACCAAAAAAAAAGGGTTAAAAACTCTTTATTTTTATGTGTAAGTTTTTAATATTAATTACGTTTTTGCTCATTAACTTAAATTAGTAAAAAAAATCTTTTTGTAGTATTTTTAAAATTTTCTTATTTAAGAAAATGTTAAATATTTAATTATAATCAATTACTTTTTACCAAAATATGCAAAAAATTTGGTTATTAAATACGGTATTCATAGAATCATTTTTACAACGGAAAACCAAAAAAATAGTTAAAAACTCTTTATCTTTTTGGGTAAGTTTTTAATATTAATTTACTTTTTTGCTCATTAATGCTCATTAACTTAAACTAGTAAAAAAACTTTTTGTAGTATTTTTCAATTTTTCTTATTTAAGAAAATGTTAAATATTTAATTATAATCAAATACTTTTTTTTTACCAAAATATACAAAATCTTTGGTTATTAAATACGCATTTCCAACATGGTTATTTTAACAAAATAATCAAAACTAATTTCAAGATCATTTTGAAAAACTAATTTAGTTGGAACCAAATTCTTATTTTATTTTTAAATCCGGTTATTTTAATTCAAAAATTTATAATAAAAATCAGATTTATTAAGTACTGAAAATCTAATTAACGATATTAAGTCAATTTAGACATCCCTAAAAGTTTATATTTCTAAAAACCCAATAAAATAATATTTTTAAATTATAAAAATATAATATCTTTTAATTATGAAAATATAATATTTTTTTAATTGGGACATAACTTTAGACAACCTCAATACAGAGACCAAGTGGTTTCTTAATGCTGGAGGAAGGTTGAGTAGGGGTAGGGTTGGGTGTAGTGGGCTACATTTTGGAGGGCTATATGTGTTAATTTAATACACTTTAGGCCCTTTTTTAAATATTAAGTAATCATATTTAAATATTAAGTAATTAACTAACTAATTAACTATTTGTTTAAAGTTTAAACCCCCCCTTGGCTTGGTTTAAGGGCCAAACACACTCTCCCACATGCTCCATGTGATTTTAGAATATTAGAGAACCATGTGTTTGAACTAAGCATGATCAGAAACCCTAGGAGATCGTGTGATTCATGGGTCTGTTTTCATTCACGATTATGAAAGCCGGATGTTGCAACTGTTTTATACAAAGTGTGACCTAAAACTGTAATAGATTGTTTGGTTCTCGGATCAGTGCGGAGAAGATTGGATGCCATAACAAAACTTTTTTTTGTGTATTATGAGAGATGGGATCTTAGAATAGAATGAGAAAACCATCTTTAAAAATAATAAACTAGTTTTTTTTTTAGTTATAGGCAAACAGATTGTTCAGTTTGCCATAAGGTAACTGATAAGCTAGTTTTTGAAACGTTATTCAAGTAGTATTTCAATAACCTCTAATTATACCCTTTATATTTTTCTAATAAATTTTTTAACATGTCTATTTTATATTGTCATTATCTTACCGACTAGTTTTTATAAGAATGAGTCATTTATAGTTTAAACATAGAGCCAAATTGAGGTTGGGACCATATGTTGGTTTTGCTTCCCTAAAGACAAGTTTCTTGATATGGCAAATGGTAAAAAGAACACATTCTCTCATTACAAAAAAAGAGGGTTTAAGGAGATTAAAAACTATTATCCCCAAAACCTACAAAACCCTCTACAAAATCTCCCAAAACCCCATAATGTTCTTCATGCCAATTGAACCCTAGAAAACCCATGTAGTAGTAGTGCTCACAACCCAATGAAATCCAAATCAAACCATACCCACAAAGAAAAAACAAAAATCTTGAAAATTGAATGTAAAACCCAAGATTTCATGAAGTGGGGTTTGACCAAAATGGTCAAAAGCCAAGATCTTGATATAAAAATATGAAAGTAATCTTTAATTATATATATATTTCCATTCATATGGTTTGGATTTAAACCAAAATATTGACATAATCTCCCTCATAAATACCCTTCTTTCTAGGATTTGGGGAAAAATGGTCTCCATTGTTTGAAGAATACACCCCCCCCCCCCCAACCCCACCCCACCCCACCCCACCCCCAATGCTTTATTCTCTTTAATTTCGATTCTTTGAGGTTTTTAAGCAGAGAAGAGAAGACCCCTCTTCACAGTTACTGTTGTCTTGTTCTACCCACAATAATCTCTCTCTCTCCCTCTCTCTCTCTCTCTCTTTATATATCTATATATCTGTATCTATATATATATATATACAGTCTTTGTATTGATCTTTGAAATTGATATTTTTGTTTCTTGAATTCTTGACCAAATTGTTTTCTTTTTTGTATTGTTTAATTGGTGTCTGTTTCTAGTGTACACAACAACAAATAGAAATAGGTGTAAGTGAGAGAGAGAAAGAAAGAAAGATAATATAGACCCTCCTACAGAAAAACAAAGCCCCAACTGTGGTTTCTTTCTCTCTTTGATTTGACTCTTTGTTTGCAAATTTGAAACCAAAATGCCAAGAAACTGCCACTTTCTTCTCCTCTTTATATCCTGAGATTCAACATAACTCTGTACTTTTCTTTCTTTCTTTCTTTCTTTTTTTCTTGTGGGTATTCATAAAAACACAGTCTTTCATATCTTTTTTTTAATCTTTGTTTTGTTTTGTTTTGTTTCATTTCATATACATTTTGGCCCCCAATTTTTTGTGGGAAAGATTCAATTTTTTTGGACTCTATTCCTTTGAATCTAAGGTCGTACTCTTACTTTCTGTAAATTAATAATTGGGTGTTTGTATTTATATACATATAACATATATATATATATATGTATGTATGTATATGAAGTTTTGGAACAATGAGAGATGAAAACTGCAAGAAAACCAAGGTCTGTTCTTGAACCAAAATGCTGTTTCTTTTCTTTTTTTTTTCTTTCAGATTTGATTGTTTTTTTCTTGTGAATATGACTATTATTCATTGTGAATGTAACTGTTATTCATTGTGAATGATTCAAGGTTTCTTGGCCTAAAACACTCAAGAGATGGTTTAATATCAAGAGCAAAGCTGAAGATTTCCATGCTGATGATTTCAGTTCTGAAGGTGATTTTTTTCATCATTTAAATTTATTTATTTTAAATCTTTTTTTAGGGAAAAACATCAATTGAGTGGCTGTTTGCTTTATTTCTGTATCAATGACTGTATGCTTCTGTACATATCACATTTGGAATATCATACTTTTTTTTATCTCAAGATCTGCTCTTTGTTTTCTTGTTCCCTTTATGTGGGTTCTTGAATTAATCTCGAATTTCAATGGAATTTAGAATTAAAATCGCCATTTTTGCAGCTTTAATCAAAGCTTTTTCTTGATGGGTTTTCCATTATTGCAGATGGAGATGAAGAATGGAAGAACAATTTCCATGAAAGAGAAACCTGCAACATCAAGAAAAACAAAAGAACAGGTGCAATTTTCAGACCATTTATTGCTTTTTTGGACCACAAATCAAATTAAAAAAAAACCCCATTGTGAAAAAAAGTTTTTTTCTTTTTCTTGATTCAATAGAGAGATCAAGTAAGAAGAATCGAAATAAGATTGATCTTGATGCTGCCCAAGTGAGGGATGTTGATAATTATAGGTTTGTTTTCGATCTAATTTCGATCTTTGATTGATGTTTATTGTGGGTTTTTGTTCATATGTTCTTATTTATTTTCGACATTTTCGATAGGATATTTGTAGCCACCTGGAATGTCGCCGGAAAATCGCCAAATGGTGGTTTGAATCTTGAAGATTGGTTGCATACTTCACCTCCTGCTGACATTTATGTGCTTGGGTGAGTCCTATTTGCCCCATTCCTGCTCAATATATATATATACACACACACACATATATAGGGTCAGGTTTCATATATAAATAGAAAACTGAGAAATACCTTAGTAACCATTCATTTAATACGGTATGCACATGTGCATACAAGTTATTTGTAAGTAATTTGTCTGTTATGCACATGTGCATACAAGTAATTTGTCTGGTATGCACATGTGTATATTGTAAATTATAGCATACAAATTACTCGTATGCACATGTGCATACCTGACGATTTACCTTTGGAATGTAATCTAATGGGGTTCCATATATTCTTACACTGCTAATCATGTTAATTGCGATGCCTTTCGGATATCAGGTTTCAAGAAGTCGTTCCTCTAAACGCCGGAAACGTATTGGGAACAGAAGACAACGGGCCGGCTAAAAAATGGCTAGCACTAATTCGGAAAACGCTCAATAGCCTTCCGGGAACAAGCGGCGGATTCCACACCCCTTCACCGGTTCCCGATCCAGTCGTCGAATTAGACGCCGATTTCGAAGGATCCACAAGACAAAAAACCGCATCTTTCTTCCAACGTCGGTCTTTCCAATCATTAAGCCGAAGCATGAGGATGAGAGAGAGCGAAATGGCCCCACCACAGCCGCAATTCGAGCGCCGTTATAGCGTTTGTGATCGGGCCATGTTTGGAAACCGGCCGTTAGATTACGAACCTTATTTCAGATGGGGTGTTGGATCTTCGGATGAAGATAACGGGCCCGATGATTCACCTAATGACACACATTATTCACAAATTCCGTTTAGTGGATCTTTTTCGATGGAGGATAGTGATAAACCGACGGGAAACTCGAGATATTGTTTGGTTGCAAGCAAGCAAATGGTCGGAATATATCTAACGGTTTGGGTAAAGAGTGATCTTAGAGATAGTGTTAGAAATATGAAAGTTTCTTGTGTTGGGAGAGGATTAATGGGATATCTTGGAAATAAGGTAAAAAAAAAACTTTCTTTTTTTCTTTTACAAGAAATCTTTAAGTGTGTATCTGTGGTACGTAGACATGATTAGACATGACATGACCGATGACATTGAGGTAGGTGGGTGAATTAGAACATGGGTACTTTAGTAATTTACCTATCTTGTTTGTCTCCTTGACTTTTGTGGGTGAATTAGAACATGGGTAGTTTAGTAATTTACCTATCTTGTTTGTCTCCTTGACTTTTGTGGGTGAATTAGACATGGGTAGTTTAGTAATTTACCTATCTTGTCTCTCTCCCTCTTTGACTTTTGTAGGTGAATCAGACATGGGTAGTTTAGTAATTTACCTATCTTGTCTCCTTTTGTGGGTGAATTTGATACGGGTAGTTTAGTAATTTACCTATCTTGTCTCCCTGACTTTTCTTCCACCTACTTTGATGGGACAAAAACCTGCCTTTTTGTCTAACTCGGTCATGTCCTATCACATCCTGTCCTGCGTACCAAACACAGTATAATTTCAAGAAATCTTGATTTATATTTGAAATGATTTTCAGGGTTCAATCTCAATTAGCATGTCATTGCACCAAACAAGCTTTTGCTTCATTTGTAGTCACTTGACTTCGGGCCAAAAAGAAGGCGACGAATTGAGGCGAAACTCCGATGTTATGGAAATTCTAAGAAAAACTCGGTTTCCAAGAGTTCAACGAATGGGGGACGAGAACTCTCCTCAAACGATCCTCGATCATGAGTAAGACCAAGCTTTTTTTTACGGTTTTTAATTCAAATGTTTGCAAGATTGTGTTAGATTTTAGTTTCGGTATGCATATTGAAAGATTGTATTTGTATACTTACAGTCGGATTATATGGCTTGGTGACTTGAATTACCGAATTGCCCTTTCTTACCGAGCTGCTAAGGCGCTTGTAGAGATGCGTAATTGGAGGGCATTGTTGGAAAATGACCAGGCAAGTCTCTAGGAACTTTGTTATATTATACTTTATTCATAATGAATGTCATAATGTATTATGAAAATTACATAATGAAAACACATGATATTCACAAATGAATATCATAATTATTCAGGGTTATTCATTATGAATAATACATAAAATATTTGGTTTTCAGGTTCTCATTTGAACTTTCCTTTATAAATTCATCAAAATTAACTTTTGTTTGTATGATTACAGCTTCGGATAGAACAAAGAAGGGGACGAGCGTTTCACGGATGGAACGAAGGGGCGATATATTTCCCTCCAACTTATAAATATTCAAACAATTCCGACCGATATGCGGGCGATGATATGCACCCAAAAGAAAAACGAAGAACACCCGCATGGTAAATCCTCTTCGGAAAACAAAACTTGAATAAAAAAACGAACCCCATTTTGTGCCCTTCATTATAGAACTAAATTCGACTAAAATTTCTTTGTGAAGGTGTGATCGAATCTTATGGTATGGTAACGGACTCCATCAAATGTCATACGTTCGTGGGGAATCAAGATTTTCGGATCATAGACCCGTGTATAGCATATTTTTAGCGGAAGTTGAATCTATCAACCGTAACCGAATCAAGAAAAACTCAAATTGTTCTTCGCGGATTGAAGTTGAAGAACTACTTCCATACTCACGTAGATATGGCGATCACAACTTATATTGAAGATTCGCTTATCGTAAGATCTCACTCAGTTTAATACAACAAAATTGGTTTTATAGAACGTTAAAGTCTAAATGTCCCAATAGACTGCTTTATATATATATATAGATATATATATATATAGAGAGAGAGAGAGAGCGGGGAGGGGGAAGCTTTAGGGGAAAACGCTAAAAAAGAAAACTGAAGAACACCCTAGGAGCCTCCTCACGGACGATATGCACAAATGTATACAAGCGATTGAAGTTGTTTTTTTCTATGCACCGGTGCATATGCACAAATGCATGTTACAAATTACCGGTAAGCATTTGTGCATACCGTCCAGATGGATGGCTCCCAGGGTGTTCTTCAGTTTTCTTTCTTTTTAGCGTTTTCCTCTGAACCTGACCCTATATATATATATATATATGTGTGTGTGTGTGTGTGTTACAATATGATGTTAGGACTTATTTGGGCATCCCAACCAAGTTTTTAAGAACATAAAGTGTTCTGTTATGTCACTTGTTTTTATAAGACATTTTTTTAAATAATATTATATAAAAAGACTAATATGACGTTTTATTTCCAAACTGTTCCTAAAAAACTTGAGCATCCTATCATTATATTGTAACATTTTTACATATGATGTACTGTTGTTTGGTTCTATAAACTTAAGTCTGTTTCTTTCTGTTACTTTAACCGGATTGTTAATCAAGATTCTTCGTGTTCTTTTCAGGAAGCAAAAAATTTGCATTTCTTGAACAAATTGAGGAACACGAACTCTGTTTCTTGAAATAGGTATGCATACGGTTTTACGTTCAAGGGGAAAGATCAAAACTTTAAATTTCAATATGTTTTATTTATAGCTATATCTATCTGTTATTCATAACAAGATTTACAGCAGGAAAACCCGAAAAACAGCCGTACACGAAGATTCTGGCTGAAAAGTATGACATTGATGAAGATGCCAAGTTCTTCAAGAATCCGAAAAAGTTAGTCCTTTTTTTCTTTATCTGGGTAGGTTCAAATGAGAACCGTAAATATTTTAAGAATGTGAGAACCAACTATTTTATCAATTATTCATAATGAATAACTCTAAAATATTCATGATATTCATTATGAACGTCTATTCATATATGAATAGTTGGTTCCCATGTTCTCAAAATATTTATTGTTCTTATTTGAATCCGCCCATTTGCTTTATCTTGTTGGCAAAGTTCAAATGAGAACCTTTAAATATTCTGAGAATCTAGAAAATCAACTATTTTATGAATTTATTCGTAATGAATAACCTTAAAATATCCATGATATTCACTATGAATAGTTAGTTTCCAAACCCTCAAAATATTAACGGTTCTCATTTAAACAAAAGCCCGATTCTTGATCTCATACGTTCCTTTTTCTTGATCGAACAGAACTCGTGCACATCATCATGATTCATTCGAAATCGATTGGAAAAAAAAAGAGAAAAAAAAACCCAAAAGTGTTCACAAGATCAGGTACTTATAACTAATGATTTCAATCTGTAAAACATGTTTCATTTGATGATTTCTTGATTTCACTTTTATCATCAAAAATTTCTCTTATTGCTTTTACAGACTGGGATCAAAGAATGCATCAAAAGTGAACTATTCATCATTCTTCTGAAATCCCCAAATCAAGAATGCATCAGAAACTTGTACATTGTGCATTGAAGACTTGTACATTATTTGTGGCCAAAATCAAGAGACAGAAATGGGTTTTGAAGCTTTTGTTGTCTGCTTTGATGGGTCGATGGTTTTGTACTGAAAAGGTGGAATTTTTACTGAAAAAGATAAAGTTAAAGATTGTTGATTGTGTCACTGATACTTCATTTTCCTTTGGGTTGTAAATTGTAATAAAAAAGAGTGAATTACGGTTTTGGTCCTTATGGTATGTTAAAAAAATTATGATTAACGTCCATATACTATATTAGTTACGGATATGGTTCTGTGGTAACTGGTAAGTCTATTTCTATATCGTTATAGTTTCTTTACTAACAGGGTTAACAAAATTTTGTTAACCCAATTAACACAGGGAAATTTTGGTTCTTTTACATGTTTTTTTCTTTTTGTTTCTGGTTAAAATGTAAGAAATGTATTATATAATTTGAGAAACCGTAAATTTGTGATAACCTTGATAATCAGTGCATCATTTGTCACTTTACATGATTTTTTTTTCTATTTATGGCTTAAATTTAATGTACTGATTAGTATATATATATTTGTTTTACTGTGTGTATGTTTCACAATGTGAACATTTTTTATGTGTTTATGAAACGAAAAATACAAGTATGAAGTTTCACATTATGAATTGAATGTATATGAAAGAAACACACTATGAAACAAATATATGTTAAATTCTAACCTCAGATGGAAGGAAAAAAAACCACGCAAAGGAATATCTTAAGACATTATACGTGATTTTCAAATGATTAACCCCCATAAACTAATATCGTTTTTATTATATATTATTATAATTATAGAAATAAATTTTTTACATTAAACTATTAATCAAGAACTATCGACCGGTTTTTAAATATATATGATTTTGCATGTTTGTTAAATTATAAACGTTAAAAAGGTAGAATTGTTTTTATGTTTGTCTTTTTTATCTGATCTTCAAAAAAAATAAGATTCCAAACAATTTATTAAAAACTAAAGTAATTCCAATTATGCCCTCTGATGAATTAACTAGGTTAACAAATTTATGTTAGTAAGATGGACTATGACCATAAAGAAAATTATACTACATGGATCATATGCATAATCAATAAAACATAGGGTTATTAATCATAAGTTTTGACATACTACAGGGACCAAAAGTGTAATTAATAAAGCAGAAAACATTCATCTACCTTCCCTTTTGTTCAGTATTTGGGTCTGTAGCTTGGTGGGTGTACAATGTGGTCTTTTCAGATATTTGGGATTTCTTTTTCTTTTTCTTTTTTGCTTTAAAAATCTTGAAAAGGGTGAATTTGGTACAAGATTCATGAAATGTACAATTGGTAATGCATAATATACAAGTTATTATAACATTACTGTTTACAGTTTCTATTATAGGTTGGAAAAAAGGTTCGGCTTGCAACTATCACGTGGGGCTATGACATCATATTGTACTGTAATGAATTCAGAATATATCTCGGTATCTGAACCTACACACAGGCTGACACTATTTTCATGCGTAACTAAATTGTGATTTGATGGCAATGTAATATTAACATTTGAAAAAATTTAGAACATGTATCTTTTCAAATACTGAAACATAAACAGGTCGTACCCAGTCTAAATTGTGTGAAATTCACATGGCAGTATGAGGTCTCCGAGCTAATTTGAATTAACAACTACACATATATATTATGCTTAAGTGTCCAAGTATGCTACTGAATCCTAGCTTAAACTTGTCCAACAATAATTATCGAATTCCTCAATGTCGCACCCAACGAGGGTCTCGATGATTTCACAAATTGTGTACCAGACTTTCCTTTGGTTTACCAAAAGTCAACCCAATTTAGCATATGTGCAAAAGGTTGTTTCAGCCCATTTTTATGCTGAAGGTCTTCCTTTTTCTTGCATTTAAACACTACAAACATCTGTGTCTATCATATAATGCATTTTAATGATTGAATCAACAATATAAGCAGTTGTTTTTTTGGATTACTATTTTTGTTCTGACAACAACATAGTAATTTCTAAATTTACTAAATTATTGGTTGATGACCCACTATTGTCTTACTGAACATCAAAACAAAATTGTGTTATGCTAATTGATAAATAAAATTCACGCTTGACTTCAAAATCATACCTTAATTCCGTTCATAAACGCTTAGATTTTTCTGCTTCATTTTCTACTTTTACTTCTCACATAAATCGTTTTTGTTGATTAGGTTTTGCTTCTAGAATGATTTTCGCTTTTGTGATTCTCCTTATTGTGATCATCGACTTGCTATAACTCCTTTTCCTTCACGGTTGTCGTATTAGACAGCATGCATACCCATCGACTTTTATCTGACATTTATCTGAACACATTCTCCTTGGTTCTAGTCAAGTTCATATGTCCCAAAATTGACCATTCAGTCCCGAAACTTCCAACTTTCATATTGTGACAACTTCAACCCCTCTTTTGACTTTTTCTTTTCATCATGGTCATACTTTTAAGTTGTTAAACAAGCATCATACATACTCTTACGCATATTTAGCAAAACAATACCATACCATTACACTGTCTAAAACAAAAAGTACATACACTGGAAAAAAAATAACTTAAAAACAGGGTTTTCGTATTGACCAAACACTTACAGTAAGAAGAGAACATACACTTAAACCCAAAAATAACATAAAAAAATAACACAACCCTGATCAACTAATAAAATAATAGCTAAAGACTCTCTCAGAAAAAACCTCTAAATACAATTTTTTTTTATCTTATTTTATCAACAAATAGTTCAGATATTTAACCGTCCATCTGTTATTTTTTTTTTCATCCATGTCTAAAATAAACATTATATTATTTGAAAATTAAAAAAAGTAAAACAACTTTTTGGTTATTGATGAGGTAAGAAGACATGGGTACTTTAGGGTTTATGTTTGAACATTATTACCAACACTATGCAATTGCACTCAAAACTAGAATTAAAATCATGGGTCAAGTTTTTTTTTTCTTTGAAGTGCTCAAGAATCTTCAACAAAAATAAACCACTAATTATTACCAATTTAGCATGCTCAAACCATTAATAAATTATTTCAAAAATCATTCACATTTAATCATTGTATGGTAAAAATTATATATTATTTAAAACATGCCATTTATATATAGATTAACATATGATTTTAAGAATATTTACCGATGGAGAAATCATGATGTTTTTAGCGATAAACGAAATTGATAATCATTATGTTATAGTTTGTTTTTTTTTTTAACTATTTACATTATGAATTGTTTGTGGTAATAATAATCATATTTTTAAAAGAACGTTTTCTTTTGATTTTAAAAATACTTTGATTACTTAGAGCATCTCCAACAGCATCTTTAAACTAAAAAAATGAGTAAAATAGAGATTTTAGACTAAAATTGTGTTTCAAAAACATCTCTAAAACTTTCTCCAAAATAGAGAGAACATGAAAAATAGTGTTTTTTCTCCATATTTGGAGATTACCCAAAAAATAATTACCAAGTAAGAGAAATTAGTATTTTATTCATATTTTACTCCCCCACCAATAATATAAATCTTGGTTTATTTTTTTAAAATATATTGAATATTTTAATAATATAATTAATATTTGGATCTCCTGTTGGAGATGAATGAATTTTTTTTTTAGAGAATTTCACATTTAAATCTCCATTTTAGAAAAAATTTAGAGATACTGTTGGAGATGCTCTTAAACAACTAATATCAAATATTAAGTGTTTTACATCATCTTTTTGATGCATTTATTTATATTTTTCTTTATAAAAAATTGTAATTTTAAATTATTAAAAAGTCATGTTAAATACATTTAATGAATACACAAATTGTATATACATAAATTTATAGAAATTGAATTCTAAACAAAGTTTGGATTCTAAAATTCTTGTGCATTTTGAAATAATTAGAATGATTATTTTTGTTAACTAAAATTTATTTCAGTTGTTTAGTTTTTACATGAAATCTTTATAGATTCCACCGTTCATATGGTTCAATATGAAGATAAAATTAAATTCCATTCCTATCATTTCTTACGAAAAGATAAAATTACCATTACGTCATTATCGTTATCAACATCACCTCTGCTATCATCTCCTCTGGTTGACACCACCACCACCGTACGGTGTCATCATCGCTAATCACATATGTTTGTTATAATCTTCAAACTTTCATTATAATCTAAAATTAAATAACTAGTAGTTTCTTCTGTAATTATCATTTGAATATAAAAATAAATAAAATGCCGATGAAAATAGTATATAATTATCTCGTTCTATTAGTTTATTATACTTTCTTACTAATTCTTGATACACGAAGCGAAAAATGGCATTTATTTCGTTGATAAATGTACATAAATACACATCCAAAGAAAATGTACAAGAACAACTCAAAATATGAAAATTATTTGGATTTTTTTAGTTTTAATAAGTTTAATGATTTATCTGCTTAAAAAATATTCAAGAACTTAATCATTCAAAACATGAAAATACAAAAAAAAAATCATTTATTTAAACCTTCTTCTATAAGTTTATTTCACAAATATGTGTTTCGTATTTCACATTCGATTTAATATAAAATAGAGAAAGTGCCTCTAGAGTATAACTCATTTGTTAAAAGTGTGAGGAGACTTTGTCTAAACACAAGATTGACCCTGGTTCGGTCCCACCCCTATAATGCTAGCCTCAATCGTTAAATGAGCTGGAAACTATCTCTAATGTCCTTGAAACAATTTCATATATAACTGGTTAAAATTGTTGATAACCAACATTTTTCTCGAATAAAAGAGTGAAAATATATGCCAAATCTTTCATATACATCTCAAATGGGAGGGATAGTAATCCAATAGAGGTTTTTATAAAAACCTTATTTTTGCATATATTTTTTGTTGTCATTTAGGGACCGTTTACCAACTCTTACTGAATAAGTGCTGTCTGAGTAAGAGTACTAAAATCGTAAAATTTTTATAAATACTCTCCACGATCGTAATTTCTAACTCAATTGACATTTTGTTAAGAGGGAGGTTATGCTAATGATACCCCTAAAAAGTGAATTCTTTCTCATATCTATCTACATTAAAACTCTACTAAAGTACATAAAATTCCGTACACATCCCTGTTAAAAGTTCCCCTTATTTAATCATAAGAACCAATAAGATGCTCTAAAAATTGAGATGACATCATTTAGGATGCCACGTGGCAAGATCTGAATGAGTGAGTGGACACATCTGAACGCTGACATATGTGTGTCAGTTTCTTGGATAACTGGAATGAATGATATACACGTGATGAGCACGTGACGTCAAGAAAATAAGAAATCAGAGCCCATCCTCGTACACTTGATTTTCCAAAAAACTTTCCTTAAATGCAACTAGTAAATTACATAGAGACAAATGTCATGCGTGTTATAGCTTTACCCCTATAACCCCCCCCCTCCAAAGGACAAAATGGTCATTCCAAATATGCCAAAATTTTATAAATATATACTAAATTTGTTAATTTTTTGATAAAAATGTTGATTACTGTCACTCAGAATTGATTCCATTTAAAATTCGTCTCTAAATATTATCAATGTGGGATAGTGGGATGAGGTACTTTTTGACTTACTCAACAGCTTAAGCTATCGGCTACTGAGGGGGACGTGAGATCGAATCTGGACCTGTCTTGTATTTAGCTAAAGTTACCAAATAAGTTACACGCCAAAGGAAAAAAAATACTTGTTGAATCATTGCATAAGAGAGGGTTTCAAATAACAAAGTTAAATGTGGTGAAAACATAAAAATGTAATGTTTATATGCAAATTACTGAAAAATTAATTTGAAGATGTACATTTGAATCTATATGGATAATTTGTAATATTAGTTCATATACGGGTCTTCAAATAGATTTTTCGGGGTTTTTTTCAAAGATTTATATATGAACTTTTTTTTCTTATTTTCTCATTATATTTATTGTATTTATTTGAACCGACACTTTCTTGCATAGATTATAAGTTATTATAACATTATTATATTTAAAATAAACATATAATTGAATTTTTGGATAAAATCCAATCCAAATGACCCGCTTTAGGATCAATTGCACTGCTCCATCAATTTCTATATATAATATGTTCGACTATTATTTAATCGGACATGTTATTGAATTTGCCATTGTTAAAAAACAGGATTGGTTTACAGAGACTTCTCAATTTAAAACAAAACATATATCAATTTTTGATATGATTTGAAATTGAGCCTATTTAATTCAAATCATTTCTAAATTCCATTGTTTTATATATATTTTTTTTGTTTTATAATTGCAGTTTAATTAGATCCGATCCAATTTTAACTGATCCAAAAAAAATAATAGAAGAGGCTAGAGCAATGAAGGATGGTGCTAGTAGTGGAAATAGTAAAATGTGATGTACTTTTTGCCTTCTTTAACAAGTTGTCAGATCCATAACTTCACTCCTTATTAATCATATTTATTATTTGCCCATCTTCTTTTACAATAAAATGTTTTTTCAAAAAATTTAATTACCAGAAATATCATCTATTTTAATTGTGGGTTCTTGTTAAATTTCTATTAAAAAAAAGTACTCCTTAATTTAAAAATATATGTGTCGATAAAATCAAATCCATTTATTTGATAGAAGTCTGATAACCGTTATTTTATGCATATAAAAATGTGGGGTTGGGAGTTGATGTTGATAGTGATAATGTCCTTATTTTATGTAAAGTCAATTCTTCATGGTCATATCAAATTCCCAAAAAGAAATGGTTTGGAAACTGTAGTTTTTTAGTTTCAGTACTCTTCGATTTATGAAAAGATAAAAACTCATTTGATTATGTATATTTTTTTGTAAGAATACGAATTATGAAAGGCGAGATTACTGAGTGTTTAACATTTACGAACTTGAAGATACATGTGTTACAAAATGTTTAAGTGCACGATTTATAAGACTCGGGCCTTGTTTCTTTTTTCATTTTAAGTTTTTAATCATCATTTATGTCTGATTCGTTTAGACGTTTCATAACCATTTCAGAACTGAAATCAGACTTTAGACTTCAGCACCTCTTAAAAAACAAACGCCACCTCAGAGTCACTTTGAACTGCTTGTATCGACCCGATTGAACGCCTATGTCGAGACTATTTTACCCTTTTCGTTTTGTGAAATAAAACGATTATTTTTTTTATTTTTTAATAAATTTTTATTCAACTGTCATCTCGTTAACATATGTAAATTAGATACACAAGATGAAGAATATACAATGAATTATATTGACCTCAAATGGGCCATTTGGGTATAGATTGTAGTTAAAAGTCCAAACTAGTTAAATGGGCTTGTAATTGGCCCATGTTATTAATGTAAATTCAATTCGTAAATATTTTTCATAATACAAAATCAAGTTTTTTTAATTTATTTGACATGAGAACCATTTTTATCTTCTTTTTAAATGTTATTAAATAATGAATTAATTTATATGTAGTTATACTATTACTTCATAATATACTTTTGTAAAACAAAATAATTTATATTTAGATCATCCCTTTGATCAGTTTCTTGTTCAATTTAATTACTTATTTACACATTTGATCAACTAGAAATAAAATATAATTAAAAATTGTATTTAATTATACATATAATATTATAATATTTTTTAGATAACCATGGATTTTCGGCTCAGATTAAACCAACCGATTAATCTCACGGGCGACCTCGGACAGCCTAGACTCTAGAGTGATCATCGCAGGTGAACCTCCATGACCACAAATAGGAGTGTAAACGAGCTACTTGAGCCTGAGCTCATATATCTCGACTCCAGGGCTCGAGCCCAATAATTCTCGAGCCCCAAGCGATCGCGAACACAAAATAAAATTTGTTTTGTAAAAACTAACGACCTTTCAATTTTATTCAACAATTTTATTCACTTGAGAGAATTGCTCCAACGCCCTTTATCATTTTATATAGCAGAGCTACACAGACCCTCGAACTCTTCAAGAATTGCTCCAACGCCCTTTATCTTTAGAATAAATGAGCCCAGGTCCCTCTCATCTTCTCATGCAACAACTTTTCATTAAAGTCTATAATTTGTCCGACTTTGAAAAAGTTAATCGAGCTCGAGCCAGGCTCAAATAGTCTGTTACTCAACTCATCTCATTTACGTTCCTAGCCACAATTGATAACGCATGGATTCGAACCAGGATATATGATATTAACCACTACACCACAGCCCAAATGGTTAATATTATAATATTTCGTGGATATTAACTGGTATAAATTATTACATTTTTATCAAAGAAACATGTAAATTTATAAATAATTTACATGTGAATTATTTCAACTATACTGTCTTTGAAATAATATACTTTTCTCTGCTTTAAATACAAATCAAAACCTTTTTCTATATACACTTTATAAATTTATTAAGTTTTTCTATACTTTTATTGCATATTTTAGACTTCAAAATTGATGTGTAAATATTACACGTTATCTTGAGCTTCGCCAAATCAAAATACAAATCTTTGGAAGGATTTACCAACTAAATAAGTAGAAATAATATTAATATGAGTATTAAATTAAAACTAATAACATGTTTATTTTTATATTATTGTATTTTCTTACAAATAAATTTATTTGAAAGATTTGATAAAATGTAACAGAAGTCTAGATCATTGAGTTTCCTTCATTAGCTTAATACTGATATCGTAAGATGTACTAAAATTCTCCTTTTGACCTAAAAATACTATTACTGGCATCAATTAAATTAAATCAAACCGGTGGATAAATGTTATGAGTTCTTACGTTTTTTTCTCTTAAAAGATATAGACATTTGACTCAATATTTGTATTCAACACATATATTTACAAAAACATAACCCGCTAAAGATTGGCACACAACAAAGATCGATGGAGCTACTATACACACTTTTTGCATGCAACCATTACCTACTGATTCAAAAAGACCCTGAAACTAAAATCATAACCACAGTTGATCGCATGAAAGTGAAATTAAGCTCATTTGAATAAGATATTTACATGGTTATCGTCATTCTATATATATACACACATTACTTAAGATACTAGATTCTTTCTTGTATAAACATAAAAGTTAGAAAATCATATCATATTTTCTTCTTCCATTGAAGGTGATTCGTTGATGACTCGGATTCAGGAGATTGATTTCTTGTTGCTTGCATCATGTTGTTGAAGTTATTACGACATGTAGGAGAACAATATGCTTCCAAGCCCCTACACGATTTGATGAATCACACTAATTAAAATCAGATTCACTATTAGTAGAAACTAATGTTGCCTTGAAAAATCCGTCAAATTAGAAACATTCAAATTTTGATATGAAGATTATAGTATTAGTTTAAAACTAATTACCCATTCATGTACATGTCTTCATTAGGTTGAATCCTTCTCTTACAGTAGTTACATACATCAAGAAACGTCGGAGGAAGCAGAGGATTTGTATGTACTGGAAAACCGCCTCCATGGAGCTGAATCTGAAGCGGTGGTGTTTGTTGTGGCGACTGTGGTGGTGATCCAATCGTAAAAATCACTTCTCGATCCAATGGTGGTGGTGGATTGACTTCATGATCCATTGTCATTGATGTTCTCGCCGCCTTATTCCGAGCTCCAATGGCAGAAGACGACTGCTCCACTGACTGTTTCTCAACATCAGCACCGATAGCATCAGTTTCCAAATGCGCACAAGATCGGGTAGTTCGTGATCGTTTAATCGACATTATTGACAAATAAAATGAAGTGTTGATGATGAAAAACTGGAAGAACCGACGTCCGATTAGGGTTTATGTAAGGAGTGGAAACGGGTCAGGTACAAAGTATGTGGGCGGTACAAAAATCAGGAAGAGGTGGAAAAGGGTGAAAGGGTTTACTATTTATAGGCTATTGTGGGGCCGTTTATGACGTCATTGTTTGTTTTAGGCTATGTTTGGCAAACTAGCTGATAATCTAGGGGATGGTTGATAAACTAGCGGATGACTGATAAGCTAGCTGATAACTTATAAGCTAGTTTGTAGCTGATAAGCTAGCTGATGAAAAATCATGTTTGACAAAACTAGCGTATAAGAATGTAAAATGACCAAAAAGGACATATTAAAAAATAAAAATAAAAATAAATAATTAATATTAATGAGGGTTATAATTGGAAAAATGACAATAAACTCCCAAAACGCTACTCCAAGTAGCGTTTCAATAAGCTAGCTTATAAGTTAACTTATAAGCTAAATTATGGTTTGACAAACGTGTACACTGAAAATAAGCTAGCTTATTTTTGGCAAACATAGCCTTAGTGAAGACATGCTTACGTCATATTTAGTTTGAGAAGTTATTGAACTTCTCCTTGTATTTATGTTGTTTGTTCATCTTCCACCTATATTTTTAATGGGTTGTCATTTGTTACCCTTCTAAATTATAACTCTTTTTAATAAGATCCTTTATATTTTCTTAGTCCTAAAATGAATGGATATATTTCTATTTAAATTTTAAATAGATATGTACAATTTTTTATTTTTAATGTACGAATATTTATGTATTGATGAGATAAAAAAATTAACTATTGGAATAATTATAGATTACTATAATTAAACTATATTCTTTTTAATAAGGATAAAAAAATTGATATTTCATGTAATAATTATGTATTTATAAACTATATATCTTTCAATTGAAAATATTTGTTTTTAAAACACATAGAATATTAATTTCACATACATATTTTAGAACTAAAAGTCTAATCACATATTCTCTTCCATTTATTATTCAATAAAAGGTAAACTCAAAAATGATAAAATAAAAACATATTTTTCGAAGTTCCAATTTTGTCCCCGAAGTTTGAAGCCAAAAAATAAACTTAATTTTTGCAACTTTTATATATAATCATTTAGAACTATTTATGTTTTTGGAGATAAATATTATTAGAGGTGTTAATTTTGTACCATGACAAACCAACCAATTATTATACCAATCGTATAAGTTTAATTGGTACCAATTCAGTTGATACCAACTTAATTGGTTGGTAGTACCATACCAACTATCTAAACTTGGTTGCTACGTGGTATTAGAAGTCGTGTACTATGATAATACTGTACCTTACCGACTTATTTTTTTAATTATTTATTAATTAAACTTTAGTATAATACAACATATTTTGATCAGTGTAAATGTTCTTATTTTTAGTTTTGCTAAATTATAATATGGGTGGACTGATAGAACTTTATTTGATTCATTCACCTAATTTTAACAACCTTACTGACTTGTTCATACCTCCATGATCCGTCTTCGTTTCTCAATGGCCATTTGTATTAGATTATTAATAAGTGGTTGTATTATATGAAAATATTTGAATTCTTGTATATGTAGTTATAAGTGGTACAATAGATATCAACATGTTATTTAGATACTCGATGATTTTAGTGCATTTAAATGTAGTTGGTAAATATGTTAACATAAATAAATTTGTAAATTTAACTTTCAGTTGGTACAAAACCGTACCAACATGTACTAACTGAAAAAAAGTTGGTATCAAATACATTTGATTGGTATATGATATAAAATTTTGTATACCAATTATAATTGGTTGGTACATGGTGTTTGAAAAAAAAAACATAATATCGTACCATGTTCATCCCTAGATATTATAGTGTTGGGTCAGTTGGGGTCATCATTAGCAACTTTTGCCCCAATTTAAAACCATTTTTATAACGTTTATATTAAATTCAGAACCGAGAAATGCAAATATAATACAAGATTATATAGCTTTAATAAATTGTTTTTGGATGTAATGTTCAAGTTATTTTATAGGGAAAAAACAACACCGTCTCTACTAAATTGGGGATTTTAATAAGAAAAAGTAATACATTTTCTCTACTAAATTGGCAATTTTAATAACTAGAAAAATTCTATTAATTAAAAAATATTTAAAAAACGAAAATACAATAGTTCTATGAGTTAAATGAAAAAAATAGAATAGCATTAGAGATGGGTGAAACCATGAAAGTAACATAAAAGGAGTGCAGCAAAATCTTTAAAATCATTATATTCAACTTTAAAAAATATTCTATTTTATATTATCGAGTTTTTTAGATTTTCATCTTTTTTTTCTTTATCTTCTTTTCTCTATTTTAACATATATTTAACATAATTGTTGACAAGTCCAATGTACGATAAGCAAGCTTTTGTACATGCCTAGGTTTGGCTTCGAGTTTCTTAGGCCAGCAATAAACATAGTTTTGAGCTTTTGGCCTAAGAGCATCTCCAACAGGTTTTCTATAATTTTTCTAAAAGAGAGACCCAAATGTAAAAATATCTAAAAAGAATTATATTTACGTCCAACAGATTTTCCATTTTAGAGATTTTAACACAAATTATATTAATATAATATTATCTAATTTATCATCCCTATACAATTTTTTAAAAAAAAAACTTAATATAAAATGATAAAACTTTAATGTCATTGACAAGATGGAATAAAAATAACAATATCCCTCTCCTACCATCAAGTTTTAAAGAATTCCCTAAACTTAGAAAAAAATTCAAGTTTTTTCTATTATAGAGAACAAGATAGCAAAGCTATTGAAGAGGTTTAGAGAACAAAAACTCATTTTTTTCTATTTTAACAAAGCTGTTGAAGATGGTCTAAGAAACCAGGCTTAGGTACCAAAATCCAGATCGGGCTAAGTTATTTTTAAAAGCCCGATATAAAATCACCCAAAAAAAAAGCCCAATCAACCCATTTTTCACAAAAGAATCACAGAGTTCTTTTTGCTTACTGAAAACAGGTTTGTAAGATCTAGATCCAGAAAAAATAAATAGAACCATATAAAATAAATATATAGAACGAAACCTTAAATTTACGTTTTCTTTCGTTAAAACATAAAAGTTCCTACAACGACCTTTTCACAAAACCACTTTTCATGCCAGATTTAAGCGATCAAGGCTGACTGTTTTTTCCACCGGCCCTTATAATTTCAATAAATGATGTTCAAACACACTTTTATCGAAAACTTTCTTTAACGGATCGTTAACATCGACACAAGTACGAAAGCCTCTTTCACCACTAACCCTTGCTAGCTAGCTAAAACGAATACGAAAATGGGTCTGATTCGGATAAGCATTCGGTTAACATGTTGACAAATGAAGCAGACCTCACGAAGCACGGCTTAATGGAGTAAGAAAAAAAGGAAACAAACCCAATAACGGTAAATAGGGGATTTTATTAAAGATCCGGCATTCCCTTTCCGGTTTTAGCATCGTACGTTTTCTCATGCACCAGTTCTAAAGGAGTATCTTTCGGACCAGCTGTTGCAAATATAAAAACAAAAAAAAATTATATGAGTGTTATGCAATGTTAATAAGCTGCGAGTTTTCTATGTGGAAATCTAACAAATTATCCTTTCTGACAACAAACCAAAAGAACCCGGTATATCCCACCTGAAGAGGATACACAATTACACACCGCCCATTCTTTTTGGGCCTTCAGAGCCCGTTTTCAGAAAGCAAAAATAAGTCTGGGCCTTTTCAGGCCCGGGATTTGGTGGTAAAAGTAGGCCCACTAGGGCTTTTTCAGGCCCAGGCACTGTTTTTGGCGATTTCTATCACATGGGTCCACAACTAGTTATCTATATACCATATTATAAAGCATTTGGCAAAAACTCTTAAAAAAAAAATTATGCATATATAGTATTGTTTATTGATGCATATTACTTATAATTCAAGATTACAAGTAAATTATGGGTATGTACAACTTATTAAAGCTTCATTTCTGAATTCATGTAACTAACTACAGATAAGATAATCAAATATAAGATACACATCTCATTTTAAATATAAAAAATATAAATTTTAATTAGGATAATCATTGAGTTCTACCAGAATTCTTGATTATTATTTTTATGAAAAAATATATTATTAAACAAAAAATAAATTACTTCGTTATTAAACCTAAATCAAAATATAATATAAAAACTGAATTAAAGAAATTACATAAAAAAAGAGACTTTTAAATGGAACATTAAAAATCGTTTTTTCAAAACCACATAAAACCATTATAACATCGATAGAAACAAAAAAAAATATTAAAATCGAGATGTATCTCGCTGCATTGCGTGAATATCCTTCTAGTTATCTTAAAAAGCATTTGTATAAAACTCTTAAATTTTATCAAGTACAAATATTAACACAGAGAGATAAGAAATTACCGGTTGTTGGGCGTGGAGTTACCCTTATCTTCAAAATTTCAGGCCGAGGAATGATGGTCCCTGATGCCCCTATACCTCTCGAAACTCTTACTTTAGTACCGTCTTCTTGATATCGAGTTCCAACCTTACACGGTTGCCTGAAAAAAAATAACATTTTTTAACAATGTGGGATTCATTTGGTTCGTTTTAATTAATCTTTTATTGAAGCATGGGTGAAATGAAATGAAGAATGAAGCCTTTTTTTTCTGCTAAACTAAAGCATACATACCCTGTCACTGGATCAACAATTTGAACATTTGAAACATGAAGAGGGGCTTCTACTGTAAAAATCCCACCTTCGTGGCCTTGCCCTTGCTTTATATGCTTCTTTACCTGCAAAAATGATATAAAGAATCAGTAAATATAAAACCAGAGAATAAAACAAGATTCGGACATCAAAAGACTTCTGGTGTGTGTTTGGTACTGGATGGGCAAGAGTTGGGTAGGCGCGGGTAAAAGAATTGTGCAAGGTTTTAGGGTTAATTTGACATTATATATATATATATATGCAGGGTTGGGTTCCGGTGAGAAGAAGAGTTATGGTGAGAAACGTAAGAAGGGATCTCCACCATTGGATGCACATTAGGATGAGTTGCACCAAGATGAGGTGCACGGAGATGTACCGGATCAACTCCCTTCTAAGGCGCAATTCATGGATGGGTATGAGATTAAAAGTGATCAATGGTTCAGATCTCTTCTCACCTTAACTCTCCTTCTCACACGATAAGCCTATATATGTGTATGTATATGTATATATATATATATCACATGTAAAACAGTGAGGTGGGGAGAGTAATCTCACCAAGTTCTTTCCCTCAACAATAACACGATTTTGAGAACGGATAACGCGTTTAATAGTGCCGGTTGCACCCCTATCTTTTCCCCTAATAATCATCACCTGAAAATAAAAAGATTATAATTTTAAATATCAGCAAAAAAGCATCATTGAACCTGCAAAGTTTTACTGTGAAAAAAATGGCATTTTTTATTATTTTTTACATTATCTCCTCTCAAAATCTTCCAGTGATGTATCAGTTTTTGAGCTGCTTTCCATCCCATTATGTGCCAATCTGAAATGTAAACAACATTCAGCAAAATCACATTAAGTTAAACTAAAGAAAAACATCCAAATGAAATTTCTACTAATATAACATTGTTAAAAGAAATAGTACACAGGATTATATAAGAAACGTCTATCCCTAAATTTTAGAAAGAAAAACATCGAGCAAATTGAAAAAAGTTAAACAATTCCACCAGGCACCAACAACGTTTTGAAATTTTGGATTTGATTTTTGACGGATTTGGGGATTTTGTCAATTTAGATGGTGTGGTCACTTGAGAAATGAAAACGAAAAACATAATGTCTTGGTCGAACTTTTTTTTTTAATTGGGCCATAAAAGTTAAGGCTATAGGACGAAAAGTAAATATTATTAATACATGTGTACTTTTGGTGGTCAGTTTAGTCCCTCAAAAAAAAAACCGCAGACCGAGCGGTTTGGCAATTTTTCAGATTGGACCGGACCACCAAATTGCTCAACCACCAAAAAGGGTTTGATTTGACTTGGTTTGACTGATTAAAGCTGTCCAACGGGTTTTTTTAACACCCCTACCACTAGCCCAACTTACCATATAAGGTTGGTTCAATCTTTTGGTGGGTAAAGGGGTTGTTTGTTTACCTCTTAGCAGTTCCATTAAGAGGCAGTCTCTGAATCACTAAGAAGTGAATCTTGTTTGGCAAAAAATATGTCTGACTTAGGAGCTGTTTGTTTACCTCTTAAGAGTTCCATTAAGAGGCAGTCTCTAAATCACTAAGAAGTGAATCTTGTTTGGCAAAAAATATGTCTGACTTAGGGGCTGTTTGTTTACCTTACCTCTTAACAGTTCCATTAAGAGGCAGTCTCTAAATCACTAAAAAGTGAATCTTGTTTGGCAAAAAATATGTCGGGCTGTTTGTTTACCTCTTAACAGTTCCATTAAGAGGCAGTCTTTGAATCACCAAGAGGCGAATCCTGTTTGGCAAAAAAAAATGTCTGACTCTTAACGGTTCTAAACCCATCTGAATCATTTTGTATCCTAGACCTCCCCTTAACCATTTAGATGCCTAATTTCATTTTGAACTATTACCAAACAATTATATTTCATTTTGCACCATATCATAAGAGTCTATTAATCATTCTGCACCAAACCATTCAACAACTGCCAAACAGCCACCATTAGCATAATCATGGTTCTCAAGCAAGATCAAGTGGATTCAAGGC
The DNA here is from genome assembly GCA_036898165.1 of Silybum marianum. Classification (NCBI taxonomy): domain Eukaryota; kingdom Viridiplantae; phylum Streptophyta; class Magnoliopsida; order Asterales; family Asteraceae; genus Silybum; species Silybum marianum. The sequence continues at coordinate 1,279,071 of CM072530.1, forward strand.
TCAATTTCAGTAGGATTTTAATGGTTCTTTTGTTTATACAACAAAACTTAAAAAATGCTGAACAATATGTAGAACACATAAACAAACAAACAATATAACAAAAATCACAGCCAATGATCCAAACTATGCAATTTAGGAATGTAACAAAATCACACACAAAGCCACAAACTACGCGATCATATGAACAGAAGTGCTAATGCATAAATTATTAACAGCTTATAGAAAACAAAAACTGATGAACACCACCATTTCTTCAAATATCATCAAACTAAATCATGCCGAGCAGCAGATGAACCAAAACAAAGCACCAAATGCATAAATTATTAAGAACTTCAACAAATCTCAATGAACATGAAAACAGTTCGAAACCATCAACGATTCTAATCCGAAACTTAACTAATTTCGACGAATTTAACTGGAATTTGGAAACCCTAATCGTACCTGAAGCAGGAAAACGAGTTTCAAATCGTCGATCATGGATTGAGAGGAGCCGGAAGCCGAAAGGGGCTTTTTGTCTGTTAAATGGGCCCAGCCCATTACTGAACGAAGAGAGCCCAGCCCAAATCCGATGAATTATTGTTTTAGATTTCGGTTCGGACCGGTTAAGCAAGCCCCGAGATCTATAGAGATCGGTTAGGCCCGGTTTGACAACCGGCTAAAATATCTCGGTTAACCGGCCATAATTTTTTAAGAAAAAATTAATTGTTGAATAACGAAAGACTGAGTTGCTATATTTGAAATACAAAAATTTATAAATTTGTAGCTGATATATTAGGATTGAATCAGTATGGACTCGTGTCTGCTTATGGGACTAGTTAGAATAGTTACCCCCTTCATAGGCTTGATAGGGATTGGTTAAGGCCCGTTAGTATCTGTATGTGGTTGTGCCCATGAGGGATGACAGTATAACTGAGCCGGTGCAACTCCCAATGTTGTTGATAAGACTTTGTTTGGCATCATGTCAAACATGGTTTTACCACAGTTCCATTTAAGCATTCTCATTTATGCAATTACATTTTTCATTCATAGGTCTTCCTTAACACCTAACACTTAAAAGCACGTAAAATATAGTTGGTATGAGTATTACCCTATAAAATATATGTATGTAATACAGATAAAAATATAACAAAATGGTCCTCCAAACGGTTATAAGAACGGTAGACACTGTATAGTGAATGTGGAATCCATACATCCACCTGGACATAACATGCATGTACAGGAGAAAAAAAGGTATATGTTCTGATGATACGTACTTAAGTTAGTAAATTTGAACCTACCATCACACATGATTATCAAAAAATTTAGTATGCATAAACACTTTAGGTGTTTTCATGAGGACATGAAGGCCTTGTTTGTTTTTTCATTTTAAGTTCTTAATCATCACTTATGTCTTATTCGTTTAGACGTTTCATAACCATTTTAGAATTGAAATCAGACTTCAGACTTCAGCATCTCTTAAAAAAGAAACGCCACCCAAGTGTCCTTTTTTCAAGCATATGATGTTTTCTATCTCACATATATTCCATATATGATACATTATAATGATCCTAACGTTCGAGTTTAAACGACAAAGTAGTTTGCAGCATGCGTGTTTAAAGCTGTGAAATTGATCAATATAGGGAATTGTCATTTCATGACTTAGTGGTCCCGCTGATGCGAATAGATCTGACATTTATAAATTATCCCGTATAAATTAATATTTTAGAGCTTAGACATCAATGCATGAAGGTAACTAGTGATGAACAGAAAAAGTCAGAATCTTTCACTTCAAGATGGTCCTAAAAACCTAAAATTTTGACAAATGTTGCAATAGAATAATTGGATTGATATGAAATGACGACCAATAATGTATTTGTACCTGCGTGTGGACCTTTGACCAAGACCAAGGAATCACATATAACAGCGTTTTGAAATGCTACAGGATAATTATTATGGTCAAAATAATCAGACATACTGAATAAAAAAGCAAGAGAATTATTGCAACAAGACACATTTTCTGATGTGTGTGTATTTATATATACAGAAGACAAATCAAATACAAACAATGGAAATGTTACAAACAATACAAATCGATCTCAACCGTCCATCTAGTATAACGAATATTTGGTTTACATAAATATATCAATTGTTTCATAATATAAGGTGTTGATCGTAATTAATAAACTCTAGTCATCTTCTATAAATATTCAAATCATAATAAATGAACCTTCATCGTTTCTATGTTTATCTTAATTGATTGGTTCGTATGGTTTGTAACATTTCCACTGTTTGTATTTGATTTATACTGTGTGTGTGCGTGTATATGCTTGACTTATTTTAACTCCATTCATTTTATTGTAGCTAATTATCCGATTTTGATTTTTGAGTGTGATATTGATAACTTTAAAAACACACATCCAAAGACGGTTCATAAGATATCACCTGACATCGTGTGGGTCGGTAAATTTACATTAACCAATAAGATATGATATCCAATAAGATATATTATTAGAAAGTTTAAAATGGGCTGTCAAAGGAAACTTGTAGAAGATGTGTTGTATTCAAAAAATTTTTGAAGGAACAAATATGATGTTGACATAACAAAATGATTTGTAATTTATGAAAAAAGCTTCACATGATTTGTAATCAATCACTATGGTATGAATGGATTCATTCGGGAATTACCAAATATACGCGGTCAATAACTTTTATGTATCATTTAGGTTAGTAATACTCTTGAGTAAATTAAATAACTCATTTATTGATTTACAAGTATCAACTTGAAATTGAAATACATTTTCCCAAAACATAATATATATATATATATTCTCAAAACATAAAAATTAATTTACTATTTGACTGTACACATTAATGACCAATATTTGTTAAGTTAAAAATATAAACCAACAACTTTAATGTTTATATATCACGTGTATTGAGAATTATTGTTGGTTTCGTCAACATGCAATGATAATTTGAATCCAAGACGAGTCATGAGGAGGTTGAGTTAGAAGGCTCATTGATGTTGTCTAACAATAACAACAAAATGATAGATAATCGTAATTTTGCTGGACGTTTTTTGTTCTGAATCTTGAAATTGTCAATTTTCCCTTTATTTAATGGCAATAAAGCCATGTTAGATTCATGATCTTTTAGATGTCCTACGGTTGGATCTTGCAATTCAATGCTAGTATACCATCCGTGTAACTTCAAAATTAGTTTAGGAATTGATGTGCATTCCCTCTTATGTTCGGTTTGTGATTTGGATATTGAGTCCGTGAGTCATCTGTTTTTTTTTTTTCAAATGGCCCATGATATTTGGAAGCAAATTGGTCGATGATGGGGGTTTGGATATTTTGGAGTTTAATTACAATTCACATTGGATTAGGTGGGTATTAACTCTGCGGTCGAAGAAAATGGAGTTGGATTGTTTAGAGATGGCAATTCTAACAGCTTTATGGGCTATTTGGTATTTTTGGAATGAGACTCTCTGTAGGCTTCCCAAGCCTAACAAAGTAGTGTTGTGGGATAGTATCTTGACTAATTCGTTCTTATGTGTCACAAATAAGAGTGGTAAGTTTAATATTAATTGTGCGAGTTAGTTACAAAAACCCCTTCTTGCTATTTTTTTACATGTAATTTGTCTTTATAATTTCTTGCAAGTTTTTAATAAAATATCCGTCATTAAAAAAAAAAACTTTAACATCAATGTAAACCAAAACAAAAACACACATGTAAGCAAACTTCAAAAAAAAATTCCTTTAATTATAGATCAACATGTACTCTTACCCTGCTTAAACAACTTGTTGCATTTTTCATCCAATTATAACTATTTGGTAATATGGATAACTCCAATTTACCTACCAAGAATGGTTTATACAATATAGTGCATTGAATATTCATGTATTTTCTTATACAACATATGCTTAGTAATTACTATTAGAGTAAATTACGGATTTGGTCTATAAGGTATGTTAGAAATTACGGATTTGGCTTTTTAACTTTATTTATTACAAAAAAAAAAAAAACGCTCCACGTATGCAGTTTGTTATGAATTTAGTCCTTAAGGCTAACAGCCATCCAACTTGTCCGTTAACTATGTCGGCAAATTGGTCTTTTGAACACTTCTTCTTTATCTTGTCGTTTTTTTTCCAAACTACATGGACCAAATATGTAATTTATTCAAGATCATATTATTTTTACATTTATTTTGAGTATATACACATTTATACATTTTTTTAAACTGGATATCCAACCCGCTATGCGAGCTGATTAATCCCAGAACAACCACCCGCTTCACGGGTTGTCCGGAGTCACCGCATTTGAACATCCGTGATCACAGAGAGATTTTTTTTCATCCATGGATTCGAACTTGGGACCTCCAGGTACTTTCGACCTTTGGAGTCTAAGCTCAAACCATTGAGGCCCACCCTTGTGGTTCACATTTATACATTAGTGTACATATACATATGTATATCGAGACCAAGTCATCCCTCCCCTCCTTTGAGAACACGTCGTTGTCTTCGACCCCTGAAATACATGTCGTCGACGTTCACCCTTTCAACCATATTTCGCTTTAACTAACACCAACATCACTCACTCTCAATACCCTCTAATCTCTCTCTCTCTCTCTCTCCCTCTCTCGTGTATGTTATCACAGTTTAAAAACCTGCACCATCGTTCACCCCCCTCCGGCCATCTCCAAACCTGTAGTTACTCTGGATTTTCACCTCATGCGCCCATCTCTAAACCTGCAGCTGCTCTGCGTTTTCACCCCCTCCGACCACCATTCAAACCGCACCACTATGTGTTTTCACTTTCCAACAACTTCACCATTTCAAACTTCCATTTATGTATCATTCATATTTTCAAAACAATGTTAATTATAAGCGGCTAATCAAAAATTGAAGTTCCATTCAGGTACCATTGTGCTATGTTTTGTGAGCCAAGATTATAAGAAGATCATTATAATGCTTTGTTTAAAAAGAATTTTAACGAACAAGTTGGACGATCGTTAGTGTGAATGACCAAATCCATAAAAAACTGCATACATGGAGGATTATTTGTAATAAATGAAGTTAAAGAACCAAATCCGTAATCTACTCGTATTATTATTATAGTAATTAGGGACATGTAATATCATTCCAACCGTTATGACTCCACTTAAAGTATAGAAATCAGCACCGCACCGCCCCGTCCCATTACCCCGTCAGTGGGGAATCCTGCCCCATTAGCACATGTCAAGTTTCTATATTTAGTAAACTTTTTAATGCGGGTTGGAATAGGACGGTTAGACTAACCTGTCAACATTCTTTTGTTTGTTTTGTAAGTTTCATAAACAACTGATATTTGGATGCAATTATAATACCTACTGCTGTAACGATGATCCAAATTTGTTTGAATATAAACATGATGACTTTTCAACTTGTATTTATTTTAACAAGTATTTTAGTTTGATATCTTATCAGCATGATTAACATAAGTTGGTTCATTTTCACACATACACACATATGTATGTATGTGTGCACGTGTTGAAATCGCTACATTATAAATAAAAAACACAACTGAGCAAAACCAGTTCACTGTTGGTCATGATATCATTTATTTAAGTAGGATCAAACAAAAAAAATGGAATCATACTAAATGCAAGGCTTAGAGCCCAAAATAACTAACATCATCTTCTTGCTCATCAACGACATGGGATTTACCTAAAGTATTACAACACCCTTTTGAGGGGGCTCATCTTGCTCGATGAGGGTTATTATACTATATTACGGTATATAAATCAACTTTGATACCATTTTTAACGCCATGTGGGCTAAAGTATCAGATTGATCCAATAACTTTCAAATCAACTTAAAACAATGATGATTATCCCACAACTTTAACCTTCAAAGAAACACATAAATTTGATCTTTTATCAATGTCAAGCAAGTTGTTACAACAAACCATTCATTTTAGTTGTACTCTATAAATGAAGTACACATTATGACAACGTTTTAATCTATAAACTGTACATATAAAACTCACTTATAAGCTTTCGATGGTATATTAATCTATAAACTGTACAAATAAAACTCATAAAACTCACTTATAAGCTTTCAATGGTATATTAATCTATAAACTGTACATATAAAACTCACTTATAAGCTTTCGATGGTATATTAATCTATAAACTGTACATATAAAACTCACTTATAAGCTTTCGATGGTATACTTATTCCATAAATTATGACAATCACATACTTTAAAAGAAAAAAACAACATAACTACATAGTCATGTTAACCCCCAAAGATTTATATTTACAAGAGATGACAAGCATCTACCCATTGCTCGAAAAATTAAAAAAACCAAACCAAATTCGATGCCACAACTTTGAACCCGACTTTTGGTAAAACAAAATCTAATTATATATCTTGCGTTCAGTTTCGTATATAAATCATAAAGTTTCAAATCGAACTGAATCATAGAAGAAATTATACACACATTAATGAATCAAATTATATGTTACAAACTTTTAACCCGGTTTTCAGCCGAACCATTCTCATAATGGATTCAAAACAAACCATTATATATATATATATATAGAGGAAAGTTCAAATGTGAACTCATTTTTGGTTGTGAACGTGAGGACGAATCTCACTTATCCAAATAATAACGGCGAGCTTTGCGCGGTTCCTCCTTTAATAATCTCCACCCTCCCATGAATCACGTCAATCCTCCGTGATCGCGTCCACCATAACTGAAGATGTGTGGCTGAGATTAGTCCTCACGTTCACAGCCAAAATTGAGTTCACATTTGAATCTAACCTTATATATATATATATATATATAGTTTTCAACTTATTTTACAAATCAGGAAACTTCAAATCAAACTGAACAAGAAAATAAATTAAGCGTATATTATACTCGGATACGAAAATGAAAAACACACTCTTACGAAAATTTAATCTCAAACCGAAAACCAAGTTTGGGTTTATTCGGTTTTTGGTTTTCGGTTTTCGGTTTTTATGAAATCGAAATAAAAAACTAAAATAAAAGGTAAATGACATACGTGGCATTATGGGGTGGCAAGTTGCAGCCTTCCCATTGGATGACGAGCTTTAAAAAAAGCCCTTAAAAAGCCGACGCGGCGGCTAAATTGTCCTAAACTCAAACGACAAACACACACACACACACACTAATTTTCCCCCAAATTCTCATACATAAAATCATGGAATTGGGGCAAAATTCGTCAAATTGAGAGTGTTTGTTTGATCTAATTGGACTTGTTTTCCGGTGAAAATTCAACCATGTCAACGGAGGAGCCACCGTATTCCGCCTCCGCCATGTCACCGCTTGACAAACCACTTCATCAGCTCACTGAAGACGACATTTCTCAGCTCACCAGAGAAGACTGCCGGCGGTATCTCAAGCAAAAAGGTTTTTACATCGATAACGGTTGTTGTTTTTCTTTCGTGTATTTGAAGGTGATGATTTTTGTTTTCGTGATTTAAGTTTTGGATTATTTTGATGATGACCGTACAGGGATGAGACGGCCGTCGTGGAACAAATCGCAGGCGATCCAGCAAGTTATTATGCTCAAGGCGTTGCTTGAACCGGTACCGGATACTGAAGACGGTGGCCGGAGGCCCTACATTACTTCCCGGCAACAACAAACCCCAACCACTCGTGTACGTTTCACTTGAAATCATTATCTCCGCTCGTTTCCCTAATTTTAAAAATAAAAACAATAGTGAATGCTAATATAATATTGTTAACAAAGTTACTGACATGCTTATCTTTTATGCTTTTGTATATTATATTACTATTTTGATCCGCGATTACTTTACTGTGTTTATCTGCTAACTTTGATTAATTATATAAAACTATCAAATGTAGGTCCAGAAAGGAACAAGTGCGGATACGGAGATCTCTCTTTCAGCGGAAGAATCAGTACCTGGTCATCGCAATGATACTGAGAAGTCTGATTTTGTGGGTGATAATGATTCTGCTCCTACTGGGTAACTTCTCAATTCATTTATTCGCTATCAAATGTAATGATTATAGATGTTTCATGATTTGTGCCCTAATTTGATAACTAAGGCTTTTTCTCTTTCGTTGATTATCTTTATAAAGGGATTTGGCTTTAGCTCAACATCATTACCTCCTTAGAAACGAGTTGCTTGTATGATCTATTGACTTATTTCATGCATATTTAATTTTGGTTGATGATGCATATATGAATTTGGGTCTATTACAAACTTGGGGGTGGGGAATGGTACATGTACATTGGTTTGCACGTTTTATAGTATTATCATATTATGTATTCATCAATGCTAAATTGCTAATTAGTGATAGGAAGGTCTTAAAAGTGAACCATTTGAGTTTGACCAACGTTGTATCTCATTTATCATCTTTAAGAGACTGCAGGAATGTGGCATGGCATCAACTTCTTGCTTAGGGTATTCACTGGCTTTTGTTTAGCTTCTTGTAGGTGATGAAAGTACAAAATTTCACACAACAAACTTTTACTTGACTTTAAACATTAACATACATGGTTCCTGCAAGTATTTTCACCTCAACTCTTTTATCACAAACAAGTTGGGATTAGGTTGAATAGAACTGCCACTTCTTACATTATTAAATTATGCTCTAAAACTTTGTAACTAATGGGTTATTAAGACTTAATAGATAACCTCATATTTATGGTTCCCCTCTACAACGTCAGCTTAGCGTTGACATGGTAATGGCATTTCATTGGTTCATTATGATGCTGTTCATAATGGAGGTAAAGGGATCGACATAAATCCTTGATATCATTGACAAAAATGGCAACGTGATGGTTTGCAAGTTATGTTTCCAATTCGGCAATTCCATATACGTTATTTACTCGCTTATTAGTTATTTATATGTTCCGATGGACCTTTCTTCTCTCCTCTAATTATTTCCATAACTCTTTTTGTTACCCGATCATATACCCACTGTAGCTTGATGAATCCCATTTGCGCCTCCAGTTCTCCTATGCCCTTTCGATTCAACTGTCTGGTTGATAAAATAGTTTGTGGTCGATATCCCTATGAACTTTACAGACTTTTTGAGACACCAGTCTCTGGTCTTAGGTTGTGATTTTACTTTCGGACTTCCACCATTTCATGGCAAGCTTCATAGGCATTATACCTTTGTAGTCAGTGCATGAATATGTCCTATATATGGTAATAAAGTAGGACCGAGGTATTTTATTAGGCATCTTCTTATATGGGGTGGTTGTTTTGTAGTTTGCATGGATTTGACAATTTTTTTGTCAGACCATGTTGGAAAACGTGCTATAATACTTAGATTGTCTTTACCAATTGTGGTCTTTTGATCCACAAAGAGTTATCCTATGCATGACCTCACTCCTTTTTTTCCCGAATGTATTGAAAATTTGAAATCCTTCCACCTCACTTAGAGAACAATTATCCGTTGAACTAGCAATTCAGCAGTTCTTGAGCAGTCTCTGTGTGCAGTAGGGTATACTAGATCTTGTCATATATATTAAGACTCAAAGCCTCCAAACTGTACAACTCAAGGGGCTTGAAAAGGGATCTTATATTTGGTATTATCGGAATAGATAGTTACTTATTTTCAGTGCTAGCCATTAGTATTGAAAGCAAAAATTATAGTTAGATTAATATTTTTAGCGTTTCCATTTTCGATTTATCATATCCATGACTTTGGCAAGGATAAAGTTCCTTAGACATCAGCATTTTCGGAAAATCTATCTATACTAGTTTCCACCTTTACCAAAGCCTAAACAATCAACTGCTCAAACTTGGCTTTTATAAATCTTCACTTAAGATTGACCTGTGAAATAAACAGGGCATGCTTGAATTTCGAACAAGTTTGGAGCCTCTTAACTTGTAGTCTAATCTTTATAAACCCTATCAACACGCGCTGTATTTATGTAATGTATTTACTGCTTATAAACCAAACAAGGTAAGCTTAATAGACCCTATCAATTAAGTGTACAAAACAACAGAAAAATGAGAAATTGATTTGCATCAAATTTCTAGTCGGATCTTACTCCTTTAGGTTGATATTGCATCTGAACATTTAGGTGGATAGGCTCATTCAGTGGAGCACTAAATATTATAACTAATTACAAATGAATAATGAATGAAAAAGGTTGACTTCATATCATCATCCGCTGCCTTCCTGAATCAACAGATTTGCAGATTTATAACATTAACTCAATTTTTACCCAAGTTTCAAAATTTGGTTGCTTTATAGTTGATTCTTTGTTTTTTATTTCAGATTTTCGATCGTATATTAGTCAAAATGTGCACTAGAAACAGTTATCAGAAATGATTACCTCTGAATTGAAATCTATGTTAAGTTGTGTGTGTACCCTGCTAATCCGCTACCAATGTTTGTAGTCAATAGTCATTTCCATTTCTTACACCCGACACTTCTATCTGATAGTTCAATGCTTATCATCAGTAATTTCTCACTAGAGTCGCTACTTTACGTATTTAAGTGGAGTTCATACTGAAATTTGATGGACTTTGGGGTTCAGAATCTTACGACGGTCTGAGAAGAGAGTTCTTTGTCTGTTCAGAAAGATTGCTTTCTTTTGCTCTGTTTCAAAGACTAAGGTGGCGTTTGTTTTATAAGAGGTGCTGAAGTCTGAAGTCTGATTTCAGTTCTGAAATGGTTATGAAACGTCTAAACGAATCAGACATAAGTGATGATTAAGAGCTTAAAATGAAAAAAACAAACAAGGCTTAACTTTTATCCGATTGTTCTAGGATTGGTGGTGTGACAGAAGAGGCAAAAGGGCAGATGACGATATTTTATAGTGGCAAGGTGAATGTCTATGATGACGTCCCAGCTGATAAGGTATATACGATATATTTTATTCCAACTTTAGCTTCTAACACACTGATGTCACTAACTGAGCAATTTTAGGCACGGGCATTATTGCAGCTTGCTGCAAGCCCACTCCAATTTCCTCAGGAAGCTCCATTTGATGGAAACATATTGCACGGTCCAGGTGTCAATGTGGGCCCAGATTTGTCTTCCATGATTTCACCGATCTTGCATACAGGTACCACCATTGGTGTTGTTTTGATCTCTCACTTCAAATGTGTCATGCTTTCTAATTTCTTAAACCTTTTATCTCGAGTTTTTCTAGGATCTACTCATTTCCCATGAACTTCTGTGACTCAGTTTATGCTAGCCAATTTATCAACAACTGTATGCAAAATAGTTCAATTGCAGAATGCGTGAACTTATAATTAATAATACTGACGTTTGCTTTGTAGGATTGGATTGGATTGGATTTGGAGGGATTTGGAATTGAATTCGATTCCAAACCCATGTTTGGCTGTAGGATTTGCTGGATTTGAAATTCCAGGATTTCATTGAATTCCCTCAAACATTGATTTTGAAATCCCATGGGGGGTGGTTGGGATTTCAAGGGATTTCGAAGGATTTGTATATAATAATGTTTTAAAATATGTTAAAAACGTTTGTTTTCCAATAAGCAATTAATAATAAGGTAATTTAATTATTTTTATAATTATTTATAGTTTGTTTTTATAAACTATTTATAAAGAATGTTCTTCAATTCCATTCCAAATCCTAAAAACCAAACACATCAAACGTTCCAAATCCTTCCACGAATTTCAAATCCCTCCAAACCATTCCATCAAAACAGTTGCTTGTTTATTTTAAAAAATACTTGAGGAAATTTGGCCAGTTCAGAGATATAATCATGTTGGTGGGTTTAACAGCGTGTTGGTGAGTTCTAACGTTTTTTTTTTCTTATTTAGAAACTGATTAAAAATGAAATGATGTTTTAAGTAATTGAATAAAAGTGCTTATGGGCTGTACTTCATGCTTAATTCCTTGTACTCACTTCAAATTGGGTATCATGGTCATCGGCGGGAAATGGTTAATCTACATCGTCAGAGGAAAAAAATAGTTTTTTTTTGCAGGGGGGTTGACTGGTCAACCGGTGCTTTTTGGCCAGAAAAGGTGTTTGAAACGGGATAAGTAGGTGTAATTGAAATTCGAACTCTTCTATGACTTATTTGAGACATTCTATTTATCTTATAGTACCCAAAACCATTATCCCATAATTTCACGTTAGCTTATTTGATTGAGTAGTCACTCTGAAGTTTTGGTGAAGCTGAATTGTTTCGGGGAATTCTAAATGGATTGTACAGAGATTGGTCAGTGTGGAATACTCTTTACTGATATGTAATATATATATATATATATATGGTCTACAGTGAGATTGGCAGACAACTATCGACTGCACAAAGAAGATAGCAACACGTTGCGTGAAGAAAACTCCGGTAATTATGCAAATCTTTTATCAGATTTCTTTCTTTGCCCTTTATGCATCAGAATCGTAACATATTGCAATTTGGGGGGGGGGGTCGGATTTGCAAGTCTGTAGCATTTATGTGTTTTTCCTTTCTGATAGTTTGATTCTTGCCTTTTGGTTGGTTTCTTGATATGTCAATTGAGCGGTTAATTCAATTGGCTCTTCTCCCAAAATGTGGGCTTTATTCTTTACTATGTTAATTACATTTGCCATATTCTTATCTAAATATTCTTATATCTATATATATATATATATTATATATAATATTTACATTTTATCACACACACTCCTCACCTTTGGTGAGGTTTGAACTCTTGACCTCCATGAAGGTTGGGTTACTGGGTACCATTGGGCCATTTGGTAATGATTCTATCATCTTCCCAGCAATAAATCTTCATTAAATAGAATCAGTTAGGTATTCTTGTTACGATGGTCAATGCTCTTGTGGCTATATAGAAAAATTGACCGATACTTTTTAAGATTATATTGTGGAGCCAAAAAGATGCTGTGTATATTATGAAAACTCAAGATTTTTGCTTGATCTGATTAAGATTATGTTCTCATTTTAATAAATTTCCACTTATATTTAAAGTTGAAGGTTCGGCAAGCAGAAAAGCATCAGTTCAAAGATATCTGGAGAAGCGGAAAGATAGGTATCTTCAACTCTACCTGCGAGAATTGCTGACATCATCATTTATTATTTGCTTCTAACGTTCCTGTTAGGTGAAGGTTTAAGAGCAAGAGAAAAGCAGGAGCTCCAGCTACCATTGATGTGTACTTAAACCATCAGATCGGAAACCATAACCATAACCTACATGAGCAGTCAAGTAGGAGCGCCACTTGCTCTCCACCTCCAGTTAGACCACCTAACACCCCTAACCGGTTTAGTTAAATTTCGAGTGATGTATTCAAGACTACAATCTGCCATCCTTGCTGACAAAAGGTAAACACCGCTTATCTTTATGTGCATTTCTTTATCGCATTATAAATTCCACTAGAGAAAAATTTACATAAACTAAACCAAAAAAAACCCGTGTTCTCGAAACCTTTTTTGGAGGGAAAATAAATGATATCTTTCCTTCCAAATGTGGGAGAAAGGGAATGCAAAGAAATGAGAACACATGGAAATTTTAGTAAACTTGCAAACCTAGAGGGTATATTTGTAAAAATGTCTTCTTTCCTTTCTTGAGAGCCTGCCACATATCTCCCGGTCAATTATCATACTCTGTCCCAAAATAAATGTTCACAATAAAAAAAGGCGTACAGTTTTAGAAATGTGTAATTATTATACTTTTAAGTAACTAAATGATGATTGCATCCTTAATAATGAAAGGAGTAATGAATTTCTCAGTCTCATAATTAAGGATAGAATTGGAAAAGTGGACACTTATTTTAGTAGAAACTAAATTAGAAATATGGACACTTATTTTGAGCAGAGGTAATATTTCTTTTCTATGCTTAATCCTCTTCTACCCATATGGCATCCTTCATATAAAAGAAAAAGAATGTCATTGAGCTTTTATTCGAAACTTATTGCTGGACAAGACCTTATAAGCTTCGTTTAATAAAAGATATCCGATCTTATAATTACCATATTGTTGTTGAACTGCAACCATTTAACTTCTATGCCAAAATAAAGATAAATATAGGTGAACTCCCTAGGTTACCAAATATAAATGCCATTGTTGGAGTAGGTTCAAATGAGAACCGTAATTAATTTGAGAACATGGGAACAAATTATTTCATGAATTATTCATGATGAATAAACATTATTTATAGAGCCGGTCTTGAGGTTTCTGATGCCCGATGTGGAATTATGGAAATGCTAAAAAAAAATTCCCCTATGTCATTTTGTAAGCAAAAAAATTGGATGTATATATATATTAATATCGTTATAAGGTAAGAAGGGAAGGTTCATATGTGAATCATTAAGAAAATCCATTTGAAGATGCATATGTGAATCGACGTTACTAATTATTCATATGGATTCACATATTCATCTTCAAATGGATTTTTTTTTCAATGATTCACATATCAACTTTCCGTTAACCTTCTTACCTTCTCACAGTATTTAGCTTTCTCATTTGAATCCCTTTGTGGAGATAAAGAAAGATAATTCATACTAATAGCAGTCAGTCAAAAACTACAAGGATCCCACCTATTATTCATTATGAATATCATACATTTTTATTATTCATTATGAATATCATACATTTTTATTATTCATCATGAATATCTATGACGACAACAATTGTGCAGGTAAGGATTTGAGTGAAGCCAGCCGATACCTTTGAAGATGACGAAGGATGGCAGAAAAAGTCGATTAAAGGTAAATATATTGGAGTTAAGAAATGGTAGGCAGTTTAAGAAGTAGAGAGTGGGAGTTTGATGGTTTTGAAAAATGTAAGGCTTTGTGTATGGCAATAGTTTTGTAAAAATGTTGGTTGGTGGTGGTTGTTTTTAAGGCATTTCAGAGTTGTGAAGAAAAAAAAGGTAAATATCTTTACATTGGCTCATTTCAGAGGTGGCGTTTGTTTTCTAAGAGGTGCTGAAGTCTGAAGTCTGATTTCAGTTCTTAAATGGTTATGAAACATCTAAACTTATGAATCAGACATAAGTGGTGATTAAGAGCTTAAAATGAAAAAACAAACAAGGCATGAGAGTTAGGGATGTTTGGTTGGTTTTCTATCAAGTCACGTATGGGTAAATCTGTCTATGTGAATTAATGTATGTATAGAAAGAGTGTGTTTTTTAATTGGGAGGGGTAAGTTTGGAAGAAAAAGAACTTGGTTTTTAGATCATTTTCTATATCATTAAGTTACTGTCAAGTACCAAATAGGTAAATAGTCATATATATATATATATATATATATATATATATACACGGTATAGATTATTGAATAAGATGTAAATCTCATTAAACTTTTTTTAGTTGTTAACAAACATGTCCTTAGTTGTAAACAAGGTTTTTAGGATGATAAGAATCTTGAAATCATCTTTAAGGATTGTTATATGGGTGTATCTGGTATTCCGGTGAGAAAACTATAAAAGGTTTTAGGGTTTTAATCTTATATGATAGTTTATAGCATATAGGTGTTTTAGATAAACGGCTCCTTAATATTTTACGTACAATCTAATATATATATAATTATATATATATATATAGAGAGAGAGAGAGAGGTTGAATTGATATGCCACGTGGACGGGTTGATAATGTTTTTAGGTTGGTCCTTGGGTCATGCCTTAACAACCGGAGAGCCGGAGACCCTTGTGGCAGGCAGAATTTGAATTTGAATTTGAAACATGATTCTGGACACCAAAATCAAAACTAAAGCATCTTCCAATCAAATCATATTTATTTTCTTGATTTTTTAAAGTTTATTAATATATATATATATATATAAAGAGTTTCATGCGAGAACGGTAACAATTTACGAGAATGCAAGGACAATTCTCAATCAATCATTTTGTATATGAAGTTTATCATGTATAAAATCACATATGATTCATGTACAAATGATTAGCCGAGACTTTTCCTGCAGTAAAAGTCGTGCGTGTCATTTTTTATGCTAGTACAAAATCACATATGATTTTATACATGAAAAAAATTTCATGTACAAAATGTTTGGCTGAGGATTGTTGTTGCATTTTTCGTAAATTGTTATCGTTCTCGCATGAACCCGCCTCTATATATACATATAATTTTTTAAAATTTTAAAAAAACTAATGCTTAGTTGATAAATACATTCAAATATACCAGAAGGATATTTATGTAATGCACGGTCGTCTTTTAACATGTGAGTGAAATGTTGAATATGACTTCTCAAAATCCTGGGGTGCAATTTTATGTGTTTAGGGTCTTTCATCAACCCGTGTAAAGTTATAGCTGAAATTGTTTATGTTCAAATTATTAATTACTTGGGTTTATGGTTAATACTTTAGATTTAGATTTAGATTGCTAATCTTTTAGGTTCAACCCATTTTTGTGCTTAACATATATCTTTGTTATCTCATTTAATTAATGTAATGAAAATAATGGGATTTAGTAGGGCTTCTAAAAAGATTGAAACGTCTTTAACGCAATGCAACGAGATATATCTTAATTTTAAAGTTTTGTTTTATTTTTTTGTCTAGGTCAACGTTATAATATGGTTTTATGTATGTTTGAGATAACGAATAAAATAAAATTTTGAAACTCTTATAAGAAAATCAGAAAAATTATATTAATATTAGTATCAAATTAACTATTAAAAAGTTCTAGTTTATTTTGTGTTTTAATTCAATTTGTTTATACTTAGTTTAAGTTTTATAACGAAGTAATTTATTTTCAGTTTGATAATATAATTTTTTTAAAATAATAATTAAGTACTCTGTTAGAACTCAATGATTATTTTAATTATATTTTAGTTTTTTTTTGTATTTAATATGATATGTTTATCATGTATTTGATTATGTTTATCTGTCGTTAGTTACACGAATTGAAAACGAAGCTTTGATAAGTGGTACTTACGCACAACTTGTAATTTTGAATTTTAAGTAATATGCATCAATAGATATGATGCATAAAAATGGTTTTTAAGTGTTTTTTATCAAATGTTTTATAATATAGATAATAAAGATCGAGTCATGCTCTCCTACTAATAAGTAATAATCAACTGATTAATGATAAATTGTTTTACTTTTTGTTCTCAATTTATAATAAAATCTTACATTTTACTAGATTTATAAACATAAAAAATGTGGAAGAATGTTTATGGTATATAAATCTTATATACTTCAAAAATAATAAAAAAGGGTTTTTATGGTTGTATGAGTGAATTTGATTAACGATATACATGATATGGTCAAATGATATGGTCAAATGATATGTGTAACTAACACTTTTTATTTTCATTTTTTTATTTTACTTTTATAAGATCTAATATGGTAGTGTAAAAAGGAGAAACTTGGTTTTATGGGGTGTGCAATGGTTAATGGGCAAAAATTTGGTGCATTCACGGACTTTTAATGAGCGGGTGCAAATATAAGGTAAATCAAATGCCCAATATGTTTTTAGTTGAATTCAACCATTTTGAGTGAATTTCAGTTATTTGGTTGATTTTGAGACACTTTTTACGGTGTTTGGATTGATTTCTCTTATCTGTTTTTAATATCCGGAAGCACCTTCAAAGTTTAGCGTGTGTACCTTCCATACCCTGAAAAAAAAACACTTATAAAAATTGGTTGAGCGGGTGCACAAGAGTCTGAGACCACATTGGGACGTTCATAGGCCCACCCTTGATTTGGTGGATTGGAAAGTTTTTGTCAAAAGAAATATGATAATGATATATATATATATATATACACACATAGAGGAAAGTTCAAATGTGAACTCATTTTTGGTTGTGAACGTGAGGACGAATCTCAACCACTTATCCGGTCAATAAAGACGGCTTTGACCTCGTTCCCCTCCTTTAATAATCTCCACCCTCCCTTGAATTGCGTCAATCCTCCGTGATCGCGTCCACCATAACCGAAGATGTGTGGCTGAGATTCGTCCTCATGTTCACAACCAAAAATGAGTTCACATTTGAACCTAACCCTATATATATATATATATTATAAATTGGTTGAGAGGATGCACAAGACCATATTGGGGCCTTTATAGGTCCACCGTTGATTTGGTGGACCAGAAAGATCTTGTCAAGAGAAATCCAATAATGATAAGTATAATATGACGGTAACTTTGAGAAATTGTCATTTTTTAAACTGCGTAAAAGTCGAAAGATGTAAATTTTGTACTATAACAAATATCTGAAAACACGTAATCAAGTAAGTATAGATTTACAGTATAACTTGAAAGATAATTGGGTGCGAAGTTGGCATACCAACAACGATTGAGGAAAGAAAATAACATAGTTGAGTTAACATCAAATATATTTCTTTTATATATTAATCTATTTTTTTCATCATTAAAAAGACAAATATTTGAAATCAGTCATTTTATGTAGTTTTAACAGAATTCAGTACAGATAAATCATTATTACACAAATTCATTTCGTGCATTTCTTAATGCAATAGCTCATTTGAAATTCAATGAATTGTTTGTTACTTTTATCTTAAGACCCTTTTGTTTGCAGTTTCTAAAGTTATTCCTCCCAATGAAAAAGACGTTCATTTTATCTATAAAAAAAACTCTCTTAAGTAAAAATATTTTTAAAATAACATAGAATAATTAATCAATACAGATAATTTTATTCATACAAGATTAAATGAAAAACCAACCAAACAATCTTATCCTCTTCTTAAAACATAAAATTATCTTGGCCAAAACTTATATTTTTTTATAAAAAAATTACAACATCTTTTTTCATTTACGTTATGCAAAAAATAATATAACAAAGGTTTTTCACATTCTATTTCTATATAATGGTCGGTGACCCAAATAAAAGAAACAAAATTCTAGAGGGGCATTTTTGTAATTTCACTCACCTCAATCATATAATTTCATGATGAAACTTTAATAATGTTGGTTATCAATCCATTCCCCTTAAATGAACCACTTGTATTATTTCTATTAGTGTTATTTTTATAAGCCTTATCAAAGTAATTTCAATCCATGTCAGATGTTATTGATTGATTTAATTCGATTATAAGATAAATCAATTAAGGATTTTATTTTTGATTTATTCAAAAATGTTCGTTTTATTTGAGGATATATTTTGGTTATATTTGACAAAAATAAGCTAGTTTATAAGCTTAATTATAAGCTATCTTATTTTCAGTGTACACGTTTGACAAACTATAAGCTAGTTAATTGAAACACTACTTGAAATAGCGTTTTAGAAGTTTATTGTCATTTTTTCCAATTATAACCCTCATTAATATTAATTATTAATTGTTATTTTTATTTTTCAGTATGACGTTTTTGGTCATTTTACATTCTTATACATTAGTTTTTGCTAAACATGATTTTTTCATTAGTTAATTTATAAGCTACCGGCTAGTTTGCCAAACATAGCCTTTATATACAAAACGATTACATTTTTCTTGGATAAGTCACGATGGATGAAAAGTATTACAAATGAGTTATAAAATAAATATTAATTTGAATTTCAAGAGAGTTTATGAATATAAAAATAATAATTATGTAATGATTTATTTCGTTATTATTTTAATAATCACATGTAATATATTAAATAATTATAAATTTTAACCCGAGTCGATTTGTTTAGGCTGTATAGTTTTATTTTCCAAGTCGACTATTAATCACAATTTTCTTATCATGTATATGTTATAAAATATTCATTGTTATTATTATTAGGTCATTTTTTGAACCGTCAATGAAATTAATTTGGTCACTGTTATGCTTCTTACCAAATAAGATTATTGGTTATTATTATGATCACTTGATGAGATAAGTGCTTATCAGCTAAAATCAAATATTAAAAGAACCTTCCACATCTCCCATTGTAGTTTTCATCTTTTTGTAAATCAATGTAGAAAATGTTATTGGAATTAACGATAAGTTACTACTAAAAACAATAAAAATTAATAACAGAAAAATCTCCAAAAACAAATCTTAGAAAAAAACCATTATCCATTTCTTAACATATGGCAAAATTTAGCAATTGTTTATCAAAACACATATCGTGTGTCACTTACCTTATCAAATGATCACGATAATAACCAATAATCTTATTTGGTAAGAGATATAACAAAGATCAAGAGTCTTACTCGGTAGGTGAGAAAAGAAAAAAGACTCTTACCCAGTAAATTAAATGCTTATCAGGTAAAGGTGCTTACTAACAATAATTTTTGAAATCCAAAAGTGTTACCTAATATCGAAAGTGAAGATAGTGACCGTCATTGTTGTTAAGCATTTGACAAACAACTCCCTAACTCCCTTACTCTATTTCAAAACCTTATACATTTAATGAAAAAACAACATTGTTTTAAATTATTTACATACAAATTACAAACAACCTGACACGACTTTTGGACAAAAAATGATAACCAACAATCCCAAACGGTCTCACACGAAATCTGCCTCCAACCCTCCAAAGACAGCAATGTGAAAGACATTTTTTAGCTTACTCAACAGTTAAAGGTACTCTCCAGCGGAGGCTAGGATCAAACCCAAGATTTATATTGTATTTGAACAAAGTCACTTCCGTCCTTTACCAAGTGAGCATATTCTTCACACAACTTTAATTTTGTTTTCTTCCTATAAATTATCTATTAAAATCAAACATTAACTTTATTTTGAATGAGTTAAATCCCACTTTACCCATCCCTTAGAAGCATTACACCCTACCCCACAAATCACTACTAGACTATCGTATTCACTTTCACAGTAGTTTTCTTTCTTGAAATCTTTAAAACAAAAAATAAAAATAAAAAATCAATCTTGGGCATTAAAACCCCCAAATCTTTTCTATCTTTAAGTTGTACATCTTGCATAAAAGATTGTACTCTTTGGCTGGCACCAATCAATTCTTGTTCCCTTTTATATATTCTCCCAACCCAACAACGAACAACATACCATGAGCTGCTGCAATCTTTATGTTTTCCAACGGGAAAAAAGGAAGTGGAAATCCAATAGAAAAGAAAGAAGGAAAGGGAAAAACTTTTCCTTTTTTACCAAACAGACGAAACCAAAATAAAAGCTAAAGATTGATTTTTTCTTCAGATTCCTTCACAAAAAACTTGTGGGTTTTGTGAATTCAAACCTCTTGATTAGTGGGTTTGGTTTTTCTTTAATTTATTTGGTGTAAAAATCTTGTATTTTTCGCTGTGGATCCAAACAAGGTTAGTGGGTATCTTTTCTTTCTTTCTTTTTGTTCTTTGTGGGTTTGTTAATTTTAGTAGATTTGGTGAGTTTAGTGTTGGATTTGGCAGAGATCTTGGGAAATCATTTTAGGGTTCTTGATGATTTGTGGTTCTTTTTTAAGTGAATAGATTGTAGTTTGTGGATATTTGTTGATTTTAGGGTATGAATTGAAGGAAAAAAGATAGTTTTTTTTGGGAATAGTTTCAGATCATTGTGGAATTAAGAGAAGCCATTTTGAAATTGGGGATTTTTTTAGGGTTTTGAATGTGTTTTTAGTTGATTGAAGTTGGAGGGTATTATTGTGGAGATCTGGGATCTTTTTAATCTGTTATGCCCTATGAGGACATTCTTTCCATCTGAATCTTGTAAAGAAACACATCTCAATGCTCTTAATCCTCAATCATGGCTGCAAGTTGAAAGAGGAAAGCTTTCAAAAGTCTCACCTCACTCTCCTTCTTCATTGTAAGTTCCATTAATTTGCTATTTTTAGTCATATAAATATAAACAATTTTTTTTCTTTCTAAATCTATGACCTTCTTAGAATGTATTTGCTTTATAGAAAAATGTCTAAAAATCTGTGAGAAGGTTGTGGATTTAAACACCCTCTATATACATAGGGTCTAGACCACAAAAAATTGAAAAACCTTGGTTATCCATTCATTTGGAAGTATGCACATGTGCATACAAGTAATTTGGAAGTATGCAGACGTGCATATAAACCAAGAAACAACTTCAATTACTTGTATTCATATGCCATAATGAATTGTTGCGAGGGTGTTCCTTTTTTTTGGGTTTTCCGTGAACCTCTCTCTCTCTATATATATATATTGCTAAATGCATCAGTATAAAGACTTACTTTTTACATTTTCAATGTATGATTTGATCTGATACTGATATAAATAGGGGTGCATATAGCAACACCCTTCAGAAAATAGTTTTTCAAGAGGTCATTTAGCTAAATAACCTAGATTTTCGTCATTTTGATTGTGTGTGTATATATATATATATTTTATGTTGTTTGTAGAGAATCTTTAATCAAAGTGCCCGATCCACCGATTCTTCCATTCTTTAAACCCGTTGATTACGTAGAAGTTTTAGCCCAAATTCACAAAGAACTCGAATCATGCCCTCCAAATGAGCGGCCAAACCTCTATTTATTACAATTTCAAGTCTTTAAAGGCCTCGGTGACGTTAAATTAATGAGAAGAAGCCTTCGATCCGCTTGGCTTAAATCGAGTTCCGTTCACGAACGTCTCGTTTTCGGTGCGTGGTTAAAATACGAAAAACGCGGTGAAGAACTTATATCGGATTTACTTTCTTCTTGCGGTAAATGTGCAAAAGAATTCGGAATTATAGATATCGGTTCTGAACTCCCATCTGTAACGGATGATAATTTACCCGATGATAATTTACCCGATGGCGTGATGGTAAATAATCGTAACTATTTATCTTTATCGGGAACGGTTTCTTTTCGAATAGGGGACGAAAAGATAACGTGCGATCGGCAGAAAATGGCGGCGCTTTCGCCGCCATTTCGTTCGATGCTTAATGGGTGTTTTCTTGAATCTGTTTCCGAAGACGTAGATTTGTCGAAAAACGATATTTCGTTAACGGGTATGCGGGTTATCAGCGAATTTAGCTTAACGGGCAGCTTAACGGAAATCCCGACCGATCTTTTACTAGAAATCATGGTGTTTTCGAATAAGTTTTGTTGCGAAAAACTTAAAGATTCTTGCGATCGGAAACTCGCAAAGCTCGTTTCCACTAGACAAGATGCGGTCGAGCTTATGGAATACGCTCTCGAAGAGAATTGCCCGATTCTTGCGGGTTCTTGTTTGCAGGTTTTTCTTCAAGAACTTCCGGAATCTTTAAACGATGAACGGGTTGTCGAAATTTTAGCAAATGCCAACAGTTTGCATAGATCGATAATGGTGGGTTTAAGCTCGTTTTCGCTTTACTGTTTATTAAGTCAAGTTTCCATGGATCTTGATCCGGGTTCCGATAAAGCCGCTCTTTTTTTAGAACAATTAGTGGATTCTTGCGAAAACAGCCGGCAAAAAATGGTGGCTTTTCATATGCTCGGATGTGTGAAATTTTTCAAGAAAGAATACGAAGAATCCGAAAGATTCTTTAAATCCGCTTTAAACGAAGGCCATGTTTATTCGGTTGTGGGTTTGGCTCGAATCGGTCAAATAAAGGGTAAAAAGGTCGAATCTTTTGAAAAACTTAGCTCGATAATTTCGAATTATAACCCACTCGGGTGGATGTATCAAGAACGATCTTTATATTGTGAAAATAACGAAAAAAGATGGGAAGATCTCGATAAAGCTACGGATTTAGATCCAACGCTTACGTATCCTTATATGTATCGTGCCGCTTCTTTAATGAAAAAACAAGAAATTCAAGATTCGATGAATGAAATCAACAAGATTCTCGGGTTTAAACTTGCGGTCGAGTGTTTGGAGTTACGGTTTTGTTTCTTTTTGGTTCTTGAAGATTATCGATCGGCTATTTGTGACGTTCAAGCGATTTTGACGATTTGTCCTGATTATCGGATGTTTGAAGGCCGAGTTCCGGCTTCCCAGTTTCAGACGCTGGTTCGTGAGCACGTTCCGAGCTGGACGACGGCTGATTGTTGGTTGCAGTTATATGATCGGTGGTCGGCTGTTGATGATATTGGTTCACTTTCGGTTATTTATCAGATGCTTGAATCTGAAGCGGCTAAAGGGGTTTTGTATTTCAGACAGTCGTTGCTGCTTTTAAGGTATTATTTCGATTTTTTGTTGTTGTAATGATTGTGGTTTATATTGTTTTGTAGTAAATATGGGGTGAAATGATGTAAGTTGTAGATATATATATATATATATATATATATATATATGTTTGTAGGGGGAAGTTTTGATGAGAACCGTAAATATTTTGGGAACTGGGAACCAACTATTTCATGTGTTATTCATGATGAATCATGAATATTGAGTATTATTCATTATGAATGTCATGCGTTTTTGTCATGAACGTTATGTATTTTGATTATGAATAATTTTTCAGTATGAATATTTATGATGACATTCGTCGTGAATAAAGAATGAATAGTTGGTTCCTAGGTTCTAAAAATATTTAACATTCTCATTTGAACATGCCCCTATATTATACAGGGTTGAGTTCAAGGGAAACCATAAAAAATGTAAAAAAATGAAAAACTGAGGAACACCATGGTAACCGTTCACATGGGCGGTGTGCACGTGTACATACGAGTAATTTATAAGCAATTTGTCCGGTATGCACATGTGCATAAAAACCAAGAAACAACTTCAATTACTTGGATGCACATGTGCATACCATCCAGATGAATGGTTACCAGGGTTTTCCTTACTTTTTCATTTTTTAGGGATTTTCCCATGAACCCCCCCCCCTCTCCCTCTCTCTCTCTATATATATATATATACATATACATATAGATATATATATATATACATATACATATATATATATATGGCCAAGGTTCAGGGGAAAACCTAAAAAAAACAAAGAACACTCTGGAATCCCTTCATCTAGACGGTGTGCATACCTGTAATTTGTAACATGTACACTTGCATAGAAAAAAAAACAGCTTCAATCGCTTGTATGCATTTGTGCATACCGTCTGGACGGAGGGCTCCCAGGATGTTCTTCAATTTTTTTTGAGGTTTTCCCTTGAACCTCTCTCTCTCTCTCTCTCTTTATATATATATATATATATAGCTTCATTAGACATTCTAACATATAAGAATGATCTTGGGAACCATCTATTTCTAATGAATAACCCCGAATTATTACGAATACCATGCACAACATTCATCATGAATAAAAGATATGAATACTTGGTTCCCAAGTTCTCACAATACTTATAATTCTTATCTAAACCCATCAAATCTTAAAATTACAACAAGATCATCACGGCTAATCAAAATGGCTTATTTTTCAGGTTAAATTGTCCGGAAGCAGCAATGCGAAGTTTACAATTGGCTCGTCAACATGCATCTAGTGAACACGAACGCTTAGTTTACGAAGGTTGGATATTATACGATACGGGCCATTGTGACGAAGGGTTAACAAAAGCCGAAGAGTCTATTAGTCTTAATAGATCCTTTGAGGCTTTCTTTCTAAAAGCTTACGCTTTGGCTGATTCTAGCCAAGATCCAACTTGTTCTTCTACGGTTGTATCACTTCTTCAAGATGCCCTCAAATGCCCCTCTGATAGACTTCGTAAAGGCCAGGTTTGGATTATCTTTATTGTTAAATTTCATGTTTTATTACAAATATATATATATATATAGAGAGAGAGAGAGAGAGAGAGAGGGACGTTCATTTAGAAACTTCTTAAAGAGCAGAAACTCGTGGAAACCAATATAAAAATATATATATATATTTTTTTTCATCAAATGTTATGATTTAAGATATTGATTCACATATGTTTGTGGTCATATGAAGAAAAAAATTATTACAAGTGAAAAGAAAACGTTGGTTCACTTTCACATATAACAAATAAGTGAACCAACGTTTTCTTTTCACTTGTAATATTTTTTTTATTTATATGAATACAAACATATGTGAAACAATATCTTAAATCATAACATTTGATTAAAAAAATTAATTTTACATTGGTTTCCACAGTTTCTACTCTTTAAAAAGTTTCTAAATGAACCTTCCTCTATATATATATATATATACAGGGAGGTTCAGGGGAAAACCCCTAAAAAATGGAAAACCTGAACACCCCGATAACCATTCATCTGGATCATATGCACATGTGCATACAAGTAACTTGTAAGCAATTTGTGCGGTATGCACACGTGCATAAAAACCAAGAAAAAGTTAAAAAAGGATATTATTGATTTGGGATCTCCAGATTCCCTCCGACCCAAAACAAGTGTCCACTTTAAAAAAAAATTAAATACCTACTTCCAATTCTACCCTTATTTGTAAGATGGATAATTTCATTACTTCCTCTATTATCAATGGTACAATCGTCATTTAGTTAATTAAAAAGTGTAATAATTACACGTTTCTAAACCAATATACATTTTTGCATTATTAACCGACGCTTAAACTGTGGCAGGCCCTGAACAATCTCGGAAGCGTTTATGTCGATTCGGGAAAACTAGACCTTGCAGCCGATTGTTACATTAACGCCCTCAAAATCCGACACACCCGGGCCCACCAAGGACTTGCTCGTGTCCATTATCTGAAAAACGACAAACCTGCTGCTTATGAAGAAATGACGAAACTTATTGAAAAGGCAAGAAACAATGCGTCTGCTTACGAAAAAAGATCGGAATATTGTGAACGTGAACAAACAAAGATCGATCTCGAGATGGTTACTCGTTTAGACCCTCTTCGTGTATATCCTTACAGATATCGAGCAGCAGGTTAGTTAATAGCTTCAGTTATATTCAGTATTTTTTGGTTACAAATACATAGTAATAGTTGTAGAAAATAAAAAATATTAATAATACAATAAAAAATCGGCTTTATAGGACGCCAAATATCTGTAAGTGTCTAGACATATTTGGCATCTTGTAAAACTGAATTTGTTGTATTGAAAATATATATATATATATATATAGAGAGAGAGAGAGAGAGAGAGAGAGAGGCTATTTGGGGGTCTTAACAAGTTTTTAAGACATTTTTGAAGTAAAGTGTCTTATTAGCTTTTTATATGGTACCTATTTAGAATTGTCCTATAGACACTTTTTTTATTGGACACTTGTTTTATAAGACATTTTATGGGCTAACAACTAGCTTATCTTATTTGCCAAATGTAACCTAAGGGGACGTTTGGTTGGCTTTTCATTAAGTCCTGTCTGTATGGATAAAATTGTCTGTATGGATAAAGTTGTGTGTGTGGATTAATCTGTCTGTATAGATTAGGAAGGTTTTTGTTTGGGTGAGTTTTTTCATAGATGGAAGGAGCATGTTTTTTAATTGGGGTATGTGTACAGAATAAGCCACTTTCTTTATCATTAAGCCACTACCAAACAGTCATGTACAACTAACTGAATAAGCTGTAACCCCCGTTAAGCTCATTAAGCTGCTAACATTAGGCCCTAAAACCGCTTAAGATTTTGCTTTATATTCTTGCGGGGGCCTAATCTAACCCGAGATTATGTCTTAATTGTAGTCCTAATGGACAATCACAAGGAGAAAGAAGCCATTGGAGAGCTATCAAGAGCAATTGCATTCAAAGCCGACTTGCATCTATTGCATTTACGCGCAGCCTTCCATGAACATATCGGGGATGTTTCAGGTGCCATGCGTGATTGTAGAGCCGCCCTCTCGTTTGATCCCAACCATCAAGAAATGCTCGAACTTCGAAGCCGTGTAAACAGTCAAGAACCGTAAGTAACGATGGATCCAAGAACTTATTAGAAAAAAAAAAGATTAGATGTCAAAAAGAAATGTTTCACAAAATGGTGAGGAAAAAAAAGGGAGATTTTGAGTTAATCTTGCAAAAATGTAATTCCTCATGAGAGTATTATTGTAAACATATTGTGCATTAACATGTGTTATTGTGTTGTATTTCTTTCCATTGTTTACCCACCAAATTTCACTCGAAATTTGGAGATATATTAAATTATCAAAGGGTCATTGGCGCAGTGGTATCTGGTATCTAGGGTTTGGCTTTTTTAGAGGTTAAAGGTTTTAAGTCTGAATAAAGATGACGAGTGTGTCTGAGTATTTGCTGTATATAATATATTTATACTTCAAATAGAAATATAGATACAAGGAGAAGGTGTAAGCATTAGGTTATGATTGACGATCATAAGTTAGTTTATTTTTTGAGTTTATTGTGAAGGGAACTTGTTTAGTTACTTATAAACCAATTTTTTGAAAAACTAGTTTAAATAATGTTCAACAAGCTTCATGTTTTTTTTCCTCCCCAATTATAACATTTTTTTAGATTGTTTTTTTGGGTTATTATCTATTGTGATATAATAACTAGTTTATAAGTTAATAGCTAACTTTTCAGCGATATATTTATGTATATAACTTTAAATGAGATTTTAATTAAATCATACGATGTTTTGATGGGTATGAAACCATTTTTTATTTAGTAAGTTATGGGTTCATGAATTTAATACCTAAATGAAGTTAGTAAATGATTTGCTATCCATTTTTTTTAATTTGTGACCTTATAACAAGTTTTAAGATGCGAGTTCAACATACAAAAATATCAATAAACTCGGTTAGGGCCTTTGGGTATTCTCCTTAGAGATCACTTGTTTGAGTTCTGTAAAGACACTCAAGATTTTTCTAACTGTCCTCCATACCTCTGGGTTTAATTGAGGTACGTACAAGTTAACGCTTACCCGGGTAAGTGTTTACCAAGTCATATTACCTTATCGAAGGAATATAACAAATACCAAAAATCTTACCGGGTAAGAACGAAGACAAGGAAAGCCATGATCAAGAGTCTTACCCGGGTAAGTGATTACGACGACTCTTACCACGGTAAGAGCATATCAGGTAAATTGTTGCATACGATGCCGTTTTCGTGAACTAAAATCTTATCCGGTAAGTAAGTGATGGTGTTGAATTTTGCCGGTAAGCACTTACCCGGATAAGATTTGGTAAACGGCCCCTAAAATTAACAAAAAAAAAACTCAGTTATGTGAAATAAATTCTCATTTATGAGTACTACAAGATGGTATATTTACGGTTATTACCTTAGATGTAGGTCCAAACGTAAACACTTATTATCGATAATATATATAAATATATAACATTAAATGAGATTTTAATTAAATCCATGATATAAACCCATTTTCACATCAATAATAAAATGTATTATTCTAAAGTAAGCCCATGTTCATCTTCCCTATCTCCTAAATTCTTACTTCATTCTTTTTTAGGATGTGGGTGATAAAATCCCCAAATTGATTATGGGAAGATCCATGATTAGGGTTTTAGGAGCCGGGATATTATTTCTTTTCGCAAGATTATGCGCCATTAATGGCGTGGTGTCGACGAATTCCTCTTCGTGTATAAGGGCTTACGACGACGGCGGAGCTCCGGCTGTTCTCCGGTCGTCGGAGTGCGCTTCTCAGTGGGTTTTCTTGGTCGAATCTCTGAAAAAATCAACGGAAAACTGTGAATTCGCGAGTCTTCAAGGGCACAGGAAATACCAAGAGGATCGTGTGATCTGCAATCTTGATATACGAATACCTGTTTCTGGTAATGATTTCTTTCATGCTCTTTTTGTCTTAATTCTTGCAATTTTGACTTTTATGAGTCAAAATGTCTTGGTGTTAAACCTCGAATTTGTCAGAATTTATTTGAATGAGGAAAAATAATTGGAAGTTATATGAATTTATAAAGAAAATGATACCATAAATATTCATTTTGTGCTAAAAAAACAAATAATTTCAATGTGAATTTTGAGTTTTGGAAGTCATCTGTTTGACTTCTCAAGATTCAAGAAAATGACCAAGTTATGTAATGTCTTTTAAAATCCATAATTTCCTATGAAAAATGTATAAACGTATTCATAAATTCAACATATAATTTTCCAAAAAAAAAAAAAATTTTCTAATGGGTAAAATAGACGATTTAAACAAATTCAGACATTTATCGGTTTACAAACACAAACGGTCCTAGAAATGAAATAAGACTTCAGAGTTCAGACTTCAGCACCTCTTAAAAAACAAAGGCCACCTAAGTCACTTTCTATATCATTAAGTTACCGCCAAACAGTCATGTATATAGCTGACTGAATAAGCTGTGAATCCTATTAAGCTGCTAACAAACAGACCCTTAGACATCTTTAGCATCCCATAAAGCCGATTTTGTTTTATGTGGGTTGTTACAAATAGATTTTTATTGTACATATAAATTAATGAGAGAAAATGGCAGGAAAAGATGCAATAAATGAAGCAAAGGTCGATTTATTTGCGGTATTCGATGGTCATGGAGGAACACAAGCTAGCGAAATGGCTAAAAGATACTTTCTTGATTACTTACTTGTTCAAGTTATCATGGGTTCTTTCAAGAAATCTTCAAATCTTCATAATCAGCACGATTTAATCGATCCAGTAAATGGGTAAGCTCCATTAACAGCTTATATGGATCGTATATATGATTTCTGATGAATTTACGGTTTTACCCATCTTGTTGTTCTTCGAAATTTGGTGTAGTTCTCATGGATCTTTATTACTAGAAATTGGTGATGAATCTTTACGTGAAATCTTGAAAGATGCATTAGTGGGGGCGATTCGTGATATTGATTGGAAATTTTCATCGGCAAGTAATGATAAACTTTTATATGTTTCAAGATTTCTTGAAACCCGTTCTGTAATCTCGTTTTTTTAATTTTGTTTTTTGATATGCAGGAAGCTGTTGAGAAACGTTATAGTGCGGGATCGACGGCTAGTGTTGTTCTTTTGTTGAACGATGAAGAATTGTTGGTTGCAAATGTAGGCGATTCGAAGGTTATCTTATGTTCAGGTATCTGAGCTTATTGAAAAAGCCTCGTCTAGTTAGTCATAATGCATCTTATAAGCTAGCTTATTTTTTGAGCTTCTTGAAAAAGCCACGTCTAGTTAGTCATAAAGTATCTTATAAGCTAGCTTATTTTTTGAGCTTATTGAAAAAGCCACATCTAGTTAGTCATAAAGTATCTTATAAGCTAGCTTTTTTTTGAGCTTATTGGAAAAGCCACGTCTAGTTAGTCATAAAGTATCTTATAAGCTAACTTATTTTTTGAGCTTATTGAAAAAATCTTGCCTGTTAAGTCATAAAGAAGCTTATTTTTCGATGTTTATTTGAAAAATCCGCGTTTGGTATGTCATAAAGTAGCTTGTATAGCTAGTTTATTTCTTGAACTTATTGAAAATGCTCTGTTTAGTAAGTCATAATGTAGCTTATAAGCTAATTTTTTGAAACACTACTTTATGTTCTAGGTTTTCTTTTTCTTCCAATTATGCCCCTCGTATTTTCAACATGTCTATTTAGGTCCTTTTAGCTAATTTTACCAAACATGGCTGGCTTATTATCCAACAATTAGCTTATTAGCCAAAAATTAGGTGCTGTTTGTTTACCTCTTAATGGTTCCATTAAGAGGCAGCCTCTGAATCGCTAAGTGGTGAATCTTATTTGGCAAAAAATAAGCCTCCTTTTAATGGTTCCAAAACCCTCTTAGTCATTTTGTATCATGGACCTCCCTTAACCAATTCAGAGACCTAATTTCATTTTTAACAATTACCAAACAATTATATTTCATTTTGCATTATATCATAAAAACCTCTTAATCATTCTGACCACTTAATTATTCTGCACTAAACCATTCAGCAACTGCCGAACAGCCCCCTCGCTTTTCAGCTAGTTTAGTGAGCGGATTTCCCGTTTGACAGAAATAAAATATTTGACATATTTATATATATATATATATATAGGGGCGGGTTCAAATGAGAACTCAAATTTGGTTGTGAACGTGAGGACAAATGAGAGAGCGACACGTGTCTGAATGTAGATTATTCAGACCGTATAATCAAAGAAATATTCAGACTGAATATAGTATTTATTCGGTCTGTGCTTATTCAGACTGAAAAAAATACTATATTCAGTTTGAATATTTCTTTTATTATTCAGTATGAATATGACACGTGTCGCACTCTCATTTGTCCTCACGTTCACAACCAAATTTGAATTCTCATTTGACACCGCCCCTATATATATATATATTGGATTTCATAAGTCAATTGGTTTGTGCTGCCTGAAAACTGTAGGACATGCCGAGGAATTGACCCGTGATCATCATCCCGATAAAGACGATGAAAAAGCCCGAGTAGAACGAGCCGGTGGTTTTGTTGTTGATTGGGATATACCACGAGTCAACGGCATACTAGCCGTGTCTCGAGCCATTGGCGATGTTTCCTTAAAAAGGTGGACTTCTTTCTGTTTATTATTACACGGCTGAATCTATTAAGACACCCCCCCTATTAAATTTTGTTATTTTATCAGGTACGGTGTGATTGCTGAACCAGAAGTAACGGGTTGGAGATGGATTACTGTTAAAGATTTGTATTTGATGGTTGCAAGTGATGGGGTTTTTGAGAGTTTGACTAGTGAAAACGTTTGTCAACTTATTAAAGTTGAAGATGTTGAAGAAAATACTAGTAGATTTCCATTTTTACCCTCGTCTTCATTGGCGTATTGGGTTGTCAAGACTGCATTGGAGAGGGGTAGTACAGACAATTTGAGTGCTATTGTGGTTCCATTGGCAAAAAAAAGTGGTGATAGCCAGGTGCACAAGGATGAGTTGTGACAAATGCTTGTAGGGTTCTCAAAAAAGTTATTTTTTTTTAATTTTTTTATTTTGAAGGGTAATTTATGTAAAAAATGAATTTGATTTTGGAAAATTTATGGCCATCAAAATAGATCGTCAGTAAGTGAAGCTTATCTGGTAATTGCTAATTGGGTGTGAGTGTTTTCCTTCACTACTTACAGGGTAAGATTTTCAGTTCTTGTTATATGTTATTACTGGATAAGATTCTTAGGTGGCGTTTGTTTTTTAAGAGGTTCGAAGTCTGAAGTCTGATTTCAGTTCGGAAATGGTTATGAAATGTCTAAACGAATCAGACATAAATGGTGATTAAGAGCTTAATATGAAAAAACAAACAAGGCCTTAGTGTTTATCATACTTATCTGGTAATATAAGGTAGCTGACAATATATTTGAAAAATTAACGAGTTGAGTTCTTGTGGTTATACTTTTATAACGACTTGGGTCCCTAATGCAACCACAGTCCATATGATCCAACTTGTTAAAAACTGTAACCTGTTGGGACTTAGCTTGTTAAAAAATATAACTATATAGATATCAATTGTTAAAAAAAAATACTACCACAAGAGCAAGTTCCATTAATTTTAAAAAATAAAAATATGATTAGCTAAAACCACTAAACCACATGAAGAGTTTATTTGCATTCGATTAAACGAAATATTTAAGAGGTTTAATTGCACATGATCTTTAAAAAAACATTCACTTAAAATTATAATTAAAATTATTGTTATGGAAAAAAAAAAAGGAAAAAACTTTTTCTAAAATTCAACAATATTATTATCTTGTTTTATATTTTAGAGAATCAGAAAAAAACTCTAAACATAAAGAATTTTTTAAATCTTTAAATTAATAGAGAAAAATAATATTTTAATCATACCAATTAATTAAACTTGTTGAAGTTTAATACCTTGAAGAAAATTTTTTTTTATTAAATTTATTTAATATTTCAATAATATAAGATAATAGGTTTTGTAAAATAAAAAGGTTTTGAAATTAGAATAATTTTATTTTTATTTTTATTTTAAGATTTTGACTTTTTATGTTTTATCTTAAATAAAATATAGAAAAGTTAACTTATGTGAATTTTTTTACCCAAACGTTCGTGTGTTATCTTCATAAATTGACGTGAAGACACGTGTCATATTTATCGATCCTTGTGCAAACACTTGTCTTTATGGATTTTTGCGCAAACACGTGTAGTTTGTATGGGAATTTTTTACAAATGTTTTAAAATAAGTCAAGTAATTATTTCAAAAGCTTTTTTAAAATAATTATTTCAAAAGATGTATTTTTTTTATTAATAAATTTTTTTAAAATTAAATATTAAAAGAGTAAATAATATTTTAATAATATAATTAGTATTGTAATTTTTAAGATGAAATAATAATATAATTAGTGTCAATAAAAATCTTGAAATTAAATATTAGAAAAGTAAAATTAGTTTAATAATAATTTGTAGACCAAAATAATTAAAATCTAAAACATCTCTGACAGATTTATTGTATTATTTTCTTAAATATAAGATGGAGAAAGTTTTTCTTTCTACTATCAAGGGTATAAATGTCTTTTGATTATTTAAAAAGTATAATAATTACACATTTCTAAAATTGTGTGTCATTTTCATCGTGGACATTTATTTTGGAACAAATGAAGTACAATTTTATGGATTTTTAAATGAAGACCCCCTATATATAGGTCTCCATCTGGACTCAAATTACACACATAAATCAGAAATATGGAGAAACCATTCACATCACTTGTTCATCTTTGTCATCCTAACCTATTCATGTCCATTGATAACTTATGCGTGTTTTCCTTGGCCATAAATGGCATGTTCATATTATGAGTGATATATCAGATAATATTGTTACTTATCTTAAATCAGCAGACGATGATATTGGGAACAATACCATTAAGTTTAATGGCGAATACCAATGGTCATTTTGTGAGAGGATTGACGCTAGGACTCTTTTTTCTGGCTACTTCTGGTCGGGTTCGAGATATCAAACATTGGCTTTGTTTGATACGAGGATTGGAAATATATGTGCTCCACCCCCATTTACAAATACTCAATGTTATTGGTCGGTACGACCTGACGGATTTATGTAAGTCCAAGTAATAAAGCATCGGGTGATGATAGTAGGAAGTTTATAAAAAGTTGGGACTGAAATTATACTTTGACGAATGTATTTTCTTTATCTTATCAAAGGTGATATAACATTTTAATATAGCTTCAAGTATAACAATGAAATTGAATATGTTGTTTATTTATTCGGTGAGAAATAGATGGTTTTACAACATTTTTTATGCTAAATAAACAACATATATATGTAAGAAATGTTTGTATGCACATGTGCTTGAATAAGTCTATTATATAAATAAATACCGCAAACTAAAATATGTTGACACCGTGGATCTGAACCATCGTCGACCACCGTGGATCTGAACCACCGTCGACCATAGTGGATCTGAACCACCGACCACCGTGTATCTGAACCACCGTCGATCTTAACTCATCTAGACCACCACTGATCTGAACCATCGTCGAGCTGAAGCATAGTCAACACCGTTGACCAACGCCGACCACCACCGATTTTAACAACCGCTAACTACCACCGATATAAACCAACCTGACCACCACCGATTTGAACCATAGTAGTTGGATCTCGGTTTCAAAAATTTCAGAAAAGGGTATTTTGGTCATTTAGTAGTATTTCATTCCAATTTAAAAAACTATTTAATAATAATTTTATTAAAGTGTTTGTAGTTAAAAATCAAAGTATGTAATAATAATTCTATTAAACTATTTTTAGTTTAAAAATTAAAATTATCAAAACGGGTATTTTGGTCATTTACAAACATTGCATTTCAATTTCAAAGTTACATTATGTTAACCAAATAGACAGATTTCAATCCCTTTAACACATTTCATTCTAATTCTGCCAACCAAACAGTTGGTCAAACCTGACAACATTCCATTCAATTTCTTTAAAATCAAATTTCTTTAACAGATTTCATTCTATCCAAAAATATTGTACAAACCAAACACCACCTTATAGCATTTAGTAAAGTTGTGACCAAATAGGTTACTTTAACAAATAGGACGTAGGCCTGTAAAACCTGATTTATCGTCAATTATTTTTTAATCATGTAAATAATCTTATAAAATGTTGACGTAGGTTAAATAAAATAAAAGACAACACGAATAAGTTTAAATTTACATAATTTTATTTATATGATTAAATTATTCAAATTATTTGCCATGTGACATCACAAGTAACAACATTTATTTAGCATCTCGTGACGTCAAAAAAACCCAACAACTTATATAATTTTTAGTAGTTTAAGTAATTAATCTTTTAAAAAAATAGTTTAAAAACTTAATCATTTAAAATTAGATAATTTGGTGGGGTTTTTTAAAACTTTTTTCAAAATTTGATAAAATTAATATGGTTTTACAAGTTACAATAGGTTTCAGAAAGTTTATGAATTTTATCATTCAAAAAAATAATTAAATACTTAATTATTCAAAATCAAGTAGTTCGTTGGATTTTTTTTATACTTTTCCCTTTATTTGTATGATTAAATTATTCAAAATACTTGCCATGTGACATCACAAGTAACAACATTTATTTAACATCTCGTGACGTAAATTAAAACCGTTTCATTAATTGTAATTGGTTTATCTTAATTTTTTTATATATATTAAATTAGGGATCGGTTTACTAAACGCTTAGTAGATAATATGGTAATGACCGCAAATCTTATCAGATAAGACCGATAATGAGGATGAAGAATCCTAACCCGATAAGTAAGGGTGACGATTCTTACCCAATAAGTGAAGATGACGACTCTTACCTGATAAGTGCTTACGATAGTGTTTTGATGGATTACAATCTTACCCACTAAAATAAATTAGATTGACGACTCTTACCCATAAGCGTTTAGCAGCTCTGGCTGAATATTTTATGTATCGTGAACGACACGCTTCAATCATTTATGATGATCCCTCTAAACAAGCACAAGCTTATCGCCAAATATCTCTTCAAGTAAACGTTTGGGTAAACAGACCCTTAAAAGTCGAAACCAAAAAAACTCAGCGGATCTAGTGCATGATTGTAGGGGTCCTAGGCCCCCAATAAAATTGAATTATTATTATTTCATTTAAGATATCTTCAAAAGTTTGTTCGGTTAATAAATTTGTATAATATTTAACTGGAAATTGCCTCAAATGACTGTTCCACACATCCAAATTGGTCTCTTAACCATTTCTCTCTCGGGTTGACCCAAATGTCACTACTTTTGCGATATCCTGGTCGTAATATTACGGACCTAGCTAAAAGAAAAAAAACAAGTTATCAGATTTTTCTGCAATTGTGATGGCCATGTAATATTGTGGACCTGGATATTGTGGAAGCAATAACATTTAGGTCAACCCATAAGAGAAATAGTTAGAAGACTAATTTGAATGTGTAAGATAGTCAGTCACTTGAAACAGTTTTCTTATTTAATAATATAACGAATGTTATCTAAAATAGAAAATCTGTTGAAACTAAATACAATTCTTTTTATAGTTCTGACTTTTAGTATTTAATTTAGAGAAATTCTAAAAAATTTGTTGGAGAAATTGCTAAAACTAAGTCTACATCTATAAAATTATTATAATTTGAAAATATAAAATTAATACGGTTTTAAATAATTAGGGATTTAATTAAATGGGGTAAACACATGACATGTCCACTTGACCAACTTACAATAAAATAATAAAAATATCTAATACGGTAATTAATTAAATATAATGTTCTTTAATTTGTTTATATGTATTTTATTATATAAAATAAAGAAAATGGAATATTTGGAAAAGGAAAATGTTTTCGAATCTGTCCACAATTCCACCAATCAGAATTTGTCAATCATGTATCCAATGGGAGTGCTCCTACAAGGTTACCACTTATATATGTGGGGCCCACCATCACCTACCCATTTTATTTTAAATACATTATAAAATGATACTCATTTCTTAAATAAATTAAGAAAAAAACTGTCTACAGTAAAAATGACATATAATTGTAGAAGAGAATTTAATTAAAAGAGTCATTTAAAAAAAATGTTATCTAAATAGCCAATATCTCTTAAAGTTTACTTAAATAGCCAAAATCCTCGTGAAATCATGGATATAGTTGATTTTAAAAATTAAAATTACCATTTTGGTCCCTCTGCCAAGCGATACACCCCACAAAATCGTGAGCTGTGGATTGAAATCATTTTTTTTGATAAGTTTACACTTTTTATGCTTGCACTTAGTTAATAAATTAGTTTACGTCTTTTCCCTTTTAATTTTTTGTTTTACACCCTTATTATATTAACATATACAATCGTATATCAATTAAAATGCATTTATATTTTAACAAGTTACATCATTATAATCGTCTCGTCAATACCTCCGAGATGAACACAATATTGAATATTTTCGGATTTAATTATATTATTATATATTATATGTACTGTGAAAAATAATTTTTCTAGAGCGTACTCGTTGATATGTTGATTTAACATGAAAATTACGTACGATTTAATATGTATGCCGTATCAACATAGATTTGATGCGTGATGAAGAATATATAGAGTGTACTCGTACTCGTTGATATGTTAATTTAACATGAAAAATCAAAGTTTTTAATATATTGTAATTTATCGTAATACATTTGTATACAAAATACGTACGAAGGACAAATGCAAACTCAAATTTGGTTGTGAACGTGAGGACAAATGAGAGCGTGACATTTATTATATTCAGACTAAATAGTAAAAGAAAATATTCAAGTTGAATGTAGTATTATTCAGATTTCAGTATAAATTTTTTTCTTTATTATTCATTCTGAATATGATACGTGTCGTGCTCTCATTTGTTCTCACGTTCACAACCAAATTTGAGTTCTCATTTAAATCCGCCCATATAAGGTAAATCAGTGAGTTTGCATAGTTTGCATAAATCAGTAAGTTTGCAATTGAAACATGTCATTCATATATATCTATATATATATATGCATATATATATATATATATGCCTCCATAAGGACCCAAATTACACACGAATTTCAAAAATATGGAGAAACCCTTCATAATGCATCACTTGTTTATCATTGTCATCCTAACATGCTCATGTGCTTCGTTGACTCAAGCGTATTTCCTTAGCCCTAAATGGCATGTTTACGTTATGATTGAAATATCAGATAACATCGTTACTCATGTTAAATCAGGAGATTATGATCTTGGAAACCATACCATTGTGTTCAAAGGAGACTATGAATGGTCATTTTGTGAGAGTTTTGATGGTAATACGCTTTTCTACGGGAACTTTTGGTGGGGTTCGAGATACCAAACATTGGCTTTGTTTGATAAGCTTCTTCGGGACAAAATCGGGGTTAAAACTTTCAACTTTTTTTGGACAGTACGACCTGATGGATTTTATATAAGTGACAGTAATAAATCGTCTGATGATCATAGTTGGCAGTTTATAAAACATTGGGGCTGATAATTATAATCTATCGATATATTTTATTTTTTAATCAGAGAAACATGATACAATATTTAGAGTAAGCTATGTTTTTAGTGTATGTGGTTTGTTAAAAATTACAATTCTCGTCCATGATTTAGAAATTGCGATTTTCCTCCCTATGGTTTGTAATATTTGTACTTCATTGTTATTTTCGTCCTTATGATTTACAATTTATTGTTGTTTTGGTCCCTGTGATTTACAAATCTTTATTGTTTTCGTAGCTTGTACTTAAAAAAAATTAAAAAAATGATTGGTTGTGAATGGAGTTTGTACGGTTTGTACAAATTGCTTGGTTGGTATTTGAAATCTCCCCTGTGTATATATACATATATATATATATATATATATGGTTGGGTTCCGGTGAGAAGGATATTTATGGTGATAAGCGTAAGAAGAGATCTCCACCCTTGGATGCACATTAGGATGAGATGAATCGAAATGAGGTGCACGGAGATGCACCAGATCATCTTCCATCTAAGGCGTAATTTATGGATGTGTATGAGATTAAAATTGACTAATGATTCACATCTCTTATTACAATTCTCACTTTAACGCTTTTTCTCTTATGATCCCAGTCATTTTCACTATTTCAAATTTCAATCTAGTATGATAAAAAATTAAACTATAGTTTAAATTTATTGGTAAAACAAAAAAAGGAAGAAAATAAATCGTAATGTGGGTGCTGTCTTTATTTTTAATTTTCTATTATATTATAATCATTGAATTATATTATATTATAATCATTTAATACTAAACATGAATAATTAATTGTTATCTTTATAAAAAATTATATCATTAAATCAAAGATAAATTACTTTAATAATAAACCTAAATTAGATTATAATAAAAAAAACTTGAATTAAAAAAATTACACAAAAAACAATAGTTTTTAAATAACTAATTTGAACTAATATCGATATGTTTATTCAAATACACTAAATGGTTCTAACAATTTTATAGATTTTCAAATGAATACCCACTATATATAGGTCTCAACCAAGACCCAAATTACACACATAATTCGAAAATATGGAGAAACCATTCAGAATATATCACTTGTTCATCTTTGTCATCGTTACCTATTCATGTGCATCGATAAGTTATGCGTGTTTCCCTGACCATAAATGGCGTGTTCACATTATGAGTGATATATCGGATAATATTGTTGCTCATATCAAATCAGAAGACGATGATCTTGGGAGCCATACCATTTCGTTTAATGGAGAATATGAATGGTCATTTTGTGAGAGGATTGACGGTAGGACTCTTTTCTACGGTTACTTCTGGTGGGCTTCAAGATATCAAACATTGGCTTTGTTTGATACAAGGGTTGTAAGTATATGCGGCGGAATCTTATTTACAAATTTTGATTGTTACTGGTCACTACGACCTGACGGATTTTATGTAAGTGCAAGTAATAGAGCATTGGGTGATGATAGTTGGAATTTTATAAAAAGTTGGGACTGAAATTGTATTTTTATGAATGTTTTATAAAAAAAATAAAAATGGTTGAATATGATTGGTACATGTTGGTTTGCAAAGTTTTCTCAAATTACCGAATTTGTAATGAAAATTTGTCCTATGAACTTGTGGGTTCATATATGAATCAATTCAATAGTTCACATCTGAACTAATTAACGAGTTTACATATGAACATATAGTTCATATATGAACTCGTTTGACGCCTATTTAAAAAAGTTACGAAATTAACCCTCTATCTTTTACATACAATGCGAGGAATATAATTTGTTTATTTCACATATATTAATTACGATTGATATAATTAATTAAAAATGATCGGATATAATTATGATTAATATAATTTGGTTCTCTTCTTAATTGATTTATAAAAGTGTCTGATAATCAAGCAATAAAAATGAACATCCTAAATTAACCGTATCGGATATCGTCTTATTTATTCATATATTTAAATTCACGATTTTAAAACATAACTTATAAAAAATATTCAAAATACGTAATTTGAATTAAACTTTTTTTTTTATCTAACTAATATTTTAATAGTAAACATTTGTTGAAAATTAAATTATATTACAGTGTGAAATTATATTTCCATCATCATATATCAAAAGCCGATCATATTTTTCCGACTTGATATCTATATCAATATATAAGCTTTTTTTAATGGTTTATACATAACTGATATGTTTATTCATTGTAAATATTTTTTTATGTTAATGTGTGCATTATATATAGAGAGAGAGCATTATATATATATAGAGAGAGAGAGAGAGTTCTTTTTGTGTTAACCCAACGATTTGTGTTAACCATGTTAACTCAAAACCAACCAATAAGAAAATTTCATTAATTATGGAATTAAATAAATTAATTATATTTAACAGGGTAATTTCGTATTTTAGTAATTGACATATATAATTTTTATTTAATTAATTATTATATAATTAATGCGTTCCTTAAATGTAGCATAGTTAAGTATGTAAACATATCTCTAATTATCTTTACTGACAAAATCATTCGATTCAATTTTTCGATTCTGCAGATTTCATAAACGAATTTTGAATTCGACATAATGGTCAAGAACAACAACGATCTTCTTAATCAACAAAGCTAAGATGAAAAAGTTTGTTATACGTTTCCGTCGTCCAACGAAATATATGTTTCTAAAGTAGTCGTTGATGTTCAGAACCCCGTCAATGTAGACCCGAACAACAATTTAACGATGATGAAAGCCA
Source organism: Silybum marianum (assembly GCA_036898165.1). Lineage (NCBI taxonomy): Eukaryota > Viridiplantae > Streptophyta > Magnoliopsida > Asterales > Asteraceae > Silybum > Silybum marianum. The sequence goes on from CM072530.1 coordinate 1,320,807, forward strand.
AGAACAGTCTCAAAATAATTATAACAACGTTTTTACTTTTATATGGTTGAACAGTTACACATTATTTTGAGCCCTAGATCCATTTCTAACCTTACATCTTCAACAATAATAAGAACTTATAACAAGAATTTGAAATAATGAAAGAAGAATGAGAGTTTGATCTATAGCCTATTTGCAATACAACCCTACTTTGCAAATTTCTTACAACTTTGGTCCTAACCAAGATTGTTTCATCCAAGATGGTTCTTAATAATAATAATAATTTATAAAAGACTTGGTTCTAATGAACAACTCTTGAAGACTAAGGTACAATTCAACAAAGCACGATTTCAAAAATTGAACATAATTGAGCTTTCGGCTACAAGATTAGATTTACGAAATACGGGGTATTATTGTCTTTAAAATTAACTTTTACTTGTATTTTTTAATGTTTTATTTTTCCAGAATTTGTGATTTAACATGGAATATAATTATTCTAAAGAAAAGAGAAAGCTGTGAAGGAAAATTTTAAACTATAAAAAAAACGCTTATGCGTTTAGATCATCAGACGGTCAGTGTTCCTCAAGCAGAAGTTCTATTACAGTAAAAGAAACTAATGTTACAGGTAAATCCCAATTTTTTTGGGATTACTATAAACGGTTATAGCATTTTGAATTTTTTTAAATTAATAAGGAGTTTGATAATTATCAACAAAATTAATGTATCTGCGTTAAATTACTTATAGTTACTGATTCCATTTAGAATAATTTAATTTTGTTTCTTGCAGTTGGTTTTGAAGGATTTTTTAAAGTTTTTGGTTGATTTCGAGAGTTTTTTTTTAAGTTTTTGGTTGATTTCAAGGGATTTTTTTATCCGAATTCCCGTTCTGGGACTTTATAAGTTTTTCGGTTGATTTCGAAAGATTTTTCAAGGTTTTTGGTTGATTTCAAGAGATTTTTTTAAGGTTTTTGGTTGATTTCGAGGGATTTTTTTATCCAAATTCCCATTCGAGGACTTTTTAAGTTTTTCGATTAATTTTGAAAGATTTTTGTAACGTTTTTGGTTGATTTCTAGAGATTTTTATGGTTTTTGCTTGATTTCGAAAGATTTGTTTATGGTTTTTGGTTGATTTCGAGAGATTTTTAAAAAAAAATTGGTTGATTTCGAGACATTTTTTATTTGAATTCCCGTTCGGTGACTTTTTAAGTTTTTCAGTTGATTTTAAAAGATCTTTTTAAAGTTTTTGGTTGATTTCGAAAGATTTTTATGATTTTTCGTTGATTTCGAGAGATTTTTTAAGGTTCTTGGTTGATTTCGAGAGATTTTTTATCCGAATTCCCGTTCGGGGACTTTTTAAGTGTTTCGGTTGATTTCGAAAGATTTTTTTAAGGTTTTCGGTTGATTTCGAAAGATTTTTTTAAGGTTTTTGGTCGATTTCGAGATTTTTTTAAGGTTTTTGGTTGCTTTCGAGAGATTTTTATGGTTTTTGGTTGATTTCGAGATATTTTCTTTATGATTTTTGGTTGGTGTTTGGTTGATTTCGATAGATTTTTTTATCCAAATTCCCGTTCAGGGACTTTTTAAGTTTTTCGGTTGATTTCGAAAGATTTTTTTAAGGTTTTTGGTTGATTTTGAGATATTTTTATGGTTTTTGGTTGATTTCAAGAGGTTTTTTAAGGTGTTTGGTTGATTCGAGGGGTATTTTATCCTAATTCCCGTTCGGGGACTATTTAAGTTTTTCAATTGATTTTGAAAGATTTTTGGTTGATTTCGACAGAATTTTATGGTTTTTGGTTAATTTCGAGAGATTTTTTAAGGTTTTTGATTGATTCGAGAGATATTTGATCCTAATTCCCGTTCGGGGACTATTTAAGTTTTTCAATTGATTTTGAAAGATTTTTTAAGGTTTTTGGTTGATTTGGAGAGATTTTTATGGTTTTTGGTTGATTTCCATATATTTCTTTATGATTTTTGGTTGATTTTTTATGGTTTTTGGTTGATTTCGAGAGAATTTTTATTCAAATTCTCGTTCGGGGACTTTTTAAGTTTTTCGGTTGGTTTTGAAAGTTTTTTTTTAAGGTTTTTGGTTGATTTTGAAATATTTTTTGGTTGGTTTGGAAAGATTTCTTTATGGGCCGAGATGCACTAGATCACTATAACAAATCCCGTATCAAACACAATTCATGAGTTGGGGATGAGATTTAAAGTGATCAATGGTCCAAATCCTTTCTAACACTTTTCACCTTAACTCGTATTTTTACACGATGCTTCAACTATTAGATTTAATATGATTTGTGGTTGAAATTAAATATTACGGATCTACAAAAATGTCCTGTATATATTCCCATAAAGACTCAAACTACACACATATTTCGAAAATTAGTAGAACCCCATCATAATGCATCACTTGTTCATCTTTGTCCTTATAACATACTCATGTGCTTCGATAACTCATGCATGCTTCCTTAGCTTTAGATGGCATGTTCACGTTATAAATGAGATATCAGATAACATTGATGTTCATATCAAATCTGGAGACGATGATCTCGGAAATCATAACCTTCCGTTTAATGGAGAATACGAATGGACGTTTTGTCGGAGGGTTATTGGTAACACTCTTTTCTATGGTAACTTCTGGTGGGGTTCGAGATATCAAACATTGAATTTGTTCGATAAGGATCTTATGGTTATATGCGCGACGTCCACATTTAGCAGTTCTGATTGTTATTGGTCAGTACGACCTGATGGATTTTATGTAAGTCCAAATAATAATGCATTAGGAGATGGTAGTTGGCAGTTTATAAAAAGTTGGGGCTGAAATTATATTTGACAAATGTATCTATATATCATAAAAATGATATATATATATATTCATATAAAATTTTATAATAAAGTTTGATGTATGATAATGGTATTGAATATGATGTTTATTTATCAAGTGAGAAATAGATGCTTATACATAAAAGTCTGGTTTAATTTTTAATTGTGTATAAATAGTTTTGTGTTTAGACCTTTATCATGCTCTTTAACTTGTGTTTGTTTAGGTGGAATGAAAAAACTTAAATTGTAGTAGACAATGACTAATTGTTTGGTAAAATTGGTATAATAATGCATTTGGTACGACTAGATTAGTTGTATGTCTCGTGTTTAGTATAACTAACATATAACTAGACAAGTTGTATGTACACCGTTGATAAATCAATTAATTAGTTTATATGTGAATCACACAGACTCATATGTAAAAGTTATGAAACTACTTTTCTATCTTTCGAATACCATGCAAGGAATTATTTGGTGGTTCACAATTAAATCCGTAAATATTGACCAGATGAAGGGCTATGATCACTTATTTGTTTCTCAAATATTTATCAATTCTCATTTGTATATGTGTGTGTGTGTGGGCGCATGCATAGGGTTGGGTTCTTGTGAGAAGAGAAATTATGGTGAGAATGGAAGTTATCCTGAGAATGGTAAGAAGAGATCTCCATCATTGGATCCACATTAAGTTGAGATGCATCGAGATGCACCAGGTAAATCTCTGTATCAAACACGATTCATGGGTGGGTTTGAGATAAAAAATGATCAAGGATCCAGATTCAATGCATTCTTGCGCTTTTCATCTTAACTTTTATTTTTCACATGATTCTTCGCCTACATATATATATATATATATACATATACATATACATAGAGAGAGGGGGGAAAGTTCAATTGCGAACTCAAATTTGGTTGTGAACGTAAGGACAAATGAGAATGCGACGCGTGAAATTATTTAGACTGAATAATCAAATAAATATTCAAACTGATATAGTATTTATTCGGTCTGAATAATGTTTATTCAGTCTGAATATTCAGATGTCTTCCGAAGACTTTAGAGATTAATTCAAGCTGAAGCTTTTTTAATCTGAAGATTCTGTTTTGATAAATGGGGAGATTGTTATTCTTTAGATTCTATGCTACAACGTTTAATCGTCTTCAAAGGAAATATTGTTTTTGTCAAAGGTTTGTTGAAGTGAAGATAAAGTTTTTGCTATTCAGAAGACGCCACGTTCCATAATGGAACCTTTTGAACTTCAATTCATAGTGGGATATTGTTAGGGTTAACTTTGTGAGTTGAATAGAAGTTCAAGGGCTCATATTGTAAGTATCTTTCAAGGTATAAATAGAAAACTTTATTGCTTTTAGGTTTAAGATTTCTCATAATTACATAGTAGTAGTCATATCTCTTCAGAGAAAACCTTCTTGTAACCTTTCATTGAAATACAATCATACGACTGAAACATTCGATTCATATCATCGTTCGTGTTTGATTATTCATAGAATAGCACTTGTACTGGACTCACAATTTGATTTTTAATATGATGTGGATTGTGGGAGGTTCAAGAGAGAAAGTCGAGTTCAAACAAAAACACGGATAAAAAAATTAAAATAAAACCACACAACTCATTAAATAATGCCTTAATTAAAAAAATAAGAATGAATAAATAAGGGCATAGAAATTATTTATTTATATAAGAATTATTTAAGAAATTTATTTTATATTTTATATTTTCCCATTTTTATGATTTTAATATGATTTGATTTTTCATTTAAAGAATATATTTTCTATTTAAGGCATTTAAAATAAAGTTATTTTAATTTTCATTTAAAGATATTATTTTTCATTTAATGTAATTTTCGTCAAAGTCACACATGTTTCGCAATAAGTCAACTTTAAAAAAAAAATCCTGATATGATTTAAAAGTGCAAAAATAATAATTCAAATTAAACACTGGAAAAAATAATAGAAAAATAAAATTATCAAATGAAAAATTAATCATGTTTAAATTTTAAAAATTGTTTAAAAAAATTAAAATAAATGCATTAAATAATCCTTACATAAATGTAAATGAATTTCCATATATAATTCATATTCAATAAATGATACATATCCTTCTTTTGGGTGATTTTTAAAAAAAGTTTTATTTAAGACGCGATTCAAATAAATGAGTTGAGATTTATTCTCTTATTTTTTTATATAGCATTCTTATTTGAATACTCCTCTATATATGTATGTATGTGCACACCTCCATCAGGACTCAAATTACACACATAAATTGGAAATATGGAGAAACTCTTCATAATACGTTACTCGTTTATTTTTCTCATCCTAACCTATCCATGCTTTTTGTTAACTTATGGGTGTTTCCCTGAACATAAATGGCATGTTCATGTTATAAGTGACATATCAGATAACATCGTTGCCAGTATCAAATCTGGAGACGACGATCTTGGAAACCATACCATTTCGTTTAACGGAGAATATGAATGGTCATTTTGTACTAGGTTTGATGGTAAGACTCTTTTCTATGGCTACTTTTGGTGGGGTTCGAGATATCAAACATTGGCTTTGTTTGATTCAAATATTCTAGATATATGTGCAGTACCTGCATTTGCTAATTATGATTGTTATTGGTCAATACGATCTGATGGATTTTATGTAAGTGCAACTAATAGCCCATTAGGTTATGATAATTGGAAGTTTATTAAAAACTGGGGCTGAAATATTACTTGATGAATGTATTTTCTATATCATAGAAAACGTGATATATATATATATATATATTTTTAATAAGGCTTGATGTATGTTAGTGGTATTGAATATGATGTTTATTTATATGATGAGAAATTGATGAATTTAGATGAAAGTTTGGTTTTGGAGAAACCATTGATGTCATCCACATGTATTTTAGAAAACATTAATAAATAAATAATGCGTGTAAGAAATGTTTGTAATGAACATGTGCCTCAATGGTTCTATGATAAGGCCTTGTTTGTTTTCTTTAAAAGTTCTTGATAGTTTTTTATATCTGATTTGTTAAGAGGTAGCATCGATTAGAATATTTGTTTTTTTTTCAATTTTTTATAGGCACTTATCACTTATTGTCCTCTTATCTGTTAAGAGGTAAACCAACCTCTTATTTGCCTCTTATTATTCTTACACTCCTCAACAACGATGTTTCTCAATCGATTAGCTTTAATTTAGCCTTTCGCTTAATTGATCCTTACTAAATCGATCCTCATCTATCTCAATTGATGTATTTTAATAGGATTTAAATGTGTTAAAGACCATCAATGACATATTTTCATTTAAATGAATGCTAATTATATAATGCAGATGTAAATTTCGTAATGATGACGAATAAATATGTGAAATTGTATAAATGTGTCTATAAATTCAATATGATCATTTTTAATAGGTTAAATAGACAATTTTAACAAATTCAAGCATTAATCTATTTACAAAAACAAACAGTCTTATTGAGTTAGATTTCAGACTTCAGCACCACCTCTTATTAATTAGAAGTGAAATCGGACTTCAGACTTCAACACTTTTTAAAAAACAAACACCAACTATAAATAAGTACCGTAAACCAAAACATGTTAACATTTTAAAGTACATTTAATGTACTTATATATGACATGATTACATAATTGCTCTTTAAAAGATACTTGATATATAGAAATAATGTAGGGTTCAACTTTTTACATATAAATAATGTGTGTTTAGACCTTTATTGCATTTGGTACGACTAGACTAGTTGTACATCTCATGTTTAGTAAAAAAAAAAACTAGCATATGACTGCCAAGTTATATGTATAGTGTTGCTAGGCTTGGAAGAAGAAAATAAAATTGTTAAAATGGCCAATTCATTAGTTGTATGATGTTTAAAAAAGTTTTTATATCATATAATAGTTATAAATGATACATATTGACTAAATATTTAAATAATTTTATTTACAAATATTTATATATTATTTTGTACTATATTTATTAGAACGAACACATAATTTTTATGGGGTGGTTTTAAATACAAACCATGTAAATTTTACAAACCATAATCAATGTTTATGGTAAGAAACAATTGGAATATTTATGAACAATTATCATGATTCATTAATTATGATTAAGATCCATATCAAATATGTTAAAGTTCATTTATTATGATTATGACTTTAGATTAGGAAACAACATAGAAACATATGTTTAATACATTAGATGAACGGTTAAGATGCGTTTTGGACAATTTGTTGGATTTAAAATATTTGGAATTAAGAGTTGGTTTGTTAAAAGATGTGGTTAAACCGAAAATATCTATCTAAGCTAATTCATGGTTTATTTATAAACTTAATCTGATCCATTAGATCAACATAAATTAAAAGTGTTCAATAATTTAAATCTCTTATCATATTTCTTAATACAATTTTTATTTTGACAAGATACTCATGGAGCGTATTAATAGGTTTTTCTCTAGGTCTTTGGTTGAAGTTTCCAAAAGTTTTTTCTTTCTCGATTCTCTTAACTAGACGACCTATTTTATTTTTTGAGGTTTTTATAAAGTTTTGAAAAAACCTCCAAATATTCTGTTACATTAATAAATTTGGATTAAGAAAATTAAAATTTCCTATATTCATACTATATTAATATATTATAAGATTTTCTTAAAAACAATTTATTTAAAATTAAAGTAAATTACACCCTTGGCTCCCATGATTATCGCCTACCTTTAACTATTGTCTCTTTTTTAAAATAATTACAGTTTTGGTCGTTGTAGTTGTCATTTTGCTTCCTAAGTTAAACTTCTATTAATTTCTATTAATTCAAGGGATATTTTTATCTTTTATTATTTTATTGTTTTTAGTTAAAATGTAAACAAATATATTATTACTCAAGGTTCAAAATGACGTGAGACGTGACGTGACGGCGGGGCCAACTCTCAAGTCTTAGGTGGCGTTTGTTTTTTAAGAGGTGCTAAGTCTGAAGTCTGATTTCAGTTCTGAAATAGTTATGAAACGTCTAAATGAATTAGATATAAGTGGTGATTAAGAACTTAAAATGAAAAAACAAACAAGGCCTTAGAGCATCTCCATAATTTTCTTCAAAATGTAGAATCATACATCAAAATCTTTAAAAAATATTGCATTCAACTCCAACATCTCTATTTGGGACATTACAAAATTCATTATATTATGAAAATATTCTATATTTATAATAAAATATTATTTATTTCATCTAAATATTTAATTTTAAGTTTTCTTATTGGAGAAACATAATAAAAAATGATTTTCTCTCATGGTAATCAGTTTTGGAGATGCCTCTAAATTTGAAGATTTTTGTAATCTCTTTGATACTTTCCTCATTTTGGAGAAAGTTTTGAAGATACTGTTGGAGCAAAAAAAAATGACCGGATTGTACACCTCTGTGGGAGATCGTGCTCCTCCCAGAGAAGCACTCCCTCTTATGCTCTCTCTCTCTCTCTCTCTCTCTCTCTCTCTCTGGTGGGGGAGAGAACCGTTAAATATTTATACATGTAAACATCTATTTTCTACTATTACTAAACGAGTCAATGATATTAAATTATTTAAAGAGTAAACTACGATTTTCGTCCATGTGGTTTTATGTTTATAACTATTTTCGTCCCTGTGGTTTAAAAACTGTTTTTTTCGTCCTTATGGTTTGCATTTCTTTCGTTTTTCGTCCCTTAGAGTAACTTTGTTAGAAAAAGTCTGTTAAGTTAAGGATAATTTAGTCATTTACCATTTTTATTTTTTATTTTTTATTAATAATTTAAAGTAACTATATATATATATATATAGGAAAGTTCAAATGTGAACTCATTTTTGGTTGTGAACGTAAGGACGAATCTCAGTCACTTATCCGGTCAATAAAGACGGCTTTGACCTGGTTCCCCTCCTTTAATAATCTCCACCCTCCCATGAATCGCGTCAATCCTCCGTAATCGCGTCCCACCATAACTTAGGAGATGTGTACGAGATTCGTCCTCACGTTCACGACCAAAAATGAGTTCACATTTGAACCTAACCCTATATATATATATATATATATATATATATAACCTGCATCTTTAATTATAAACAAATACCCACAAAGCAGGTGTACAAGTGCTCCATGTCACTGATCCTTCCATCTCCGGTAACACCACCATCGTCAGACGCCAGCTGATCAGCTACATCCCCACTCACAATTGCTGTGATTACAAAATCTCACCATTTTCCATATTTTTTACAGATTGAAAATTGCAGACATAAGTCTATGCGATTTCTGAAAAACCAGAACCCAACGAATGCCTTCTCTTTAATCAAGCATGGTGCATGATAGAAGCAAAATACTGAAATTATTATGTCCAATATTTTAAAAAGATCCATTAATCTAAGATTCAAATTTTCAGGAAATAGGAAGAACATTAATAAAGAAAATAGGGCTGTAATGTTGGACCAACGAAGTTGGTTGCATCATGAGAACGAGAAAGGGTGGTTCGATTTGGGAAGGGTGATTATTATTAATATAGATATACATATATAATGTATATTTACATTTTGATTTGTGAAATGGGAGAAAGGGGATCTTGAAAAAATCAGAAAGGATTACCTGGAAAAAAAAAGGGGAGATTTTTTTTTACAGGTTGATTTCTTGGAGAAGAAGATGATTGTTGCATTTGCCGGTGGAGGGACGAAAGAGATAGAAAGATGTGTGGACCTGCCTAGGTGGGTAAGTTTTGTTTTTTGATTTTTTCTTAATTTATTCTATGTATGTTTTAGTTTAATAAAAGAAAAATAAAAATAAAAATAAAATAAAATATAAAATGACAAAATTGTCCTTGAATTTAACAAACTTATTTAACAAAGTTAATCCAAGGGACGAAAAACGAAAGAAAATGCAAACTATAAGGACGAAAAAAGCAGTTTTTAAACTATAGGGACGAAAATAGTTATAAACATCAAACCATAGGGACGAAGTTCGTAGTTTACTCTTTTTTAAGTTGGGTTATACATTAAAAACAAATAAAATAACATTAAAAACAAATAAAATAACATTAAAAAGAGTAAGAAAAATTAAATATTCTGTTGTAAAAACCGCTCATCGGTATATTATAACCATGGCCTTGCTCACGTATGCGATGGCTATTGTGGCGAACTTTTTTGAACACTAATATTACTATTATTATATTATGTAGAATGAATTATGGATTTAGTCCATGTACTTTGATAGTTTTTTTATTAGGGCCCCTATAGTGTATTTATTGTGGATTTGATCCTTCTGGTATTCAATTTGTTCTGGTCATGGTTCTTCTGACTAACTTCTCCGTCAACTTTGTTAAATAACGATCATTATTGCATTTCACTTATTCTTTTATATTTTTCCTATAAAAAAAATAAAAACAATAATTTTATGCACATAAATACACACACTCACTTACACGTGTAGACTTGGGATCACGTGAGACCAGCCTGTTTTCGTGAGACCCGTGAGACAACCTTTTTACACTTGAAACTTCACAGCAAAAACACTATGAGAGTAAAAAAAAAATATGAATATTTACAGTGTTTTTGCTATGAAGGTAATCTACATAGTGTTTTTGCTGTGAAGGTTCAGATTTTTTTTACCTTCACAGTGTTTTTGCTGTGAAGTTTCAAGAATAAAAAGGTGGTCTCACGGAAACAGGCAGGTCTAACGTGAACCCAACCCTACACGTGTATATTATATATATATATATATATATATATGTATGTATATATATATATATATGTGTGTGTGTGTGTATTTGTAATTTTCGGATTTGAAATAAATATTGGTTGAAAGGGGTGGTTTTGTGATTGATCGAGAGTTGATGGATTACAACAGTAAATCCGGTTTCTTCCATGTGACACCTTTCTTCTAAACCAATCACATAATTGAGTGATTATGTATGTATGGTTGCTTGGGAGGTGATCTCGTGATGGCATATGCCTCATTTCCTTATACAATGATTCTATGGCATTAAACCAAAACTACAAAATATATATATATATAGGGTTAGGTTCAAATGTGAACTCATTTTTGGTTATTAACGTGAAGACGAATCTCAGTCACACATCTTCGGTTATGGTGGACGCGATCACGGAGAATTGACGCGATTCATGGGAGGGTGGAGATTATTAAAGGAGGGGAACCAGGTCAAAGCCGCATTTATTGACCGGATAAGTGGCTGAGATTCGTCCTCACGTTCACAACCAAAAATGAGTTCACATTTGAACTTTACTCTATATATATGTGTTCACATTTGAACCTAACCCTATATGTGTATATATATATATATATACTTTAAACAAAAAATCGTTGTTTTTTTTGGAATTTACTTATGAACTTTGTAAGTGAAACTATTCTTTTATCGTTTTCTTATATAAAAAAAATAAAAAAAAATTATGCACATAAACACACACACATATAATCGTATTAATATAAATAAATAAAATATTATTTTGTGATTCAATTTGTTTAAATTTAAAAAATAACTATATTAAATACAATTTAAATCGCGGCATTTTGTGTAATTTAATTTTTTAATAAATTTTCTGATTTTACTTTTAAACAAAAATCAATTAAATATTATTATTACTTATTTTCCAAAATTAGAAGATGTATTCCAAATATAACAAATCATTTAAGTATTATTATTAATTATGTTCTAAAACTAAATCTGATAATTTGTTCTGAAAGTGTCATTCATTTAATACATATAATTCATTTTCTTTTTTATCAGATTATAACATTTCATTTAACCATAACCGTTGATTAAAAAAAATGAAAGGTTAAGATCGATTAACAAAGTTAATAGTATCTATTGATTAACAAGTGATTGTGCCTATATATATGTGTGCCTCCATAAGACCTCAAATGCACACATTGAAAAGATGGAGATGCGTCATTTGTATGTGTTTGTCATCCTAACATACTCATATTGTTCGATAACTTACGCGTGTTTCCTCGAACATAAATGGCATGTTCATGTTATGAGTGACATATCAGATGACATCGTTGTTCATATCAAATCTGGAAACGATGATCTTGGAAACCATACAATTCCATTTAATGGAGAATATGAATGGTCATTTTGTGAGAACTTTCTCGGTGGGACAATTTTCCGTGGCTACTTCTGGTGGGGTTCGAAATATCAAGAATTGAATCTGTTCGATAGGGAGATTATACAAGTATGTACGATACCCGCAATTAATAATGTTGTTTGTTATTGGTCCGTACGACCTGATGGATTTTACGTGAGTGGATATAATATCCCGATAAGTGAGAGCGGTTGGGCATTAATACAAAATTGGGGTTGAAATTATTTTTGATCAATATATTTTCTTTATCAAACATGATATCAATATTTTAATAAATCTTGATGTATGACTATTGGATATGCTAGTTATTATCTGGTGCGAAACATATAATTTACATAGAAATTTATTTTTACAAAAGCATAAATAAAAATTGTATCTAAGAAATGTTTGTATGCATATTGCTGAATGAGTCGATGACATAACCAAAATACCATGAACCCAATATATGTTGACATTTTAAACTTCTTAGATATTTTTAAATGTATATACTCATTCTATGTGTATTAAAAACTTGACAAAAATAACGTTTTTAGCTTTTTACATATATATAACGTTACGTTTAAATATTTAATGTGTTTATAGGTTACGAGTAATTGCCTATAAAAAAGACACTATCTTTTAATTTTCTGATCGATAAAAATCCTTATTAGAAATAAATATGTTAATTTTAAATTCTCTATTTTAAAAATGCTCTTTTAACCTATGAATGTATTGGTGGTTTTAGAAAAATAAATAAAATAACATAACATTAAATAGGTTACGAGTAATTGTCTATTAAAAGAAAATACTATTTTTTAATTTTCTTATCGAGGGACAAATATATTTTTTCTTAAAAAAATTAATTTTAAATTCAAGAATTTATTTAAAATATTCCGTTTTTAAAAAATTGTTATCTAAATAACCAATATCTTTTCAAATTTACCAAAGTAGTCAAAAATCCCACAAAATACCTAGCGAAATCGTGACTTTTTTAAAATAATATACCAGGTACAATAAATACCCCACGATTTTGTAGGATTTGGGTATAAAATGTTTTTTTACAATTCGTAAGGTGGATTCCTGGGGTTGATAATATATAAAAAACATTTTTTTAATTGGTTTAAAAAAACTAATCATAGGGTTGATAATATGTAAAATATCTATTTTTAAAAGTTGATTTAAAAAAAACGAATATATAAAATAAATGCACCCCAAGAAATCATGGGGTTGATAATATGCAAATATTGATTTTTAAAACAAATGTACTCCATAAAATTGTGGATCAAGATACTGAATATTTAGAATAAAAAACCTATGAAATCATGGGATATGCCATTTTTTTGAAGAAGACCATAATTTCGTATATTTTATGAGGTTTTTAGTTATTTAGAGCATCTTTAACAGTATTACTAAAATAAAATAAAAAACATTTTTTCTCTAAACATCTCCTACAGTTTTGCTATATTATTTTCTATAAGGGAAAAGTCCATTAAAACCCAACCCTCTTTTATGTTTTGAGTGACTGGACAATTTTTTTGAACAAAAAAATTCTTGGACTTTCTAAAACCTGTTATTTACATCCTTATGACCTATGACCTTATTGCATTAAGCACATGAACCAAACAACAAATCAGAACATGGAGCACTAAGGGGGCTGTTTGGTTGATTTTCCATAAAATCCTATATGAATAAAGCTGACAATATAGATCAATCTGTCAGTATAGATTGAGATATGTTGTTGTTTGGTTGTTGTGCAGTATAAACCGTCTGAATGTCAGAAATGACTATTTTACCCCTAATTGTATATCAAACACCATTTAATATAACTGTTTGAAAAATGTGTTGAATTATTGATTCTAAACGATAAAAATGTCGATTTTTTAGAATAAAAAACTCTTAACAAACATAATTATTGATCGATAGGAGAGGAATCAAGTCATCAAAATCTAATCTCTTTTATTTCTTGATTTCTGTCCTCTTCAATGGAAGCAAAATTGCGTTGGAACTTTACAGACCCATTAATTTTCAACTTCCCTTCATCATTTGTTTCATTCCATTCCTCCATTTTATTTAAAAAAACCAAATCTTGATTTCACATAAAACAGGGAGCATAGTTTTGTTTTCTTCTTTATATTTATCTAAGAAACATATTTTTTGTAAATTCAACAATCACAAAAACAAGTGCCATCTACTTATCAGATCAGATCTTAAAAGAATACATATTGCCATTGATTTTTAAAGAACACATCATAGCATAGAATATAGATTAGATCTGAAGTTTTAAAAAAACCGGTCATGACAAAGAGATCCTAAAAGTTTAGTTTTAAGAACACATCATGAGGAACAGATCGTAAAAGTTCAGTTTTAAGAACAAATATGAGAAACTATAGAACAGATCTGAAGAGTAGAAGAACATATTATGAGGAACTACAGAACAGATCTGAAGAGCATAGGCGAGGAGGGAAGCATTAACATGGAAGAGAACCGGCGAGGAGCAGCTCCGACGAGATCAAGGTGGAAGACGGGATTGTGTGATGAATGGGTTTTTGAGCTGAGCGATCTTTTCAGTGAGAAGGGTAGTGGTGGAGACGACTGCTGCGTGGGCGTCGACGAACTCTGTGTTCGATCGAACTCCGACAATGGTTTGCTGTGTGGGACGCCGGCGAAGTGGTGCTGCGTGGAATTCCGGCGAAGGGTGCTGCGGCAGTGATGGTGATGGTCTTCCTCGTTGTGGGAGATGGGTTTGTATCCAGTTGCAGAGTGATTTTAGAAATAGGGTTTTAACTTAAAACTTGTTTTTTTTAATTTCTTGCTTTTACCGGTTAAACAGGTACCAGGTAATCTTAAGGACCTATTTATTATGTTTTAAAAAGTCCACGGATTTTTTTGTTCAAAAACAATGTCCAATGACTTAATCACTCAAAACAGACTTTTCCTTTCTGTAATAAAGAAAATTTGGAAAATTTCCAAATTTAAAGAAATCAATGATGGTGGGAGAGAGAATTGACTATTTTATTTAATCCTACCAATAAGATTATATTTTTATCATTTTATATTAAGTTTTTTTAAAAGTGTATTGAGATGATAAATTAAAAAAATATTATATTAGTAATATAATTTAGAGTTAAATTCAAATTTGGTCCCTGTGGTTTACAAATTATAATGGATAAGGTCCCTGAATTATTTTTATAACGAATAACGTCCATATGGTTTCCATTTTATAACACGTAAGGTCCCTCCATCTAATTTTTCCGTTAAATCTAACATTTTTAACATAATTTCTTTATTTTTCCATTTTTCAAACCATATGGACCAAATCTGTAATTTACTCTAAACTATATACATATATTTATATTTTATGTATTGTATAATTATATTTGCATTTCATTAATTATATAAATTACATATTTTGTTAATTGTATAATTTTCTTATTTTATAAATTATACTACATATTTATAGGCACCTTATAACTTTATTTAAAAAGTATTTATACTTTATATATTTATGATATATTATATTTATCTTTTATAAAATTTATTTTGTATTTATATTTATATATAAAATATAAATAATTTTATAAAATATATCGAATGTTAAAAACACTAAATCAGTTCATTATACAAATTATATACATATATGGAAGATTCAAATAAATAAAATAAATACAAATATAAAATATAAATACAAGTACAAATCAAATTCTATAAAATATAAATATAATATAAGATGTTGGTTTATTTACAAACTGGATGAAAAGTACAAACTCGTACAAGGCAATGTAAAAATAATTTATTTTTCATCATATTCTATGATTTTAAGATGTTATTACACATATGTTTGTTTCATAGTGTAAAGTTTCACATGTATTTATTTTCATAAGTTAAAAGTTTATCATATATTTGTTTCATATTGTAAAAGTTATACATGCATTTTGCACATGTAACTTTTTCATAAGGTGAAACAAACATATGTATAATAACATCTTAAATCATAGCATTTGATGGAAAAAAATAATGAAAAAAATTATTTTTATATTGGTTTATGAGTTTGTATCATTTATCCAGTTTGTAAATGAACTGAGATCTATAATATAATATAATCTTAAATATACAAAAAATTATTAATCTATAGATATAAATATATACAGTAAATATAATATAAAAATTAAATTCAAACACGTACAACATCGATGTCATCAAGATAATTCTCCTGAAAATCTATCGTCTAACCTTCGTTACCATCTCTATTCACTTCATATATGTATATCTATGAATTATTAATTATTTGTATATTTAAAATTATATTACATCTATATTTTATAAAAAAATTATATTTATATTTTATATTTTTATATATTTTATGTATTTAAATATTTCATGCATGCAATTTGTATATTGACATGATTTAATGTTTATAGCATAAATTGGACCTTTCATATATTTTATTAAATTATTAACATTTTATAAAATATAAATGTAATATATTATATGAATATACAAAATAAAAATAATTTATAAAATATAAATGTAATATAATTTATAAAATATGAAAATTATATAATTGATAAAATAGGAAATTTATATAATTAATGAAATAAAAATATAATTATACAATACATAAAATATAAATATATGTATATAGTTTAGAGTAAATTACAGATTTGGTCCACGTGGTTTGAAAAATGAAAAATAAAGAAAATATGTTAAAAATGTTATATTTAACAGAAAAGTTAGATGGAGGGACCTTATTTGTTATAAAATGGAAACTATAGGGACGTTATTCGTTAAAAAAAATCATTCAGGGACCTTATCCGTTATAATTTGTAAACCACAGGGACCAAATTTGTATTTAACTCTATAATTTATTTTAAAATCTCTAAAATAAACATATATTGAAAATGAATGTAATTTTTTTTTAAAAATATTAACTTTTAATTTTTTATTTTAAAGAAAAATCTAAAAAAATCTGTTAAAGATGATCTTAAATAAATCCAAAAGAGAAATACTCTTTTAACCTATGAACGTATTTGGTGGTTTTTAGTACAATAAAATAAAATGTCGCATCTCCATTAATAGGAAGAATAAAATAAAGCCCCACACTTTGTTTCTATTCAATAATTAAAAGAAACCAATAAAAACATTTCTAAATAAAAGAAAATAATAAATGATGAAGAGAAGGTTCTCATAAGGAGTCTCTCTATGTCTAGAACCTTCTTCTTCTTTCCTTCTTTCCTTCTTAACCCTCAAACTCTGCAATTTTTTTTGCATTTGTGAATGTTTTACAAAAAAAAAATAGAAAAAATTAACACACCAATTTAGTAAAAGAAAACTTTCCCAAAGGGGATAGCGAAGAGCCAGCAATGATTCTGGCTGTTGTCAAAATCTTTCCTCAAATGTCATATCATCTTGTCTTTCTTCAGATTCCATTTATGTTATCTGTTTCTAACGAAATTCTTCTCAAAACCCCTGATCTAAGTTGGATTTCGTGTTTATGTCCACCATCTGTTTGATCTTTTGTCCCAATGAGTTTTTTTTTCTTTTCTTTTTAATCCTGTATTTTTGTTGCAAATCTTGATTTAACCCATCTGAGTTATCAGACAATTTGTGGATTTTGTGATTCTGTCTTGATGTGAATTGTTTGGAATTTTATTGTCTTTTGAGAAAAGTATTATCTTCTTTTTTTTCTAGGTTTTGCTTCAACTTTTGATGAAACCCATCTGAGTTTTCAAGGAAAAGATTGTGGATTTTAGGATTTTATGAATCAACTTTCTGTGAGTTGTTTAGTTTGTAAACTTTCATCTCTTTTTCTTTCTGGGTTTTGCTGCAAATTTTGATAAACCCATCTGAGTATTCAAAGAAAAGATTGCTTTTATCTTCTTCTTTCTAGGTTTTTCTGCAACTTTTGATGGAACCCATCTGAGTTTTCAACAAAAAAAGAAAAAAAGATTGTGTGGATTTGTGATTCATCTTGCTGTAATTTGTTAACTTTTACTATCTTGGAGCAAACCCATTAGAAAAAAAGGAAAAAAAAGATTGTTGATTTAGAGGAATAATTGATTATGAATCCTTTTTTCTCAGTTGTTAAAGAAGAGTATCCATCAAGTGATGGTGGTGGTAGTAGTAGTGGTGGTACAAATAATAATAATAATCAGTCCATGATGGTTCAAATTCCTCAGCCAATGGAGGGTCTTCATGATTCTGGACCTCCACCATTTTTAACAAAAATCTATGATATGGTGGAGGATCAAACCATTGACCACATTGTTTCTTGGAGTAGAGGTGGTCAAAGCTTTGTTGTATTGGATCCACATGCTTTCTCTACTAACCTCCTTCCAAGATACTTCAAGCACAACAATTTCTCTAGCTTTGTTAGACAGCTCAACACTTATGTAAGTCCTTTCACCTTCTTTGTATGGTTTTTAATTCAACTTCATAAACTTAGTGGCATGAGTTTTCTTGAAATTTTGGGGCAAATCTTGAATCTTTCCACTATGAAATAGGTGATATATATATATACACATATGTATATATATGTATTCATTTCAGCAAGGTGTTTTTAATGGGTGTGATTCTTTAGGTCTCTTTTTTTAGTAATCGTGGGTATCTGGGCCAGCTTAGGCATCCTGTAACCAAAAATGGCATGGAGTCATTGCAGCTAAACCGTAAACCTCCATGGCCACAAGAGTTTTGTCACCTCCGGATTCGAACCCGGTGTCTCTTTCTGGCAAACTGGTATTATAGGGGTTGTTTGATTACCTCTTTCATAGCTTCATTAAAAGGCGGCCTCTAAATCGCCAAGAGGTGAATTCTATTTGGCAAAAAATAAGTCCGGCGGCTCTTAATGGTTCCAAAACCCTCTGAATTATTTTGTATCCTCGACCTCCCTTAAGCGCCCTGATTATATCATGAGCAATTACCAAACAATTATCTTTCATTTTGTACTATATCATAAGAGCCTCTTAATCATTCTGACCACTTAATCAATTCTGCACCGAACCATTCAGCAACCGTCAAACAACCCCTTAATGTATTTAGTTCTCATAATGTTTAGTTTGTCTATGGCTTAATGAGCTTAATGGGAATCACAGCTTATTCAGTCGGCTACATATGACTTGTTGGTAGTAGCTTAGTAATATAAAAAGTGGCTTATTGGGTAAGCTTCTCGGGAGTTCTATGCAGAAAGCCAAGTTTTTACTCAACCTAGCCCTCCCGGTTGAAATGCAACGGTCTTTCCATCTATGGAAAAACCCTCCCAATCTATACAGTCGAGATTAATTCACATTGTCAGCTTTATCCATTCAGAATGACTTAATAGAAAAACACCCAAACCGCCCCTTAGATTTTGATTCATATATGTTGGAACTATCACTATCGCATAATCCCAATTTCCTTTCTTTAATATGTTTATAGGTCATAAAAAGCCTCTTTACAGAGTCAAGCAAAAGGGTTTATATCCACTTATCCGGTGTTCTTTAGGGTTTAGATCTTTTACTTCCATTAAGCCCCTTTCTAAATTCTAAAAGATTACAATAAGGAAATTTATCAAGCATGGTTGCTATTTACTTGCATATATTATCAATGAAACAATAGCCATAAACTCTTATTTGTTCATTTTAATTATTGAAGACTATAAACATATATCTTTTGGCCATTTAACATTTTCCATTTTATCTGATTCGTTTACGCGTAGAAGCAGAAGATGCAATTGTGCCGCGAAAGATGAGACTCAAATAATATGATGAATGAAGAAAAGAGGAAAAATAGTATTAAAGAAAATGAACTCCGTAGTTCATTTGTAATATTAGCTTAAGTTAGTTGTTAGCTGATAAAGATGGTTAGAAACCTATTTGTATGTATATATATTTTTTTATTTTTTCAGAAATTGTTAGCTTCAGGGCTTTCGGTTTCTGAACGCAGGGTTTTAGAAAGATAGATCCCGATATATGGGAGTTTGCAAACGAAGCGTTCGTGAGAGGCCAAAAGCACGTTTTGAAGAACATTAAAAGAAGACGAGCACCAAATTCGCAAACTTTGTTTCCGCAACAAGGGCTTATCGGTTCAGCCATCGAGGGTGGAACGTCTGGATTAGATGAAGTCGGGCGTCTGAAACACGAAAAGCAGGTCTTAACGATGGAATTAATGAAGCTCAGACAACAACAGCAAAACACGAGGGCGCAACTTCAGGCAATGGAGGTACGGCTTCAAGGAACGGAAAAAAAACAGCAAAAGATGATGAGTTTCTTGGCAAAAGCTATGCAGAATCCGGATTTTATTCAGAAATTAGTCCAAAACGGTAAAAGAAAGGAACTTGAAGAAGCTTTTTTCATGAACCAAACTCGAGAGCTTAATGGAGAGCTTAATGGAGAATCGAGCCAAACTTGTGGCGGGTCGAAGCTTATTAAGTCTGAACCTGAAGAATTTGGGGATTCTTCTGGGTTTCAAGTTTCGGAACTGGAAGCACTTGCTTTAGAAATCCAAGGGTTTGGAAGATCGAAAAGAAACCAAGAGGAAGAACCTGATGAATTTGAAGGCGGAGAGAAGGAACTCGATGATGAATTCTGGGAAGAGTTGTTTAGTGAAAGATCCGATGAACAAAGTGGTACAATCACCGGAGTTGAAGATGTGGATTTCTTGGCCGAAAAGTTGGATTTCTTGGGTTCAAATCCGAAATAAGAAGCGGGTTTTTGGTTCTCACGGTTCTTAACAAATGAAATAACGATTTTCTTGATCTTTCCATTGATGTTGGTTCTTGATCTTTGTAGTTAGGTACATCCAGATCCAGATGATGATGATTTGAAGATATGATGATGATGATGATGATATGAAGCTGGTTTGGTTGGTTGTTTTCTATCTAAATATTCTGAATGAACCACTAGTGTTCATCAGGATCTGAACTATGATCTTAATCATTCAGACTTTCTTGTTATTCACAGGAGAAGATATCTCTTCAGGGTTTCTCTCGGAAATCTAACTGGGATTGTTAATCGTTTCTTGTTTTTATTATGGGTTTGTTAAAAAGTATAATCGTTCGTAAAATTTGATTCTCTCATATGACTACTTTCTTGATCATTCAGATTGGAAGCATTTATCATGGCTGAATTGAAGCTTTTGTGCTGATATATCTCAAGGTTATTGTTAATATTCATAGCAATAATGTGTGTGAATTGATTCTATTCATTAATGAATATAGAAGAATCGTTCATTGTGAACTTTTTCTCTGGCTTTTTTATAATGTAGATCGGCCCGAAGATATTGAACCGGAGATTCTATTGCTGCAATTTTGGAACGCAGCTAGCCCGTTGATGGCTATTTTCCGCTATATATTTACATTCTTTTTCTTATTTGTGAAAATCCCAGTAACCCACCCACGTGGGTTACTGGGATTTTCAATAGTTTAGACATGATTATGTCTTGTACTGTTATCGATAGTTTTCTAACGGTTACTTTCGTTAGTGGTGAGTCTGTAACAAAAGGTGGTTTTCGGTCACCAAGATTTGTCGGTTTTTGTGCGTAGAATTTCTGTTGCATTTTTGATCTCGTCACAAAGGAATAAACGTTATCGGTTGTTTCAAGATTGGCTTTTTTCGTAAACAAGTTGATGGTTGGGTGTTTTTGAAGTTTTATTTGGTGGAATCAATGGTGAATTTGGGTACATGTGTTTTTATTTGTTTAGTATTTTTTTATTTTACTGGTTTTATTTATATGGTGTGAGAAGAAACGAAGATATGATTGTGGGTTTCGTTTTCCAAAACCTATTTTCCCGAGCTTTTTGATGAGTTGAAGTAAGCTCCAATGATTCGGTTCACGAGTACTCGAGAGTTGTTTTAGACCAAAAATATGCTCATTTGGTATATCTGAACCCGCGACCTGT
Organism: Silybum marianum; assembly: GCA_036898165.1. NCBI lineage: Eukaryota > Viridiplantae > Streptophyta > Magnoliopsida > Asterales > Asteraceae > Silybum > Silybum marianum. The sequence goes on from CM072530.1 coordinate 1,342,576, forward strand.
ATCTGGGAAAAGTTATCTTGTTTCTTTGCCAATTGAGTTATACGCGAGAGGGGAAAAAGGGTTCTAATATATACCAGACAATGTACATTCAGCATTCAGATATTTTGTGCAAAATAAGAATGTGAAGATTTAGAGTTTTAATTTGACATTGATAGTTTAGTAATTTAGCAATTTTGTTTCATCTCTCTATTGGATGTCACTTATTTTTGGAAGGAAAAAATAATGCAATTTTGTCTCACCCATTTTTGTCATTTGAGGTCTCAACCAATAGACGTGTGACAATGAGTTCTTTTGTCAAGTCTTGTAATGTACTATTGACCAAAAGCAGTCTAAAAGCATCTTCAACAGCTTCTCCAAAATACAGAAAATAAGATTTTGAGCAATTTTTTGCTTCAACAGTTTTCCCAAAACTTTCTCCAAAATGAAGAGAGTATGAGAAATGGTACGAAAAATCTCCAAATTTAAAGAACTCCCTAAAATGAATACCACGAGAAAGAAACATTTTTTTTCATTATGATCCACCAATAAAAAATATTGAATTAAATGTTTAGGTGAGAGAAATAATATTTTATTAGAAGTATGAAATATTTTAATAATATAATGAATGTTTAATATCTAAAATGGAGAAGTTGTTTGGAGTTTAATACAACATCTTTTAAAGATTTTGAATTTTGATTCTTTATTTTAAGAAAGTTATCCGTCGAAGATGCTCTAATAGAATTAAAATTTGTTACCTAAAATTGACGAAAATAAAAAGTAAGTTTTCTTTTAAAAAAAACGTATATTGGGCTAAATATCTGAAAGGCCCATTATTTCAAATTTCTTTAGCCCAGCAAACTTGCTACTTTGAGCCTTAATCCAAATATTGGAATTTGCCCGTATACTCAAATTTCTATAGCCCACCAAAGGTATATTATTTAAGCCTATAAGTTTATAACGATAATATTTGGGCCTAAATCTTGATTTCTACTTGTTTTAAAAATACAACTAGGGGTGTTCAAAAAATAACCGATCCAATTAGAACCGACTAACTATAATTAGACATCAAATTGTAATTGGATCGGATTGAAAATTTCAACATCCAATTTGGATCCGTCGGTTCTTGGATGGCAGTCCAGAACCGACAGAACCGAACCAACTAACATCCAATTAACCATCTGATGACCATCCAGTTATCCAATCCAACCATCACCCAACTATCATCCAGTTAGTTTGTCTTCAATTTGCTTAAATCAAAATTTATTGTTGTGTTAGTTTTGAATTTTTAGCTTCACTTGTGTTTGTATGGATCCAATCATATTGGATCATCCATTGAATATCCGACGGATATTCATTGGATATCCAATAAAAATATCCAATGGATGAAACCGAACCGATCCAATCATCTATTGGATCGGATCGGTTCGGTTCGGTTCGGTTGACAAAATCCAACATCCAATGGATGTCAACCGATGAACACCCTAAATACAACCATTGTTATTGTGAAAATATTAAAAAAAAAATATTGTAGCGTGTAAAAACATATAACTTTGTACCGATTACAAGTATACAAACACAAAAATAACATAGGTACATGATGGTCTTCGTCTAAAATCACCCGTAGTTAACGGATTTTATCTAAATAGTCAGGTTGTAAGTTGATTTAGATTAATTAAGTATGTCGGTTGACTGATTTATGACGAGAAGATTCTGTGATATCATTGATGTCATACTGATTTCATGACCCAAGTGCTACTTGATTGGTTTTTTATGAAAAGATAACCGAAAACCAACATTTTTTCATCCTATGAGTACATCATTTTAGTTCTTAAAAGTAGGACGAAAATAGAGGATACATTGCAAATGATATAAAATTTAAGAGCATTAGAATTTCTTTTGGTAATGTTCAATCTTAACTTTAAACAAAATGGATGGTAAAGAATATGCTAATGCAACGAGTAAGACAATAAGATGACAGAAGCATGCATCCTATCGATCAGACCTCTTTCACTCACTACAAAATAAATGACTTTTACCTAAGGGAGGATCTAGCTGCAAAAAGGACGGGGAAAGGACCGCAGTGAATTGTAAAAAAAGTTATATAGGTTAAAAAAATAAAAATACTAAATTTACCCTTGATTCCCTCAGTAAAATTTTCTAAGGGACCCAATCTTGCCGTCGATCGACAAAAACAGTAAAAAAAGTTTCTTGAAATCAATAAAAAATCGAAAAAAATCCTTCAAAATCGACCAAAATACTATGAAAATCTCTTGAAACCAGCTAAAAAACTTTAAAATTTTCCTGAAACACGTCGGGTGACTTTACGCGCCTTTGGTCTACCTTAATGGGACCCCAGTGGACAAAAATCCTGGATCCGCCACTGATTTTACCTACAAAAATTACCCATGGAAAATTTTATAGGTGGTTACCCACAGAACACCCAAGAAATACCAATAATTCGATAAAATTCAATGTTTTTCAAGAAAATACCAACGGATCAGCCAGAGAATCTTTGAGTAATTAATCTGTCACTGAGTTGAATTACCCACCAACTTTTGTGACAGTTTTATGAAGATTCACTATTTAACGACAAATTTCTAAAGAAAAAATTCGTCTGTAAAAATCTTTCGTTTAGTAGTGATTCAGTATTCCTTGCTTTGCTTGAAGCACATCATTACAATTTTGTGAAGTTAGTAGCGTCCTGATCTTTGCTTGACAACGAAATGAAAACATATATTTTTTTTTCTTTTTGGAAAAAAAATGAGATGATAATTTAATACCTTGAACATAAATTGTGTTAATTGGGTTTAAAACTTTAATTTAATTTCTCTAACCAATACTTTGAAAAAAATTATATGCGTAATAACAAACATATGTTTACAGTAAAAAAAGTGTTATAATAATGAATCTAATAACTTCGTGTGTGCACGTCTCTTGTCACTCTTTACATACAAATTTTGCAATCATTATGTTTATAGAAATCGAACAACTAATACTATTATGATAACTTATATCTTCTATATTTATTTATTTTTTAGAAAAAGGAACTAAAGTATATAGATACCCAAAAGAGAAATTGGGAAGATTTGTATTATGTTACAAAGTGGCCAACATCTATGCATATTTTTGGTAAATATATTTGATGAAACTTAAAAGTAAATAGTGGTATGTTTTTCGATATTGAAGTTGGACAACAATCATGTTCGATAATGAATTAGTTATGATTCCTCTGACGAATGAAATCTTTTGGTAGACCATGACAGTTGCCATCGCTCGTCTTTATTTCAAATGACAAATTCTTATGACTAAGAATGTCAGACATGTCGTGAACCATCATTACAAGAAAATTAAGTGTTTTGGGGGGAAAGAAAAAAAACGTTAGGTTTATTGATTTATTTTGATGTTTTAGTTTAAAAGAGAAAAATGTATATACAATGTTAAAATCCGTTTTTTTAGTATTGCATAATTCCAATAGGCGAGTTTATCGGCTTCTATAGGTGTTATGATTTTGAAATGACTTTTATGTTGGATTTAAATATCACTGTCACAACAGATAACGTATTTATTTTATGCTACAAAAATGTATTTAGAACTTATTCCTTTTTTGATACTTTATATTAAATAATTGTCATATTTAATGGTTGCAATCCTCAGGCACGCCCCTTGCATCATGGTGCATCATACACACGACAGGCTTCATACAACTTAATTCGGTTAAAATTTTTTCCCAAAAAACGTATTATGTTATTTATGTAAGGAGTTTATATATCCCTTGATTTAGAATATTGTCTTTTTGAAGATGTGAAAAATGCCAATAATATATAGGATGGCCAGATCTTTTCTTATGTTTTTTTGTTGTAACTTTCATCCTCACATAATACTCCATTTATATTAAAAGAAAGGGATGATATATATGTAGAGAGGGTATCTATCAAGTGTGGAGAACTATGCTTTTATTTTAATCTAAAGTTGAATCACTCAAGCATAAAACCAACCTTATCCAGAAAAGAAAAAGAAAATGAATCCAACCCAAAGCTACTATACCCTCAAGAAAAAAGAAAGAGAAAAAACCACATTGGATTCCCATTCACAAACTTGAATATCCCTAAATACACATAACATATCTATGGATACATATATATAGGGAGGAAAGTTTAAACACGAACTTAAATTTGGTTGTGAACGTGAGAACAAATGAGAGCGCGACACGTGTCTGAATGTATATCATTTAGACTGAATAATCAAAGAAATATTCAGACAAGAAATATTCAGACTGAATATAGTATTTATTCAGTCTGAATAATGCAAATAAATAGTCTGAATAATGCAAATAAATAGTATATTCAGTTTGAATATTTCTTTGATTATTCAGTCTGAATATGACAGGTGTCGCGTTCTCATTTGTCCTTCTATCGATGAAAAAATCATCTAAAACAAAAACGTTTTCAATCTATACAGATAACTAGATTAATCTACATAGACACCTTTATTCAGACATGAATTAATGAAAACCAACCAAACGTCCCCTAAGACCTACAATCATATATTCATATAAACCTACAATCAAGATAAATGATTCATATGTGAATTATGTAGTAAACCCAAGAAATCCATTTGAAAATGCATATGTAAACTTTTTTTTTACAGCAAGAAGACAATTTTATTACGACAACTGCGAAAATGCATATGTAAACTAATGTTTGCACATTTTCACCGATTATTCACATATGAAGATGCATATGTGAACTCACGTTTCCTTTTATCAATGATTCACTTACAAGTCATTTATTCTTATGTTCTCTCAACCTTTTTGTCTTTCTTAGTTTAGAACCATGCATACGATTCGATGTTTATATATTGGTACAACGACAATTTAATTAGTTAAACTTTCATTGGAGTTATAAAAGTTACATATAGTCTGGTTATATATATTATGGTGTAAAGTGAACACATATATAATATAATGTGCGGAGTTTGAATTTAGGAAAAAATATATGACTTTTGGTCACTGTTTGGCTTTAGATTTTGGTTTGGAATATAAGGAAAAGGTAAGGCAAAGAAGACAGCTTCCAAAATAAAATTCTGGTGTGGTGGGGATTGCAGGATATGTATGAGCATATATAAGATCAACTTTTTACTGTGTAATGGGGATATATATGTATATATATATATATGAGATTAATTGAAAAAGAGAGATGAAGAAAGAAAATCTATATCAAAATTATATATATATATATATATGATATTAATTGAAAAAGAGAGATGAAGAAAGAAAATCTATATCAAAATTATTATCAACAGGAAAGCAATTCAGATTCCTTATTATAACCTATCAATCAATGTTTCTTGGGTTAAAAATTATAATGATTATGATTCATATATATCTATCTTCACATGCCTCATGTAAGAGTACTTGTATACCAGCTGCAGTCTGATCTTCTTCCATGCCAATCCTTGACTTGAAAATGATATATACACACACACACCATATATATATATATATAGGGGGGGTCGATTGAAAACCGAGTTTCAGTTGTGAACCGGAGGGACAAAGGAGAGTGTGACACGTGTCTCACGCATTCACAAGTTATTCATCATGAATAAAGTTCATTCATGATGAATGTTATTATTCATCTTGAATACTGAATCAATTTAACATGGATCATGATCGTGTATTATTCATCGTGAATAGCTCGTGAACTTCACATTTATTAATTATTCATACTAAATGTCATTTGTTATTCGTACTGAATGGAGACACGTTCGTGCTCTCCTTTGTCCGCCGGTTCACAGCTGAAAATAGGTTTGTAATTCCTCTCTCTCTCTCTCTCTCTCTCTATATATATATATATATATATTAGGGGTGTTCGCGGTGCGGTTTGGTGCAGTTTGAGGTTAAACCGTAAACCGCACCGCAAAATGTGGTGCGATGCGGTGCGGTTTATGCGGTTTGTATCTATCACACTTTATGCCTACAATCCAATATTTATAAGTTTAAAAATACGTTATAAAATTAACAATAAAGCGACCGTGGTCCAAAAATTAAATAGTTTCAATAAATCCGCATATTGCATAATTAAAAATAGTCTAAGTAGAAAAATAAAGTACGAAAAAATGTACAAAGTATGCGGTGCGTTGCGGTTTGAACCGCGGTTTGACAAGTCAAAACCGCAAACCGCACCGCATAGTGCGGTTTGGTAAAAATGCAAACCACACCACGAAAGTTCTAAACCGCGTTTTGCGGTGCGGTGTGATCGGTTTGGACGATTTGGATGAATACCTCTAAAAATATATATATATATATATATATATATATATATATATATATATATAGGGGAGGGATCATGCAAGAACACTATCAATCTAAAGAAACTAATTTGGGACCACATATGATGTGGGGCCCACAAATAAAAAATCATTTATGATTTTTTATTTGTGGGCCCCACATCATATGTGGTCCAAAATGGATCATTTGTTCTTTTAAAAACCCAAAGTTCTCATTTAAACATCTCCCTATATATATATATATATATATATATAACTTTACAAGGCCCGTTAGATCTTTTTCCCATTTGTCGTTCAAGAAAAGGGTATTCGTATTTCACGAATACAAAAAACGAAAAGGGTATTTGTTTATACAATCTTTTATAGCTTTCGTTATGTGTGTTGGTCACATTAGCAAACATATATAGATATAGTTTTTGATATATAAACATGAAAACAGTAAATACAATGTAAATAAACATATCCAAATTAAATCATGAGTTTTTGTCAAGAAAAATGCATGCATGATTTACAGTTTAATCATCAAAAGAAATTAATTAAGTTGGTTTTTTTGTGGGGTTAAGAATTAAAGAAATTAAAGGTTTGAAGAGGGTCCTCTGATCATCATCCCCAATCTAATATAGAGGGGTGGCACTTTAGCCTTTAGGCTTTTTACCCTAGCATTCAGCAGCAGTTTCTTTTGATATGATTCATATATATATTATATATATTATATATATGCTTTGTTAACTAATATATATCGTCCTCTCTTTTTGGAATGATTCAAATCAAACCCTCCTTTTAGAGATTTGGGTGTTTTATAATAGAGAACAATTAAAAGGAATTTATCCAAAAAGTGCCCAAAGTCTTCTCAATATACTATTATAACACCTCAATTTGTCTCTCTTTTAATTTATTATTTTCTTGAAAACCTAAACAAAATTATTTCTGTTAAATACCAACAAAAGAAAGATGATTATAACCTCAATGTGTTTATAATCATAGTATTAATTAGAATCTTTCTTTTCTAATTAGCATAGCACTTACAATTTTGTTATATATCTTATATATAAACAATTCTTTCGATCAAGAAATGTGATACTAGAACGAATTAAGGGTAATTAATTAGAGGAATTAATCGATCATCGAATGAATTAAACACAATTATGTCTCAAAATTAAAAATTGATTGGTAGACAAACCTTGGGATAAAATAAAAGTAGAGTTGCTGGTTTTAGAATTTTATTTTTTGTTGGTTTGTGTCTTATTTGTGTACTCTTTTTTGCTAACCCTCTGATATATGTTTAGTCTGTAATGCAATCATCACCTTCTCTGCCACTCATTTCTCTCTCACACACATGTACAGTGTATACATATATACATGTATATGTCTCTATCTCTACTTTTATCTCTCTAGATTCATGTAGATACACTCATGGCTAAAAAGAGGGTTATAATTGTAAGATAAGATGAGAAGATTTTTAACAAATCTAAGTTTCTACATGTCTTACATGTACACATGCATTGATACATATACGTGTGCCATTATATACATATACATATACATATATATATATATATATATTCACGTAGACTTGGGATCATGTGAGAGCTGACTGTTTTCGTGAGATCGTATTTTTACACATGAAACTTCATAACAAAACACTTTGAAGGTAACGTTTACAGTGTTTTTGTTGTGAATGTTCAGATTTTTTTACCTTCACAGTGTTTTTGTTGTGAAGGTTCGAATTTTTTTATCTTCACATTGTAAAGTTTCAAGCGTAAGAATGTAGTCTCATGGGTCTCACGAAAGTAGACTTGTCTAATGTGAACCCAACTATATATATCTATACATATATATATATACATATATTTTAGGTATTTGAATGGTCTATGCATTTGATTTGCATGCAAAATAGAGACAGACAGAAAGAGAATAAACAAGACACATGAGGTAGCTAATAAAAGAGGTAAGAGCATAGATAGTGACTCCTCTCATTTAAGAATAATTTCCTCAAGATCTTTTTCTTTTTTCCCAACAAAATATTTTAATCACTTGTTAATTAATTATATATATATATATGTATATACATATAAGCTCAAGAGAGTAAAAAGAAAGCTACTTGTTTAAAAGCAGGTGGTGGGTTTGTTTCTTTTGTTTTGTTTTCTTGAAATTTGATTCTTCATCTCTTGGCTTCTTCTTGGTCTTTCCCTTTCTTGAATTCTCAAGAAAAACCAAACCCTAAAAAATGATGTTTTCTTCAGCCTCAGTTAATTATTCTACTACTAGTAATAAAAACTCAACCTCTTTATCTGAAGAAGCTGCAACCAGTACTGTTTCTTCAGTAGTTACAAGCAAGATTCCTCATGAATTCACTCCATCCATCACACTTTCTTCAATTTCAAATCAAGAACATCATCTCTACCCTAATCTTCACAAGATCAAGAAAAAGAGAAACCTCCCAGGAAATCCAGGTACATATATATTTTTTTTCTCATGATCTTCAAGATATATATATATATATATAGAGAGAGAGAGAGGGGCAGGTTCAAGAACAACCCAAAAAAATGAAAAACCAAGGAACATGTTGCTACCATTCATTTGGACTGTATATACGAGTGTATACAAGTAATTGAAGTTAATTCTTGGTTTTTATGCATGTGTGCATATATTATGCACTTGTGTATACCGGATAAATTCTTTAAAAATTACTTGGATTCACATGTGCATAACGTCCAGATGAACACGGTGTTCCTCAGTTTTTCATTTTTGTTTTTTGCAGTTTCCGTGAACATGACCCTATAGATATATATAATTTTGCTCATGATCTTGAAAGATTTAAATATACCAAAAAATAAAAATAAAAAGTTAGTATTTTGATGATCATGATCTTAATTGCAAATATTCACTTGTTGTTACTTTGTTTATCTTTTTTAATGGGTGAAAATTTATAAATAAATAAAAAGACCCAGATGCAGAAGTGATAGCATTATCACCAAAGACACTGATGGCAACAAACAGATTTGTGTGTGAGATCTGCAACAAAGGGTTTCAAAGAGATCAGAACCTGCAACTTCATAGAAGAGGTCATAACTTGCCATGGAAGTTGAAGCAAAGAAACAATAAAGATGAGATAAAGAAAAGGGCTTATGTGTGCCCTGAGCCTAGTTGTGTGCATCATCATCCATCTAGGGCTCTTGGGGATCTAACTGGAATCAAGAAACACTTTTGTAGAAAACATGGTGAAAAGAAGTGGAAATGTGACAAGTGTTCAAAGATCTATGCTGTTCAATCTGACTGGAAAGCTCATTCTAAAACTTGTGGAACTAGAGAGTATAGATGTGATTGTGGTACCCTCTTCTCCAGGTAAATTTGCTTCTTTTTTCATTATAATTAATTAACATATTGTATGAACATAAACGTGTATATATATGGTTAATTATTAAGTTAAATATATATCAAATATAACATGAAAACTTAATTGATCACCCATAAGTTCTGTAGACAAACATTATATTGTTCTATGTGTATATATACATATAGAACCATTATTCTTTCAGTAGACAAACAACTATATATATATATATATATATATGTAGGACTTGCAAAAAAAAATTAACAGCGAAGTAGGTCTTGCAATTAAATCTAGCATGTTGATGGTTTTAGAATGTAATTAAGTTATGCACAAATTGTGCAGCATCATTCATTCTTACTACAACTTGTGCTTTTTTTCACAAGATTCAAAAGTCTACTCTAATGATTCATACACATGTAGTAATATAGTAGTCAATTGAGTGAATGCTTTCACACACATGTAATATTCATATATATATATATATATAGAGAGAGAGAGAGAGGCAGATTTAGTTGAAAACAAAAAAAATGAAAAATTGAGGAGAAGATCCTCGTAACCATTCATATGCACGATTACATGTACATAAGTAATTCATGTTGTTTCTTGCTTTACGTGCATCTTAAGTACATTTGTATACCGGAAAAATTGTTTACAAATTACTTGTATGCACATGTGCATAAACTCCGGTCTAAATGAATTGTATCATGGTGTTTCTCAGTTTTTTTTTTTTTTACGGTTTTTCCTTAAAGTTATCCTATCTATAAATTGAATGGGGTGTGCATGGAGTACTATATATACAAAATGGTCCATTACTTTGACTCATCATCATTTTCCTCTGTATTTTTACGAGTCTTTCCTGTTCTCATCATCTGCACCAAAATAGCAAACCTCATGCATGGAATATATTGATACACAGGACAGAAAGGGTTATAAATGCATTTAAGACAGATTGGCAGAATTGAAATTGACACACTGATTATTACTCCCACTGTTTATTCTCTTGCTTTTCATGGTATTTTGCACATAAATATTATATATATACATATATATATATATATATATGTGTGTGTGTGTGTATTAATATTGAAAGCTATATATATGTTATACATTTGAATTATTTGTCACCTGCAAACTTCATCATTCAATGCTTGTACAGATATAAACGCACAGTATGTTCATCTTAACTTGTTTAAACATGGTACGGTTAGAATAACTTAAAGATCATGAGTTCGAACCTTATATATGTATAAAAAGTTGTTTCAATAAACAAGTGACAAAATTCTTGACCCTTTTAGATGTAGTTTAAATTAATGGCCTTCTGAAATAATAGTATATATGTATATAATATACATACACACATTGATAGACACACACAACCAGGATATATATCTGAATTTTCGTAAGATAACATAAAGATCGCGAGTCTACGGTTCACTTCTGTATTTTACAATGAGAGTTTAAAATCGAGCAACGGAGAGAATTTTAATTAGAAAATTTGTTCAAATTTGACGGAACCTTTTAAAAATTGTATCTAGCATAATGATAAAGAAGTAAATCCCCTTTCATAAGATTTATAATTGTGTAATTAGTTTGTAGTAGTTTAAAGTAATTATTGTATTTGTTTGAATAATATAAAGGTGAAAAACACTTATATATGTCATGGTGAGCAATAACAAAACTACAAGTATAACTATTAAAAAAACACACACATATATATATATACAAACATAAATATATATATCAAGAGGTTCAACTAAGAAAGACAAAAAGGTTAATGTAAGAATCACGGGTGTAATAAAACATGGGTTAACATATAATTTTCATATGTTTATAATTAATTGGTAATAAAATGTGAGTTCACATATGCATATTTAAATGAATTTTTCTCGGATTTACCATTATTCACATATGAATAATTTACTTTTTACATCTTTTTTATTTGAATCTTGCCTACATATATTTGCATGTATACCAAATTGTCTATAATGATTTAGACCTATATATTGTTTCACTTGGAGTACATTGTAGGCTTATATATGATGGAAAAAAAAATACCCTACCAATATAGAAAATAAATATGGGTTATTTGATTATTGTCCCTAAAAATCATAGAAATGGACAAACATTTGGTGGTTACTTTTTTAGATTTTATAGAAGTGAGTACCAACAGTCTCTACATTACAATCATGAAGTTTCCCTTTTCTTTCTTTTTTTTTTGCCTTACAAAAAGTAGAAGCTTCAACAATTTCATGAAATAATTATCACAAAAATACATGTCTTAATTAAAATATAACTTATTCTATTAAATACATAAAATAATGATAATTTATAAACAAATGAGTTTAAGGTATTTAAATTTTATCTTTATTATTTACATTACTGATTTATATTCGTTATTTGGTGTTTTTACGTGCATCTTTACAGTAGAAGTCGGATTTACATACATTTTTGCAGTAGAAGTCAGATTTGTATACAGTTATCTTCATAGATCCATTCTTGAATGCAATATAATGAAAATATATAAAAATTTAAGATTTTTATTGCATGATATGCAAGTTATCGATGACTTCTTATATATATATATATATACATTTATGGTTATATAGGAAAGATAGCTTCATTACTCACAGAGCCTTCTGTGACGCCTTGGCTGAAGAAACTGCCAGGCTCTCAGCTGCAGCTGCAGCGGCTGCAGTATCAATAACAAACAATCACCACCCTTCAATTATCAATAATGTTACACAAACCCCCTTAATCATTCAACAAAATTCACAAAACCCCTCCTCGTCTCTTTTTCCTTTCACTCCCACCCTAAACCCTACTTGGGTCCCCACCCAAACCCCTAACCCGACCCGAATCAAACCCGAAACCATCCACCACCATCACCATCACCACCAGCAGCAGCAGCAACTCCTTCCGGCGATTACGTCGCCGTTTTATCAAGAACCCAATAAGGAACTGATGATGATAGCTTCACCGCCGGCGACCACATTCCACGGCCTCCACGTCAGCACCAGCCGAGATCATGTTCCGGCGGCGGCCCACCACCTCTCCGCCACCGCACTCCTCCAGAAGGCTGCGACGGTAGGTGCGGTGGGTGATCACGTGGGGTCCACAATGAGTCGGTTGGATATGGGGGAATTGGCTCAGGTGACGTCGACGGCCGCCGTGATCTCGCCGGAGTACCAACACATGGGTCTGACTTCTGGGAATATCGCCACGTGGCAGAAAACGGATCGTTTGACCAGGGATTTTCTTGGGTTGACCGGAGATCAAGAAGATGACCACCACCACCACCACCACCATGGTGGTGGTGTTGACGTTAACGTTAGCGTGAACATGAGGAATATGCTAACGTACACCGGGGGTATAGAGATCCCAACCCATGGGTTCGGTTTTGCCGAGCCTACAACTGCTTCGGAAGCATGGGGCAATTGTTAAAGCTTAAAGTACAAGTGATCACAGCATGGTTTAATTTGGTCCAAGAGGGTAGAATGGTAATATTACCAAAAGCACTGCAAAATGACCAATTACCCCCTTGGAAACCAAAGAAATGAAGAATACCCTTTTGAGCCCATGGAGTTTACAAGTGCCCACTTCTAGTCCTTTCGAATTTCCACATATTTTTCATGCTCATTATTTGCTTTTTCGTTGGGAATTTTTCTTGAATTTAAACTTCAATGTTCAATTTGTAAGTTCATAATTTCAATTTTATAAAATATTTAGGTAAAACTTTAATTTCAAGAATGCAATGTCGATAAATTTATTGATCTGTTAAGAATTTTTAACTAAAATCATGTCATATAGAGGTGGAGCAACAAAAGAAAAGACTATATTTAAATGGTAAAAATATAAGTTTGTTTATTTTGTGTGCTTATTTTAAAAGTTCTGTTTGGATGGACAAAAATAACTTATAATCTAACTTATTGAAACGTTGTTTGTAACATAAGTTTTTTGTCACTTTCTTTTAAATAAACCCTTATTAATATTAACTGAATCGCTCCACTTTTTTATCAACAAGGTTTTTCTGCCACTTTCCTCCGATTATATCCTTCAAGAACGGGTGTAATTATAGGTATTTTGAGAGATTATTTTGTATACTTATAATAATGTTTTACATAGTGAAATTTCTCTTTAAACATCTTTTTCTTTCTAAAAAATCAACATATTTAACCACTTATGTTCAAAAACAAATTTGAAGTTCTATTTTTTTTTTCAATAATTGAATAATTTCTCGTGAGAACGTTCATAATAAAATTTTACACTCCACAATGTCCGCATAGATACAAAACCATTACTTTATATATACATATTATTATTTATAAACTCAATAAATCATATAAACTTTACTAGTTTTTATTTCTTGTTTCACATATGTAACAATATATATAAAAATACAGTGTTGTTTCATATGTGAAACATGCATTACTATTTTGTGTATGAAAAAAAAAACAAATATCTTTACCAAACCTTTCCTTGAGCATACAAAGGATAAAAAAAAGCTAGAGATAGACAAAATCCAATATAAAGCAAATATCACAACAAGATCGTCATACAAATAAACCACAATGAAACCACTTTGAAAACCGGCTGTGCCATAAGAGGATCCGTCGGAAATATACAAATTCAAAGCATCTCAAACAGGTTTTCTATAAATTTTCTAAAATAAAGAACCATAGATCAAAATCTCTAAATAAAATTACATTTCACTCCAACAACTTATCTATATTAGAGATTTTAACATTAGTTATACTATTAAAATATCATATAGTTTTATCACTCCAAATACGCTTTTTGAAAGAAAAAAAAAAATTATATAAAACAATAATAGTTTAATCTTATGGGTGAAAATAGATTAAAAATAAATTATCTCACCTCCCATCAAGTTTTAGAGAATTCTCTAAACTTAGATATTTTTCTTGTTTTCCAGAGAACATTTTAGGGAATCTGTTGGAGTAAAATAGAGGAAAAAAGTTTTTTTTTTTTCTATTTCAGAGAAGCCGTTGGAGATTACAATAGATAAGCATCCAAGAAAAATTCTAACAAAACGAGAACCCAAATAAACTATTTTCCTAACTATCAAAACAATTGTTTTATGACATAAGTGGTACCCTCGACTCCGGCCCCATATATGTTTATACAAACAAAGGAAGGTTCATTTAGAAACCTTAAATATTTTAGGAACCTAGAAACCATCTTTTTTGTACATTCATGATAAAATATTCATGGTGAATGTCGTTACAGATATTTATAATGAATATTTGGTTCATAGGTATCTAAAATAAGGTTCATATACAAACAACTAAACATACAGGGATGATTTGGTACACTGACAAGACTGGCAATGACGCGACAGACAAAAGTGAGGTGGGCAGGTGAAAGAATTGTGCAAGGTTTTAAGGAATCTAACTTGACATGGGTAGTTTAGTAAATTACCAATCTTGTCTTTATCTTTCCAGATTCTTGTTCCGCCTATTTTGGTAGCTATCTCATTCAGTCTTGTCTTATCCCAGTCCAAATGTCCCACAAAAAGTGGGACAACCAGTTTTTGTTCTGTTATGTATTGTACCACGTATAACTGCAAAATCTACGAGCAAAAAAAGGGTATAAAAATTCAAAGTAAGATAGATAGCCTTTTCTAAAGGCTAAGGTGAGGTAAAAATCTGGGGTAAGCGTGAATATGTAAAGGAACTTAAGTGGTGGTCCGGCGAGATAGAGTGGTGGTAACAAGATCAAAAGGAAACACAGGAAAAGGAAAGAAGAGAATTAAAGGGGCAAAAAAAAGATGAGAATTTAAACTAAAATGTCAACGGCTACTTAAAAAAATATATTCAAATTTTTTTGACAACAAAAATTCCTTTGAGAATAATTCTTTTCTTAAATTCCGTGCAGTCAGAGTGCTCATCGGTGGGACCCACGAACCATACGTCCCAATGCTAATTGACGTAAAATAGTATACAAAACGAAAGTTTACCTCATTTTCGGCTTCTTTCGTGCATTAAGGTGTTGTACCATAGCTATATGTGGTTGTACTCCGCTCAGAAACGAGAGTTCTTGATGATGGTGCAAAAAAAAAACAAATTAATCAACTATAGTCGATACGTGAATGTGAGTGAAAAAGAGATGTTAGAATCAAGAACTACACGATATTTGTACTGATAAAGGGTAAATACGTATTTTGTTCTGATTCATATTTTTTATGTAACGTACTTTCAGAATCTTCATTTTGGTATCTCAGATGTGACATCTAAAACATTGTGACTACAGTACGTTACACAAAATAGGAATTGAACCAAAATGGAGGCTTTGAAAATATGTTTCATCAAATAAGAATTAGACCAAAATACGCATCATAATAATTGCTCAAAACAAACAATATTTTTACATGGTTTAGCAATTTACTTACTCCCTCACTCCCAAAACAAATATCCATGATAAAAAGCACACGGTTTTAATATGTAATTATTACACTTTTTGATTAACTAAATGACAATTTTACCCTTAATAAAAATGATTAATGGTTCGTTTTCATTCATAATTAAGGGTAGAATTGGAAAGTAAGCATATTTTTGAAGATAAGAAACTTATCTTGAGACAAACTAAAATAGACACGTGGACACTTTTTTTTTGGGTAACCGTGTGTTTACAGGCCAACTTACGCACACCGACTAATCCTTGGGAGACCACAAGGGCTTTGGCAGTGCCTGGATTCAAACCCGGAAAAGATGAGATTTCCACTACACTACCCCAAGTCTTAACCAATCCGCCACAAACCAATTGGTTAGTGGACACTTATTTTGGAACAAACTAAAAATATAAATACAGACACTAATTTCCGGATGAAGTCATGGAGGGAATATATCTACGGTCAAGATTCTTACCAAATGAAACTCAGTATATCCCACTAGAAGGTAGAGTCAAAGTGGGATGTATGCAGACCTGTCATCTACAGTAAGAAAAAAAGTTTCATCCCACCACTATCATAAACTCGTAGTCGTTCTCTTACAAAACTTGGGCTCTACAATCACAAGTGGATTGGTCTACGGTCCAAATCAAGATCCAAATTTGACGAGAGAAATGGGGAGAGAGAGAGAGAGAGAGAGAGAGAGAGAGAATTGATGAAAGAGAGTGAGGGTGGAATTGTGGTCCAAAATGAGAAGTTAAAGAAATAAGGAGAGGTGGGTTTCATGGGACATTCAAAGCTTTTAGAAAGTTATGAATGTTAAGGTACATAACATACTATTTGCCTGTAAGAAAAAGACTGTATCTCAACCAGACAAACCAAAAGGCTAACTACTCTTCTATTCTTTCTTTCTTTATGTAAAAAAACTTGCACTTACATTCTTCATGACCACCAAACAGACAACTTTAAGGACTTGAGTTATATATTCTGAATATTTTTCAAAAGCCTGACTACACACAGAAGATATAGTTGTGAAAAGTAAAGTTAAAGAGGAATATTATAACACAAAAACAGACCCACCATAAAAGAGAGGAAAATGACCTGTGGCCGGCCGAGTTCATGTTTTCAAATCATCATTGCATACTGAGATTAATGGATATGAAACAATTAAGATAAGTAAGAACATGGATACTTAGAACAGCTCATGTAACATTAAGGGGATGTTTGTTTACCTCTTAACAGTTCCATTAAGAAGCAGCCTCTGAATCAATAAGAGGTGACTCTTGTTTGGCAAAGAAATAAGTTTGTCTCTTAATGGTTCTAAAACCCTCCGACTCATTTTGTATCTTGGACCTTCCTTAACCATTAAGAGCCCTAATTACATCCTGAAAAATTACCAAACAATTATATTTTATTTTGCACTATACCATAAGAGTCTCTTAATGACCACTTAATCATTCTGCATCAAACCATTCAGCAACTGACAAACAACCATATGGGTCCGTCCATTTAGTGGATTTCCAGTTTCCTTTTTTAAGTCTTGTGTGAATAAAGAGAAGGTTTTTGTTTTGGAGGGTATTTTCATAGATGGAAGGATTGTGTTTTTTAATTGGGATGTGTAGGTTTGAAAAAACTTGGCTTTATGCATAAAGCTCCTCCCTGGTAGCTTAATGAATAAGCCACTTTCTATATCATTAAGCCACTACCAAACGGTTGTGTATAACTAACCGAATAAGTTGTGAGTTCCATTAAGCTCATTAAGCTGCTAATAAACAGACCCTAACTGCCTTCGAGTGGGATACTGGGTTCATTTGGTTTGCTTTACTTGTCAAGCCACCAGATTTGACAATTTCAATCAATTGCCATACTTGTTTCTATGTGTGATTAAGCCAAATAACTTCCAAATTAAGAACAATAGTATCCTTAGAGATCTATATAATGCAATTCCAATTTATCATCAATCATGAGTTGCAGAAAAAGGAGAAGAATCTAAGCAGTCAAAAGTACGAGAAGTGTATGGAGATGATATATGAAACTAAATCTAGACAAATGTGTAGACTCACATTGTAGGGTACTCGCAGAAAACAAAAATCTTTTTCCATCTGTGAGTGTCGATTTGCATCTTGAGACCACTGGAGGGACCAATATTTTTATTTTTTTTCTTTAAAAACGTCGGTATCAATAGATGTCCTATTCCACTTATGCATATTTGGCCCCATTCAAACTTTAACTCCTCAAATTCGATCTGTTACGTCCTTTAAAATGCCTGCAACAAGATATAAAGCACGTTAAAATGTGTTTCTTTCAAACGTGTAGAATAAAGCCTGTTTCTTGATCAATATTGCTTTTCATTTCAGTGAAGATTTGCTTTTCTTCAACTGAAACAATTTTCCTGAAATTTATGTGGATGTTGAATGGTAAATTTATCAAGTGAAGTACATACTGTATATGGTCACTGGTGTCCCCTCCTGCTCTCAGCCTCCTGTTTGTTAGCAGCTTAATGAGCTTAATGAGGCTCACAGCTTATTCGGTTAGCTATACATGACTGTTTGGTAGTGGCTTAATGATATAGAAAGTAATTTTTTTCAGTAAGCTTCTAGGGGGAGCTATATGCAGAAAGCCAAGTTTTTTTCCAAACTTGTCACTCCTAATTAAAAAACACGCTCCTATTTATGAAAGCCTCTCCCAACCAAAGTTCTTCACAATCTATACAGACAGATTAATCCACACAGACAGCTTTATCCATACAGGACTTAATGGAGAACTAACCAAATAGCCCTTTAGGACCTGTTTGTTAGCAGCTTAATGAGCTTAATGGGACTCGCAGCTTATTTAGTAAGCTTCTAGGAAGGAGTTCTACGCAGAAAGCCAAGTTTTTTTCCAAACTTGTCAAGCCTAAAAAAACACGCTCCTTCCATCTATGAAAAAGACCCTCCAAAACAAAAACCTTCCTAATCTATACAGACAGATTAATTCTTGGCCGACGTTGAATGAAATTCTTCAAAGCTTATGGCCATCATTTTTAAAATCAACTAAAAATGGTTCAATTAAATGTTGTACATCAATCTCTCAGTATTAAGCGCTCTATGCACCCCTAGTTTCTGCTGCACGTAGGAAAAGTTTCACTTTTCTTTGGTTTGTAAAACAATATACGACAATAATCAACGCATAATCTGAAAAAAACCACCATATTGGGCATCATATAAAGCATTGAAAAACAGTAATGATGTCAGCAGTAAATCTTATAGAAATTTTCCAGTCCAGCCATCTTCAATCTCATTTTGAAAACCACGTAACATTTCAGAAGCAGTGGACACCATTTTTTTCAGCCATTCTTGAAGATAATCAATCTGTTGTAAATGATCCCGGAGTTCCTCAAATACTATGTTTAAGGGTCTGTTTGTTAGCAGCTTAATAGGCTTAATCAGCTTATTCGGTCAGCTATACATGACTGTTTGGTAGTTGCTTAATGATATAGAAATGGCTTATTCAGTAAGCTTCTTGGGGAAGAGCTTTATGCAGAAAGCCAAGTTTTTTTTTCCAAACCTGTCCCTCCCAATTAAAAACCATGTTCCTTCCATCTATGAACAACCCCTCCCAAACAAAAACTTTCACAATCTATACGGACAGATTAATACACACAGACAGCTTTATCCATACAGGACTTGATGGAAAACCAACCAAACAAGCCTGAAATAGGGTAACCCTTTAAGTTATTTCATGCAACCACTGTTTATAAAAATCCAAATTATTTTTCTCTATTTGATATTTATTTTCAACTATCTCTTACAGACCAATGTGACAGGGTTTATGGATCCTCTACCGGCAAACCTACAGGTCAAGTCGGAAGAAAAAATTGTATCCTTGACTGTATAGGAATGTGAAGAAAAAAACATCAACATGATTTGTGAATTGAGTAAAACATGTTAGAATAAACTATATAAGAGATGGGTCAGTGGTCACTGATGAGTTTTCGGGTGCGTTACTTTTCCAATTCTGCCAAACGTAGATCTTGTTGGAACTTGGCTTAATGTAATGGAATCTTGACCAGTTGGCCCACATAGGAGCCCCATGGAAATGAAACTCACTTAATAAAAACCAACCCTTGGGCTTAAAATGAATGGTTTAAGCCTTTAAGGACTTGGGCTTGGTGTGTGTGTGTTCATGGTGGGCTTTGCACATTGATACATATAATATATATATATATATATATATATATATATATATGAAAGGTCAAAGATGGGCATTGAGTCTTGGAGCAAGGTTAGGATATGAAATGCATGGAACTTTAATTCCTACCAGTTTACTTTAATGAAAAGTGCATTAGCTGCATGTGCTCTGCCCCTGAATGACTTGGGCTTGGTGTGTGTGTGTTCATGGTGGGTTTTGCACATTGATACATATAATATATATATATATGAAAGGTCAAAGATGGGCATTGAGTCTTGGGGCAAGGTTAGGATATGAAATGCATGGAACTTTAATTCCTACCAGTTTACTTTAATGAAAAGTGCATTAGCTGCATGTGCTCTGCCCCTGAATGACTTGGGCTTGGTGTGTGTGTGTGTTCATGGTGGGCTTTGCACATTGATACATATAATATATATATATATATATATGAAAGATCAAAGATGGGCATTGAGTCTTGGGGCAAGGTTAGGATATGAAATGCATGGAACTTTAATTCCTACCAGTTTACTTTAATGAAAACTGCATTAGCTGCATGTGCTCTGCCCCTGAATGACAACAGATCAGATATATCTATAGCAACAGCATTGACAGAAGAACGTAATGGGGAAAGTAAGAAACTATTTTAAGAATAGAATTACTCTAAAAACACATCCTTCTACTCAAGTATTAGGGGCTTTTTCAACTTCCCAAACATTTTTTACCAACATTCATGATACCGTTTTGCTATCCCCTTAATAAGGAAACTCACTTAATAAGGAGCAAGGACCAACCCTTAAATGAATGATTTAAGGACTTGGGCTCGGTGTGTGAGTGTTCATGGTGGGCTGTGCACATTGATACATACATATATGTACATATATATATATATATATATATATATATATAGTAAAGGTCAAAAGATGGGCATTGAGCCTTGCAGCAAGGTTAGGAAATGAAATGCACGGAACTTTAAACCCTGCTGGTTTACTTGAAGGAAAAGTGGGTGAAAGTGAGAAACCATTTTAAGAAAACAATTACTCTAAAACACACTATTAGGGCTTTTTGCACCTTGTAATCCAGAGGAGTACAAGTAAAACGTGAATATCCAAACCTCTTTAGTCTTTGAGCATATTCAACCGTCAACTTCCCAAACATTTTTTAACAACATTCACGATATCGTTTTGATATCCCCTTTATGATTTAACATCACCACCACCTAGGTGAGATCTATGAGCTTCAATCCTAAAGTACATCCTAATACAAAACCATAAATATATGCGTGTTTCATCTGTTGGCTGTTGCAAAGTTCCACTGCTTGTTATAGTTTCATGTAATCCAAAGAATGTAGTCCCTTCTAGTTCTATGCAAGGATGTGTATTGGAGCTAGATCATCAAGATACAGCAATGACGATGGATTCATACAAATTGTTGAAATTAAACCCTAATTAGCGAGTCAGTTTTCATTTCTTGCAACTACAATTGATTAGCATGTATGAACTCTAACATAAGGGTATGTGAATTTCTTTCGTGAGCAGATTACTAGATTAGATATCATATTGCATCGTCAAAACTCAAAACAGAGTTAATACAGCCAAAAATGAGAAATATATATATATATATATATATATATATATCACAATCCACTCTACAAAACTATTAATTCTCGTTCGATGATAGAAAATCCCACCTCAAACGCATATATCTACTGCTTCGATTCAAAAGCTGTAATGTCGTAGGTAGCTTTAGCAACTGAAGATGAAAATCAATTTGAAGACAAATGCTGTAAGTGATCATGGCCGCCGGTGAAGAATTCCAGTCGTTGAACGCCTTCTCCTTGTTCAATTTCAATCTGCGATTCCACCGGAATTCTTCTCTGATTCTTGTTGAAAACGCTATTTGCAAATATTTGAGTAAAATTACAAATTTGATCCCTATGGTATATAACTTCTCACAAGATTAGTCCCTAAACTATATTTATTACCTAAATTATCAGGTGACTGATGATATATACTTTTTCACGGATTTGGTTTCTGACCAAACAACCATCTATTTTCTCCATTAACGTTGAGGATTTATTTTTCATCGTTTAGTCATTTTCTCCGTTTTAATGTTTTTTTTTCATTTATTTTCCAGTATCAGTATTTGTTGATGTTTTTCTTGTTTATTGTGTAGAAGACATTCCACCAAATAAACAAACTAATAAATATGAAATGGAATAAAGTGCTAAGTAGATTGAAATCTTTCGCGTAATTAACGGACAAATTAGGAACCAACTCTGCAAAATATGCATACCATTAGATAATTTACATGATAAGTATAAATTAGGGACCAAATCTGTACAAACTCGCATACTACGTGGACTAAATCGGTAAAATATATATGCCACCAGGTAATTTACATAATAAGTACAAACTAACAACCAATTCTATATAAACTCACATACTACATGGACTAGATCTGTAAATTATGCATAAGAGTAAATTACATTTTTCGTCCCTATGGTTTGTTACACATTGCACTTTTCCTCCTTGTGGTTTATAAATTGTATTTTTTTTATAATTGGTTGTAATTCATTATTATTTTTTGTCCTTATGATCTACAACTTATTGTTATTTGGTCCTTATGTTTCATAATTTTTTATTGTTTGATCGCTTATACTTAAATGTGGGAATTAATCCACAAATAAAAGTAACAACAAATTATAAACCATAAGATAGAAATCATAATTTCAAAATTATAAGTATAAAAATTAAAATTATTAACAAACCATCATAGGATTGTAATTTACACTTTATATGATAAGTAGACCTTGGGGACCAATTATGTACAAACTCGCATACTATAAACACTAAATCCATCATTTACTCAAAAGTATTTTATTGACAAGGTAAAATTAATTCCTGTTTGTCAATGTAACAAATCTTTCTGTTTTAAATTAAGTACTAAAAGTGTTAAAATATAAAAAGCATAATTAAAAAGAAAGGGACAAAATCACAATTTATACGTTAGTTCAAATAGCGTTTTAAAAAGTTGGACGATGGTTAATTATATAAGGGGTTTCAGTAATTTTAAAATAAAGGTTATGTTATTACCGTCAAACATAGTCAACCAAATTACGTGTCATTATTTTTATTAATGACATAAATATTACGTAAACTTTAGTTGTTTTTTATCTTTTTCTACAGTATTTTAAAGTAGCTGGTTACTTATTGAACATGTAAAGAGGGTCTTTAAATAAATGATATGTTTGCTCCAAACTCAAAAAATTAAAATTTTAAAAGTTTGTTCCTTAAAATAAGAATCAACTCAAAGTTGGTTCAATTCTAGTGAGCTTTCTCATCATAGAAATTTAAATCACAATAATTAAATGATTATTTGGTGAATTTTACACCACTTCTTTAATTTATGAATTCTATGGCTCCAATACTGATTGTAAAAATCAACAAACGATGTTGACAATTATTATTTTGATGGTATATGGTATTTGACCTACTCTTGTCGATGGCTCCAATATACCTACAAGCCGACTTTAGAAGACTTAGATAAAAAGTAATGAGATATTATACATTTTTATTGTATAACAATACTATTTATATGTAAATATACGTAAATCATAATCTATGTATACAAGACGAAAAAGTAATGCTTGAAATATATTGACGACATTTATATTTATATATAATTTTTATCACTATCATCTAAAAATATTTGATTTCCTTTTTAAGAAGTCATAAAAGCACAACTACTTGTGTCAGTGTGACTATGTATGTAAAGTATACAAAGCAACGTTTTTTTTTATAAATTATATAATGAGACTATTGTATATTACATGAGTGCAGAGCTTGACGTTATTATCTTTGGGGCTGTTTGGTAGTTGTTGAACGGCTCGGAGCAGAAAAGTAGTCGGAATGATTAAAAGACTCTTATGATATAGCACAAAATGAAATATATTGTTGGTAATTAATCAGAATAAAATCAGGGCTCTGAATGGTTAAGGAAGTCTAGGATACAGAATGATTCAAAGGGTTTTGGAACCATTAAGATGCAGACTTGTTTTTTGCCAAACATGATTCACCTCTTAACGATTCAAATATTGTCTCTTAATTGAACTGTTAAGAGGAAAACAAACAACTCCTTTCTTACAAATTAGGTAAAGGATGTTACACGCATTATTTTTTAAGTCAATTTAAAAATTGCAACCCTTTATTGAATATTTCATACATTGTTATTATGCCCGAAAAAGATTAAACTTAGAATAAAAAAATGAACTGCACGAGTTATATTTATATATATTAAGTTTAATTAAATAGGAATTCTACAATTTATGAAATACATGAGATCGAATCTAATCACTTATATTAAAGATAATCATGTTATTTATTAAATAAATACTAAACGGGTACTCGCGCAATGCAGTAATATACATATTGATTTTAATGTTTCATTTTATTTTTTTTGTCTCTATTGATGTTAATAATGATTTTTAGTGTTTCTTTTAAAAATTATTGTTTTATATAATTTCTTTAATTCAGTTTTTTATTATATTTTAATTTAGGTTGAATAACAAAGTAATTTATTTTTTGTTTAATAATATAATTTTTTATAAAAATAATAATTAAGTATTATGTTAGAAGTCAATGATTATCCTAATTATATTCTAGATTTTTATATTTAAAATAATATATTTATTCTATATTTGATTATGTTTATCTATAGTTAGTTACACGAATTAGGAAATTTTCTTTAATAACTTGTAATCTTGAATTTTAAGTAATATGCATCAATAAACAGTACTGCATGCATAAAAAATTGTTTTTAAGAGTTCTTGTCAAATGGTTTATAATATAGTATAGATATAGATTTAGGTTGAATAACAAAGTAATTTATTTTTTGTTTAATAATATAATTTTTTATAAAAATAATAATTAAGTATTACGTTAGAAGTCAATAATTATTCTAATTATATTCTAGATTTTTTATATTTAAAATTATATATTTATCCTATATTTTACTATGTTTATCTATAGTTAGTTACACAAATTATAAATTTTTCTTTAATAACTTGTAACTTGAATTTTAAGTAATATGCATCAATAAACAATACTGCATGCATAAAAAATTGTTTTTAAGAGTTTTTGTCAAATGCTTTATAACATAGTATAGATAAAAAGTAATTCAGCCAACTAATAAGTTCATTCAAATAATTTATTCTCCCTATAAATAGAAAATCTATAAATTTCATAAGTAGTAAATTCATAATTACTTAAATAAAACATTAATTAATTGTTTACAATGGGT
Organism: Silybum marianum; assembly: GCA_036898165.1. Taxonomy (NCBI): domain Eukaryota; kingdom Viridiplantae; phylum Streptophyta; class Magnoliopsida; order Asterales; family Asteraceae; genus Silybum; species Silybum marianum. Next base: position 1,368,045 of record CM072530.1, read on the forward strand.
TTACCGGAGAATTTTGACGAGTGTTCAAATTTGATTATTAATTTTTTGTTCACAGTGTGGATCCAATTTCTTATAAAATGTTTTCAGTGGTATGTAGTTTTTTTTTTCTTTTTTTTAAAGGCAGTATATTAAAATAAAACTAGCAAGATGCTAGAAAATACAACACAGATACACTACATAACTTAACCCACAAATACACTGAACATTACACCAGACAATACTCAACACACAAGGACGATCCGACCATCCAAACCAAAAACTCGCAAACCACTTAAGGGCAGACATCCTG